>JAFFJZ010000003.1:27500000-28750000 GCA_018340375.1 Gonatopus flavifemur
TCCCCTGTAATGACGCTGCACCCCCCGCCATTACCTCATGATTTAGTGATAATTTGGGATATTATTTCGACGTCGTTCATATTTAAATACATTTATATGAAATTAATTTGAAGAGAAAAGATGAGAATGAAAGAATGATATTATTATTACGATAATCGATGAACGTGTTGAAAGTTAAAATTATAAATTCATATAATTGTTTGTTTGTTTTTTTAAAATTCATGTTATACATATGCATTACATGTTTTTGAAAATGACATTTATGATTCAGTCATGCGATAAAAATACGCATAATTGTTTTTATCACACGTTATTTCGTTAAATTAATAATATTCTTTGTGAATTGTGCTTACAATGAATCACTCCCTTGAAAAACAGGTACTAAAGCTGATGCATGCACATGAGCTTTGAATTTCGTATTGGCATTCATATTTTAATTATACTTAAGGACATTCTGTTGTGGTCTTCGTCAATGAATGCAGACACTAGATTTTCCCATCCATTTTATTCATTGATGACTTTACAAAATGCAATACACTGAAAATTTATAAAATTGCTGAAAAAACAGTCTTTAGGAATAGAATCGAAATTCAGATTGAAATAACGTTTAATTGGAAATTTTAACAAGAAGTGAAAAATGAAACTGATTTGAAATCAACAATTGTTTTTATCAATGCAGACATTGATTGAATACTTGTATACATGGGATATCTATCACATTGAAATGCATATTGCCCATGTATCAAAATATATACCATACGAGTATATAATTGTAGATAACAGAATTATTTCATTCGAAAAGATATATTCAGAGAATATGAACAGTTGGATCGCTCATGGATTATATGAATGTTATATGGACAACAATACATAACACGAGTTAAATAAATTCATGTGATAATGTACAAATCATTCATAAAGATTCGGTTATTAGAATTTAAGCAGCAAAGGACTTCTGCATATTATATTTTTATGTATTTTAATCATTGTTTGTATATACAAAATAATATAACGAGACAAATTCTATCAAGATTTATAGTTTTTCATTGATGACCCTTCTGCTTTTTTTCAATGTCTTTTTCAAAATGTCCATGATTATAATGGTACAATATAAAGATGTCCTTTGTTTTTCTTTATTATATATATGTATAATATGTGTAAATGGTAAATGATGAAAGCGAATCAGCGAAGGGATGTTTCTTTTGTACAGTATGTATAATAATCATAGATATATTTGTCACATGTTATGCAGATGTTATATACATAGATTCATAAAAAAGGAATCTTTATTCTCATTTAATAGTTCCTTGACATTTGAAACCCAGTCCTCTTTTGATCAATGAAGTTCTAGTCGCAGTTTATATTTGTTTAAACTGTTTTATCGCTTTATTATTAGTTTAAGATTCAGGAACCGAAAGAAAATCAATTCGTTGAGATAAGTTATCAAAAATATAATATTTTATTCTCCAAAATTTAACAATTAACATTGAAGTGGTAATTCTACATTTTTTCTTTTGTTTTACAAAATTGATTCAACAATTTACATTGAAATTTTACCTTAACGTTAATTGGAATCTCATGAAAATTATAACAATTAATTTCTTCTATTTAACAAAACTGATTAAACATATGGATATAAATTCATTATTAGTCTTATTTTTTTTGTACATTTTTATCTTAATTTCTTTTTGTACATTAATATATCGATGATTTACTTACAATTAAAATTTATATTGTACTCTTGATTGATAAGGGTGTTATAATTTAAAAGAATATACAATTAACAGACTCTACAGGAAGAGTACAAAGTCTTGGATCTTTGAATTAAATTCTCATTATACGTTACATGATTAAAGTTATCGACGAGCATATTTGACAACTCAAATATAAAGCTATATGCTCATCTTCAGGAATCAATATGAAATCTGGTTTAGCGTTGCAATGCATGGAATGATTATCCACGCATTGGTTTATCACATATCCAAAGCTTTTGAGATCCAGTTTGGATGGTAATCTAAACTCGCATCTTTGACAGATTATAAAATTCGGAATTTCTTCTAGTAAAGATTTTTGACATATAGGACAAATGACTTGTAGGGCTTCTTCCTCTATGAACATGGCTAACATTTCTTCTTCGTTTAATAACATCCTCTCGTATTCTTCCAATATCCACTTTTCTGGAGCAAGAAAAGGAATCTTTATGTAATTTTTAGGATTAAAATTATTAGCATCTTTCTTGCAAAGTTTGGAATTTGAGATACATTGCATAAAATCATGTTTTAAATCATGCTATAATATAAGATTAAGAAAAAAACCATTGCTAACCCTCTTCCATGATGATTTCATTTTCCAATTTCAAAGCTTCATCCGGATCTAATGGTTCGTTCATACCTGACGAGGAAGTCAAGTCTAATCCAACATCTTCGATAGATAAATTACTCCATTCTCGTCTGACTATTTCCGTCAAGGTATTTTGAACATCTTCAGGATCTTGTTCGAGTCTGAATCTCAAGTTATTGAATAATTGGCCTCTCTTTTCTTTGATTCTCTCTCGATACCTCTGAACATACATTTTGAAAATTATGATTATTGTACGATCGAAAAAATATGTAGTACGATGAACACAAGATCCATGAATTGAGAGAATTCCGTTGTTAAAACAAAAATCAGTTGTGGATTGATGAAAATTTTATGAAAAGCCTTATATAGTAAAATTTTTAACCTCTCTGAGTACAGCTTGGATTTTTGGAGAGCCATTTCTGATTTTATTGACAGAATCTTTGGTTTTCATTTTTGCAATAAGAGTAGGACTGCGTGTTAAATTGGACATGATTTTGTAATAAATTATGCTTCAAGTATATGCAAAAATGAAAAGTTCCAAGTATGTTTACTAATTCTTTCCCGCAAAATTTGTATGTACACACACAGTGTCCGTAAGTTGAATTTTTATCCCTAGAGGGCAGCGTGAGTTGAAGTATAGAGGGAAATTTGAATGATAGATGACGCTCACAAAACTTTTGAAAACAATGTTGAACATTCGAATCGTGAGTTTACAAAATTGTTTTTCCTCTGAAATGAAGTATTGTTTTGGTTTTGTGTCACCACTTGCACCGTTGTGTATGTTTCATAGAATTTTGAATCGTGTAATAACAAGTTTTCAACTTCAGAATCGTAAGGATGCGAATGGAGACCATTAACAATTAAAACAACGAAATTGCAATCAGTGGATTGATTCGCCGAAAAATTGTAATTGATTGTTATCAGTGTAAACTATCGGTTCTGGTTCATCCAAAATTATTCATGGCGATGTTTTCAATTAGAATTAGGAAGTGTGTGGAGTGTGAAACAGTGCGGTATCCAAAGAATTCATTATGAGTTCTTAAGAATTATTTCCGAACTTTTCTGCTGTATGGGAAAAACATTTTGTGACAGAAGTGGATATGATCAACTTTGTCTCCCAAATTGTAACAGCGAGTAATAATTCATATCGTATTAATTCAAACCCTTTTTTATGATTTATTTATTTAATTAATTTGTATTTGAATTCTATTGATTCGTTTTGTAGTTGGGATTCTTCGACTCTTTTCATTTGAACCATGACTTTCTCAATTTTATTCAAATTTGAGAATGATGTGTCAAGAGTTTGATAAATAATCAATAAACCTCAACTGCACAGATATATCTTTCTGAATAACTTCTAATTTATATGTTTCTAGGTTGGTAGAGTTTTCTTACCTCATGGCGATAGGTGAATCACAATTCACGATGGTCTACTTGAATATTCTGTCTGTGAATCAGGCTATTGGTTTTTCATATACGATTCAAGATTCATTGTAAAATCCTACGTAACTGTATATAACTCATATTCGTTATATAAAAACAATCCAAAAAGAACTATTCGTCTAGAAAACCAGTTGCATTTACAACTATCTTTTCTTACAATTTTTGATGAAAAATGATCATACTTACTCTACCGGATGATTCATCGAATGAATGGGGAAATGAAATACATAAATCTTATGTCATATAAATCATTTATTAGAACTTCAAACACTTTTTCAACGTAACATAAGAAGCATTCATTTTTTTCAGTAAATTTATGTCATAGACAAAATTGAATCTTGAAGTCACATTATATAGCAGTTACTTTCATCTTAATTCTTCTCTTCTATCGGGTCTTCATTTTCTGTGCAGCTCAACTCAGAGATAACAATTTCTACTACAAATTTCAATTTTCACACAAATTTTACTTGTTCCAACCAAGTTTGAAATTATTCATCGAAATTCATTCTTTATGCGCATTTTTGACAGCTATACTTTTCATGAGGTTTAATCAAATTCAACTGGGACTGTTAGATTTCGTTTATCATCATTGAGAGATTGTATATAATTTCTGATGAAAGAAAAAAAAAATTAATAAATAATGAGACTGATAGTTATCGCACAGCCTGTGACAAGCAAAACTTATACTTCTGTAAATAATTCATCTGCTATTATATAAATTCAATTTATTCTTGACATGATTGTAAATTAGAGTGTATTGTCTGAATATGAATGCATATATCTATGTAATAAAAGTAGTAGAATTCTCCAATAAATGCCTCCCTGATTAAAAAAAAAACCTATTCATTTGAATCCGATTGAAATCGATTAAATTTGAACCCGGATTTTGCATTTTTTATAGGGATGAATAGGTTTTTTTAATCAGGGTTTATTACGACTCAGCCTTTGTTTTCCAACTCATGTTAAATGACAATATTCGAACTCCCAGGTGGAACTCTTTAGGTGGTAGCTTAAAACATAATTAGAATAATTTCTACTGGGATGGTGATGTACAATGGAAAACATGAATTCGTATCCACTCATTTGTAATGAAAAACCTATAGTGTTGTTAAACTTTACCGAATGTCATCCATTATACAAACATTCGTTGATTATATCATTTATATGCTCTTTGAAAAACAGAAAAAGAACATTAAAGAAACTTTAAAGCCATCCCATTTTTCTTGGAGATTTATTGGCACGCGGAGATTTGGGTGCGATGTTAACAAGTTTTTGCTTATCCTCCTTTTGCCCTTCTTTTGAATTTTGAGAAACAGACATGAAGGACATATCTGACATTTTTGCAGGGCTAACCGAAAGTTTTGTTCGGGATTTATGGGTTCCGATGCGAGATGGAGAATATCCTGGATTGTTGGAATTTCTACCATGATCAGGTTTAGGAGACGGTTTATCGTTCCTCATATCAAACGAAGAAGACGATTGAATCGCGTTCCTGTTTCTCACTTCGCAAGCTGAAACGGTAATCGTTGGTTTGTCGTTAGATGGTTCTCCAGCATCCCTTTGGAATTTGTCTTCCGATTTTTGAATCGACGATGAATTTAAGTAATCATCGGTTGGCTGTTGAACGTTTGAACGTTGCGGAGCTTTACGCTTGATCACTTTTACGGCTTCGGACGATCGTAGAGGTATCAAGGGGGCTGGATTACTATTATTCTTTGGTCTTTCGTCAATGTAACCTACAGCGCTATTGGAGATCTGAAATTATCAAATGATATATTAGAATCATATTTCTGCGTTTGTATGATTTTTCATACTTTGTGTCTCAGCTGTTGATTTTGAGGGTACGGGGGCATCGTTGAAGATTCTGGTATCGAAACTTTCAAGTATTCTTCGGGTTCGTCGATTACATCTTTCAGAACATGAAGAATCGTGGCAGCGGTAGTTTGAGGTAATTGTACGGGGCTGACTGGTGGTAACGGACTCTTAGAAGTGAGTTTTTGAGCTTCTAGCATAGCTTTCTTCAAACTCTGTTGGTTTTGTAATGATGCTCTAGTGGTACTTCTACCTATTTGCGAACTCTTCACCGCGCTGGTTATCACCTAGAGATCAAGGAGGAATATTTTGTTCCGTTTCAATTTGTTTTATTCGAATCCATCCTGTATTTGATTATCCGACGAATATTTAAAATATAACTAAAAGACTTACTTCGCTCCATCGACGCTCAGCCGATTTTTGCACTGCTAATTTTGCAATTCTTTTCCATCTTTCGACATTATCTTCAACTCTACTCGAAGGTTGTTGAAGATTCTCATCTTCGATTTTCATTTCTTCTTCGCTTACTCCGTTGAACGGTCCTGCGACTTGGAAATCTTTCATCAATCTTCTTTCCCAAACTTTCATTCGTTTTCCTAGGACAGCTGTAATAATTTTACCCTGATATAATGGACGTGATTATGGTTTCGGTACTTTGAGAAACATCAACAACATGTAAGTCTTTTTTTTTCAGTCAGAGAACCATTTGAACAACTAAGCCAACTATTGGAGGATAAGATATCTTTTAGATATAAAGTAAAATTTGTGCTGCTTAAGACTAAGGTTATTAGAAATTTTTCTCAGTTCTAGAATGCATTGTAAGTAATTTCACTTACTCTTATCTTTGGTGCTAATTCCATTCACATTCATACCATTCCTCTTGAAAAGTTCCAACAGTTCACATCGCCAAGACGAAATGTCAGACTTGAGTTCGTGAATATCGTCTTCCGTGATCGGCTGCATCTCGTGCTCTGCATGTGCATGCACTACATATCGCCAGATCAAAGCTTTCATTACTGTGCTGTACCTGAAATTAATGAATAAATGAAAAAATTAAGTATTGGGAATATAAAAACTTGAACTAATTACATCATATTGATCAGCTTTGATAAATTCATCTCCATTTGGTTTCTAGATTTTTTGTAAACTGTGAAGATTACAAATAAATCAGTCGATGCGATATAACTGGAGCATTTTTCAAGGATATTCAACAGATACAAGGTTTAAGAAAAGTCTGATAAAAATCTTTCAGTTTATCATCCTAAATTCGACTGGTCGTTTGAGTGCGTCCCGACCTTTCTTTCTTCAATGTTCACATTTATTGAGAAGAAGTTATACTGTTCTGGACGATGAAAAATTTGCACACTCAAAGGGTTTGGAACAAGTGATCAAAAGGGTCCTGTCATATCTCAAGTATTTCAGAATTCACAGGTTGTTGAGCGAAATTATCCGCTGCCTAGGAAACAACGAGCTAAAGCTCTCTGAGTGCATTTGCTTGGAAGATCTTTCCATTTGGCAGAAAAAGATCTCCGAGGACCAAAAAGGGTCTCTGAACAATGCTGGATAGCTGATTAAATGTAAGTTAACAAAACAAAATCTGACATACGATTTTTTATAACGTTATGCTTTAGATGCGGTTTTTGGAAACAGAATTTTTCAGCGCACGGAGCGTTCTACAGCTTCAACGGATGAACCGATTCACTTGCGAAGTCAATTCATTTCCGAAGCAACCAAAAAGTAATTTTTGTCAAGAATTAATTGAGAAGTATTTTTTTTGTCTGTTGAAGCTGGAAAATAGACCAAATGGTTGGGTTTCTCTTTCAAAGCAGTGTCATTTCACCTCCCCGGGATTTGTCGGGAGAAGAAAAACGACAAGACTCCCAAATATAGTCTGGTCAAATAATTTTAAGATAAATGGTAAGACTATGGAGCACCCAGAGTTGCCAGGTTAGGGGGTTTCTAAGGGAATCTACCTACAAATTGGCTGTATTGAATGGAATGAACAATGAAGAGACCCTAGTTGCTCATAATCTGGCAACAGGGAGAGCGCCGCGTGTAGATTGAAACACGTCGTGCATGTTTCTCATATTTGCATCTAGGGTTATTTGAAATCTAATCCTAATTGAGTTTCCATACATTAAAAAAAATACGTAAAATCCCGCAAAATTCATGTATTTTTCATGCCATCTGACGGAACTCTCCTTAAATTTATCACCTCCTTTTATTATTGATTCTACTATTTGATTAAATACACGAGCCTCAGCGGTGTCCCTAATTGCAACAAAAGTCCCCTAGTAGGAATGGTCTAACGAAAAACTAGAGACTGGCGAGTACTTCCTAGTGCAAGCGTTACAAACTCGTAAAATGACTAGACTATTCTACTAGGGCCTTGATGTTTTCCATTCCACTTCAATAATGGGATTCTACAATGAGTTTTGGAACAAATGAAAGTCTGGGATCCCCTGGATAAGAATACTGTCAAGCTGACCATTACGATGATAATGATTACAGTGGTTATTATCACTTGTGGTCTCGTGAACGTCGACGGGTGCTGCTACGATGACTGTAATCTTTCTTTTGCATTCCACAAATTCTAAAAAACACTTTCGGTGGAGGGAGTATGTTGAACGGAGGTGGGAGAGTTCCACCTTCCTCAAAGTAACTCATCCATAATTTTGTCCGAGCAAATTTCCATTCCGTATCCGCATGTTCCTGTGAAAGGAAACAAAGAAATCATAATTATCTGATTGAATATGATTGCAATTTCTTTACCAAGCCTATAAAGATCTCTAAAGTGGATCAAGACCTTGTCAGAGTAATAGATTCAACATATTTTTGCATTCCTCTTCGTGCATAGCATTGTAAGATGATAATTTACCTCGATCAAAGAGAAACTGTTGCTCATCATAGCGATGAGGAGATTCAGTAAGACGATTACGTTTATCACCGAGTATGAACCGAACATCAATAGACCCCAAAACCGGGTATAACTCTTGATTCCTGTTGAATGAGATATCATTTTATTATCGTTACTCACAGAGTGGATTATGTAAAATTGACTGATTGCCTTGGACCTGCAGTCAATGAGTATGAATTGAAATTATTCAAAATTCCGAATACTGGTAAGTTTTTTTTTGAAATAATAACTTATACACACCGGTCAGTTCGAAGGTTTCAATTCCGATTCCTCCAAAACTGGCCCAAAAGAGACTTTGACAGGATTCGAAGAGACTGCTGAACCTGCAAAATCGTTTTAAGAACCATTCAAAACTGGGGAAATGTGTAATTTTTCTATTCAAGTCAATTGCAAATGTTATTAAGGAATAGGATTTTTAAATAATTATGCATAGGCAAATTTCGAACATTCTGCAAAGTGTAGATGTTTTGATGAATTTCTGTTCAGATATACCTTCTCCACCTAAGGCAAGAATCACTGGTAGGATCCCACGAAGCATCGTTCATTCCATAATAACATTTTTGCTTTTCCAATTCAGCGAAATACCAAAGTAGTTGGTTTAAACCGCACGCGAAAGAGAATAAAACTAAAGTATAGATGAAAAAAAATTTCACTATATCGATCACCATTCTTCCCAAAGATATCTGTAACATATCAAAAATTATAATCTATTTATTTTCTACCATAACGCAAACTTTTAGTTGTCGTTTTCTAAACGTTTTATTTAGCACGAATACGTATCGAGTATTATATTCCATGAATGTTTATAAAATGTATGTGAGAGAGTGAAATTTTCATTTTTAAATTCTAAAGGAGGAAATAATAGCTTATACAGCTCAAGTGGTAAAGCATAAGATTGAATCATAAAATACCTGTAAGGGCCCTAAATGGGGATTTATACTAAAAAGATGGACCAATTTTAATGCACTGAATATATTGGCAGCTGCGAAAAGTCCTTCGGCGATTAATTGTGGATCATAATCAAGCCAATTCTCTCTAGGAACCATAGCAGCGGACGGATCATAACGGATTTCTGTTCTTTGTTGCATATAAGCAACTATTCTGAGAACGGCTGTTGCCAAATACAGAGAATTTCTTGTAAAATCGATAAAGTTCCATAAATCGCGTAGGTAGACTTTCATGCCATCGATGTAGGCCTGAAAAGCAACAAAATAATACATTCTTATCACTCATCTACGGAAATTGCTATTTTATTTTGCCACACTCACCTCTCTCATCTCTTCCCAAACGAATCCGAGAACGTAAAATACGACAATCCATTCCAAACAAGACGGAGCTGCTCCTCTTTGTCGCATCAACTCTTCCTCCAAACGTCTTCTCGTTGATTCATTTCCAAAAAATTTCACAAATTGTACTTCCGCGCGTTGAGATACCAATATGAGAATAACTGTAAATTATAAATTGATTACGAATGAACAGGGTATCCCATGAAAATCTGTTCCATCTGTTCTGATTATTCCGCACGTATTTTTCTTCGATATCTATTACAGAATTTGTGGAAACTCGGTCATCAATCGTCGTATATACATTGTACGCTTGTATCGTGGAACGCATAAAATCAGAGACATTCGGACTTACATAAAAAGAAGAGATACGAGGAGGCGTGTACAAGAAACTTCATAAAAGGTCGACGCATCAGCTGGCCAGTTCTCGACTCAGGTGCCAGGAAATAGACTGTACAATAAAAAGGGAATAAAAATAAGGTCTTGGCGAGTATCACAGCTTTCTGAACAGCAGATTTTCTACGGAATCCAGGAACCCCTTCGTACCTTTGAAAAGAGGAATAGTAAAATAATCAATTGAAAGGAGAAATTGAATGTATTCTCTTCTAATTGCTCACCAAATAGCCGAAAGGAATTGTTGGATGTGAGAATGAGCCACAAATTTCTTCTGCTTATATCGTAATGCTAATTCCAGTCTTGCGAGTTGTTTTTTAGGAACTTCACTGTGATCGGTTGGATCGTAATTGAGAATGGTGCTCAGTTCAGACGTGCTTCGCACTTGTTGTAACAGATCAACGGCGAACCTAATTCAAACGCACGCAAGGATGAACTAGGGTGACTTTTTTTGTCTCCAGATATAAAACTCAAGCTTCAATCGTAACAGTTAATAGGAGATTTATTGGCACACAAAATAGAAATCTTCGATGAAGCTGAAGCTAGCAGACTTGAACTCTAGTTCATCGTAGAATTGTCGTAGAATGATGGAATCGAAACCAATGAGATTTTTGAATCATAATCTCTGAAAATATGTATACCAAAAAAATTCAAATTCACATTAGCTCAGGTTATAAACGCGGTCTGCTAGTTTACGTCTGCTAGCTTCAGCTTCATGAATCTTCGATGTATAATTTTCTTCTGGATCGTAATTAGAAATGCATTTCGTGGCATAAGGAACTTTCTTTCAGTAATCTTCTTTCATCACGTTTTTTTTGCTGTGTTGTACAGACAGACTAACTTCAAAGAAAAATAGCACAGTGCACAACGAAAGGCGACACGAAACAACAATTCATATTTTATACTTTTATATTTAGTTTACTTTTCTACTTGTCTTCTGAGTTTCAAATACTCCGCTCTGCTCTCTGGTTCGGCTATAGCCAATTCTCTGAGTTCCCAGCTCAGCTGAAAAGCTGTTATCAATGGATCCACAGAACTCAACGCTATGAGACTGGGACTCGCTAGCGCTTTGTATTCGCCGATTCTTTTTGACGAGAGTCTGAGAGGATCACCTAGAAATAGGTAAAAACGTTTCATTCTTGAAATGCTAGAATGATAGATGGAAAAAGTACCTGTGGCCGATCGAAGACACTCTTCGCAACCGCATTTGATATCATGCGGCATCGGTAAAGTCGCACCTCGATCCAACAATAGTTTCAATATCTCATAATTGTTACGTTGAGCCGCGAGAACCAACGGTGTCATGTCTATTGGATACTTCGCGGATGCCGCATCTACTTTTTGCCAACTGTGAACGATATCTTTGACATCTGGGAAGAATGTGAATGAACTTTGAAAGTGATTTTGGGGATTAGGAATGAATATTACCAATTTATTGAATTGTGAATGTACCACCGATTCCAATGTTTGACATCAAAAGTTCTTCATGTTCCAAAAGCAGTTCAACCGCTTCCACGAATTCCTGATCAATGGCGTGAAATAAAGCGTCTTTAGTCTCGATTCCCATTACCACCAACAATTCTACCATTTCTAAATTTTCCGACTCTATGGCTAATGTCAAAGCACCTCGTCCCAAACTGTCCACGCAATTGATCTCGAGATTTTGTCCCTGTAAACAAATTTTTCCCCTCATTCTTTTTGTGGAGACGCTGTTGAACGAGCTCTGACGAACTCTCGGAATAATCGATGATATCCTCATCGTGTTCCTTCCGAACGATTGGATTATTTCTTTCCAGCGTGAACTCGGATAACGCGATTGATCGCAGGACTGAATTCTTGGTTGAAGTGGATTCTATATCACAGGTTTCACAGTTATGGATATTAAGTTTCAATTATTTGAAAATTATCTGCAAATTGAACCAATCGAGTTTTGCTATTGTCGAATTGGGGTGAGTTATCAAATGGGATTCCAAAAATTTCATATTTCTACACTGCGAGAAATAATTACTAATACCAAGAATATATATTCTTGAATGCAGCTAACATTGGTGTGGAGCCAAGAGCAATTTTATTGAATCAAGAAAATATTTTCTCAATTCAAGAAATCTATGCTTGGTTTCAGAAAAATTTTCTTGAATCAAGAGAAAATATTTTTGAAGGAATAAATTTCTTGGAACAAGAAAATATATTGTTGATGATAGTCATTATTTCTCTCTGTGTATATTGAAAGCATTAGCGATGATTGGTTGTGTTTTCTAAGAAGTATTTAGGCCAAATACTCGTTGAGAGAGGCCGCGTTCGGAACGGAAGGTTTCACTTATCAAAGTCAAGTATAGGAGACGTTATCTAAATTGAAAATAAATTTTTTGTTGTTTCAACAAAGAGTTTTCTATTAAAATATGATCAACGAGAGTTTTTGGTTATCGTGACAAAATATTTTAATCATAGTAAGAAAATTGTATAATTGATGAGATTTTCTGAACATTTTTTTCAGTGTAAAGACATTGACACCAATCCGTCAATCCAATATAGAACGCAGTCTGAGATAACGAGTATCCCACAATGGAATGAATGTCCAAAAATCTAGGCAAAAATAAGTTTGGTACTGTAGAAGTTCATATAGATATAGAGATCTGGCGGGGAAAATCTAGGAACGAACTGGTGTACCTTGTGATAGAAATGTTTTATCAAGCCATGAAGCTGATGATTATACAGATAAGCATACAAAATACCCAAATTATCGTTCACGACAATGGAATGAATGGCATGAGCAATGACATTTTTCAGTGCACGGGATGTTACACAATTGAAAGGACGTTCAAGGATTAGTGGGGGATATTTCTGTCATTTAATTTTTGCAATTAATATAAAAGTGGTGGAATTCATTTTCCATTGATAAAAGAATATAGTACGTGAAAACTCCTTTTTATATCCACAAAAATTCCCAAAGTTCGTGCATTTTTCATGCTTTTCAACGTTGACCAAAGTTACACAGCAGTTCATTGCTATTTTCTAACCGTTAGTTTCACTATCATCAGACGTGATATTGGATTAGAGGTTTTTGGTAGAAAAATGAATGACGCGTTGCCAAGCTTCAAGATAACACAAGAATTATTTTTATTCTAGAAGAGATTCAAATTTGATTCACTCCCCCCACAGAGACGAACCCGAAGAAAATTTGTAAATCAAGTTTTTCTTTTACTAAATTCACACATGATTACAATGACGTATACTATTTTCACTAAAATTGGTAAACAGCATAAAAATTTCATGATTAACAACTGTCATCGACACCACTTCAACACTGTTTCAATATCCAATCGCAAAGAGCTAAAACTTTTGAAATCTATCAACTCACATTACTCTTCGATTTAGCAGCAAATTGCAACATTCTCTTAACATTCGCCAGATCCCCTCTTTCGACGGCCAAGAGGTATTTCTTTTCCTCAAGAGTGAGGGGTCTTGGAAGATGCAGGAGGTAATCATTGTCCTTTTCCGGAGGCGCTTCGAGTTCTTTTTCGCTCATTTGCTCATTCATTTTGAATGATTTTTCTCATCAACGATTTACGTCTTCAGTCTTATCCTTCTTTGTCTTCTCGTAAAAAAATGGTATCGTGACAATGGAATTTCGAATATCGTACGATGAATTTGGAATGAAAAATTGTATCGTACAAAAGCACTTGTCCAAGTACCATGGTCGTTCACTCGTGAATGCGACAATACATTAGAGCTGGCTATTTCCAAATACAAGGAACGCAACAGTTATATAGGGGATAATGCTAATCGAATTATTGGAATCAACCGAGACCCTGTTCATTTGTTCCACATGCAGAGAGTTGGAATAAATCTTTGTGTATAATACGTAGTTTGAAGAATGTATGTTGTATAACCATGAATCTGTTGTGATCTCATTTACATACTAAGATCTCGTTAGACCAGTGAAACTTTACGCGACTTTACTCAGGATAAGACGGTATTGATTCATTCGAATTTTTGCTTCGTTGATCTAGTGCTTTTCGAAAACCCGTGAAACATTTTAGATCTCTCGGTTCATACTTCAGTGTTCGATTCATGGATAGTATCCGTTTCTGGGTATCATCGTTCCGTCATTCAGAACTATGTGTTTCTCTTAACGCTATTCGTTGAAGAGTATGAATGACGTTATGTTAGAGCATTAAATTAACTTTTCGAACTGTAAATCCTATTAAAACGTCTCCTTCGTTACGGATTCTTTCACTCAATGACTCGTACGAATCGAGACGGGTGAAACTTTTGTCTAAAAAATATCGTTGTTACGTAACGTAGTTTATTTTCACATCCGGTTGAGAATCGTAAAGGGCATGTTTGGACATCGTTGACCTCTTGAATGGGATTTGGACGAAGGGTCGTGTCTATTACATTCGAAGAGTTGAATATCCTCAAGGTACTCTATATTTGTACACAAATTTGAATGAGTTATTCATTTTTCATGATTTTTCAATTCTTTTTTGTTAACATGAGAATTTGTAATTTGAATTTGAACTAAAAAAGATGAAATTACTTGCAATTAACTTGCTGTTTGGTCATTGGGCTGTCTGATACTTGATAGAACGATTCTCACTTTTATAGGAACAAGGTGGAGAAATGTAATTAGAGAAACACCAATCGTGTAATTATTCATCATAATGGAGGAAAAAGGTACTTTTCGAATTCAGAATTTCATAAAAATCTTATAAAACGCTATTGAATTCTTTATTGTCCAATGAGATTTTATGGTTTGTGCGATTATAAGATTTAGTATTTAGAAAAGGAGGGAATTATTCAATGATTATTGTTAGAATTGACTTCACAAATTTGATATATCCATTGAAATTCAAACAGCACTGGTATCCAGAAGGTGTTTGAAATTCATAAGTTCGTATAGTTCCAGTAGAGTGTGAATCTATAGATACGCGGTGAACCAGTAATTCAACTTCAACTTAGAAAATTTCCTTACAATTCTACATTCACTCCTGTAGAAATAACACATTCATTCCTGAAGAGCACACAAAAATAACAGAGAAGCTTTCAGATGACTCTCAAACAAGAGGAGAAGAAAATATGGTCTTCACATGACAATGCTTATTGAATTATTCTTTGTAATATGTATGAGCTCGTATTTGATGCTTTGAAGTAGCTTAGAGTACAAGAAATATTCGATTTAATTATGAAAATTTTCAGATTTCTCTCCCCCTTGTTTTTCGCTTCAAGAATCCTTTACGATTGAATACATTTTATTCCCAAACAAAACATAGAAATTGTTTTTTAGTAAAGAAAAAACCTTTGCAGAGAGAGAAAGCTATTTTAAGATAATGTGTCTTCCTTCTATGCATGTCCTATGAATATTCCCAACATGCTATATAAATATTGTGTTACTCCAATGTTACGAGCTAAGCAGCCTCGGAGAAGTCTTTCGAATAACAAAATATTACATAAATCTGAAATGGAAGGTTGTTCAAATTTGGATAATGAATTCAGAAATACTTTGTGTATATTCGACAGAAGACGGAGATATTGGTTATTCGAAAGGAACTGATGATTTGGTATCTGAAATTTCCATTGTGTAATCTTTTCATCCATTATTTGGAAACCCCCCACGTTTGAATATCCAAAAATATATTTCATTCTCACTATTTCATTTAATAATACCAATTCTGTGAGTGGAGGATGATTATTTTGGATGAATATAATTCCATTGGATTTTATAAAATACACGTTCTCATGGAACTAAAGGCGGTGCCTTAATGTACACCAATTTAAACAATACTCTTGATCCGTTTTTAATGGGTATAAGTTTCAAAGATACATATTTCAAAGTTCATTCTCTAGAGAAGGAAGTTTTATTATCGTTTCGTGTAGTTCAGTTTCTCGTTGTCAAAGATGAGGAAAGAATTTTGTTTCTCATTTGAATTCCAATTTCGCAATACAAGTAGGAAGGAAATTTTTAAGATTTTTTCCGAATTTTGTTTTGGGTATATTTTGTAATTGCACATTTTAGGTAAAAAGCGGGAAATCACTCATCGGGTGAAGTGATCATCGTCATCGGAAAAGCAGATGGGTGTTAGTATGTATTTTCGGTATTAGATAAATGAATAGAATATAAATTTCACTGAGAATAGAGGTTTGAAATGCTTGAGATAATATATTCGTCAGTTATAAGATCAAAATGAATGAATATCGTTATTTGAATTGCAATGTATATTTGTTTTCAAGAAATTTAGTAGATTTCCTACTTTACCCAAACTTTAGTAACCGAGAATTGATAAACTAGCGCATCAGCTTGAGATTCGTGTGCCTTCGTGTATCTCGAAATTAAGTTAAATTCCTACTCTTCAACATAACACATTCAAGGTTCCACTAATTTCAATTTTTATACCTTGTAGGGAATCAGATACAAACTTATTCCCACTATACCCGACTCTCCCCTACATAAAATACACAAAAAAAAACAACTATCCTTGAGTGGAGGTTTCTTTCGTTTTGAGTAGAATTTGAATTTCAATAACGGATATTGTTATTTTTTCATTGAATTTGTAAATATACATCATGTATCATCACTTGATAACCTTGAATGACGAACGCTCGGAAAAATCTGATTTGTTCCAGTTACTTTTCTATCAAATCGGCTTAGATAGGATCCTTTCGCAGTTGGATTATCAAAAGATTTATTCCTGATAATCTCATTTAAATGGTTTGAATCATCCCTGCGAGGTTCGGATTCGTTGATATCAGTAACATATCATTTATTATGCAACTATCCTCTCATCGTTTGACTATCGAAAGCTTATTTGATTCATATACTAAATATGTTACGTATTACTCGTGATTTCATTCTACAAACGCAGAAGGTGCTTTTCTTAGTTTTACAAGTTTGTTAGATGATAGGTATTTCATTGTTTTCTCAGTTTTTATTGGCTTCACGTTATAGCTTTAGAATGAAGATGAATAATCAATAAAGTATCATGTGATTTATTAATAGAAAAATTATAATTTCAGAATAATAACAATTTACATTCAGATAAAATGTAATTCAGGTGTCGTCGAAAACAAATTGATACGATATACTGAAGATAACAACGTTAAAAACGAATACGTACTATATCACTGAAATTCACAACCCGTTTTGTCCATTTTGTCACACTGTCTCCATATTTGTTCCCAATAATTCATACAATGTTGTTCATTATTGAGAAAATTCCTTCAGGTACAGGGAAGCACATATGATAAATGGCTGATATACATAAAGAAAAATGTAATGAGCTTTGCAACATTACTATTTTTCATGTAAAGGAATCCTCGAGGGAGGGAGTCTTTGAACACTCTAAACTGCAATACTTCTCACTCTTTCTTCTCCTTGCTATTGTTTCCTGTATCGTAGATCCATTTCTTTCCATCCTCGTGTCCTGATTTTTTGCCATGTTTTTCTTCGTGTTCGTGATGTTCGTCGTGACCCTCGGCTGATTTGTGACCCTTATGTTCCTTGGAATGCTCTCCCTTCTCGTAGTCACTCGATTTTCCATGTTTTTCCTCATGATCAGCCGTTTCGACGTGTCCACTCTTTTCATGACCACCTCCGGCTTCTTCGTGCTCTTGATAGAATTCGCCTTCTTTTTCATTCCCTCCATCGTCATTGAATTCATCGAAAAACTCAGTTTTTTTCTCGAATTCATCCTGCAATTTTCGAACACAAATATTAAAGCTCAACTATATCGTGGTGAGCCATTCCAGACAAACTTAAGCGAGTAACTACAGGGAATCCGACTCACGAAAGAATCCCGATAAGGCTGTAATAAGATAATGACGTAGTTAATGAAGAGGGTCCCCGAAAAAATGTTATGAGCGTTTAAAATGTAACCCCAATTTGGTTTCCTATCAGAGGGAATGGATGCATTCTTGATTGGACTAAATTATTGTTTCTAAACAAATCCCATTAGGGTAATGAGAAACCTTTGAAAACTTACCGATAATCACCGATTGAACTGCAATGAAATATGATCGGATTTTGTGAAAAACCATGAACAACACTGTAAAAAATATTTGTGAATTTCCAAAAAGGAAAGTATGGTGAAAAACTTGAGGATTCGTAAATTTCTGGATTATTTAATCCACAAATTCTCTGTCAATCTCCAAAGAACGTCTGTTAACTGACTTAAATTTTCTGGTAGAAATGTCACAAGTTCTTCCCTGTGACCCATGAGGCTCTGAAGGGGAAAAACTAATTAAGAAAGATTAGCGAAATTTAAGAAAGAAGAACTAGCATTGGTTGAGCAAAACCGAAGATTTGGACTGATTGATGACACAGATATTAAAAAAATGGGGCCATGATTGGTGATAGACAGTTGTGGGTCATTCCCAAATTTCTCGGTAGTTACTGGGGACTGCTTTATCAGTTACTCGCTAGTGCCTGCTTAGTTTTCCTGATTAGTCCCTCGGTAGTGAGAGCGTTACATCCCTCATCAGTTCCTTTGTAGTTTTCCCGCCTAGTGCCTCATCAATAAAAAGGATGAACCGATGAGCGCCTCATGGTTTATGAATTGAAATTCCTACTCGGCTTGTTTGAGATTCCACCAAAATTGTTAGTGAATATACTGAAAAATATTAGGGAAAAAACTTGCAGAATTTTTTTGGAAGTTTTTTTTACAGTGAAGACTCGATGGTATGAAATTGAATGATGATACAAAATAGAAATCATTCAGATTCAATGGACGAGATTCAACCAGAATATTGTGTAGAAGGAGTGAATATTGAAGATCATGGTCAGTAATGAAGATTGTATCTATTCGAGTAATATAATTATATGAGAACTGAATAGGTGAATGCGATCGTAGAGGATTTATAATTTATGGTCAATGTATCAACTCAGTTGAACCTGAATAACTCTCATTTTCCATTCCCTCCTGGATAAAGGTCTCTAGTCCAACTTGCGATCTACTCATCGAATCTTGAGATTATTGATCTCATCATAGTCACATGATATCCTTTTCCAGTTCAAGAATATAACTCGATACTCTAGCTATCCGATTAGATTGAATCATAAATTAGAATCTGTAGAATGTTTTTATTGAATTTGATTAGAATCCACCGTTTTTTTAACAATTCGGTGAAACTATCTGTCTATCGATTCCGATGGTCTATACAAAATAAAGTCTTTTGCTATCAATTTTGTTGTGAAGAATTCACGTTTCTGATAATCAATCGATAATTTAATAAATTTTCAACGCACACGTGAATCCATTGAGAGATTTACGTCAGCCGATTGTTCGGTGAAGAGAATACCGTCACCCGATCAATTTTATCACAAAAATCAAATTGTTCTCCTTCCGAAAATTTTCCATTCAATATCTTCCTTAAATTTTAGAATGATCAACTTAATAGAGGTTATCTAAGTTTAATTTATATTCGATCGAACGACGGTCATTGATACTGTTGTTTCAGTATCTTTCCCGGTGAATCGAAACTCTCACGTGCCATTCTTTACATCTGGCCATACTGTTCATAGACCAGGAGATGATCCATATTTACAGCACTCATACAATGGCTTATGACACGTGATAGAAGTGTCAACGTGAACCACGTGATGTTCAGTGTGAAACGTACTTGATGAACATTCGAACATATTCAAAATGATTATTGAACTCAGTTTGAATGATATTCAGCTCAAAATAACGGTTCGGGTATCAATGGACCTTCAATTTATCTCATCTTTATAATTTGAATCGTTCATTGGAACGACTGAGTAATCAAATAATGAAATACTCAGCTATTGAAGACCTAAAATCTTGTAGCGCATTCTTTGAACGAAGAGTTATTTGGAGAAGGTAAATAATGATGATTCATTAGACTTCAAGAATTTGAATTCTTGTTCCGTTTTTATAAACGTTTCAAACTTCAACGACATGTGAATTTTCTAAGTTTGTAATTATACTGGTATTACAAACCATGTGGAGAAGTTTTTGAAATTACATATAATTTTTGTATAATTCAATATAGTTTATATATAATTTTTATATATCCATACATGAATTATATACAATTATGAAAATTTCTCCACGTGGTGAACTTATACAAATTGTGTCAAAGGTTAAATCTTCGAGAATGAATTGTGATAGCGAATAATGAGATTTATCATGTTTGAATTGGCATTTTAATGATAAATATTGAATATTTTGTTCACATAGAGTTGGTAAAATGAACAAAAAATTAAAATCAATATTTCATGTTCTTTTAACAGAATGCATGTTTTTTTTGTATCGATGTTCGAAAAAAGTTCTCACAGTGATTGCTGTATCTGTCAGAAGTTTTATATAATTTGTAAGAATTAGTAAATAATTCTACAAAACTCAAGATATTCTTCTTAAAAAAACCAAACGTCATCCCGAGCAGAAAAATGGTATGGCCAGTCTCATGTTCATTATGGGCCCGATCGGGCAGTGATAGGGCTCACTTTATTTTGGCACACCTGATCTGGTCCTGGTGCGGCCATGATTTGGCACACCTGATCAGGGTTACCCAGATCTGGCCCTGCGAGGTTTGTAATTTGGCATGCCCTATCATAGTTCATTACATCGGGCTCTGATACAACGGTGCGTTACATTCCATATCAGGCCCTGATTTGAGATCTGGTCCTGATCGAACACTCAATAAGAATTTCTACTCGGGATCTTATTTTTTTCAGAATTTATTCCATGAGAGGTTCTTCGAGTTGCGAAATTCGAATCTGTGATGAGAATTTTTAATTGCATAAAATAAAAATTGCAGTGATATTCAAATGAATAAAAAAAGTTTTGTCATTTTTAAGAGTCTTGCCAGGTTTGACATTCTGAATTTGTATTCTTTGAATTCAGATTTGGAATTAATAGTCGTCAAAACTTGAGAATATTCAGTTTGAGATTCAATCCCCGGGGAATTTATGTGATTTTTCCACCCACATTGAGTTCACCAGTTCGTATTTAAAATCAGCAAACTAAAAACATCAAATTTATTAGGTGTATAACTTTGCTTCCGCCGTTGACAATACATGGTTGCGTCGGTGTCAACATAACAACATCGTCATATTAGTGAATTTTTGATTAAATCATAAATTTTTACTCGATCGAAGATGTCAGTTTTTGAGCCGAATTCTCGTCATTTGCGGGAAGTTCTGATTTTCTGCTTTCATTCGAAGAAAACTGCGGCTGAGGCTCATCGAATGCTCTTAAAAGTACTTACGGTGAGGCTGCTTCGAGTGGAAGAACGTGTCGTGAATGGTTTCAACGTTTCAAGAAGGGTGATTTCAATGTCGATTCCGAATTGGAGGCATTACTCGATGAAGACTCGTGTCAAACGCAAGAAGAATTGGCAGGATCATTGAGAGTAACTCAACAAACCATTTCGAAACGCCTCAGAGCCATGGGAATGATTCAGAAACAGGGGAATTGGGTTCCGTACGAATTGAATTGAAGCCAAGAGATGTTGAACGACGTTTCTTTACTTGCGAACGGCTGCTTTATAGACAAGATTGAAACGGGTTTTTACACCGTATTGTAACCGGCGACGAAAGATGGGTCCATTACGATGATCCCAAGCGCAGAAAATCTTAAAGAATGTCCGGGGACATGTCCCCACGGCGACGGATGCACTGCATTTGGTGGGATCAGCTCAGTGTCGTGTATTATGAGCTATTGAAATCGAGTGAAACCATTACAGGGGACCGTTTGATCCGTTTGAGCCGACCATCGAAGGAGAAACGGCCGTAGTACCAAGAAAGACACGAAGTTATCCTCCAACATGATAATGGGAAGTCTTACCCCATCCGCCGTACTCTCCAGACATTGCTCTTCCCGACCACCTTTTATTTCCATGGATGGCACACGGCCTGAGTGATCAGCATTTTCCTTCTCATGAAGAATTCAGAGAATGGATGGATTTGTGAATCGCTTCAAAAGATGCATCGTTTTTCCGAGATAGGATTCGACAATTGCCAAAAAGATGGGAAAAGTAGTGGCTAGTGACGACCAGTTTTTTAAATCATAAGTATGTATTTACTTTTTGAGAATAAGGCCTCAAATTTTGGAAAAAACAGGCGGAAGCAAAGTTGTACACCCAATACTTATTTCGTTTGAAACAATAAATATTCCAGTTCAGGCAACGTCAATTATTTTATTTTGAGTCGCTTGTGGTTTTTGCGGTTAAAGAATTTTCTCAGTGCACAGGTAAAATGCTACACATACCTTTTTGTGGATTACATGTTCACCCTTTGTACTATGACCTTCCTGATGATGGCCTTTTTCTTTAAATTCCGCTTTTTTCTCCCCTCCTTCGTGTTGTTGATGTTCCTTGTGATATCCCGCTTCATCTTCGAATTTCTTCTCCTCGCCTTCTTCTTCGTCATAATGCGTGCGGTGTTGTTCTTTGTCATGATGACCTTTGTCAACATCTTCATGCTCGTGTTCAGACTCATAGTCCTATCGTGAGGTAAGTGTTATTAACGTGAGTATATGGAATTAAAAAAACCCAAATCTTCTAATTAGCTACCTTAGATAACGAAATTCGGATTTTTAGAAAACCTTTCAATGGTTTGGATCTCAAAAAACGGCATCAATTCAAATGAGAAGTTAATTCAAGGGCGGGAGAACAAAGTGCTAAAAAATACCTGGCAGTTTTTTTCCCACGTGAAATCCAGGTGAAATCTGACAAAATTGTTACCCGATTTCGTTTGGAATTACCAGATTCGCACATTATATTAAAAATTGACATTAATTTTTTGGGACGGTTCTGTTTGGAATTCATAGACTGTGATATTCGCTCAAAAACTCCCAGGTTTTGATAGAATGTTCCAACTTGGCAAGCCCAGACAAGATTTCCCTGACCAACGAAATCTCTCCCTCCATGACGCCCAGCTGTTAGCCCAAGTTTGGCGCCTGATGACCGAGCACTTTGCACGTTATTCAATGGCTTAAACGGTGGGGGTTTCACAAATTTCACATCCGTCTGACTCACCTCATGATCTTTTTCACCGTGAACGTGATGATGGTCCTCTTCATGTTCCCTTCCATCATGTTTTTCGAACTTATAATCTTCACCTCCCGCATCTCCGTGACCCTCTTTTGAATTCTCATGTTTCACAGATTCAGGATGGTGTTCTTTTTTATAATTATGATGAGTATGGTGTTGTTCGGGATCACGATAATCTTGATCTTTCTGCTGACGATTATGATGATGGTAATGTCGATGCTTATCCCGATGATCATCACGCTCCCTTTTGTCATGATATTCACGACGTTGTGCATGTTTTTCATCCTCATTAGTATCTTTATCTCCACGATCATATTGATAATTATTCTTATGAGGTTTTTTATATTCTTCATCATCGATTCGCCTACGATCATCTTTCCTCCTTTTTTGTTTTATTCCATAATTCCCGTCATTGCCAATGGTATCAGATGCATTATCTTCATATTCCTTCTCAGTTCTCAACGAATCATCTTGAATGTTCTCTTGAACAGGTTTGATTTTGTTTTCTTTCTCATAGTATCGTTGATGCGTGATCCTGTTTTGTGGATCAGAGGCGGAATTCAATTCGGAAGTTGGTAACGCTTGAAACGTAGTTGGAGGATTCAAAGTTGTATACGAATTTTCACTTTGTCTTTCAAAATTCTGATAAACGTTATCACGATTCGATGTTTCTCTCAAGTCAACAGTTTTTGAATTGGAATTCGGTTTACGGTTTTTTTTCGGTACGAAAATAAGGGGTGCACGTTGTTTGTCCGAATTTGGGATTGATTTGATTGTGGGTGAAGGGAGGAAAGAGGAATCGTTAGTCACATCGAAACGCGAAGAACTGTGATGTGGAGTTATTCGAGGATCCTCAGGATTATCAAATTGTTGAGAACTTGGAGGTGTGAAAGATTTCTTGTCCCGCGGTATTATTGTGCTCGATTCCGGATAATCGTAGTGCGGGAAAGTATCTGAATTCTTAAATTCTACGTTAGGAAGTGCAGTTTTGTCTGTGAAATAAGGTATCGCTTCATCTGGATTAGAATTCTTTTTGTTTACGTCCGCAGGTGACACAGATGTAACATCCAAGTTTTCGTACTTGTCATTAATTGACTCTTTGGAATTATGTGATTCGAATTGTGGATTGAATCTCTCTAAATTCAAATACGAAATATAAGTAGGATTCCTATATTCTTTCTTAGGCACGCTGCTATCCGCATTGTACGATTTCTCATGTATCTTTCCAGGATTCCTTTCAACATCCGTTTCCTGTATAGAATCCACCGACCATGCAGTGGGGGGATTATTTCCCAACGAATGATTTTTAAACGGGCGGCTGGTAGGTTTATTATCTTCCGATCCATGGGAATGCTCAACTATGGTTACTTCAGGACGATGATTGAATGCCAAAGGTTTTTCAATTTTCACAAGCTTCGTCTTCTTGTGTTCTGTATTCTCATCTTTCTTTACATGAATTTTATCATTTGCTTCATTATTCGAACGAATGAAACTTTGAATATCCTCCGAATGACTTGTACGAGCCGTTAAAGGATCCGCACTCGATGTATTCTCATTTCTGTGATTCAATCTTCGCGGTGAAGGAATCGAAGAAGGATCATTCGAGTATCCTTTCGTGTGTATAGAACCACGATTACTCTTCGCTCTATCCTGAAAAGATTCATATGACGGGGAATTGGGATTCCTCATGGATAAATTCGTTCGATTCCCTGTATCAGGGTTTGTGTTATAAATACGAGTATGCGCGAAAGGTCTGGGTATTACATCGTATTTAGAAAGTATGCTATTATGATGTACCGAGGGTGTCTGTACATTCACTGTACTGCGGGGATGAAACGTCGTCTTGTCGACTTGTGAAGTTTCAGATCTCTCTGCTTCATCTGGTATTATCCCGCTGTCTCTGCTTGTAACGACATGAATATTATCAAGCAATCTTCGGCTGTCGTTATCAGTTACGTTACTCACTTGCCTGGAAGGACTTACTTTTTTCCTTCTTCGTTTTTTATTTGTTGTAAGAATTTCTTCGGTTGTCGTAGGCGGAGAGTTTACCAATAGATTTCGATGATTCTTTCTCCCCCGTGTTTCTAATGACGAGATTTGTTCTGATGGTAAAATAGCTTGTTCTACGTCTTCAATTTGCGGACTCGAGTATCGATCGATTGAAACATCCAGATCCTTTGTAATACTTTCATCCTTTGTATTTCCTGATTCGGAAAGTATGGGTCTCCTCGATAAAAATCGAGTTGACTTAAACGTGGAGTTTCTATTCTCTTTTGTGGCATTGTTTGGATCCTTTGATCGATTTGTTTGAATTCTTTTGGGAACATCATAGTGAGGCAACGATGTGTCGTAATCTGGAGCTTTCTTCTGTGATTCGAGAGACGCGGCTGTAAAATTGAAAAACATTGAATTTCGAAAGTTCAAAGAACCGGATGTCGATTGACTGAGGCAAAATAATTGAAGTTAACAATGTTTTTACCTGGAGAATCCGTAGACGAAGGAAAACTGGCAATTTTTCGTTTATTTTTAGCCGTCAATTTCCTTGGTTCATATTCTGCAGCTGCAAGAATGTGTTCGAGATTTTCCACGTCTTTTATATCTTTCACATTTATCACCACAGTCTGGGATGGTTCCAAATCGTATGGAGGATGTGATTCATTCATATGTTGTGCGAAAATGTTGTCGTCATTGAGAATTGATAACAACTCATTGTTAATGGCTTCAGAATTATTTACAGTGGTATTGTTATTCTCATTATCGATGATAAGTTCTTCGATAAACAGTTTTCCTCTAGCCAATTTTCGAATTTCAGATGTTGCGTTATCTAAATTTTGATTTTGCGGAAGAATTATCGATGGGTTCCTGTCATCTTTGGCCTCACTAGCGTCTGATGTTGTTGTTATTACCTGGGAACATAATTTGTAAATCATTGAATTGGAAATAAAAAACATCTTTCACATGTGAATACTGTTTTTTCCCTCGTCAGAATTAATAATACACTTTTGATAGATTTTTGGCTAACGTTTTCTACAAGTTCTACATTCATGACTTAAATTTTCATAGGAAATTTCTGACGAAGTAGACTTTCAAGAGGTTTATCGTGTCTGCTTAGCTTGAGAACTTATTGAATTTTGGTATTAACAGTTTATTACCACGATTTCAGTATCTGAACGAGGGTGAAATCAATGAAATTTCTGAGACTTCGAGTTTATTGCTGGATTTAAATCACTCGTAATGAATAGAAACCGCTAGATTGAAAGAGAATGATCATTATTGGACTTTCGATGTTTCTTTTTGTTCCCAACACGCCCTATGAAAAATTCGCCCAGTTCCATTAGTTTATCCTAACAAAACATGGCGAGGTGTAGGAACCTTCTGGTAATGTCGTGGCTTTAAACTTTGAATGACCTTTGAAGACTTCGGAGAACTGTTTGTTCTACTCACGAATTTTCATTACGACTGCTACGTATATGGTTTTCTAATTTCCTAGAGTCAAATTACATTTCTTGACTTTTTAAAGGGAAAATTCGATTTGTGAAGTGGATGTTTCACTGTAAAACAATTGAATAAAATAGTATTTCAAACATTTTCTTGCTAACCTGAACCGAGCGCTTTCTAGAGAATAAAAAATCAATGATTCTGTGACTTAACAAGATTAGATACAATATTCAGCGCATAAATGATGAATTCAAAGCTTGATTCGCAATTTCATTGGAATGATAATCGCCAAAATCTAATACAGGATTTAAACTTGGCTGAGAATCTTGGAGCTGGATTTTCAGTTGATGCATCACAAACTTATGAATAAAATCCATTGACACGGATGATGCAGAACTTGAGCATGAGGGCAAATACTGAATTTACATCTTCACTAATATAATAGCAATCATTGAAACCAGGACCATCGTCTGGACAGGAGGAGAATTAACCAAAAAGCGTGGAACTGAGTTATCAATGTATATCATTACATTTATGATAATTAATGCTGCAAATCCTGCAGGTCTGAAAGGATGGCTAGATTCAATTTTTGACTCAAAGTTTGAAGCTGAGATGGTTGAATCATGAGAAATGTTTCTGAAAATGCTCCAAAAATATGTCAGAAGTCCAGGGGAATTAATTTGTCTTCAATTAATTGTAACATAAAACAATTGTTCATCAAGACCATTGCAATTCAGTAAACTAAAGTTGATCGTTTGTTTATTGATATGAATTGAACGACCATTTACATATACACATTTCCGATCAAAATTGTTGTTCCAGCAAAAAAAAGCGACCTCAAAAATAAACCACAGGAATTCTTCAAGTTGGTAAAACTTATTTTTACAATAGAAAAATTCCCTCCCTATGTACTAGCTCTTTTTATTAGCAGGTATGATAAAAATTATTCTAGGCCTTCCTTGAATGCAAGAGTAAACTTCAAAATTGCCTAGAATATTCCGCTTATCCCTTTTTAACGCCCAAGCTGGAATCAAAATGATTGATCAGTCTAACTTTGAATCCTTGAAAATAATATTAATCGAAAATCCCATCATTCAAGATGGACGCAAATCACGTAGTAAAATACAGCTTCTTCTCTCGAAAACAGACTCTCAAGATTGATTTGATTGAATTTATTTATTAGACGAATTCAATTCAACACTTGAAAATATGAACACTTCTTACACCTTCGATTCACTATAGTCACTTTGAAATTGAAAGAATGTAAATAAATAAATAGAAAAGGAAACTCTTTCACTTTCGGTCAGCTGCAACAATCCCTCTTCGTCAGATCTCATCAAAACAGTTACAAAAATCACTCGATCAGAGAATGAAAATTACCAATTGAACTATGAGAGACAAAGCAATGGTCAATCTTCCCCAGGATTCCATGATTCTACGTTGGATTCCCGTCAAAGACTGAGAAGCTTTACTGAAAACAACTGGTTAGTTATATCATAATCTTTCTCATATACAAAATCGTCGACTGTAATCATGCAATATATAAGGATTTCGATATCACTCAGGATAGATCTCATTGAGGTCCAATGAGCAAAGGACCGATTAACGTGGCGCACGTTGTCCATCGATGGATCAGTCATTTGTTCATCTTGGCTTCCTCCTTTCTATCAAGCGATTACACAAGTTCTTCTACCAATCTAAGATCACCAACCGGAAAACATCTTTATGTGCAATTGTGCAATAGAACAATCTCAATCGACTCGGACATGAGATTTTATGAATAAAAAGTTGTGGAAAGGAATATTAAAGAGCACATTATTTACTTCATTACGTCGATGCAGGTAGATCGATTGTCAGAATAACGCGATATTATTATTGTGGTTTCAGTTTTTAACAATAACATTTCAACGATGAATATTTTTTTTGTCAATATATTATGTGCAGAATTTCATCTTAATTTTCGTATGAATAGTTTTAAAATTCATGAACACATATTTATCAGATAAGAGTTCTTAATAGAAATCAAAAATCAACAACTTCATAGATTGAACGTAAAAAAATGGTTTTAATTCATTTTTACAGATATAATTCTTAGAACGAATAAGATAAGTGAATAGATTTTTGCGGAATTATATTGTTTTCGTTGTTATCATTACCTTTTCTCATCCAACAGATCGTTTTGAGTTCCACAAATTGATTCGCATTTTGGTTTCAATGTAAAAATATCTTGGTTGAAAAATCCTATTGAAGTGATATTTACCTCAATTGATTCTGACGCAGGGATACAATTTAAATTGATAAAACAATGAATGGGTTTGGATTGTATTATTGCATCGGACTCAATGGAAATGATACGATCGTTTGAATTTATAAAAGTTTCTCAACGAAACTATTGAATCAATAAAAATTAATGTCCATATGATTTGTTTTCTGAATAGCAATTCAACTTTGCTGCAAATTTGACGAAGAGATTTTTAGTTAACACGTTCAAGGTTGTAAAGTTACACTGAAAGACCGAGTTGATTAATAATAAACAGTGTATCTTCAATATTTAGAAATATCACTGTCAATTTAGGGAAAAAGAGTATTACTGAAAAATATTCGTTGTGAGTTTACCGAAAATTCGTCATGAAAATATCAAAGATTGATTGTCTTATTGTTATTCCTAACAGTAAAACTATCAACTTATGGCAAACTCACTACGAATATTTTTCAGCGATCTTTTCTTTCCCTCAATTGACAGTCCTTTTTCTAAATAATAATCTTACGCTGAAAAGACCTTGATTAACAAATCAAAAGCAATCGAGTGACAAATTTAACGTTCATGACAAGCTCATAAGCTATCTAGTATAAGATATAAGCTACCTAGCGCTGATATCAACAACAATTCCTCAGATTTTTTCTACTGTATGAAATTCTTAAAGATCCCTCCATCGGTAATAATTACCCGTTCGTTGTGAAATTAGGTTCATCCTTGTAGCCAGTATCAAGCGGAGGATGGGCGAAATATGGCACATTCTATAATCATTGATGAATGAACAGAATGAAGATTTCTATCTGCAAGCAATATTCATAAATCGAAATTCATGTAGCTGACTTTGTTGCTTTTAAATTGCGATCGACTTTCTGTTTTTTTCTCCCCAATTCCAAACAAGTCTTTTTAAGCAGGGATTTTATTCACACTCTCATTATCCTTAATTATCTCCAAAGCTCGGGAAAATAGCGGGCTTTTTATAATTGGAGCCATCTTGCGAATGCCCCAACTTCCCTTTCAAGGAATTTATATTCTCAAAGTCGGTACAAAACACATTTAAATAAATATTCAAATTCAGATTATGAAATTTGTATATCAATTGATGTTATTTTATCTTCAAATCCTGGAATTTCGGTGTTACATCAGTTTTGAACCAATCAATGTGAAATTTATTGAAATTTTTATCAATATCATAGATTTCACGACACACAATGGTTCAAAATTTGAAATAGATGCATGAATTTAAGCGCCGAGATTGAATAATAGGATTGTTCCAGCCAAATAGATGGTTATTTGTCCTGTACCAAAAAAATATTTATGAGGATCAACAGAATATTCTCGAAAACCAATATAATAAATCAATCGAATCAAATAAATGATTATAACCGTTTCTTTGATTCAAATACATGATTTTCGTTTCAAAGCATATTCTGTCGATCTTCATAATCGTTTTTTTGGTACAGGATAAATAACCATTTGTTTGACTGGAAGAAATTTTGTTTTTCAATGTATTTGTTACGTTTCAATCGATAACAATGCGTTGTGATCCTCAGGATATGCATATACAAACAAAGCTTATGGAAAGCAGTTTATTGCATGCCTCGACGATAAATTACAAAACAGCGATGACTGTGCTGTTCTTGATCGATCTTATCATTCAGTCCCACAGTTCAAGTTCAGGATTCAATAATACAATTATGAATTACTGGGAAATTTATCAAAGGAAATAATTCTTGTGTATAAATGTTCCGAAATTTGACAGAAATGATGAAATCTTTCCGCTCTATTTCAATCGTTGAAATTCACCGAAACTCATGATTCATCTTCTCTCAATTTTTGCAGCCAAAATCCATGGTCAAGATGATGATGTCACGAGAAACTATCGGATGTTTCACTTTACACGGATCACCAACTTGTCACGCCGCTTGAACTATCAGAGATGTTATAGATTTTAATGCAATGCGATAAACGTTTTTTCAGCTGAAAAATGAGGTTTGTTCCAAACAAATTCCTTTATCACGATTTCGCATAATTTCTCCGTTTTTCTTTAACTTGTAGATTCAATTCTTGAATCGAATTTCAAACGAATGGCCTGATTATTTGATTTCGTCGATTCGAATTCATATTTATTTCTCAATCGATAGGGTAAAAGTGCATGAGCAAAGATTAGCCCAAAGACCAGTCAAAACACAACGACATTTGAAAACGTTTTAGAGTGGAAATGAAGCAATTGTGTCACATTGAAGTTCAAGGAGATGAGAATCGAGGGCAGAGAAGTCGTAACCGTGGGTCGTAAAGAAATTAAGCGGTGCGTGCAATGGATTAATAGAATCTTTTGGGGGGATGAAAGGGATGAGTCATAGAAAATTACGAAAACGGATTGCAGAATCAAATTGGCCTTCGGTCTTTGCAATTTGCCATAAAGGTGCCTGTACACGGTGAAGATGAAATTTCCCTCCACAATTGGGATTGTCAATAAGCTACTCGTATGATAAATTTCATGCTAATTCAAATAATTTTGGCAAATAGGTGTCTTTTTCCATACGCTTCTAGAAATCTGATTGAAGTTTAATTGAATCAATTAACTAGTAGGGTGGAATGATTTCTAGGTTAATGAATTTGATATATTCAATCGAAATATTTTGTGAATCAAATATATGAATATCAGAATTTTTGCTTGAAAATTTGATTTTCTATTTCACAACTGTTCAACACTCGTCAAGGTAACAACGTTCGTAAATGAATTTTACTTATCGTGAAGACATTGTCAACATTTGCAATATAATACGTCGATTTTTATCCAGTTTACAACATCTTTTATTTGTATATAAGTGTGAAATGAATGCGGTTGTCATACACCGTGAAAAGTGAAAACACGAGCATGAAATTAACAACGGTCCGTTGACTGCTCTCGAGATCGATTGTGGTTTGATCAGGCGTATAGAATCAAACGAAACCCACATTACGATGTAAAACTTCCGTCAGTGCTGAGACGACAAATAACGAATTTATATCCACTCGCTAATGTTTTATCCGTAGGAACATGTACCGTTGCGATCCCCAGGCATTTCGAACAATTTATTCTGTTGCATGACACATTATAAACGAACAGATAAAATCGTTGAATATTTTATCACAAATTTCGATGTCCGATGTGGAGATTTTCAACCATCTTTGAAAAATGAATGGTACATGCGATGTCGGATCATCGAAGTTGCTGACATTTCGCAAGAAGAACGTTGCATCATTGGAACAAATTCATCAAATTAAATTGAATGTTTGTTTTTGTAGAAAGATAAGAAAGGATCGTTGCAAATGCCACAGCGTGCACTGAAAAATAAAAACCATCAGGGTTTTTGATATGGAAAATTATTTCACAATTTCTTGCAAAACAGCAAGTACCGGGGATCGTTGAATCAACGGAGTCATGTTTTTTTAATGAATAAAATTAGGAATTTCACGTACACGCATGTTCAGTTGTCCATAAAAATGTTGATTATATTTCAAAATGAATTTGATTGTGTGGATGTTAACGTTATATATATTATTCCGTCATCACACGCGTATAGATTCCATTATTTGCGGCATTTTAAAGGGAGAGTATTCAATGTTTGAAATTGTGTGGGTTTCGAACGATTGAGCGTGATTATGATCGTTCGAAATCATTGTACCGAATTGTACAGCTACAAACAAAATAAACATCTGGATAAATTGTTGTATAATATAAATATGATTCCGAAACAGATCGAAATTCACATCGAATTCACAGATGAGTGATACAACCTTGTGAGGATCTGAAGCAGCAATATCATCTTCTCAAGCTCCTTTCGTGAATTAAGAATTCTCTATTGGATTTCTATTAGCGATAACTCTGGAGGAAATGAGATCCCCTGGACTGTTTTTAGTACCTGTTGGAGCCTAAATCATAATAAAGGCTTTGAACAGTCGATAGTTTAGATGACAAACGTAAAATGCTGGAGATGAAAAAATTTGGTTGAAAGTATAGGGAGTTTTTTCTCACTTCGGTGGTGGATTCCATATCTCGATCGAGAGAGATTTATTTTTTTTTTTTTCAAATCAGAAAGTGATTATTTTTTTCTTCATTTTGAGGAAATATTTTGCTTTTTAGGTGTTGAATCCTGCAAAAAATAACCAGGGAAAAACTTCCACAAGTACTTTCACAGTCTACTATACCACACAAACGAGGATGTTTTCAACTAACGTTGAGATTACTCCATAGTTTCGTTGTCTTCCAAAACACAAATATAATCGAATTACCAAGGTTTCTATTTCTGTGAACTGAAAGCAGTAGGGCTTCCTGTGAACTATATAATTGATATCCTGTACATGGGGCTTCGCATGAGACTTCTTCATAGAAATTTATATAGAAGAAGAGCGTGTCGTCAGGGAGAAAAATCGTGGAAATTGTCTACCATGCGCCGTTAGTGAGATGCTATCGGTTACAGATGCAACGTGAATTGAATAGGATTTTATTTAACTTCGATTGAATGAATCATCTTGAATTGCTCATTCGAAGTTCCTTCTGAATAGATATTTCGTTTCGTATTTGATTATAAAACAAATTTATTGAAAAAATGTATCATCCTTACAGGGAATGAGTAGCATCTTTTGTTAGTTCAACGTTATTCGAACACATAAAAAATGAGATACAAGGAACATATTACGTCAACAAATATATGAAATTTCATAAACAGTGTTCAAGTATGGAGAAAAGTATGGCTTTGCAATTTTCATGAATCTGAAAGTAGCGGCAGGTTGACCCCTATTGTATTGACCCATAACTGAACTATGATATATAATTTTTTGGTACAAAAAAGTAATTTCTCCACTGCTGCCATGATGTCGCTCGTTGAGTGGCTGGAACCAAAAACGAAATCAAAAATGACGTTGAACTAGAGGGTATCCTTCGTACCGTGAACTAGGATATTTTTGATTGTCAAATGAGCATCGGGAATTTACAACTATTTCGTAGGGAGAAAAAACAGAGGCTGAGTTTTTCAAAACTCTACCATTTTGTCGGATTTCGATATTTCTCAAAAATCCTATTCTCTGAAATTTGTTGAATGAGATTTCATTCTTCACCTAAATTCTAGAGCGAAATTTCTCAGTCTAAAAGAGTGAGAGTTTACTCGAAACGAGTGAAAATCCCACTCGAAGCGGACTGGCTCACTTTTGAGACTAAGTGGAGTAAAACGTATGATTTTTCACTCTTCCAGATTTAAAAAGTACTTCACGGTACGAGGAATACCCTCTAGTTTCACGTCATTTTTGTTGTGTTGTTTTTTTTTTAATTCAGCCACTCAAGCGACCGGAATTATGACAGCAGTTGAGCAACTCTTTTTGCTTGTCACTTCCATTTTAATATTTTTATACAAAAAAATGATAAAACATAGTTCAGTTATAGGTCAATATATTCTCAAACTTGAAAAAAATTCGATGGGATACTTTGCTTTCGGAAAAAATAACTTGAATTTTAAGCTCACACACTGACAGGGGTGTCCAAGTCACGGTGCAATGGTGCAACTTGCATCATGGAAATTTTTGGGGGGGATTTTTTATAGCAGGGAATTTGAGAATTGTTCATTCAAAGTAATCACACCAAGGAAATTTGTTCTATACTATGTGGGATTCAAATAAAAATTTACTTATTTCAATTGAAATTGAATGTTGCAGTAGTTTGGATTGTTTACTGAAACTAATTATCCACTTCTAAAAGTTATCTGGCAAATGAGCATGATGCTAGACATCTGATATGATTCTAAAACATATCTTATGCAACGCGTTCACGGGCCCCGAGTTTAGGTGGTTTGTGCCCTTCCACCTAAACAATTTGTTAGAAGGGCCGAGCTCCTTCAAATTTTGGAAAAAGTAGCGGACCAATTATATTCTTCCTGTAGAAATTCCATAAACTTTTGCCTATAATAGAAAAAATGTTCCTCAACCCCTCAAGAATCGGCAATCAATATTACTACCAAATTAAAAATATTATCCCTTCTACAACACCATATATTTAGATATTGATGAATATAATGTCGAAACATAATGTATAGATATTATTCAAAACTCATGTAAGCCTATGAAAATTTTCTAGTGGAGAAGGGGCTTTTTTTGCTTGGTAACTAAAGGAGGATTCCCGCACCATGTATTATAGGGGGGATGGGCTCCCCTGCACACTGGTAGAACCCTTCAACTTTTGATAAATTTGGTTCATCAAATATTTCAATATGTGAATCGAATGATTGAAATCCACCCAATCAAAATTTGTAATATGAAAACAATCGAATCAAGTTTAATCAAAATTTACATCGATCCGCCGCTAGTTTCCGAAGATCCATGAACTGAAAACACTTATTACTGGACAGTTTGTTTCTAATACGGTGTTATCGTTTGAATTATTTGAGATATCTTTGGTTCTCAATTCTCTCTTGAATATCGTCATACTCAAATACATTTCTACACAAATAAAATATGGTTCCTATTAAGACAGCATTAGATTTTCCAGTACGTTGCATATCAACTTAACAAAACTTGTTGAAATTTCCGTCAAAACGAATTGGAAATTTTCAAATGATATTTAATTTACTTAATATTAAACTATATGCTATTCAAAACTGTACATAGTCTTTTACAAAATCAGTTTTCCAATGTTTTCCGTTGAGCATTCCTTATGAAGATTCATCAATATCGGTGAATCAGTGCTTGCCCGACGTGATCCATTTCTTCCCTGTTTCCTTACCACCTTTGTGACCATGCTTCTCGTCATGATGATGATGTTTATCATGACCTTCAGATGATTTATGACCTTTCTTCTCGTGATGATGATGGCCTTCCTCATGTTTCTTTTCTTTCCCATGATGATGCTGTGAGAATTCAAAAACATTTTATCGCGCTATTTGAAAAACGAATAAAGAGAACAGGATGACAAATATAATCTGTTTGTAATATAAATTGACTTGATGCAAGTGAAAGAAATAGGAACCTGTCTGTCCACTATTTATCACTGGAGATCCTTCAATGAGGGATAAGACAACGGTCGCCATTAATACAATAGCCGAAAGATACACCGAGAACCCAATTTCTTGGATTAAAAGAAAATTTTCTTCGCCCTCATTCTAATAAATCTTTTTTTCAATGGACGGAAATTCAGTTCAATGGAAAAAAGTTTCATCAAACTAAAACCAAGAATTTTCAAATTGAAACAAAAATATATTCTTTTCTCAATTCGAAGAATATGATTTCAATTCAATGGACAATTTTTCCATTTCAATGAATAATTGTGTTCATTGAAAACAAGATTTATCAGAATGAGGGCAAATAAATCTTCTTTGAATCTAAGAAATTGGGTCCTCGGTGTAGATGCCTAATTTACCGGTATCATACATCATATAGCTTTACACATAATTTCTATACCACAGGTATATCAAAAGTCATGTGAAGTAACTTCTCTCTGTTTGAAGCGGACATTCGAATGCTTTTGTTATCATTGGTACACAGTTGGAAATTTTGTGTTAAATTCAACACATTTCGCATGTCCCAGACGGTCCACACATATTTTTGTGTTAACTAGTAACTCAAGCTTAATGTAAATAATATAACACAAAAGGATACTGATGAAGTTTTGATTGGAATCGTGTGAATTCAACACATAAGTATTGTCAAATGAAATCCAAAATAAGTACTGAATCAACAGCTCACAAGTGTAATTTATGGATTTTTTTACATAAATCAAATGTGAAAATTACACTTTTTTCGCGTCGAAACAATGCATAGAATAAAGTAATAAAAATAGGATTTCAATGAGAATTGAACACGGATCGTCGGAACCGAATGTTGAAGCTGTATAACTCAAGCCTCTACCGGTCCCTTGGTTAAGGATACACTCACAGAAAGGATTTCTTGAAATGAGAAAATTTTTCTTGTCACTGGGATAAAATTCATTTTTCTCTTGAACATAGAAAATTTTACTTGAATCAAGAAAATGTCTTTTGAAATCAAAACGAACTTTTCTTGATTCAAGTAAAACTTTCTAGGCTCAAGAAAAAAATGAGTTTTGTCCCAGCGACAAGAAAAATTTTCTCATTTCAAGAAATCCTATCTGTGAGTGTACTTTCTTTGCGTATATCAACATGCACTCGATCTTCAATTCCACATATCTAGAAAACTAAGTGCCATTAGAATGAAACCCTGGCGGAAACACCGTTTTTTTGGCTGTAAATGGGGTATAAGTGTAAATTGGGTGTGAAGTCGGTGGTATTTCGGTATTTTGGCGAATTTACACCCTGAAAACACGGTGTACTTGTGAGTTTTTTACACCCAACAGTTACACCAAATCCACACTCAATTTTTACCCATCGTACACCAACAAGAAATCCAAGAAATGAAGAGTATACACCATAATTTCACCTTGTTTACACCGAGAAACATCCGTACTTGATGTCAATCGAAAGATAGGTACACCGAATTCCCACTGAATTCACACCCATTTTACACTGAATCTCCACTGAGCGAACACCAAACAGAAGATTCGGAAAGTAGGAAATATCCACCCAATTTCACCTGGTTCACGACAAAAGATCTGTGCAGATGATTTTAATCAAAACACAGGTACACCGAAATCCCGCGGAATCAATACCCAATCCACACTCAATATCAACTCATCGTACATCAACAAGAAATCGGAAAAATAAAGAGTATACATCATAATTCCACGTTGTTTACACCGGAAAACATCTTTACTTGATGTGAATCGAAACATAGGTCACCGAATTCACACCGAATTTACACTCACAGTATACCGAGAGCTATCTCACCCGATTCACACCAAGAAACAACCTCCAGTATTTTGTAGACGGGTACCAATACACCGATCTTCCACCGAATTAACACTCAATTTTCACTCCAAAAACCCCTAAACATCTTCCACTCGGGGTACACTGAAAAACCACCCAACCAATCAGTCGGACCACGGATGCACCGAACTTCTACCAATTTCATACCGAATTTACACCCACAGTACACCGAGAGCAGTGAAAATAGAGTGTCAATTCGGTGAAAACTCGATGTATCGGTACCCAACCATAGAATGCTGGAGGTTGTTTCTTGGTGTAAATTGGGTGAGACTGCTCTGGGTGTACCGTGAGTGTAAATTTGGTGTGCATTCGGTATATCCGTATTCCAACTGGGGATTGGTTGGGTGGTTTTCTGGTGTACCCAAACTGGCAAAGCTTTCGGTGTATTCTCAGTGAAAATACAGTGTCAATTCGGTGGGAACTCGGTGTATCGGTACACAACCATAGAATGCTGGAGGTTGTTTCTTGGTGTAAATTGGGTGAGACTGCTCTCGGTGTACTTTGGGTGTAAAATATGGTGTAAAAAATTCACAACTACACTCAAAAATCACGGTGTTTACACGGTGTAACATTTCCGCCAGGGAAAACCAAAATGAATGAAAATGGATGAACAGTTCCTCCGACGACTACCAAAATTACACGTACATGGAACTTTCATAAAAAAAATAGCTCCCACCACAGGTGATTTCTCATTAGTAGTAGACAATAACACAATTTTTATGTTCAATCTTGAGTTGAATACAATTTGCGTCATTTTGACACTTTTTTCCACTTGTTTGAATGATTTCACATTTTGAATCAGTTGAGACCTGATTACACAAGGACTGTCTGTAGAAGTTATATACGTGTTTGTGTCAAATATTTAACAGAAAATTCATGACACACGGATTTTTTAACATATTTACACAAATATTTCAACTGTGTATATGAAAGGCTCTGTTACATCATTGGTATGTTCGGTTCTAATAGGGATATGATATAAATCCTACTTTTCCATCGTGTTTTTAACTGAATTTTCAATTTTATACATCAAATGACACGCAATCCTATTAATAGCGGCAAGCGAAAAGCTGATTGTCTTATGCCTCATCGAAGGGTTCCTATTTATTAATAAAGATTGCATGTACCCCGCCTCGAAACCTTTATTCTTGGATCTTTATTTTGACGATAACTTCCTCTTTTTTTTACGGCCACAAGTGAGCTGATATTTAAATCACAAATGAGAAATGAGGTTTTATTATTCTAATATTTATATTTTACACTACACTTTTCCATCAAATTTCTAAATAAAACTGTGCGAAGAATTTGAATTTTCTAAGTTATATCAAATTTCCCCAACCTTAATTCCAAAAATGCATATTTCCCAAGAGTGAGTTCGATTCCAGGTGTAATTTAATTACAAAAATCATTTTCAATTTTGTCAAAACAATGAGTCGTTGAAACCACTCTGAAGCGATTATTTTTCATCGTAGGAAAATTAAATTCTTCGCTTAAATAGGGGAGAGTGGGGACACTTGCACCATGGGGTGATATGCACCACAGCAGATATCTCTTAATTTTCCAAAATTTCTGAACTGTTCTTGCACGTGGCGTTTGCTGAATGGATGACCTAACTCCACACGAGTTCACAGGGATGTGGAATGAATCTCTGTTTTTTTATTGATATCAAAAGGTTTGGCACTCTCAAAATCGTTTGATTTGTGTCTCCTTAGTTTTTCAGAAAAAGTTTCCCATGATCTGTAAGTGATCCCAAACACTACGAAACCAATCTCAATCGAAAGTACAATCGTTGCACAATATTTTCATGATCCACTTTTTGACTGAAAATATCTGGAATTTTTTTGCGAGCATCAGTAGTCTGTTGATGCCGTGAGGGGTGCAATGCACCACAAATTGCGGCGATACTTGCACCACTTCCGATGTTTCTCTTTTTTTTTAGAAACAGGTATTCAGAATGATCCGTACACTCGGATGTTCGAATCTGAATGTTCTTCCGAAGAACAGAAGAGAGAAGGAGAGGAAGGAGAGAGAGAGAGAAAGATTCTTTTGTTTGATAAAATACTCTGTGAAACTCTTTGCTATTTCCATGAATGATCTCACTTCATATAAGTCAGGGGGGATAAACTCAATGAGAGAATTTTCATAATGAACTTCAGCGCCGCCAAGGGGAAGGCTACTGGAACTAACCTCACATGGATACATTTACACAAATGCTCAACAAATCATAAAAGTTTGTGACACAGTATCAGTGCCTTCATGTGAGATTAGTTCAAGGACCCTTCCTCTTGGCGGCGCTGAAATCAGTCTCAAGAACGTTCAATTGAGTTTATGCCTCCTGATATGAGTTGGTAGGAGTGACAAATTTCACTTGTTTCCTCCGTTCATAGCAAACACTCTTGTGCAATTAGTTTTCAATAAAAGGTCGTTGCTAGTATCAAACTCTAAACTGCATAAAGTCCATCTTGATCGTAAGTTCAGCTATTCACTTGTATATCTGATTATTAATTTCAAATAAATACTGATAAATAGATTTGAAAATAGTGGTTATTATTCCAATTAGCCCTCCTAAATTATCCCCATAAAGAACGATACAAAACGATAAATTTTTTCTATAGTTTTCAATGAGGTTTCTGAATACGGAATTTACGAAGTTATATCGTTATCAAACGATAGAACTCTATCGTTCCTTACCGTTTTCTATAAAAATTTAACAGATTGTATAGGGTTTTATCGTGAAATTCGTATTGGAAAAGTACTACTTATTCTAGAACACATAACTATTTTTTTCCAAATAACTGATACTTCTCCTATACGAATTTCACGATAAAACCCTATACAATCTGTTAAATTTTTATAGAATACGATAAAGAACGATAGAGTTCTATCGTTTGATAACGATATAACTTCGTAAATTCCGTATTCAGAAACCTCATTGAAAACTATAGAAAACATTTATCGTTTTGTATCGGTCCTTATTGGGAAAATTTAGCAGGGAGAGGATCAATTACTCAGGGAGAGAGAAAGAGAGAGAGAGAGAGAGAGAGAGAGAGGGAGAAAGAGCTAATTCGCAGGGTGGTGCAAATATCCCCACAGGGTGGTGCAAGTCTCCCGCCATGTGGGGAGAGTTGCACCAAACGCAATGTTTTTGAAGAACACTTATATCATTGATAGGATGTTAGATTCGACCTTGCTATCATTTGCAACTTAGAAAGGAATGTTTGCTCTGTCAAAATCCCATAAATAATATATCGAATGAAGTTAACCACGAAAGTTATAACAATGTAAAAAAAAAGTGGTGCAAGTGTCCCCACTCTCCCCTATAGCTCCGTTTTGAAATCAAATATGTCCAAGGAGACATATTTATTGCATTCCTGTCGAAGAAGTTGCATTGAACTTTAAGAAAAATCTATGAAAAAGCTTTGTGTTTATCGAGTACAAATAAATATTGATATTCATTTGCTTTTCCTGGCTTAGATCAACATCGATGTAACTTGTATGAATATAAGATGTTGTTTGATATAAGTGTCAGTACACGTGTCGATCTCTCATTTCAAATTCTGTAATTATATTTATCGGATATTCTTCATACTTGTATTTCAATTATAAGGAGTTGATAAATCGCAATGTTCATTTTGAATTTAAATGAGAATATAATCAAGAATTTAATTAAAATCCTGTATCAATGTCTGTAATACCTTGCAATAGCGCATTGAATATACATACGGAAATTGATCGGATAGAAATGTATTGTAACGCAACGGAAGGTGAAATCTACACACACAAAAATAATCCAGGTGCAGCAGCATTAAATCAACTCCTGCAGTTGAATTTTAGCTGTTACAGCCAATAAATTAGCTATCAAGGGGAAATTTTTCAGCTGCCATAACTAGAATTTGACTGCAGGAGCTAATTTAATGGCAGTTCATGGTCGTGCTAGCCACTTCGATTTACCGAGAAAAGGATTTAGTAGTTATAGTGACCAGCATTTAATAATAGTTATCGAATCTCATAGTTGGATATGGCGGAATAAATATTTAGTTATAATTACCGACCAAATCTAGGTAATAATAAAACAATCACATATTTGAGTTGACTAAATCAAGTTGGTAACTATAACTCCCACATAGCACCACAATCCTAGAAGAATCCATAAAGAATTCTTATTGAATTGATTCTAGGAACTAGGTTCTTTCTTCAGTGTGCTATAGCTAAATTATTTTTTCCGTGTAATGTTTCAGGATTCCAATTGAAAATATCGCGTACATTAGATCGATTTGAGGCCTAATTTCAATCCGAATATATTCTCATATCTCACCTCATCGTGACCAGAACCGTGATGACCTTTTTTCTCAGATCCTCCTTTCTTAGATTCATGATCTTCGTGATAGCCTCCGTGTTTCTCGTGATCCCCATCTTCGTAATACTCGTCAAAGAAGTCCTGTTTCTTTTCATATTCATCCTGAAAACCAATCAAAATCGCGATGTCAAGAACAGAACGCGCGTAACGTATTTGCAAAGTGAACTGCAAAATACACATAAATTCCTGTTGTACACAGCAGTAACAAAAAAATGGTTAAATCTGTTTGGAAGACTCTGGATATTAATACGAGTAAATTTCCAAGAACAGGTTTCAAAAATAGAAACATGAAATTTGATCCTGGTTCTATCGTCATTTCTCACATCAGTTGATGTGATAGAGAATTGATCTCTCACTCCATAGGGCCTGGTTTCAATTCACGCTCAGTGAATTTTCAATAATTTAAATTGAGTCGGTTTTCTTCGTCAATAGAATAGAAGAAATAATCTGCAATGCTTATAAAATCGTATATCAATGAATAATTGTTTTCCATTCGATATTATAGATTGCAATTCTTCGAATGAATCTCGAATGAAATCTAGACAAGACCAAATTGGGATCCTAATCCCTAATGCACAACTGCGTTTGTTTCGATATAAACCGAGATTGAACTCTTCTATCCGATCTCAATCCGGATTCTCAATCAGGAAATCTAGTTTTTTTTTCACATCGAGCTCGATTCTGTTTGGAGGTAATCGAATAGAATACATTAATTCCCCAAGAAAAACATACGAGGGTGGATTGATAAGTTTCCGGCCTGACCAAGAAAAACAACGTTTTGAAGAATTTTTTTTTTTTTATTTCTCAACATAATCTCCTCCAAGGCTGATACATTTCTCATAGCGGTGTTCTAGTCTAGTAATGCCATCTCTATAGACTGATTCGTCAAGCTCCTCAAAATACCCATTTACAGCTTCGATTACTTCTTCATTGTCCGCAAATCTCTTACCGCCAAGCCATTTTTTGAGGTTAGGAAACAGATAATAGTCACTCGGGGCTAGGTCTGGAGAGTAGGGAGGGTGCGGCATTAATTCAAACTTCAGATCGTTGATTTTAGCCATCGCAACGATTGACGTGTGCGCTGGTGCGTTATCGTGATGAAACAAGATTTTTTTCTTCGCCAGATGAGGTCGTTTAATTTTCACTTCGTGGCTCAAACGTTGCAATAAGTCTGCGTAGTATTGACCAGTGATAGTTTTACCCTTTTCAAGGTAATCAATGTATATAATACCTCTTGCATCCCAAAAAACAGTAGCCATAACCTTGTTCGCCGAAAAAATTGTTTTTGCCTTCTTTGGAGTTGGTTCCCCTGGTCCAATCCACTGTTTAGACTGTTCTTTGATTTTAGGAGTGTAGTGGTTTCCAAGTTTCGTCAACGGTTACGAATCGACGCAAAAATTCGCTTGGATTACGCTTATACAACGCCAAATTGGCGGTAGAAATGTTCTTTCGAATCAATTTTTGGTCGACTGTTAGCAAACGCGGCACCCATCTTGCACAGAGCTTTTCCATATACAAATGTTGGTGCAAAATATTTTGTACACGTTCATATGACATCTTACAGGTCTCAGCTATCTCACGAACTTTTAATCTGCGATCTTTCAGCACTATTTGATGGATTTTTTCGATCATATCTGGAGTTGTGACCTCAATGGGGCGTCCTGAGCGAGGCTCGTCAGAGGTGCTCACACGACCCTTTTTAAACTCGGAAACCCACTGCTTAACGGTTGAATATGATGGGGAGGATGTTCCCAGTGTTGAGTCCATCTCTTCTTTAATTTCCTTCGGCGTTAACCCCTTCAAATAAAAGTATTTGATGACAGCACGATTTTCCAGCTTTTCCATTCTTACGAAAAACACAGAGGCGTCTTGGTCAGCGTGCTCTCAAAACTAAACTAACATGGCGATCGGACTGAAACTATAGCTACAAGCTATCTAAGGATGGTACTATAGAACGCCACCTCAAGGTAGGCCTAGTGGCGCCATCTCTTGGTCAGGCCGGAAACTTATCAATCCACCCTCGTAAATTTACATTCATGGAATGTCTAATTGACCTTCTAAGATCTAAGCTTCAGTGCACCTGTAACAAATATTCTTCATACCTTCGTGTTCTCTTGGCATTGATGGCTTATTATAAGTGGCAGAATTTCATTTGCCTCATTCACAAAACAGATTTATCGATCAAATTCGAATCAAAGGAATGTAATTACATCACCCTGCATTGTCACGAATTCATCCATCCATATCAAGTGAATTTCCAGAGAATTCCAACAAATTTCTTCTTCGTAGTAACTTGAAAAACATTAATTCTCAACATACTTCGAAACTATTTCTCATCGTCCTTATATTTCTTTATTACAATATATTTTTGGATAATTACTGGGATAACTCCACTCGAATCAGTGCCATCATATCACTTGACTTGACAAACCTTTTTTGAAATAGTATGTTCTCCTTTTGTACTGTGACCTTTTTGATGTTTCCCGTTCTCTTCAAATTTGGCCTCCTTCTCACCCTTTTCGCCATGATGATGCTCGCCATAATGATCCTCTTCTTCGTGCTTCTTCTTCTCGTGACCGCTCTTCTCATCGTAATGGTGTTGATGATCCTCCTCATCGTGATGTCCTTTGTCCGCTTCGTCGTACTCGTGAAACTTCTCGTAATCCTGTTTCATCATATTTATCCAAAACAATTAAATTAAAATGTATTCTTGAGGTTATCAAAGACGTAACTTATAGACGATGATTAGATATTTTGTATAATTTAGTACTTTCCCTCGATTCGCGTTGTGTGTTGGAAAATGAATTGGAAAGAAGAATGTGTTGATTTTATTAAACAAAAAGTGTATAATCTTTCTCTCTAACAAGTTCATCTGGCATGTGAATATTAGAAGTGCCAATTCGAATCGTTTCAGTAAATATTTAGCACTGAAGTACAAACGGTTATATGATAGAGTGGTGACAAACAAAACACTATCACGTTAACTTCCTTGTTCTCTCGTTTCCAACATCCACGAGAATGCGTATTTCATACCTTCTCGTCCTTGTGACCCTCTGCCTGGTGATGGTCCTCATGATGTTTTGCACCGCCACCCTCTTCGTGGTGTTTATCCCTGCCTGATCAGAATAATTGCACATAAATGTTTATGCGTTACAAGATGATTCTGCGTACTCCAACGTTAGGATTCTAATTGTTCTCAAAAGGGGCATCGGAATGCAAGAACGATTAGTCCAATTGAAAACACATTATTCCTCCCCTCTTCTAAGTATCTTCATAATCAACGAGGCATAATCTAAGTGAAATCTAGAAATAACCGAAACATTAAATACTCAATTTTCAAAAACAAAGAAAGAACCCAAGTGGAAAGATCTAAAAAATTGTATATAATTCATATATAATTTAATATAGTTTATATATAAATTATATTGGAAAAGTGCCATTGCATGAACCGTTTTGACATTTTACACAGAAAAAATCAATTATTCTGCTTCCACACGAAAACAATATTTGTATAACCAAAAAAATATTGTTTCAGTTTAAGAAAAATTTAAAACCTAAATTTGAATCGAAACAAAATGAATAAGCTTCAAAAAAGTATTTATACTTATATTAATTTATGTTTAATAATTAATTGATAAAAATTAGTATAAGTATAGATATTTTTATGAAGCTTCGACGAATGTTCCACCTACACTCAGAAAAGTGTCTTTTTGGAAAATAGCAGAGTTCACTATTGAATATAGCAACACATGTTTCTAATATGTTTTCAGTAGAATAAGTTATATAATTTACTGATTATGTGATCCAAAGTATTACAAAGTGCAATGCCACGTAGTATCTTTATGAATCACTATGATGATTAGCAATTTCTGTAATTTCCATCGCTGAATTTGAATTTTATGTGCCTACAAATCAAAATGTGATGTGATTTAATTTACTATTCCACATATCGGGGGCGACTGTGCTACTTACGCCAGCGAACTTTACTATTTTTTGAAGATCTCCTTTCTCCGTGTATGTTTCCTGAAAGTACTAGTATTTCGATACGGATATTTTAACGTTCGTAGAACCTTCTTCAAACGTTTGTGAATCGAAAAGTTAGCTTTTATGGACCTTCGGCCCGAACTACACAGGTCTAATCTGAACATTCATTGAAACTTCAGGTTCCCTTTGAGAATAGTTCATTTCTTGGAAGAGTTCTCCGATCGATTATTTTGTCATTGAAATATCGTGACCCTACCGTTCTGATTCAAATTTACGCACGGAATGATTCATTCAATTGTATTGTCTGCGAATCTCCGTATAATCTTTTCTCATTCTCTTAATATTTCTACAATGATATGATGAATATTGAATATATATTTAAACGGAGTCGAATATCAAGGAATTATTTCTTTTGAATGGTAGACTTCTCGCTCTGAGTACATAGAAGAAATATGTAAATATCAATTTCATTTGAATATCAATACCGATAAACCGAAGTTGACTCTCGAATGTTGGTTACTCGAATCACATGAATTCAAATCTTAATAAAGTATAATAGAAATATATATGAGTTTTTTTAGCAGAATTATAAGAGTTACTCAGCGCAGGTAGTTCAAATAATTTCAATATAGTTTAAAATCATTTCTCATGAAATTCGTTGCTTGTGAGATTAACCAGAATTCACTGACTACAGTGCCATCTCCTAACAAAGCCGCTCATTCAACGTTTCAAAAATTTCATTACGTTCTCTGACTGATATCAGGAAGTTCTCTGATACATGGGTTCACTTTTGGAGTACGCTGTAATCCGAATTAACTTTCCGATAATTTTTAGGCCTTATAAGAAAAGTATCCGAAAGATTGACTAAATCCTTATCCAAAAGCAAAGCCTCGTGCATCATTCAGGGTATTTTTAGATCCATGCCAGTGTATATGTATTTATGAGAGTTAAGTATTTGTAAGAGTGATTTTATTTCAATAGCTATGGTTATTCTGATCCTCCTCGACACCTTGGAAGGTACATTTGATTTGGGATAACCTCGTCAAATGTTTATGAGATACCGGGTCAATAACTTCACTTACTAAATCAACACTAAACTTACTTTGGTGTTCATCTTTGTGTTCTGTTTTTGTACTTTCCGCATCTTCCAGGTCATCGTCGATGTATCGAAAATGAATGGGAATTCTTCGTCTTTTGGCTGCCGCATCGGCGAGATCGACGAAAGTTAGGAAAATAACGGATAGTATGAAACAAAATGAAAATTTCATACTGAAATTACGCGCACCCATCGTTATTGCACTTTTAGTTTGAAAATCACCAAGTACGAATATCTGCCGTCAAAGAGTGTATCACAGAAAATGAAACCAGTCATCCTCTTTCATCGACCTTTATCAATACAGTAGATTCATCTCATGACCAATGAAAACCGCAACAACTGTTCCAGAAACATCATCATCATCATCATCATCATCAGTAACTTTCATCTTCGTTTCGCAGCAAAAAAAAGAGTTCCGTAAACTATTGTCCCTTCTTTTTACTTTCTTCGAGCATTTCACTTTCTCCGAATAATCATTTTCTCCGTTTTTTGAGGAGCTCATCTTTACGGTACCACGAATCAATTCTTTGTTGCGATTATCAATCGATTCATGGTTGATTGGTTAATCGACATTTTTTCAAGCTTATCGGAGATGAGAACTCTCTACTGAAATTCCTATTCTTCGAATGTCATCGACGAAATTATTTCTGATAGAAATCGAATCATTGTTCTATGAGAAATAATTTGTCACCCCTGGTATCTACTTCATTAGCATCCCTAGAAATGTGGGTGAAAACCAGCACAGCTGCAAGCGATAGCCAATCCATAATTGAAACTTTAATAAAGTCTCGTGCATGGATTTCAGATAGTAATATGTACCAGTTTAGACAAGAATCGATGATCATGTTTAATAAAGCGTTTGATAAGTCTGACGTTTGAGATATTTTTTCCCTCGATTTATGTTTATCGCGGTGCGATAATAATGTGTTTACGGTCAATATTCGTGAGAAAGCACAACCGTTCTTGTGACTCAACTGTCACAGTTATTCGAATCGAATGAAAAAAAAAAAATTCCGCGGAATAAATTTGTATTTATTAATATTCTATATCAAGTTTATACGCGATTGAGCACTTTGTTTACAGTGGTATCATTCTGGTCATTCCATTCCATCGCATTTCTGAAGATACACGTCGATTACACGTTGCAAATGATTCTCCGTCAACCGCATTTGAACAACGAATAGACAGAGAATGATATTTATGCTTTCTCCCTATTGCAACGTCAACGTCGGGGAACTTTATGATATGCGCAGAGACTTGATGTACATTATATATGTGCATATGTAGATACATATGCATAGATGAACGAGGAGGGATGAGCGAAAAGCTCTTCGTCGTTGTTTACGAGCGGTTTAGCAGGAAATCCAGTGGAAATCTTATATTATCTGCGTTTTATAAATTCGTTTGCTTTGAATTGTTGTGTGAACGCTCTGAGGGAAGGACTTGTGATTTGAGATATGGATTAAATTGAAGAGATCGAAATGTTTCTGAATTCTCCTTCGTGCCAATCAATTTGAAAACTCAGTACACTTTAAAAAATAATTGTGAAATTCACCCCAAAAAAATGGTGGCAGCAAAGTTCCTCCACAGATGATGAGGAATTTTGCACCATGATTCGGTGGACCTTTCCTTCATTTGTGGAGGATTCGACACCCAAAACACAAAATAATTTCTCAAAGTGGTGGAAACATCCCTCATTTTTTTATGGAAGAACAATTCCCATACGACGAGGAGGACGAAATCCACCAACAGTGTGAAGAACAACTCCCCACATTTTTCACAGTGTACTATGTATTCTCTGTTGCTAATCGAATATTATACACTTTTAGAAAAACTCAAAAGCCGAAGCACGAGAGCGGTCGTAGGGAAATATGACAAGACAAAAAGGTGAGACTTTTGCGACTGCTCTGTGCGTTGAATACGACTTAGTTGTACGGCATTACGATCAGAGAAGTCTTACGAAAGTGATGCAGTCGTAAGACACTATATACGACCAAGTCCAGGCCACAGCCTTAACACTGAATTGATGGACGCATATATATACACTGTAAAAAGTTTTAAAAGGAAAATTCCTATATATTTATGTGAAGCAATTAACACATACCCATGTGGAAATGTACACACGGGCCGCTACTGGCGCGGTACTGTTGCCAGAGTTGCCAGTACTGCCAAATCCAAACCTTGCCCTTATGGGGCCAGTGGTTTGGACGGTACTGGCAAGGAGTCGGAATGATAACATCATTTTACATAAGGGCCAGTAAAACATTTACCACCACGTCGGTAGCGATATTTGGTGTGTGCCTACTATGGTGGAACTCTGGCATTGCAACAGAATCAGTTGTTCGGCCAGTACTGGTTAAGAAGTGGTAGAGGGTCAAAATAATACATCCTACGTAGGAATTCAGACCCGACCCAGTACTGGCACAGTGCTGGTAATTAGAGATCCCCGGAATTATATTTCAAGTAAAAAAAATACATTGAATTTGAACTTTCAAAACTTTGTGAATCTATTTTTCTCATCACCGTTATCTGAAAAAGACGCTTTGGAAGTGGTTTCATGAAAGTTCACTGGGCGAGGATTGAACCCGGGACCTGCGAGTGAGAAACAGAGTCTCTATCACATCAGCTAATCTTCGAATTGACAACGGACCACTTAAATTCCCATTTATTGCACCAATTCCTTTGAAGTCACGTAATTTACCATAGACTCCGTAGTGAAACAATATTCTACCAATACTGGTTCATTGTTCTGTATCGAACGTATTGAATGATCATACCAACTCTGTCTTGATACTGGCGCGACTCCGGCTCACTACAAAAATCAAGTTGCCAAGATCGTGATTTTAATGTCAATCGACTACCGATTCCGTAGTCAACCAAAGTCCCACCAATACTGGTACCATGTCGTCTATCGAACATATTGAATCATAATACCAACTCTGGCTCAATACTGGCGCAACTCCGGCTGACCACAACAGCCGAGTTGCCAAGATCATAATTGCAGCATCAATCGACTATCGATTTTGTAGTCAGCCAGAGTCATATCATTACTGGCATATTGCTGTCTGTTGTACATATGGAATGATAATACCGACTCTGGCTGAATACTGGCGCGGTACCGTTTCTCGAAATTCTGGGTATTGTCCAGACAGTATTCATTCGATACTGATCCTATACCGTCTGTCCACGCGAGCCAATACCGGCTGAAATTTTGCGAATGTTCGGCGACAGTTGAAAAACGGTAATGATTCTGAACAGGCACAGTTGTTTTTGCCGAACTTTGGCAAATACAACCTCGCCAGTACCACGCCATTTGTCATAATGAATTGATTTTAACGACGATACAACATCGATTTCGTAGTCAGCCAGTGCCATATTGATACTGGCATATAGTCGGCTATCAAACATATGAAATAGTAATCCGCACTCTGGCTCAGTACTGGCGCCGCTTTGGTTTACCATAACAGCCGGATTTCCATGGACATAATTTCAACGTAGTTCGACTACCGATTTTGTAGTTAGCCATTGCCCTATCGATCCTGGCACTCGATCGCCTATTGGATATATTGAATGGTTATCCCAACTCTGGCACAGTACTGGCGCGGCTCCGTTACACTACGATCCGTGTATTTTCCGGCCAGTATTGATTCATTACTGGCCCAACACTGTCTGTCCACACCAACCAATACCGTCTCAACTCCGTCGAACATGTAAAGCCAGTTGAAAAACAGTAATGGGCCTGAACAGGAACAGTTGTTTTTGCCGAAGTCTGGCAAATACAACCTTTCCAGTACTGGGTGATTTGTCAACTCTGGCAATTTCCACATGGGTACATGCGTTAGGAATTTTCCCAACTTGTGCGGAAATTTATTGTGAAATGTTGGGAAAAATCCCATAAAGTTTAGAATTTTCAGATAAATGTATGGGAGATTTCATATAAATGCGTATCGGAAATTGATTTCCTAATCAGTCATTGGAATTTTCCGGTTGATGTACACAGGAAAATTCCGATTATTTTTCACAGTGTACCAAAAAGTGGTAACGTGAGGTCAAATTGCTAAATTGCTATAGAAATATCACAATTGATTCATTATCCTCTTTATAATACATATATTTCACCCTTACCGTTGAGGATGTTATCACTAGAATTAAGAGTCTTAAATACCCCAACTCGGCACATGAAGTATATTTTCAGTTCAAATTTGTACAAATTCAAAGATACGAGAAAATACATTCGTGATATAGAAAATGATAATTTCAAATGTCAAAGTTTAATAAAAAAACGGAAGAGAAAAAATGCTACAATAGCTTGGAAATGCTCGATACTGGTCAATCGTTGTGTCTCACATTGCGAATAATGAATTTTAAAACAATACGACAAGGATATATAATGTCATTAGTAAATTTTACATTATTTGCATATTTGAAGTGTTTGTCGAACGGAAGTACTGAGGTAGAAATAAGCGAAATTGGCTCTCTCCTATTCGAAATCGAATTTTATACTTCTGAATCAATTTTTCTCTCACGTTGTTGTCCCATGGAAACGTGAGTGTGAAAAGTCTCGTCTCGTTTTCTCCTCTTCTCGTTCTTTCTTTTTTCGAAACTTTTTATCCTTCAGTTTGACCTTAAAGAACGCATACAAACAATTCTTCCTGGGATTACAAACGAGAAGACTCATCGGTTAATGTATTTCCAAATATTCCGGATGCTTTGAACAATTTTTAATTAGAGTGCGATGTTAAATTTGCATATAAATGATGTTGCAACGATCATAGTGTAAATGCTAAAATCAATTTGATCTTCGATGATTATCACAACAAAAAACGTGCTGTACAGAACTTCTTGGTATTGGTCGAGATTCTACACGGAAAGACAGAGGTTATGATTATTTAGAAAAATGACTGATAATTTATAGGGAAAAAGAGTAAATTCATCAAAAGTTGATAAATTCACTGTAAACAATAACAATAAAACTATCAAAGTATTTTCACTACGAATTTTTGATAACCTCACTGCAAAGATTTTTCAGCGGTGCTCTTTTTGTTTAAAAACTGACAGTCATTTTTCTGAATGTTAATAAATGTTATTCAAGTATCGATAACTTTTTTCTTACCGTGTAATGAACTGATAGTTCCCGTATCGATCAATCCTCATTTGCACATAAATTGAATGCAATTGGAAATATTTTTTTGTTCTCGTTCGATTTGATTTGTTGTACGAACAGAACAGTCTTGTAAAATCGACATTAATTCCAAATTGATGAGTAAGGTTGATGAATTACTAAGAACAGAATAATATCTTCCTCAAGGTAACGCCGTGCACGTAGCATGGATATTTTATGCGATATCCGATCGATGTCGGGAATGTTTCATCCAAATGTTTGAACTGATGTAATGACGTAAATTCATTGTATACTTTAGAATACAACTGGAAACCCAATTCAATCTCATCGATTCTCTATAAATTTTAATGACAGATGATTCAAAGAATTCGAAAGGATGAAAAAAGTGTTTGGTTTTTTGGATCCATTCTCGTCTTTACACATTTCATATTTTCGGTACTTCGAGTTCGACGTCTGTTCAGCATAATCAGTTATATATACGTGACCGTAGTGAGTCAATGGATACCGTGATGAGAAATTGTGATGTGCGTGCGAGAAAGGAAAGAATCGTATCCCTTTTTCCGAACACGATCACAATGGAAATCGGGAAAGTTGAATCTCTAGAGAATTGTATTCGTCGATAGAACATGTAAGTTGGGAACTTATACAAACACTCATCCGTACACCGATACGGGAACTGAATACGCTGGTGATAATGATTACTGTCCGGTTCTAACAACTTTGTTCCGCTCTGGAGTTTTAGTCGCAGGGACAAAAAATATAGAGAATGTATATATAATTCATGAAAGATCAATGGGTACTTGAATTTGGATGTGAAAAATTCAGGAGAAAAAGGTTTCTTCGTCACAATGTATAGATATTGATTATTATAATCTGATTTCGTTCCTGAAGCGGCTAATGAAACGAAACTAATAAAATTCTTGAAGATCGAGAAAGGAACGACAGAGGAATCGTGAGAAGAAAAGGGGGGAAGGAAAGAATGGGTTTGATAAAATCCACATCTGAATTTCGTGAGATTGTTAAGAAGAATAAGGAGGTCACCGCGATTAGCAGGAGCCTGAATTTTCGCCAGCTATTACAGTCGAATAATGTACCGAGCAGATTGAACTTCCAATCTGGCGCATGCGATTTCGTCTAATTAAGAAAACGGTCTTCGAAGTCTACTCGATACGTGTTTACATTCGATCCTTAGATATCTTCCAACGGTCTGTGTTGATGGAAGGAGTTTCGCGTGGCTTTTGAATTTGAAAAACACACTTCGAGAAGAATTCAAACGAAATTTATCTTCCCTGAAGTCAGGCCCGGATCTAGAGCATTCTCGTGGGGGTACAAAGATGGAATTTGCCCCCCCCCCCCACCCTTCGTCTCTTCAGAATAATAGGAAATTTGATGAAACCCAAAACATTACTATTTTATGGTGTTCAAAATGTGTGATATAGAGATAGGCGATTTAAAGGAAGAAACCGATTTGTTCATCAGAATCATAGAACTATAAATTGAAAAAAAAAATGATTTTGAGAAACAATATTCCTTAAAAATGAAAAAAACTCACACTTTTGAAATTTTTTATTCTCTGTCCGACTCAATTGAAGTTCTTGAAAATTGTAACTTTTGGAAATTTTAATTCCACGTCACACTTACACGTACACTCGAAATTGATTTCCAATATGATTGTTAGAGTATTTCTGCTTACTGCATACACTGTAAAAACTTCCATGTAGTCCATAATATATCATTGGTAGTACACAGAACATTATTGTGACTTCTCACAATGTTATATTGCATAAAATCACAATTTTTTGTGAAATCACATCATAAATCATTGGGGGAAATGACAAATTCCTCCTAAAATTCCACAATATATCATTGGCAAACATATTACCAATGCTATATTGTGTAATTCTCACATAATTCTTTTACAGTGAACATAAAACTGTAATTATTTTTCACATTGGGTTTGAAATGGAAAATTTCGATTAGTACTCGTTGTGCCGCCCCCCTGATATTGCCGCCCGGAGCAAGATGTCCTGTTTGTCCCCCCCTTGATCCGAGCCTGCCTGAAGTTTCGAAACATTTTATAGATCATGTTTCTGCCAAACCAAGTGCATTGACCTGATGTGACCATTGTTACAGATTCATTGCTGTTTTTCTTTTTTTTTGTTTTTATGAGAAAAATGTCTCTCCTTCTTTGACAAAAGATTGCGATGAGAATGGAGATTATTTTATTCGATGTTTTATTCGATATTTCAAGTATTGCACCAGTACTGTTTTCCAGCCGAAGTTTTTTCATGCTTATGACAATTAAAAAAAAATATTCAATCAGTTTTTACGCCAGCGTGTGATAAATTTCTATGGTTACAGTTTAAAATATGAATATAACCTCCATCGATGAATCTATCATAAGCCGATGACTGACTCCATTATGATCTTACAAAATAAAGGAAAAAGTATTACTTTTCTCGGAATCGAACTTGGAAATTCTGAATAGTTGCTCAGCTGTAAACGTGTGCGAATGTGGTCACATATTTAATCTCATATATCAATTGATATTCATGAGAATATAAATGGCGTGATGAATTGACTAGTTTGGATCTTTTTGATTCGAAATTATGCTCAATCCATGATTTACGAATTTTATTCATTATAATTGATGCATACTGGAAACCATTGGATCGCCATTGATTTCCAATTTATATATATTAGGTGTACAAATAAGTTTCCGCGGTTTTTTATAAAAAATTAGGAATTTATTGTAAAGGAAAAGTACATTACGTTTTATTCAAAGTATTTTCCATCATTTGCCACTACTTTTCCCCATCTTTCTGGCAACATTCGGATACCCCGTCGAAAAAACTCTTCATCTTTTGACGCTATCCACAAATCTACCCAATTTTTGGTGTCTTCATATGATGTGAAGCGCTGCTCAGACAGACCATGTGCCATCGACCGGAACAGGTGATAATCAGAAGGGGCTAAGTCTGGTGAATACGGCGGGTGGGGTAAAACTTCCCAGTTGAGTGTTTCCAAGTATGTTTTTACCGGCGCCGCAACATGTGGACGAGCATTATCGTGTAAAAGAATAATTTTGTCGTGTCTGGAGTAGTAATGGGCGCGTTTTTCCTTAAGTGCCCGACTCAATCTCATCAATTGTGTTCGGTAGAGAGCTCCAGTAATGGTTTCGCTTGGTTTCAGCAATTCATAATACACGACACCAAGCTGATCCCACCAAATACACAGCATGAGTTTTTTTTCCATGAATATTCGGCTTAGCTGTCGATGTTGATGGTTCGCCGGGCTTAACCCATGACTTTCTCTTCTTTGGATTATCGTAGTGAATCCATTTTTCGTCACCAGTGACTATACGATGCAAAAAACTCTTTTTTTTATTCCTGGCAAGCAGCATTTCACTCATGCATAATCGGCGTTCAACGTCTCTCGGCTTTAGTTCATATGGAACCCAATTTCCTTGTTTTTCAATCATTCCTAACGATTTTAAACGATGTGAAATTGCTTGTTGAGTCACTTGTAGAGTAAGTGCAAGTTCTTTTTGCGTTTGGGACGAATCTTCCTCCAATAGTACTTCTAATTCCATGTCTTCGTACACTTTCGGCCTTCCACTGCGTTCTTTGTCTTTAACGTCAAACTCACCGTTCTTAAACTTTTGAAACCATTCCTGACAACTTCTCTCACTTAAAGCAGCTTCACCATATGCTTCTAGAAGCAATCGATGCGCCTCAGCTGCAGATTTTTTCACATTAAAGAAGTAAATCAAAAGTTCCCGCAAATGATGCTTATTCGGAATAAAACTTGACATTTTTGCACGAAAAAAATTACGTGATGCTGATACGGAATCACTAGTACTTTAAGGTTATGGTGTTGCCAGATGACTAAACTTGGGATATTACGTTTTACATCTGACAATTTCTCCATAACCTTCTGGTGGGGCCATCTTTTGACAAACCGCGGAAACTTATTTGTACACCTAATAGAAGAAGCGATGAACGACGTGAAGAAGTAAGTGCAATTGAAATTAAAGATTCAAGGTGAAAATGTAAGCATGTTGAGATTTGCGAATGACATAGCTATATTAGCTACGAGTGGTGTTGAGTTGGAAAATACTCTCAACACAATGAAAACAATATTACTAGATAAATAAGGACAAAACAAAATTCATGATTTGTACAACAGCGAAAACATCAAGAAGAACGAAAATCAAAATAGATGCAGAGAGAATTCAACAAGTCAAAGAATTTAAATATCTAGGAAGCATAATTACAGAAAACGGTAAAAGCGAAAGAGATATAAGAGCAAGAATAGCACAAGGAAAACAGGCTTCCCACCAAAAGAAACAGTTACTATGTTCGAAGAATATCAGCTTAGCAGTAAGGAAGAAATTCTTGAAGAGTTACGTTTGGAGCACAGCATTATATGGTTGCGGAAATTTGGCAATTGGGAAAATGGACCAACGAAGAGTCGAAGCTTTTGAAATGTAGTGTTATAGAAGGATGCTTAGAGTAAAGTGGATAGAGAAAGTAAAAAATGAAGAAGTACTTGAGAAGGTAAATGAAAAAAGAAGTCTTCTGAGACAGCTCGTGACAAGAAGAAGTAATATGATATGACACACATTAAGGCATGATATCGAAAACAATATTGGAAGGAAAAATGAATGGTAAAACTCGAAAAGGTAGACCTAGATTAAGTTATATGAAGCAAATTATACAAGACAAGGGTTGTTGTAGATATCAGACATAGATAGGGTTGGAGGATCTCATCAAACCAGTCATAAGACTAATTACTTCATGATTATGACAATGTATACAATCGAAGTTTGTACGAAGAATGGAACGTTTGCAATTGATCAATCGACTCGGTCATAACTTGTGTAATACGGTTTCCTTTTGATTACAGGATACAGTCCTGACAATACTGATGTAAAAATATTGATATGAGGTTACAATGCTGTAAATCGATTTCGATTATGCATACAATCCCAAAGTCATATTTGACGTTGAACAAATCGATGATCACGTGTTTCATACATTCCAATGCCACGTGAACCTCGCTTTAAATTTCCTATACGTGGAAAAACTTCGATATCCCCACAGTGAAAACAAATTCTAGGTCTTATGAGAACGCTATAGGCTTCTGACCAGTGAGTTCAAAATGCGGGAGCTGGCGGCCCCCACCACGCAGTCGGTGGGACACTAACACTGTCTCACCGCACGTCCGTATGAGAAAGAAAGAAAGTCTAGAATATAGACTTTCTCTGTTCACACGGACACGCGGTGAAACAGTATTAGTGTCCCACCGACCGCGTGGTGGGGGCCGCCAGCTTCCGCATTCTGGGCTCACTGCTTCTGACAAGTATTATAAAAAGAAGAACAAACGCATTGCTATGGGAACAATACAGAGTGCTCCTGCCTGTACAATAGACACCCTGTGAAAATTTCTTGCTTGCGCCAATACTGACGATGGAAAATAGATAGACGCAATGCTGACGTGCAAGGCTTGGAAATCTATATCGAGCCAACGTTGACTGACAAGTGGCACAATGTTGCACCAATGTTGGGAATCATAATTTCCAATGATCAATCCATCATTGGCTCAAGATTGTGCCAATCATGGTTCATCGTTGTCCCAATATCGTTTGGACAAAAGAAATTAACTTCATACGAACAATTTCATAGCACGGCTGAATATTAATCCAAACGTTGACAACGTTTAGAAGAAATGAGTACCCAATGCAGTGCCAAGCCTGGTCAAAGCTTGGCTCAGGCTAGCCACGATCCTCAATTATACGTCTCCATACAAAAATTCCCGCGTCCAAAGTCGAAGCGCCACCCTTCGGTATTGTTTCCAACGCTCGGTTCGTTTCTCGCAAGCGCTCAACGAACTATGCGGTTGATATATAAGCATCATATAACCTTCTGATTTGAAAATTGTTGTCTTCATCATAGGTCCTTTATCGAAGGAGAGATTTTAGCTGTGCAGACCCATGGACTCGTGGACATCAGAATTTGAATTATACTTGATGTAATTGATTTGTAAGGTAACCAGTAGTCATTGAGTTATATTAAACTTATAAACACATCTTGTATTGGATTAATCAAATAAGTTTCTTCGTTTCAATGTATACAGATATTCTGTGGCCCTGGTTGTATAAAATATTTCAGGTTCGGGTTGTATTTCTTAACATGTGAGGAGGGGAAGCGATCGATGTCGGGAATATATGACTCTGAATTTTTATTATATTTTTGCAATCGTTCAACATAAAGTTGAAATTGGCTCAATGTTGGCGCGGGATTGTCGCAACGTTGAATCAATTTTGGCCGAATATTGACTCAGTACTATGGCTAACCTGTCAATCTACCTAATACTCTTTAGAAAATTTGTACACTGAGAGCCCAATTTTTTAGATTGGAAGAAATTTTTCTTTGTTCTCATTCCAATAAATGTTTGTTCAATCAAAAAAACCTCAGTTGGAAGGAAAAAGTTTTCATCAAACTGAAACAAAGAATCTCAAATTGGAACAAAAATATATTCCGTCTTAAATTTGAAAAAAATTACTTCAATCCAATCAAAAATTTTTTCATTCAAATGAGTTATTTTTTCCCATGGAAAACAGCACGAAAACAATTTCAACCGCACCTTTTCAATCCATTGGCACCTTTATACATATAATTTGTTCAATGAATGGATATGTTAACTTCGTTGGAACAATCTGATAGATTCTCATGAATTGCCAAAGATTTTCATTGGGAAATGATGTGTGTGCTGTTGTGACAGCATTTCCAATGATGAAACAATGATAATTTGTTTGACTATTCATTTATACTTACTGGTGAGAAAGTAATTCAATGAAATCATAGTTCTATCGTGTAAAATTCTATGATTTATAGTAGAGAAGTGCTGTACATAGAAGTTTCAATTGATTTGTCAAACATCATATATGTAGAGTCTTAATCCTGGTTTTCCCCAAAGAAAATTGGTAACAGGTTTGGATTTGTTTACTTCATTCTCCTAGATCTTTTCCTTCAAAACCTATCTCCGTGCACGTGAAATACCATTTCAGAGAATCACGAGTCGATCGATACAAACTTGATGATTTCAACGCGTGGGAAATTTCTTGTATGTAGCTTGAAATTTTTATATCGTGTTGAACTCACGATTTCGATAACAAGGGACCAAGTAATTCGATAAGAAGAACACAATAAGGTTACTTGCTTTGTGAGAATACCCTGATCCTGTAAGTCTCAGATGAATAAATCAACCGATTTGACAGCCAGGAAAATATACTTCAAATCTTCTATTTCAATTTTGTTACAAATTGTATACATTAAGGAAGAGTCGTGGAGATATATTGATTATAATTATAATTATTTTCATAAAATTATTTGCAAACTGTGTGCGCATTCGAATTCTAGTACATGTCAGAATATTCCATATTCGAATGAATAATAAAATGAACTCCAGAAGAGATTGAATCTACGTTCAATGCACGTACACTGGAAAAAACCCATGCAGGTATTGCCAAGACTGAAAAAAAACCCAAGCTTGTCCCAAGGTTGGCACATGTGTCAGAAACAAACCTCCCTCAAGAACAATTGGCCCAATATTGTTCCATGATGGTACATTTGTTACAATATCTTTGAAATGGTCACTACATTTGGTACAAGCCTGGCACAAGTGTAAAAATCGAGCATTCGTTGAGAACAAATGTGCCAATATTGCCCACATGAGTGGCACAATGTTTATAAATTTATAAATTTACAACTATTGGAGCAAGCTTGGGTGGAGGCTGTCCACTCTGGGGCAGGCTCAGGTCAGGTCTGGGCCGATAGTTATGCTCAGTAGGGATGATATACACGTGAAGATAAACTATCGGTTTTTCGGGTGACTCGGGGGATCCCAATGTTGGATTCTGTACGGGATCAGATTATTATAATATTTATGTTATGGTATTTCAGTAGGATCTTATTAATTTAGTTTGAGCATAATTCAACAATAGGATCAAAATTGATTGAAATATCAAAGAACGCAAATTTTCCAATGATCATACAAGCTTGTTCCAGTCTTGTCACATTTTTTCTATCGTTTTAAAATAATTCATGCACGGTATTCTGAGGGAGAAAGTCATGAACTGAAATATGAATCAATTACTTTTCTCATCCATATCTGCGATCAAAGCGGCATTGGTTGATGCTTGGTAAATGAATTGGACCGGGCCTGGCAAAACCACTGACCCAAGCTTATCCTGATCTTATCATTCCCAAGCCTGGGCCAAGTTTGGTAAATTGTTCAAGACAAGTCCCGGCAGGACTTTCCGCCACAATAAAGTATATCCCACGACTACGATATACATATATGAATTTTTACTACAAAATTTTCCCGGTGTAGAGAGTTTGTCGACACTGCTAATCGCTAATTCCAAGTTTTCTTCGAAACCAATAGTCACCGAGACCGAGACCGATACCGAGACTAGTTCCAAGACTGAGAGTCTATGTTAGTTATCCTATTTGATGAATTCGGAATTTCATGTGATTTTGTTACACCTTAAGTAGAAGTTTAATTCCGTTCAAAATTTTTATGTGTTAAATTTTTAGAACAGTAAATATAGATCATTTTTCAATTTGAGACGAGAGTCTCGTGCGAAGCCCGACTGGTATCACCTTAAGGAGGAGAATACATGTAAGCGTACCGTTTTTTGAGAATTTATTACGAAAAATTGGCTGACAATCCATTAATAAAACAACGTACATCTTGAAATCTACGTTTCAAACTATCTTTATAATTTTGTTCAGACAAAAATATTCCAAAATGGTGGAGCTACAGCTGCTAGAAGTTGGTCTCTCGTTTTTGCGCCGTGCAGCTTAAAGGCCTCAATTTTTTTCTAAAATCTAAAAACCAAAATTCTATTGTTCAAATATGTGAAAACTTGACGGATTCGAAACAAATGAAAATGGAAAATTGAAAATTCAGAATCGTTTTGAAAAAAACACACTTTTGTTTTTAATCTAAAAATTGAAAAAAGCAATGTAAATAAATTTTATTTTTTGTTCTTCTCTCCGTTAAGTTGTGCATTTTGATATATACTTTAACGATAGAATTTTGGTTTCTTGATTTTAGATAAAACTTGAGACCTATAGGCTGCACGACGCAAAAATTAGGTACCAACTCGTGGCTCCGCCATTTTGAAATATTTTTGTCCTAAAAAAAATTGTAAAGATAGTTTTGAACATATATTTTAAGGTCTGCTTCATTTCATTATTTTATCTCCAACCAATGAATTGTAATAAATTCTCCAAAGAAGGTACATTTGCTTGTATTTTCCCCCTTGAATTATTGCAAAATCCCGTATTGATATCTCGTAAGGGAAATTCTGTTTCTAATCTTTTCGCCATTCCCTGACTTTTATATAAATAATACATTTTATTTTTTGAATTTTGGAATATTCATTGACTTACGCCCTGATAAAAAAATCTCTCTGAATCTCTCTGAAAATTTCACGTTTCAGAGAGATTCAGAAAGAATCAGAGAAATTCAGAGCAATTCAGCGTGGTTCAGAGGATTTCAGAGACTAGTGGATTGAGAGAACTTGTGCTTTGAATTTTTCAGAAGGAATCAGAAGTATTCAGAGGAACTCAGATAGATGCAGGGAAATTCTGGGAAATTCAGAGAGGAACAAATTCAGTAAAATTCTTGGTCCTGCATTTCAGAGGCGTTCAAGGAGTGTCAGACGCTTTCAGAGATAGATGAATTCAGAAAGATTATGCGTAGAACTTTTCAGGAATATTCAGAAGAATTCGGAAAGGTTGAGCTTAATTCAGAGAAATTCAGAGAGAAATTAATTCAACTAAATTTTTGGTTCAGGATTTCAGAGGTATTCAGGGAGTGTCAGAGACTCACAGAGACAGGTGAATTAGGAACAATTGTGCGTGGGATTTTTCAGAAAAATTCAGAGAGATTCAGAGGAATTTAGAGAGATCCGGGGGGAGGGGGGGGGGGTCTGGGAAATTCAGAGAGGAATGAATTCAGTGCAATTCTTGGTCCTGCATTTCAAAGGCTTTGTGGAAGTTTCAGAGACTCCCAGAGGAAGATAAAATATAAAAATTGTGCGTGGAATTTTTTAGAAAGATTCAGAGAAATTCAGAGGAATTCAGAGGAAGATTTGAAATTTGAATACATCAAATTCCGGGATATTTAGAGGAATTCAGAGAGATTCACAGAAAATCAGAGAGATTCAGAGGAATTCAGAGGAAGCTTTGAAATGTGAATACATTAAATTCCCGGAGATTCAGAGGAATTCAGAGAGATTCAGAAAAATTCAGAAAAATTCAGAGGAATTTAGCGGAAGCTTTGAAATCTGAATACATTAGATTCCGGGAGATTTAGAGAAATTTAGAGATATTCAGGTAAATTCAGAGGGAGCTTTGAGTTTTAAATGTATAAAATTCTGAGGGATTCAGTGATATGCGTAGAGATTCAGAGAAAGTTGAAGAATTCAGAACATATCATCATCGGAAAAGTCTCTAACTTCCTCTGAATTACTCTGAATCTCTCTGAAATTTGTCCCAAAATATAGAGAGATTCAGAGAAATTCAGAGAGATTTCAGAGAGATTCAGAGAATTTTTTTTTACCAGGGCGTTTATGAAGTTTTATAACGAAACAGAATATATATATAAACAAGTGCATACGCCCATACATCCTGTATGAAATTTTTTCTCAATTCCGAAAACTATGTCATTTAAAATTTTCCATATGAAGAAAATGGGTCAATGTGTGAGTTCTCTCTTTCTCTGGCTCTTAAAGGTCCCGCTGCGTACTCATTGAAAATTCGACGTTCAATAGAGAAAAAGAGCTAATAATGAGATGCAGACAAAGAGCTAGTTCAGCGCATCTCCTTGAAATACATTGCATTTGCAAAATATCCAATCAGTGGAAAGAGTTTGATCATTGCGTACAATTTAGTTTTTCACTCACTATTTCTTTTATGCGTCTTACCGAACCAAAATCAACACCAGGTATTTTTGTTCAATCGAAGTTAGAAACAATTATTGAACTCATTAAAAATCTTAAAATGTATTCAACGACTTTGAATTTTCAAATCACTGTAAAAAACCCTCTGTTGTCGCTCTTTTCGTTGTGAAAGTTTATTTCAACTTTGTCACACTTTTCAAATAATCACAATTCTAAAATCTGCATAATAACCGGGTTCTTATCTCTTTCATAAGACAAATAGACACAGTGAAAAGCTTGTAATTAAAATTCAATATGGAATAATTACGGTAAAATTTGCTCTTTCATAGTTTTTTTACAATTTCCAAACTATTTTTGATACAATAATCCGATCCTAAATCAACATCGAAGGGGATGGATACTCTCAAAACACGCGCTTATTGCATTTCGTATTGCATTTTCCTCTCGTCCGACCGTAACAGCGAAAGTGAATAACTGAACATACAAAAGACAAGAGCCCAAAGGGTGAGGGAAGATGAACAATTCGCTTACGCATAAGAAAAGATGTACACGTTGCCGCGCATTCGTACACGTTGGTGAAATATATAAAGGGTAGCGTCGCGACGTTCTCAACGTTATTCCCGCGCAGAACAGCAACGGTGTGGTGTCAAGCGTCGACATCCTCGGTAACAACTCGGCATAGAAATTATAGTAATACTCGGTTTACCCGTTCATCGGAACAATTACATCTCAGTAGCACCCCTTTGAAACAGAGACTTTATCGTTTGAATTTCATTCACGCAAAGTGAAAAGAGGGATCGTATTCTTTCATTTTAGTTCTGTCTGTTCTTCTTCAACCCTTAACTTTGCCTATCGGCTTCGCCAGCAACAGGTAAGTGAGTCGAAATTATCTTGAGCATTTCACGTGGAATTCATTTTGCATTCGAACAATTTTTAGAATCAAATGGGAGTGATGGGTCTAATTCTTCTAAAGAATTTGTACTCTTATGATTTTTGTGTTCTGAAATTTAATTGTAGAGTGTTGCATAGAGGAATATACGAATACGTTGTGGATTGACGCAATTTTACAGAATTTCAACGCTTTCATGTGGCGTTGGAAGAATTTTGATACATAAACTATAAGTGAAAAGTGTTCCATAATTGCACAAAATGCATATAGCATATGTTTACAAATTATATTTAAATTCAATTGATTCAACAGTGGTGTTTTATGTATTGATTGATATAATATTAGATTATGAATTTTCAAATTCGTGCAATTTTCAACTGAAAACTTCAGAGTCAAAAAATTAAAATTTTGGATTGATTCCTTCCAGATTGTTGGATATCGCGAACAAAATGATGAAAGAAATTCATTATATCTCACTCTCTTAATTCAAATCAGTGGAATCTCACTATATCTGCAGTTTAAAGTCGACCACCGAATGGAATCAGTGGAATATCAGTGAATGGTCACCAGTTATGCAGTTGGAAGTGTTCCTGACTAATTGAATCAGTTAATATTCACTGATGGTGCATTGTATATGCATTGATTCACAGTGGACGATTTTCCACTGCAGTCAGTGGAATTTCACTGTTTTAGATTTGGAGAGTATTTTGTCCGCGATATTTAACAATCAAGACTACTCTCTAAAAAATAATTATGAGATTCCCCTCCAAAAAATAGTGGTAGCAAAATTTGTCCATATTGGGAGACTTTTTCCCATAATGTGGTAGAGTATTCCCTTACTTTTTCCAGGATTTTTAGAATCCTTTATTTTTGATGCAGAAACAATTTCCCCACAACCAGGGGATGAAATCTACCATTGAAATGAGGAAAAACTTGCGATATTTTTTACAGTGTGAATAGAAAGACTAAAAATGTACAAATTTTGCGACTTGGAAGGTGAAAATGTTGAAGGTTCGATGAAACCTCAATTTATTATCCAAGTTAGAATTTTGAAAATGAATGTTGACGGAATTCAAACATTGTCTCCTCAATTTGACGAACTTTGTTTAACTTTTCATTTAAGGAAAAGTTCGAAGAGCGGAATCTGTCAAATTGAAAGTCTTTCTTTGAATATGACATTAGCTTTTGAAATCATTGTTACAATATCCCTATATTACATAATGAAGGTAACGAATGTTAAATAAGACACGTGAAATCAATCATAACCAAGCGTTATGAACAATGAAAGAAGAGGGAGAATAATTACAAGCAAGTTTTTATATCGATATTCTTATTGTTTGCCTTTGTTTCAATCATGAGGAATCAATAATAGAATAAATTCACTCAAGCGAAAGTAAATCTCCTTTTCATGTGGAAAAAAAAAACTGGCACTGTTTACCCCAACAATAGCCCCAGCCTTGGCATTTAGATTTATATTGAATTCCTCATTTTTTGTTACTATCAATTCTTTATTACGGATTCGTTAGGGAGCTTCAAATTTTAACGGGTAGATATCGGAAATGGAAAATCTTAGAGAAATACGTTTTGAACAATTTTTCATAGAATCGTCATAGTCGAAAGAGAAGCTATCTTTCGCGATTCTGGGTGTAATTCAATTTGATTCGAAAAGAACAGTATCGTTCGTGGAACGTCCCTTCAACGAATGTTCTTGAAATTTCTTACGTGAAAATGAAACTTAATACAAACGATTTGACCTTTCGTACATAAAATCGTTTTCTGGCAGTAATTTCTTCACATCGGTATTCCGCTGGACGTTGAATTGGATCGTATTTTCATCCCTGAAGGAGATAATAACTGCGGTTACTACGACGTGCTCGTGCACCTATGGAAAACTCGACAATCTATCTAATTTATATGCAAAATCGACCATTGACGCAAGGAATTTTCAGTTTTCTTCTCTTGGGGCTGATACGTCATTCTCTGAAAATTCGTTTATAAAAATATGGATTCATGAATTCCATTCACAATTCTTTGGAATTACTTGTTCATGTGTGAATAATATGCATTATGGTCGTCAAACTCAATGCTTATTCCTCGATTATAGATTAGCATAGTGAATTCAACTTGAAATTTTTCTTGAAGTGGAGAAAAGCGAACGGTTCCAAGAATCATCCGAATAGTACTCAAGATCGGATCGTTCTCTTGACATTTCGACTGTACTGGAGTTTGAAATAACTTTTGCTTTCAACTTTCCTAATAATCCAAATTGGAAATCTTTTGATAATTTCTAAACGTCAATATAGTGTTTATAATAAAAGATATATTGGAACAACGTACATGGGGTCCAGATCTTCCACATCTTCTTACATTAAATTCCACATTCGACAAAAATTCTGTCTGGGAAAATAATGTTATTGAATTTATATATAATTTTCATACCAGAAAAATCAAGAAAAGTTGTATATAAATTCTTCCCGTACTTTGCATAATACATTATTCCGTGTATCCGCAATTGGATCCAATCAACCCTCATTATTCTCCATCATTTGATGAATAAATTATATAGATGATCGAATCTCTTGGGATTTCCGTATATTCCCCTAGTTTTTTCTGTCTTTGAAATCTGTTGATGTTGATGTATTACTGCAAACGGTTCTTTCATGTTTCTAAGTGATTGATTCGTCTCATACATATGTTGTTCGTGTTCGACTACGAGAAGTTACGAGGACTAAAATACATGATTTTCTTGTTGCCATATAAATTTGAACTTCATATTTTCGAATAATCCCTTTGGTTATGTATTCTCTCTACTTTGGTAACGATTGTACTGGATAAGTATAATTACCGGGATTATCTTATCCATGAGAACTCGGTGTGGTAGCGGAAATAAAACATACCAACGTGATTTGTATAATCTTCTCTCTCGAAACAACAATCTTCAGGTCTTCGAATTTTTACTAACGAAATGATAATTTTATTAAAAATTGTGTTTTGTATGAAGTCTGAAAGAAACTGTAGGTGAATTGAATGGTAACAGAAATATGTCAAAGATTAGATTAAGATAACAAAACTTGAAGAAGCCGGGGTTTTACGTTTTCATCCGAATACACGTTAAGAAATGTCTGCAAATTCCTGTGCGAAGTAATTCGTGTGAAACTTTGTCTCTAATGCGAACATTTTTGTACATCAATGATGATAATGAAACACAAAGTTGAACCGCTGAGTCTACTATTTTTATCTCATTTTTAGTCTAAAATCTATGAAAATCTTCTATAAAAATTCATGACCGTTTGAAAATGATTCTTTTCATAAATTGTAGTTGAGTTTTTACCACCGAGATTATACTTCATACAACTCAAAGAAACCGCATTTCGATTTCATTGCGAAATCTAAATTCTTGTGCTATATGTTTCATTAAGAAATTCATAAAGAATACAGTTCGAAAAAGTTCTGAAACTTCTTCTCCCACGACTCCACGAAGACTTCAGTATCCGATGAGGTCATTTCCATAACCGCAATGTCTGGAAATTTGAACATGCAACGGGTTCTGAAAAAACATCGCAAATGAAAGAAAATTAAAAAGTTAAATCATTGTTCCCACGTGCATAAATGGGAACGATAATTAAATACCTTTTTGTTGATCTTGTTTCAATTTGAAACCCAGTTGCGGTTGAACAACAATACTGCCACTCGTTTATTTGATTTTTTTTTCCGAGTGCAATTCACATGGTATAAAACCGCAGGGTGCACAGAGCGTGGTTTCACAATTATGACGTGTTACGATACATTTTTCACCCCCCGGACGGTCTTTTCTTCGAAACTTGAAATTTAATGTTCAGCGACATTTACAGGAACGAAAAAATGTCATCTCACATTTAAACAAAGAGAACATTTTTTCGAAATACCGAACTCGTTATTCACTTAATCGAAGTCGTCCAAACGAGTATGCGTATAATTGAGATAAATCTGTTGTTTTCCCTATTCGAGTGTACAGTAATTGATTTGATACGAAGAAAACAAAAGTTTTAAATGAAAAAAAAGGGTTAAAAAAATGTGTTCGCGTATCGTAAAAATTTTCTATTTTGTTTTCAAATCCTGTTCTGCGTATGACAGGTGGGCGGGAAGGGATGTATACCACGCATAATCGTTTGTTTTAATTTTCACTTGAGTATAGAAAATACGATCAGGCGAAAACTTCGCATTTTAACAATGTTCATTGTAGAGAATGATACCAGTCATCCACCCATTATAATCGTAGTTCTATAACCAACAATTCTTCTGCTTCAAATGAATTTGTAGAATCAACACTGCAAAAACTGATTCGTAAATAATTGGCTTCAATTGGCTGCGGCTGAATTTGAAAATTGACTGAAATTCAGCTTTTTTCATTGTGTCGGCGATTGTGTTGTTTTGTGCTTACTTTACACTCACAGGAGGCTTCTTTTGGCTGTGTCTCAAAATAGTCATAACACGAGTTGAATTCAATACTTTCCCTTTACAGCGTCTTTAAGACACTAATGTGTCATTTGAAAACACTTGTTACAGATCAGTTTTCTGCAGTGAACGGAATAGCGAATTGCATGAACGATCAACGTCTTTGTCAAAACTTTCATTGTTCACTGTAAAAAGAAAGTCTGCATCTTAATTTCAGACAATGCTTTCTCCATTGTGTCGGCAATTTTTCTTTTGGCTTGATTTTCTGAAAGAAATTATGTAACCTTCAATCAGAAAAACTCCTGTAAAAACGAAAGAGAATACGAATATGAATTTCAAATTATCAATCTAGCTTCGCAAAGTTAGCTTTCAAAGAACAATATTCTCTATCCGAACTTTAGAAAACAGAGTCGCCAATATGTAAATTGCCAAGAACACAATCGCTATGAAACATTGATAACAGCAACCGAAAGATCAATAGGAATCTATAACGAACTCACGTGAATTGAAAATCAAAGGAACTTTAAAACCTTCTCATAATCCTCATATTCTTCGAATTCCTGTATTTTGCGGACCTTTGTGGACCTTGAAAGAACCAAAATAGGGCGTTACAAAGTGGTTATGTGACATTTAAATGTCACAATTATATGATCTTATGATAAAATATTGTAATTCCAGAGACTGGTTTGTACAAACTCCATCTAGATAGTATAATAGTTCACGAAGAATTCTTTGTGAATAAATCAGGAACTGGTATACTGTTTGGAAAGGAGGGAACACGTGTGTGTTCACAGTTGGACACGGTGTAAAAAATGATTGTGGAATTTTCCCCCAAAAAAAGGTGGTAGCAAAGTTCCTCCATAGTTGGGGAATTTTTCGCCATGATTTGTGGAAGATTTAACACCCAAAAAACAAAATAATTCACGAGAGTGGTGGAAAAATCCCTCATTTTTGATGAGAAAACAATTTCCCCACGATGAGGGAACAAAATCCACCAACAGTGTGAAGGAAAATTCCGCACATTTTTCACAGTGCATTTAGAACTGGTCTTGGACCAAATTCGCGAAATGAAACTCGTAGAATTTTCTGGATGACACCGTCAATTCTCTTGAAACTTCAAACCCAATAATTCGACTCGATAGCGATCATCTCGAATCACGAGCATGCGACAATTGATGCTTTCTAGAAATCTGGAATATACATAAATCGCATAGAAAATTGAATGAAAAATCATAAATCCAACCGTAAAATTAGAAATTACCTAACTGAACGTTACTGTCAACAATATTTATTGTAATTTTTCTGGTTCAAAAAAAAAGTTCTGAATTTCTGTTACTCGCGGATGAAAAGTTTTTCATCCAAAATGTTGAAGAGGGGAATTAAAATTTTCACGGAAGTTTGAATCATAGGGGATGATTATTAAACATATAAGTATCCATCTGAAAATGAAAAATTGAGAAATGAATAAGCGGATTCATCGAATCAACGAATACGTCCCACAAATTTCCGAATAAGAATCAACATTCTATATGAATATGACTGATCGAATTTTTTATAAATAAAATACAACCTATGAAAGTTGTTGTCAATGACTTTTCAAATCATGAGAAATCTAACTTTGAAAAAACAAACAAAGCAATGATTTATGTCTTCAAAAAACATGATTGAAGGTCATGATATTGATTTCCACACGATGCCAGTATGTGATTTTTCGTTTGTATATTCAAAATCCTCTGAACATTCGAAACTCCCACGAGGATATTCAATATTGAATCTCAAGATTGATTAGTCTTCTGAAAAAGAGAGGTACGTCTCGAAAATTACAGTTTTCTTCTGGTACTTCTGAGAATTCTAGTTATCATCACGAGTGCCAATGCAAAGAAAATGCGATGGGTTGGAATTTTACAAGTATTGTGGTGAAATGGAAAAAGAAGAAAACCGAGTTCAAGAAGCTTAAGAATAGCCTTATACTTTGCTTCGTGCATTCAGTTTATCCACCTGCAAGGTGTTTCAATTCATAGCATATGAGCTTTGTTCACGTAGATTACATAGCATACTCCGAGAGGGGAAGGAATAGTAAGCAGTTGTGAAAGACAACTTCGTCCTCTATTGGACGATACAGATCGAATGATAGTGTGACTTTTGTTCATTTGCAAAGGAAACTGGATCATAGTTTACTATCATAGTCAATGGAAGAATTCGCCATCTCAGCGAAGGGAAAACACAGATTTCACTGTAAACTTTTTTTATTCTCAAATCTTATCACATCTTATCTTTGATGTTGCTTTATTTCTCGTCTGAATTTTCTACGTAAAACCGGAACTTGGAATCCATTTTGCTGAAGAACGTGACACGCAAAAGGAACGAATTAATTGGAAGACCATACTATTCCATCGATGCATCGATGTATATTTTCACTTCGCACGTTATTCGCAGATTGGAAAAATTTCATAATCGTTTCTTAATAATGCACTCGAATAATAACTTCCATTTTTTTTAATACAAAAACTTCCAGCTTCAGGGTTCAATGAGTGAATATCAGTTTCCATATCAACTTCTAATATACATACCAAGCACGTGATATGAATTCGATATCAACCTAAAGTTCACGGTGGACGACGATGACGGTGCACCTCAGATCTCATCTCATCAAATCTTACAAACTTATTTTCTTTTCTCTATCATTGCATTTTTAAATTCCTGAAAGGAATTTCTTGCAAATTCGAGAATATTTGAATGAATCAATAAACTCATTTTCCTCGTGTTTCCAGTAATATAAAATTTCCGTGAGAAAATATACATCAGATAGTATTCAAATGTACTCGCATTGCGATTGATTAACATTGTACTTTGAATTATCGATTTTACTCTGTTTGATTATATTTTTACTCGTCAACCGAATGTCTGACTGTTTGAGTCATTTTTCAGTTACTGCACACGTGACGCTATTGTTCCCTGAATTTGGATTCCTGTGGCACTCTCGGTACTTACGTTGCAATTGATCAACATTGTACTTGGAATTATCGATTACATTGTTTTTGGTCATATCTTTATTCTCAACTGAATGTCTGACTATTTCAATCCTTTTCTACTTGCCACACAATTGATCAGACACGTTCTTGAGTCTTTGTTTTGCAACTCAAAAGGATTGTCGTTATCATGAAAATGAATCATTCTAATTGATCGAAGATGATTCAAAACGAATAAATACTGTTTCCGCTTTAGGAAACGTGAATGAGCATTTTCGTTGTTTTTTTCTTAATCTCGATTGCAAAAATTCAGGGTGTCACACGAATGAATGAGAAAAGCCACTATTCGAACCACGAACTCGAACCTTGGGATATATCAGAGAATAAATTTCAAATCAGAACAGAGCTTTGAAACCTATGAAAGCAGTAACACGAGACTTCTTTTCGTAATAAAAAGACATGTAATTGAATCCTTATTGTATCATTATTTTGAATAAGGCAATTTGGTTTGACTTGTGATTTTATCACTTCTTTTATCTTCCCTGACACCACAAGTAACCCAACTCTCTCCTCCTTCTCTTCTTCCCACGAGCTTTTTCCTTTTGCTAACTTCTGAGAAGGAATGGAATTAGAAAAAATTCTTGAAATGGAATTGAGAAGGATTCATATTTCAATGATCGCTCCGTCCCGCGATGACAGAAAAAATACCAGACAAGCTAAAACTTGAATGAAAGAGTATTCTGTTTTTTCTAGATTTTATTGGAATAATTCATCGTATTGAATGAAAGCGTCGTAATCAAAGATACTCCACTGTGCGCTTATGATTTATTCCTTGAATTCAACATTGTTAAATTCTCAACAACTTAAAAAAGTTTCTGCAAGTTTCTTTACAAGTTCTTCAACCTATTCCAATCGATGTAATCTCCTTATCATTAATGATCGTCATCAATTATGAATTTTACAAGAACTGAAGAAAGATTTGACTTCATATTCCTCGATCCCTCGAGAAAAACATTTCTGTAACATCTCAGAGACTGCTAAAATTCACCCTTCGTTATGTTTTGAATTAAACGCTCCGGAAAATTGTCTCCCAAATGTTCCTATGAAACGTTAAAGAAGATACACCTATTGAATTTTCTTGATCAATTAATCCATCTTTGCAAAAACTCAGAAGAAAGATTTATAATAATGAACTTCCTTAATATCATGTAAATTCCAGTTTCTCACGTTCTTATCGTATTTTTCGAATTACTTTCATATACTTCGTACATTCTTAACGATATTTCTCCGTGTTTCATTAGAAAAATACGTGGAATAGGTTACATGCGGACCCACGAATTGTATCATAAAATAGAAAAAGAGATTTAGAGAAGGAAAAAAACGAACAGAAATAGACTCTGAAAGAACGAAATAACGAGAAACACTCGGAAAAATAGAATAGGAAAGAGATGAGGAGCTGGAGTTACCAGCAAAATCGAAAAAAATGAATGCCGCTAAACTCTTAACGACGATAGACGTAAATGAGAAATTGAGCACCTTGCATGTGTACATGTCCAGAAATTAATTGAATCGAAGTGAACTTTACTGATAGTCTAGTATTACTCGAACGACTGTTATCCGAAGTAACGTATTCCCGAATGAGAATCTACAATTTGCGTGTACATCTTTTTTTAAAGGAAAACACTGGTATCGTATATAATTATTGAATACTTCTCTGAGTAATTAATTCCCTCAATGGAAGATCGTTTTGTTCAAAAGTTTATGGAAATTTTAGTCGAATAATATAATTGGAATTGAAAAATTATCCACTGTTTCCCAGTTCATTGAAAAATATAGGTACATATATAAAAAAAAAGTACAGAGTTAATGGAAAAATTTGCTGGGTAATTTGGAGAATCTGATCTCCCGAGAATCCATTGTACACATTTTCATTTAAAAATTCAATTCCTTTGTATTTACAACAAAATCCTCGGTATTGTTATCAAGACACCTCTCGCGTTCGAAACAATAAACACCGCAGGGGAATTGACTCCTCGATTCCATTGTTTTTGTCACAAATTTCGATTGAAGCATAAATCCAAGAATACTTGTTGCAAGAATAAAGAGATTGCAAGCTCAATTTGAAATTCAACGATTCAGAGAATTTTCCACGCCTGGCGCGTAAAAGACATTCAAGTGATAATACAGTCACCTCCCATCAAACAGAAATTAAATATTTATGCCAGAGCAGCATTCAAATAACAGAAGAAGTGAACTTAACGTCACGCTCTCTCACTCACGGTAGTAGAGGGTGACGACGACAACGTTAAACCAAATCTCCTTTTCTAAGGAAAATTCATATATTGTACGAATATGGAGGAATTTCAGTATTGTTCTGAGAATTTTGAACGTGCAATCAATTTTTTTTGTATCCCTCGGCGATGAAGATTACCATCATCTTGGAATCTCATACCATGGATGAAAAAAAAACTTGCGAATTGAATCAAATTCACTGCAAGATTCGCGAAGTTCATCAAAGTTTCCTGAGCTTCTTGAGGTATATTGGAAAATTGAATTCCATCGAGTTCCTATTGAATTAGGTTTCCATCAAACATTCGCGTAGACGAATCAATTCAGGGCCTAATTTTATGAACATTCGGTGAATGAGTATCTCTCATTTCGAATTCTAAATTCTCAATTTTATCTGAAATCAATTGATGAATAACGAAACGATGAGTTCACTCAACATTCTTTGGAGGAAATAAATAAAGCTCCTGTTATCTTTCGTTGGATATTCAGAAGAAAAAGATGATCCAAAAATCAAGGTCAAGATATCTATGAATTCGAGGAATAATTAGAATCAACGAGTCGCTCCTTTGAGGCGATGAGAACAATTATTCTAAATTCACGGTCAAGAAATCGCGTGAATCGAACAACATTTCAAAAGCTTTGATGATTATTCTATGATGTTTTGCAATTTCACGGTTGAATTTGTCGTTTGTATCGAATCGTTCCGCTTTGAAAAATCAAATTATTATTTGTGTCCTCGCGGTGCTTTGTCGAATAACGGATCAAAAATGAGAATACAAAAACAGAAGAGAAAAGAAGGTGGTTCGATTCAGAGCAATCCAGATCATACTAATTGAGAAGCATGTCAAGATTATACTCTCACGTCGAAGGATTTTTATATCCCCCCAATAATTTAACAAAATATAAACTTCAATGAAGAAAACTCTATTTCGATTCTGATTGTGTATCAAAAACAGTAGTCGCGAACATTGAAAAGAATCGACTTATTCTCTTGGAGTTATTTGATGGATCGAATAAAACTTCATTTCTTTTCATAACTCACATTTGCCGAGTGAGAAGAGAATAACAAAAAAAAAAGAAAAATAAGCCACGATGAAGCGCAAGTGTACGAGGTAATAAATATACTGATTGAAACGGTATAGTTTGGAACGATACTAGGTGAATAGTTGATATAAACAAAAGAAAAATCAGTAACAAAAATAAATGAAAATCAAAACTTTTGTTTACAAATTGTTTGTGATTCCGTTGGATGGATTTTGCGGGTGATATTCAGCTTGAAGTACAAAATCCCCTTTAATATCCCCTCATAATTACGATAATCTTCATCAACATGTATCATGAATCGAACGAGTTAATTCGTTTAATTAAATTTATCGAATAATGTTTTTGAAATAGTCGAAGGTTATTATTATTTTCCAAACGAATTCAGTCCCCAAACTTGAGTTTTGATTGAGAAATTCTGATGAGTTGATTTTTCTCTGACCGAAGGATGTTATTTTTAAAAGTGAGGTCTCTTCGCATCCCATCGGAATATCGATGAAGACTGGAATCTCTTATGAATGATTCCTCAAGATTTCGTCCTCTCCATGATTATTCGTGGTGTGGTTTGATTCAAGAGAGGTACTCTCGAGAGTTCTGAAGAAAAAAAAAAGAACCTGTCTTGTCGATCTCAATGGTGTAAACTGCTATCTTCCATCACCATTTCAAAAGAGGCTTTCCTTTCCGTCCAAAGACATTATTTCAACTTTCAACTTCGAGCTCTTGTTTTTGAGTAGAAAGCTTTTTTCTGGAATAATTTGGTATATTCGCTTTTAAACAACTGACAGGCAGAGCTTTTTTTTAGAATAAAAGTATCCGGGCAACAAAAAAAATACCTAAGGAATCAGGTTTGAATTTTTCATACTCTTTGTTCATTTAACAGTATGAATGAATGGATTCAGATCAAAGAGCTGAGAGATGGTGAAATCTGTGAGGAGGACGCATATTGCTCTGTTACAGAATGAGCCTTTCGCCTCATATCAAGGGGTATATGTTTTTGAAGTCTTGAAGTCATGTTCTCGAAGTTCGAATCGTTTATAAAAACGAAACGAAAATTCAAATTTACAAAATCTGTTGAATAATTATTGATGTTGATCTTCTCGAGTGAACTCCTCAGAATTTTGGGTCTTTAACAGCAGAGTATTTTGTTATTCGATTGATAATTCGTTACGATAGATGCTTCAGACTTCCGCAACATAGTGAGTTCAGTAGTGATATTCATTCTAAAAAAATAAGACTTTATGCCTTAGAAGAATTCTCGAAGACTTCATAAAGAACTCAATCAATTCAATAGAAATTCTTCTGGAACTGTAGTGCTATGTGGGATCAGATGATTCAAGAAATACTGGTCACACAGATATTTTCTCTTTTAGAAATCGAGTGTCCACCGTTTCGGTTAGTTCTTAAATGTCCTTAGAATATGCCCTGAATTATTTCTCTCAGTGTAGTCACGTGGATCCGATGGAAAATTGAAATTCTTAATCCCATTGATTGTACTTCCTTGAAAAGGGCCTGAATCTTATACACGGACTTCTTCCTCCGATAATAGGTCAACGATGTTTATTATTTCCAGTAAGAAAAGCAACAGTTTCTACCCCTTTAGAGTTTAGACGATAACGTCAATAGACGTATGAGGTTTGAGAAACGATAACAATGACTGCATGAATAACTTATCGGTAGAATTGATTGGCTGGCCTATGTTGAGCATTGGTATTATAATACGATATCTTCCTTCGCGATGTGACACACCGAATCAAACGAGAAACGATATAAATAAGATGAACTCCTCCTAATGTGGAATTCGATACGATCAATGTAGATAAGAATTATATTGTTTTATATATATATATACAATGCACTCGTACGTCACAATACAAGTTACTTTGATTTAACATCAAAAAATCGCTCTTCAATCCATAAATGCGATATCGAATAAGATTCGCATTGAAATAGGCAATAGAAAATGTTTTCCACGGTTTATCACAGCTGCTAAGAAGGAGAGGAATTTTGATTGTGTTGCGTAGTCAATGATCATCCCAAAACTTTTCTCAATGTGAATATAAATCAATCACGGAACAATAGAGCGAACTTGATCACAACTGGACCGTATAAAACCGATATACCACATTGTATTTTCATTTGAATAATACTTGGCGTCATTGATCAAAAGACATTTTTAACCTCGCGATTTGTGCAGAGGGTTCACAGAGAATCGGGTCACAGAGTAGACAAATTTTGAAATTTTTTTCTCATTGGAATGATGGAGTTATTCGAAATTCTATCAATAATAAATTTTATTATATCTATTAAATCTGTTATTTTATTCTCACAATATTTATTCCAAAATCTAATAGTCTTTCGAAATAATGAACGCGATAGCAGTCCAAGAATCTTTTGAAAGTTTTTGCAAAGGCAACCCTATCCCGATGTAGCCATCATCGTTCGCAATATTACACCTGAACGAATTAATATTCATAAAAAGTTTATGAAAAAATATATGAATTAACCTGATCGAAGAAAAATAAAATAACTCGCTGAGTTTTTGAATTTCCTCAACAAGCCGTAATAAATCCTGTCTTAATCTTCTACTAAAGCACTTCGCATCCTCTTCAGTCCTCACTTCACTCTTGTCTTCTTTTAAAACGTCAACGTACCGCGCTCTTCAATCCATTATACCTCCGATCGAGCTATTTTTTTCACGTGAACATTTTTTTTGGGTGGAAAAAATTTGATTGAAAATAAGGTGAAATCTTTCCTTGGGCGTCCAGGAGAGCGTTACTGGTTAGAAGTTAGTTGGAAGCAATTTCCGGACTCTCGATACAAGCAGATTTTCAAATGAATGTTTTGTAATCAGTTTCGATGATACGTTCGGTAAAGTTCATTTCTAGGATATAAGGACTCTCTCCGTATCGATACAAATTCCACACAGAGAGTACAGGAAATAATAACAGCAGAAAAATAATCGAAAATATAATTGTATTTCCACGAACATGGAAAAAACATTCGAGGGGGAATTAATTTTTCAAGATTTTACGGTGATTCTGATTGCTCTCAAAAATTGAGAATTGAATTCTTTGAAAAGAGAAATATCCGAGCAAAATAAGATCTCGAGGACGAGTGCTAGGACGCATACGTTGCACGCTTGAACGGGAAGCACCCGATAACGATATTAACTAAACTCATTTAACCCTAATTATGGACATTTTGAGGTATGATGATAGTAGACTTCAATGTTGATTAAAGGATGAGAGGGGACAAACTTCAATTCTGTTCGTTACGAAGTCTCGCCTCGATGAATCCTATACCATGAATATTCAAGTGTTGTATTTTAATATTGTTTGAATCGTGTAGTCACTTTTTGAACGCTTGAAAGCATGTTTATCTACACGGAGAATAAATTTCCCGTCGCAGCAAATCGAGGTGTTATATGTGGAATAGTCAATCTTTTTGCTAACCTAGTTCAAAATTTACTGCCACATCTAATTGGATTGCTAAGAGAGCAACATAATTGACTGGACCAGCAGAATTTTTAGTATTATATACAAAATAGCAAACAAATTTTGCTGGAGGAGAAGACATTCTTTGCTGCCACAGCTAAGAAATCGCTGTAATAGCGAAGAGATTGCTGTCATAGCAAGAAATTTGATGCTCCAGCAAAACCCTAACAAAAATTATTCTAACTACCTTGTAGTTCATTTCTAGTTCCACTGCAAGCGCCTTGAAAGGTGCTAAACAACCAGAGAAGGAAGGTACCTAAGCAAAATCAGGTTTCGCTGTCATAGCGAATTCTCTTTTCTCCGTGTACCCGTGAAATGGATAAACTGTTTCTCTATGACACTCTATTCGAGTTTTATTGATATACTTTGAACTGTTCAAAAAATGATTATACATAATTCAAATACTTTAAGTGGATTGAAATGAAACAATACGTGCATCATTTTGAAGAATATTCCAAATACTCCAAATTGAATATTCGATAAATTGATTTCTTTATTCATCCCCTTCGACAAGTCTGTCTTTGTGGAAATTTGGAATTCAATTTATGAAGATCATCATCATCATCATCATTTTCCATACTTAACGAATCGACTTTTCCCAATTCCATCGATACTGAGTTTAAATTATAAATTCGGATTTATAGAAAGGATTTGACGAGGCGCGTCAATGAATAAATTTGCACATCAAACCCTTGATCGCTGTTTTTGCCCACAATGCGAGTTTTGTTTTTTCTCATCCCAAACGGAATCCGTTCCATACGTTGTTACACTGATTTTTTCCTGAATAATACTCTGTGCTTCGAATACTCGTCAGGTGGAGAAAAGTAAACAACATACAGAGAGTATACTCTTTTCCACTTTGGATTGAATGTTTTTTTCTTGAATCCAGACACCGATTCTGTCAACTACCAGCTCATGATTTATTTATACCACAACTCTTAAGTTGTCTCCTTTGCAGTAAGAACGCAGAGACTGGAACGCCTGAATTCTCCCCTCGTAAGCGAGAGGAAGGAAGTTTTCATACCAATTCCCTGGATTGTATTTGCTTTATAATCCAATGATATTCATGAAACAGCTTACGACGGGAAATTAAGAAGCTTAAGAAGATCAAAATATTTTATGTATCCTATTTTCACGTGTACCAACTCTTTTAATTATAAGTTCATCACACCCCTCTTCTCAAAATTAAAATCCCGTTTCGAGTTGGATCGTTGGATGAAGGGAAAATGAAGTGCAAAAAAAAAAAGATATACTTTCACGATAGATCTGTGATTGAATATTCCCCTCTCATCGGAGGATTTATCACCCTCGAAGCGACATATTTCCAACAATTACAGAAATTAACATTCATCGCTCATTGATCTTATCGCGGAATATCACGTCGACGTTGATATTCTATTTAACCGCTTTATGACTCCTTTAACACGAAACATTAATAGCAGACTTAGCGTTTTATCGCGCCTCTTAGCCGTGACATTTCATTAATTCGAGGGTTAAAAAAATCTTCGCTTCCTTTCCCCTTTTCGTATACATTTATTTCCTCTATATTATTCTTCGAAAGTTCAGGAGGTGATTGCTCGATTTTTTCCGTTGAAGATGTATTCATTTTCTAACGAGATGGATGAAAGATGAAAGGAAGATAAGCGAAGTCTCTTACACGATTCTTTTCCTCGTTCTCTCGATTCCGAATCAATAGAATCCATCAGAAGGAAAAAAAATACATTCTTCTCGTCGTTGATTAATCTAGTCTCGGGTTTCGTGTGTATCGGGACACGCTCTTCGCCAGGAGACATAATTGGATGAGTCGAAGATTCAAGCCACGATGCCTATCCGATATCTATATTTTTTTTCTTCTGACATATCGAAAATTCTATATCAATTTGTATTTCCACGTTAATCTTGAACTGATATATCGATATATTTAATCACGTTCGTGAATGGCATATCGATATCTATAGAAGACTCCAACAGGTATACTTTAATCCGTTCTATATCAAATCGAGAGAATGAGTTTGAAATGAATTTTCGTGAGTTCTTATTCCAACGATAAGCAGCATTCGCAAAGTTTATGCGATCATTAAATATATTAGCCTGCTTGGAAACGTTCTCAACATCAGGTGTAGATTTAGATGCAAAAGCGTACACGTATTTACTGCACGTGGATCATTTTCATTTAATTTATACTTTGTAATTTTCAAAATTTTCAAATTCAACTGATCTGTGATCGAAATTTATTATAAACCCGTAAACGTTGTTGTGTATCGAATTCAATCCAACGGCATACAAAATTAGAAAGAATACAGAGAAGAACAAATTACAGCGTGGGAACTGATACGAAAGAGAACATATTCAACTACGATAACATGAAACAAAAAAGAATCACAATGCCGTTCAGAGTTGTTCCACAATAATAACCATTATTGTGGAATCCATTAGCACTTTTATACCCGCAATACCATCATTCTATTGAATTATGATTTCATTAAACCATACCTTATTTCAAGCTTATCAACGATTCAACGGTAAATTATCGTTCCTTTTGGGATTCTATTCGATTCGAAACTAAAACTTTGTCGATGAACGTTTGAAAAACTGTAGGTTTATGAGGCCCATTTTTTCAATGCTCTCAGTCAAATCCTTGGTAACTACACAAATTTTTGTTTGAGAACCTAAGATTTGATCTAGATTTCTCATCAGCTGTGCGTTATTACTCGATATCAGGAGATGACATTCAAAGAACATTGGTACATACAAAGTTGATGAAAATTCATACATCCAAGCAGGATTGAATGAAATTCATTTTCACGTGAAAATAATCCGATTCTTGATATTTAGCTCTTCCATTCAACATCGTTCATAACCGTTGATTACATATTCTCAGTAAAGCGATACAATTATACATTTATTAATTATTCACTCGATGCGATGTAAATATATATTAATTCACTTCGTATATTATTGAATTGATGTTCGATTGGTGATTAAAAACTACCCAAGTTTATCCACAGAGCGAGTACCAAAGAGGGTATTAATTTGATTTATTCGTCACCGAGCACCCACATCTTCAAAACACACGAAATAAACATTGAATTAGAGTTAGAAGAACTTGGAATTCTGAACTCTTAGTAAGAGATACAGAAAGCTCTGTACATAAATTCGATTTGGCGTTATATGAAGTAAATGACTCTATTACTTACCCAACATCGATTCGATCATCACATCTCACAGTTCATACGTGAGGGATCATTCGATTGGAATGAATATCGGAAGATCTACATTGAAGTGTGAGAAGCTGATGTGCTCAATGAAGTAGAATGTAGCAAAACATCAGCCTTAAGGGGGGGCATGTATTTTGCATACAAACACGTAAAAACTTACCCTCCGAAATTAAAGAATTGCCGTTTTAGAATTGATAAACTAAACTTGGTATTATTTTTATTTGTTTCAGATCTCAACCGATCTTAGTTGTAAGTTCAACATCTCGTACATCGCAATGAAAATAAGAACAAATGAAATGATTTTGAGAACAACTTTACTTTGGATTTGGAGTTTGATCGGTGGAACGGTGGTGTTGGGCCTGGAGGAATCGTCATCGAATACTTTCCAACATTCGAATTCTCTAATGGGTGCGTCGAATATTCAAGAACCCATGGAAAAGAGGGCGTATACGTATGTGTCGGAGTACAAAAGATTGCCGGTGTATAATTTCGGTCTTGGGAAACGAGGATTCCTCGAAAACGAAGAAGAAAAGGTTTGAATGGAATAAAATCTTCCTTCTCTGCACTTGCTTTTTGTTTTATTGAATTCACTTTATATAAATGTTGTTATTGGTTTCAAAAAGTTTCCTAATCGTTACTTAGAAAACAATAACAAATCATTATTCTCGTAATGAATGTTTCATTCTCAACACTTCAAAAATAGAATACTGTGATTGTTTCTTCATACTACATGTTTCATTTTCATCCGTACTGTGCTTGTAAAATTTCTGCCACTATCCTTGAAAGTATTGTCGATGCACTTTCAAACAGAGTTTATTTTTCCATGTTTTCGATTATGTTAATATCAATCTTCTTGGCTTCTTTCCCAACGTATAAGCACTGTGTATCAAATATGGTGAAGCTCGACGAGATAACCTACCAAGAATGCTTTCTTGACTTTATACAGTTATTGAATGAAAAATGTTGTTATAGTATTCAATACAACAATTCAGTTTTATATCAAAAAGTTGTATTGTATTCTGTAATTTGATTTCGATTCTTTCATGGGAAAAGTATCTAGTTTATGTAGATTTCGATAAAATCTTAATAAAAATTAAATATGTTCTGTATAAACGAAGATCGACATCTTCTGAAATCATGAAATTTTACGAAGTAGATTACATAATTTTACAAAACGACTTTTGGAAAGTTGATATTGTTTTCTATTGTTTTTTTACAGATAGTTTTTCGTTTTTTTTTTTTCAAGTAAAATTCAACATAAATGTGAACCATTTCATCTTCATTACAAATTTCAAAAATATTCTCCAATTTTGTATTAAAGATTACTATATTTCCGATATTTTTCCTTCTCCGTGTAAAAACGAGCGCAAAAACGACTGATTTTAGGGTCACTATCGTACAATATGCATTAATTTGTTTGTAAAGTTTCGAGAGAATGATTTTTCTTCACAATACCACAGTAATGCCCGAACTTTGAATATGTACTATGAATATTCATAGTACATTTAGATATACTGTGAACTACTAGGATAACTTTCGTACGCATTGTTTTCTGAAGTTTGAAATTCAATATACACGAAATATCTTTCCTCCAGCTTGTTTGTTGTTTCACTGATACGAATAAAACAATCATATACATTCGAGCTTGTAACAATACGACATTACACCTCATTATATGAGAAACTTGTATAATACGTGCAACACATTTTAGCAGATCAAACAAGGAATAGCATCAGAATAGAAGTAATATTGATTTATTATTCAAACGAATTTAACATCCATGAATGTTGTATCATTTTACGTGGAAAATAATTATTTCTCAGGAATAGAAATCGAAACATACATAGCGATAAAAATCCGAGAATACAGGGGGAAAAAATGCAGGTCGAGAATGTATTGATATTCCACAAAAATTGGTAGAAATCTGAGAATACGGTTGGCATTGTTGTTGAGTTTTACTTGAAAAAGAATGAAAACTCACGAATACTTTAGAAACAATAGGAAAGTTCATATTTTCCAGAATTATTGTTTGTTGAGTATTGATAATTTTTCATTCAATTTTCAAGCGAAATTCAACAAAAATGCGAACCGTTGCATCTTCGTTACAAATCTAAGACATATATTCTCGAATTTTGTTCAAGGTTACTGTATGCGTTCGACATGCATTTTCTCTGTGTAACATTTATCAGTATTTAGTCCCACTCAGTTTAAATATTGCAGTAATATTATTGCATAATCGATTCACATCCAGGCCATGTGTTGCATCAATATCACGCTATTTGACAATAGAAATGTGCCGATCCGTACAAAAACAATTAATTTGAACATCCAAATGTTAACCCCATTCGACACATCTGCAACTGTAATTGTAGAATAGAACTGAGTTCAAAGAAATTGTTTTCAAAGACACTGTCTTAGCAAACGGAGGTATTTTATAAGCAAATCTTTGCGTTGATCTAGCTAAATAGTCGCTGCCACAGCCAACTGAATTGCTAACAAAATGGTACCTAGAAAAATCAAGTTTCGCTGTCACATAGCGTTTTTTCTTCTCCGTGTTAGAATGCGTGTTTGAATTTTGTTGAGAGAAACATATTAACTTCCCAAAGTGATCCGAAAGTAATTAATCTTTATTGAGTAAACAATGAGTGATCAATTAATCTTTATTGAGCAAACAATGGGCAACAGATTAATTATCAGAAAATTAATTATCCATTATGACGACAGTTGAAAATGCATCGAAAAATAATTATTCATCGCTCATTGGAACGAACTGTCAATCGAATAACAAAATACTCAGCTGTTGAAGGCCCAAAATCTTGTAGTAAATTTCCAATTCCAAGGAATCTACTCGAGAAGATAAACATCAACGATCTATCGGATTTTGTGAGTTGGAATTTTCGTTTTATTTCTATAAACGATTGAAATGTTTGCACAGTCGCACACAAGAGAATTTGTGCTTCGAGAACCAACAAGTCAAGGTCGCAACATAACTCTGGTGAAAAAAAATTCCTCTGAATATCTATGAATATCTCTAAAAAAAACTCTTCACTGAAAATCTGTGAAATTCTCAGAACGTTTTCCACACAACACCACGCTCCCAGGTGAATTCTCAAAGAATTCATGAAGAATACAATCAGTTCAATAAGAATTCTTTATTCTGTGGCGCTGTGTGGGTTACCTTAACTGACGATGATTCATTCAATATTGTTTAAACTTTGGTTTCGATTCTATGCACGATTCAAACTTTAACAACTTTAATAGATTTTTGGTGAAATTTTTCCACTAGGGAACCTCTCGAAGCTACATGACTTGAAGTATTTGAAACTGTAACGTCTTAAATCAACCCTAGAACCCCATTACTCGATAACTTTCAATAACTCTCTGAGTAAAACTATAACAACCGAGGTATTTTTATTGTCGCCAAAAACATTGAACCAGGGGATAGTGCCTCGCTGTTCTGATGGGCTGTTCCTTCTAATTTGAATGGATGACTAAGCCCATCAGAACTATCAGTGTTACGCTACAAATTAATTCAAATTGTGATATTAAGAAATCTCAAAAGTGAGAGCGTTGGATAAGGCTGGATTCAGAGAAAAATTGTGTTCTAATAATCAGGTGACGTAGTTGATTTTGGTTTTGACCAGTTTGTCTCATTGCCAAACTCAATTTACGTGATTTTGATTTATTTTTCTGGTCATCCATAACCAGATTTCAGGTAACCGCCACCTTGCCCTGATGAAAAAAGTTCGCTGAAAATCACTGAAATCTTGAGAAATTTTCGGTAAAGAGTTTTTTCAGAGGATTTCAGAGGTGTTCATACACAGAAAAAATCGGTGATCCAAATTTTCGTTGACTAGTATGTCACTTTTGGACGAGGCACAATGTATCCGAGAAGAATTCATACATTGGATTTTAATAATTCGTTGACTTTGTCCATGATTTCACCGATGGAATTCACTTTTCATTTTGATTGTCGGAATAATGGAAAGAGTCCGAAAGTAACATACCAGTCAACGAAAATTTGGATCACTAATTTTTTCCTTGTAGTTTCTCAGAGTCTCAGTGATTTTCAGAAAAATTCAGAGTTTTTCAGAGATATTCATAAATATTCAGGAAATGTTCAGTGGAAAAATGTGCTCGATGAGTGAGAATTTTCCAGAATTTTAGAGTTTGAAAAAATGTTCATAGGTTCTTAGAGTTTTTTAGATTCTTTCAGGATTTTTCAGAGTTTTTCAGTGAGATTTAGAAATGCATTAGCGATACAATGAAACGGCGTATACCGATCGCCTGCGCACTCCAGTTGATCGGACTGTAGAATGTCTGCATTTGAGGTTGAGGGGCTTGGCGAATAAGCCTAATTCCGTTGAAAAGATTTACTCGCTTGCACCCGTTATTGAAGAATCAGATTCACCGTTTATACGCCGAGTACCGCAGAGTTTATGGTCGTAATCGTTTCAGGGGGCGCAATATGATCCTTTAAAGTACTTAACCTACTTTTTTAACCTTTCTTTTTTTTATATATAAATATTCCAGATTAGAGGCATTAGAACATTTAAAGAGAGAGAATACGAAGCATACCGAAGATTAAATAAAATACAAAAAGAAAGAGAATACATAAAAAACACAAAAAATATAAAATATAGGCATAAAGCTTCCTCGTTTGTGAAAATATTCTCAAATATTATAAAAACATTGTTTCTACATCTCTCAACCAATTGAGACGAAACTCGTATGGTCTCATAAATTCTCATATATAAATCTTATTAGTCTATATAAGATTCTAATGAGTTTTTATCAGTTTATATACGGTTTCTGTCCTAGAACTTATGGGATTTTATGATTTCATATGAGTTTTATAAAAACCTTATAAGATTGGATCAGAGTTATTGGCAAAATCTCATAAATCCTAATAAAAATCAAGTTTATGTACTAGATTTCATGCGGTTTCTGTCCTAGAAATAACTAGATTTTATTTGACTTTATGAGACCTTTTCAACAGGGGTTATGAGATCGTAACTAAAACGTGATATGAACGGTGAGAAAATCACAATTTTCGATAACACATTTCCTTTCCCTCTCCCGTTTTTCCCGTTTTTCTGTAAGCAAGAGGTTAAAATGGCTTATATGGGACGACTCTCAACAGTTTATATAACTGTGGAAAAAATGTTATAAGGATCGGAAGATATCCGCATAATAGCGGCATTAGAAAAATTTTCAGATTTTCTCTGGAGGTTTATCGCCTCCCCTTTTCTTTCGTTAATTCTGATTTCCCTGAGATTGATATCGTACAATTGAGACCTCGTGGATTGAATATAATCAAAGTTCCATGGCATTCGGATGTTACGGACACAGAAACGATCACAAAGCTTTTCTCTAACGAGGAAGCAAAATGAAAACTATTGATAAACTATATCAAAATGTTCCGTGGAAAATGAAATGTGGAAGATAACTCCGGGAATCATTGATGAAAAGATAATTGTTGTCCATGTCTGTTGTCACTCGTCTCGTATTCACACGCAAGCAATGCAGCACACAGTTCCTTACAAACGATCGTAATATCCATTTGCTTTTTCTTTCATTGCACCGTCGCCTCGAGTCCGCTTTGATGAAAAAAACTTGAAAAACTTTGTTTCATGTTACAGAGAACACCCCAGTATTCATTCGGTCTTGGAAGACGTAGCACACCGTACGGTTTTGGCTTGGGCAAGAGAAACGAGATTCTAGCGTACCGCCCTTGGAGAACTATGAATCTGGATTACGCACCGCTCGACGATAACGGCGAAGAGAATTATCATTTGCATGGCGATAACTCGGAACAAGATGATTTTCACCAAGAAAAACGCGCCAGCCGCTTATACAGCTTCGGTCTGGGTAAAAGAGGTTGGAATCTAGCACGTGGAATGGGAGAATCAACGATGGGAGCTGAGAAGAGACAAAATGAAGACATCGCTCGGAAATATCAGTTCGGTCTTGGCAAAAGGATGTCCGAGGATGAAGATACAATTCAATAAGGGAGAATGGAAGAATAGAGGGGATTCTCCTAGGATAAAGATTGGTCTTCCTTTGAAGATACCTTTACGAGTACATAAATATATACACATACGTTTTCGTATATCGATATATGTATATGTAAATATGTACTTGTATGACATTCATGTATATTTTCAACAAAGAGCTTTGTATATTCTTGTCATCCCGTTCCAAAGACATTTCCCTTCGGAATGAAAGAAGTACTGTGCAGTATAGCTATCCATTTCGATTGATTGAATAGATTCGTCAAGTATATCTCTATACGCTTTCTTTTTCTCTTCGAATATCTTCCAGATTCAACATTTTAATCGAGTCACAACCAAAACTTCCGTGTAAGCTTTATCGTAAGGAGCAAAATAATTAAAACAAAACAAATGACAAAGAAAGAAAGAAGCGATCAATTACATGTTAATTATAATAAAAGATTCGGTTTATTGGGATTTAATATTTCCTATAAGAATAAATTTGTCAGATTTATTGGTGTCGAAACGCGTTTCTTTTTACGTTCATTGATTGTTATGTGAATAATTGTTGGGTAGAATATATTTGTATTTTTATTCGTACTCATTTTTTTAATGTACCTATCCCTTTTCGAATAAGTGAATTCTTTTCTCGAGTTATACAATTTTAATAAGAGATAAATTTATATGTACAATGGTATGAGAAATAAATGTAGTTACATTATGCAATAAAATTGTCATCTACTTACATTAACCAGGATGTATAGAGTACTTTCCAATAACACCAACCTGTCGATATCCTAAAATTCATCATTCGTTCGGTTGTCTCTGAATTTGGAAATTTGACCAAGAATGGGGAGCCTCAATGATTTTTCTTCTTGTCAAGTACTTTAAAATTTCGTGTCCATAATGTGTATTTTATGAAAATGAAAAGTTTATTTGATTCAATTTGTTGACATCTATAATCAGAGAAAATCCCCTAATAGCACACCCTAATAGACTCGCTTCAGATATTTTTCAATTCAAACAAAATCTCAATCTAATTGCATATATCTTTCGAATGAAAATCCAATTAAAGCTGATTAGAAGCATTAAATTATCACGATTTGACAAAATTTTATTAACCGTCGTTGAGGTGTCTCTTCGTTGACTCTCTCCCACACTCGCTTCCAAATGAACTTTCCAAAGTAATCCGATATCCTTCAAACACGAATTCAAATTAGATGAGTAAAGCAAGTGTACGATTCTAATTGCAGTACAGTAATTGTATCACAATTAAATCTATCGCGAACAAAGTTTGTTCTGTTTATCCTGTAATCGTCAACATTATTCCTTAAAACTTGTTGGAAAAAAACCAGACAAACTTGGAGACTGGAATCATCATGATAATCATTCGCTAATTTGAAGGTAGAAAGCTTCAACATCGAAGATGGATTTTTATTGTATATTTTCGTTTGACGTTCGTCAGAGTCGCTTAGACCATACATTCCACGCAAATACAAAGTGTTAAGAAGAGTCGTCGTCGTCGTCGTCGTCGTCATTTTCCGCGCTGTAAGCGAAATTTTCCTCTCTGTTATTGTGCACATTTTCCTTGAGCTCCACAAGACTCAACGTCATGGATGTTTCAAGGTTTGAAACTCCACGCTCCTCTTCGGATCGTAAAACTTTGATTTTACTTCTTTTCGAACTGTAAAGAGGGTTTTCGAATCTTCCTCCTCTCGAAGAGTCATCCGAATCATCTGTTTCATCCCCGTCCGGCACGATCGGGGTGGTGCTGGTGGTATCGATAGGAGCAACGTTGACTATCTGCACGTTACCCTCGTTTACATTTTCGAAACGAGCGAAGTCGAATGGTTTGGGTGATTTAGAAGTTTCACTGTATATTCCTTCGCGAACCGAAGACCAAACTTCCCCGCAAGTCAAGAAAATCCTGCAAAAGATTCGTATTATTATCTATACAGATAGACTGTCCCACATAGCACATTTCAGAATTCCAAATGAATTGTAAAAAAGATAACCCTTCCAGAGCTCTTTTAGAATACAAAGAGTTCTGTTGAAATTCTATATGATTTTTTTGAAAATCTCAATGGAACTCGCAAATGGCAAACTATCTTGTATCAAGACAATATTGTTTTCGTTATATATGAAACACGGATTGTCTCAGTTCAATGCAATTTGTTTTGAATCAAACACAGGACAAAACAAAATTCTTGATTCAAAACCACGAAAACAATATTTTCTTGATACAAGGTAGTTTTTTTTTTGTGTGACGAATCGAACCCTTAAAGAACTCCTTCTCTTTCAAAATTCATTTGGGAATATTGTGCGCTATTTGGGGTTGATATTTAAAAACAATTTTATCGTATTATTAAAATTCTATTGATTTTCAATATCACGTTTTAAAACGAGCCCCGGTTTCGACTGGAAGATTGATTCAAAATCCACCCAAGTTTAGTGAGTTGAAATTGCCTCGAGAATGATTTGAGGAAAATATATAAATTGTTGGTACAGGTTGGGTCCCACGGCGTTTCATTCCCGTCGACGTCGTCGAGGGAGTCGAACTAATTAAACACTATAAGCAATTACTCTGGTTGCTTATAGAGGAGGTAAAAGGTAGAAAGGGGAACGAACGTTTTTGAAATGGGAAGAAAACGAGCGAGAAAAGGATGAAAAAACGAGGGAAAAAGTGGACGGGCAAACGAATCTGTGCGATTGAAAAAGGATGTAAAAAAGGCGAATGGAAACAATCGTAATCAAATTCAATTTCATTGATATATATATATAGTTATAGCGATAGTAAAAAAATCGATCATTCAATCATTTATCTTATATTCTCATTATGTTGTCGTAGAGGTGGATTTTTAGGGACGATTGAATTTGTTGTACTCTACCTGCGCATAATACTGTATTCATTAACTTGTAGTTTCTGGCGGGTTCTCATCTTTCATACCAAACGCACACGGAAGGACTTCTAGAAGATTTCAAACAACCCACGTTAACCTTGCAGGGATAAATCATTAAGACACTTTGTCACACGTGTTTCAAACCTTTTGAGAATCAATGAAAAGCTGGATGATATTTTTTGGTAATTAATCAATATTGTGAAAAAAATGTAATATAATTCCAAACTGTTACTGTTCTTTAATGAGGTCAAATCCGTATATCAGATATTATTATACTCCTCTAAACACAGTAAATTATAATTTTGCATACAATTTGCACTCGAGTAACATAATCACATCCTGTGAACTCTTCCTTTATCGTCACATTACCAAGGTCATAACAGTAGTTCTTCGCTCAAGTTGCATGTGAAGTTTGTTACAAGGAAGTTCTAAAACTAGAGAAACAAGATAATAAAATTCAACATTGAAAGAATTGAATTTTTACTATCAAAATAAAGGTTGAGTTTGAACTGATTGATCGATTAACGAATAATTCGATGAATTATTCCTCACACGTTGGAGTTCAAATACGAAAAAAAAATTCAAGATACAAGTAGAATTTGATCATGGTTGCCATTCGTCATTCCATTGGACCGAAATAAAGAGCAGAAATATTTATTTGGGAAATTCGAGAGCGTTGAAGGACATTTGAAATATTGATGAGACCAGAATAAATTTTTTTGCAGAGAAAAGGATAAATATTAGAATTCGCGTGTGCAAACAATGGAGAATGGAAGGTAAAATTCAATACTGTGGCACAAGTGTTTTACGGTCACGTCATTTCGCTGAGAATTTTCTTGGTCTTTTTCAACAACAGCTTCTTTTCTCAAGGTTCCCATGAAATATTTACCGGAGAGCAAGAAGTAATTATTCGAAATATGAAACATGACGTCATGTGTTTCTTCTCTAAGTACACTCACACCTGTTACTATAGTGTATTAGATGCATATACGCGTAAATGCACACCCCACTCCCTCAAGGTACTCTCCCAACGGGTGGTCGGACAGTAGGCGAAATTAGCTTCGCAAGTGTACTCGAGTGGAGTGAAATGAACACATATGTGTAAGTCCAACAGGTTTGCATCTGTGGGAAGAATTTTTCCCATTTCCTGGGCAAATATATGACTCTCCCTATTGCCAGTACAAGTTTCCTGCAAATAGCAAATGAGAAATCGAATCCTTTTCGAATAGATAGATACACACTTTTTCAAAATTCAATCCAGTTGAATATCCAAGTTTTTATTCTCCTTTCCATTTTTCATTTTTGACAAGCCAATCGAATCAAGGAAAAAAATATTGCACGCGCTACTTACTGTTCACGTGAATAACCGAAATATAAGAAGACTCCTAGTAAGAAGAACAAGGCGATCAAAGGAGCTCCGAGGAATGGACCTAATACGCCAGCCAGTCGAGAATTCGATAAAGCCGCGCCTGATGTTTCTGTATTCGAAATTGTCATACCTTCGTCTATATAGGAAATTAAATCAAAATTATTCATGCTGAAATGATATAAAATTCAACATGCCAACAGAAAATTATGGATAATGTATGGATTTTGTAACGCTGCCTCAGAGAAAGATTAGATCCACGCAAATGTCTCATCAAGTCCAAACGGAACAGTTATGTACATTCTTTCACTGCATCTCTTTAAACGTTAAATTAATATAGTAGCTCTGCGAATAATTTACGATAAGAAATGAGAAAAATCGAGCAACATTCAATCATGAGATGTTTCTAATCAGATTTACAGATTTAACTGTTTAATTGTCGTGACTGAAAATTAAGTGAAATGCGACGTCAAATGGAAAATGTAGTTGTCGAAACAAAATATTAGTTTCTTCGTCTGAAAATTTTTGTTGAAACGGACATATCTCAGTTCAGGAAACTTGAACTCTTTATTTGATGTCGTTTTTGGTTACAATGAATGATAAGACACAAGATTTTATTATAACTTGGGGAATACATTGGTTTCTATCATTGAAATATACGATAGGGGGTGTCCATAAATTACGTAACGTAAAATTTACACATTTTCAATCCCCCCCTCCCCACCCCCCGTCACGCATTAGTAACGCAATGCGAAGAAAATTGAAAAAGAGTAATTACTTGATAAAAGATTTATTCTAATCAAAGTTGCTAAAATGGTGGTGAATACCACCGAAGTGTATCTGTTTCACAGTAGTTTATCTTAAATTATAATAAACGTTGGAATGTTTCTTTATCCACATGATGTGGATAATCTAAGAAAACTGAATTTCTTATGATAAAGAGCTTTATCTCTCTCATCCCATATTCCAAGTGCAGAAAATGAATAAAAATTAATATATTTATGGTAAGAATCGAATGTATGCGAAAAAACTAAACTTTCTGACGAATGAAGGATATATTGGCATTTTCAAAGTATATATAATGCATTTTCTGTATAAAAATGCCAAACTGGTTCCCATAACGTGAGATAATCTATTGAATAATCAAAGTTTGAGAATTTTGTTCAAACAATAGACACGTCCAGATTCACCGTGATGTCCAGCAATTTATAATACGAACTTTTTCTTTGTGTATTCATTACATGTTTTCAACGATTCAGAGAAGTATACACAGTAAATCCATTTTTCAAAGTACCCCAAGCATCACATTCAGTCATAGCGACGTTGCAGTGACATCGCAGGGGCTCACTATGTCACTGTTACGTGGCTGCGATGCTGCTGTGATGAATGCGTTGCTTAGGAAGAAAGCAGTAGTATTGAAATTGTACAGTTTCATCAAGCCATTAGTTATTCTATTACTATGAAAAAAAACTCTGCTAATGGGACATGGCTTCCTCGTTTGCAAAACTTCTCAAGAACTCTTTCAGAATACAGAGAGTTCTTGATGAGTTCCAGGAAAAAATCCGATTCACCAGACATCCACGACTTGTTTTAAAATTTTATGAGACTATTTTGAGAATTTGACTGGAACTCGCGAAAATGTTATGAAAAAATTGCGAAACATGAGTTCAAAGCAAACATGATGAGATGAAAAATGGCAATTAGGAGCAACTTTGAGACGCGGTGGGGTACGAAAATACCTCAGTATTGTGTTCTAGAGTTGAATATTGTATAGTTCATATCGATTCGGATTTCCGTAGTAATGTCTATAATATCCTTTTTTATACTCAGATGAGTAAGTTCGATGTTTAACGTACACTGTAAGAAAACTTCTTAAAAATAGTTTGAAATAGTGGGTGATTTTCCAAACAATTTGGAAATTTACCAATCTGTAAGTTTTTCACCATACTTTTCTGCTTGGAAATTCACGAATATTTTTCATAAGAAAAATCGTGAAGCGTTCAGCAAAACATGGTTTCAAAAATTACGTAATGTTAGCTCTGCCCCCCTCCCACCCTTTGATAACCCCTCTCCCCCCCTTTCAGCGTTACGTAATTTATGGACAGCTCCATAGGAACAATATTTCGCCTGGTAAGAGCCTATCGATTTCTATCGCAATATCACGATATAAAACATGTATTTTTACGAAACGCATTGTTTATCGTTTTTTATAGTGAAATACTGATGGACACTTCGTTTCTACGAAGTAGTGTTGCCGCGATATTATCGTCGAAATTCAGAAATAATCGATTATCTTAATTTTGACAGGTTTTCATGGAACTTTTAACGCGTAGATCTTCGACTGTGCACGAAATGAAACGGGATAATGAATCATCTTGGTCTTTTAAACAAAATGAATCAAAATATTCTTACATTATCGTAACGATAATTATCGATATATCGTAACGATAAATGGGAGCATATCTTGGTTTATTTTGTGTACAAGTCTGGGATTATTCATTATTCCGTTTCATTATGAGCATAATCGAAGATTCGTGGATTATATATTCCATAGGAACGTGTAAGAATTGAGATAATCGATTATTCCTCAATTATCGACGATAATATCGCGGCAACACTACTACGAAGTAGAATACTCTACTGGAAACCAACGTTGTTGAGTTTCAAGTATGAAATTTGATCATTTCCTATCATGCTTTATTGTACGATGGAATTGAATAAAAAACAAACAAAAAACGAGGAATTTATATCTCAAATATACAATTTTTCCCAGTAACTTTATAAAGTTCTATCATAAATATACGGTTTCTGAGATTCTCGATGCAGAAATCGTATACAATATTGTCTTTGATCGTAAATTATTGGCAGAGAAGTCAAGATGAGAATTTCAGATGTTTCTTAAGAACTTATGGAATATTTTGGAAAGTGTTTTGATAACCTTTTGAGAAATGAGACGAAAGAGTACAGAGTGATGATTAAGAAACATTTAATTCAGTAACTTTCATTTGGAGTATATCGTGTAGACTCGTGTGAACATGCGAACCCAAATTACAAACTTGAGGAGACTGTAATGCTATAAGCATCGCGAAGTAACCTTAATAAATCTCACCTTGTAAGCTCTTCTTCAACTCTACCACCGCCTTCTCGCTGTTGATCCCAGAATAATCACCTTTCTCTTTAATGAGAATCTCTGCACCTCCATTCCATTTTCGCCTAGTATACCAAGATAGCTGGTTTGCGTATCCAGATAAAATATCATTCACCAAACTCCTCAATACGGATAAAGGGCCATTCTCCGTAAGTGAAACTCTACCTCCACAATAATCACAGCAATGACCTTCGACCTAGAAAGTATGCGAACTATGTTTCCTGAGCAGAAAATTGAAAAAGTATCCGTGGAATACGAAAAATATTCCCAAGAAAGGGAGAGAATGAGTTTGAAGATATTCCCTTCAAACGTTATCCAAAAAATTCTTCGAAATTAAATAAGTTTTTTGAGAGGAATCTTCAATGTTTTCTCAAGAGAGGAGAAAATCAATTTCGACATTATAGCTTTATCATTTGAGAATTTCTGCTTTTCCCGCTGAGAATGAATATCAGAATCGGATTGATAGGTTTTGCCTGACTGAGGAAATTTAATCAAACGACAAATCTTCCAACCGTTCTTAAGCGGTTTCAAGTGTCTCGAAAACGAAATGTGGGTTGCTAAAAATGCCCAATGGTAGCTATTTTCTTAGCTGTACAAATTTCCTAGCTATTATAGCGAACCAGTTTTTTTCGGGTAGGTCTGGTTGAGTATTGTTGAGAAATATTTTTTGTCGCTACTCGCTTGAAATGTGCGAGTTAGAAATATAAAACAGAATTATTGACTAAATTTTTGTCAATTCCCTGCTGTTGAACATCCACCATAGGGAACATGATGTCTAAGAAGCAAATTTTCGACTTTCGTGATATTTTATATACGAACGTATCGTGTTTTTTAGAATTTATTATCGCACGATGTCAGTTTGAAGAAACGCAAATTTCTTCGTGAATAACTGTAACGTCTTCTACAGGACTTTCACAATAAAATTTGATGCAGCCTGTGATCAATTTTATGGAACACAATACGTTCGTTCGATAAAATACCATACCCTGAGAGATATTCAATCACATGAAGTGTTATTTTCCTTCGTAAGCCAGGGACATTGAAAGTTTTTGACTATAATTGCTTTTGATTCTTGATCATTTTGATCTTCTATGATAGTAAGAAAGCCACACTCTATCAACTTTTCTCATCGCTGATGGTAAAAATGATCAAAAATCGAGAGCAGTTATAGTCGAAATTTCTTAATGTTCCTAGCTTACTCAGAAAAATATTATTATTTTATGTAATGAAATTTTTCTTAGTGTGATGAAAAAATAGAGATTTCGCAGTTCGATTATGTTAGGAACTCAGAAATTCACAATTCAGAACTCCCATCCAAAATACGATAGGGAAGATCTATCGGTTCCTATGGGAAATTTTCATCAGGGAAAGATTTCTAATTGAATTTTTCAAGTTCAAAACAAAAGCAGTCAACGATTTATCAATTCTGACAACATTTTCTGAAACAAAACTGGACAAAGTTGGGTACACAACTCCCTAACCGATTCTAATAGCCATATTCAGCAGGAATCTATGCCTTGAGAGAAGGATTTAGTTATAGTTACCAAATCTCACAGTTGGATATGCCGGAACAAATATTCAGTTATAATTACCGACATACAGATTCACAACTAAGAGCTGTGGTTATAGTTACTAAACTTTAGTTATTATCACCAAATCCTGGTAATAGTTCCCTGGTTGAAAGAATCCATTGATTCTGACCAATTCTCATTAAATTACAATTAAACATGGACAATGTTCTGACCAAATCTTACCGGCAATTTTTCAATGAGATTTGGTCAGAACTTTCATATGAATCTCGTTGAATCTAGCCAAATCTCACTTAATTACGATTAAACTTGGACAATTTTCTGACCAACTCTCATTGAATTTCATTTGTCAGATTCAATGAATTCTTTTAACCAGGGTTACCAAATCTTGGTATTGATAAACCAATCATGTATTTGAGGAGACCAAATTTATTTGGTAGTTATAACTACGTTCTTTTATCAGTGTGAGAATTTGATGAATGAATATACAAAAACGAACCTCCATAGGATATTCGCAGGCTGTGAATCCACATCGAGGTTTTTGGATCGCACATATTTCTTCCAGGTAATCGGCGTTATCTTTGATTCCTTCTTGACATTCGCAATTCTCACAACCGTACAAACTGTACCTATTTCAGAAATAAAATTATAAATTAAAAAAACTGGTTATGATATTTCATAATATATCATTCAATCATGTAAATAAACAAATTCAACTCGTGATTTTGAAACTATCGGTTATTGAAAATGATTTTAATCTCAGCATAATAATTCCTGACGTACTCATCAAGAATTCCATCAAGAACTCATCAAGAAGCTCCAATTCACATTGGACTGGTATTTTCTAAAGAACTATACGTTGCTTCAAATTTCTTTCAGGAACAGATATCAACTCGTTTTAAACAAATTCATTGAATCTTACGAAATCTGATTGAATTTTGATAGAAATTTTATTGGAATTCAATGATTTATTGATGAGATTTGGTAAGAAGGCTATTGAACCTGGCCAAATTACGCTAAGAATTGGACAAATGAATTATAATACGAATCACCACGATAATTGTTAAAAACGTCTTCAGTGGGAATGAGGAATTGAAATTCTACACCGTACATGAGTCTTCAAGATTTTTTCTTCTAAATTTCATCAAAAGAAAGAATCTTGAACCGGATGAAATTTGGATAGAACTGGACAGATAGTCTGGATAGATCTGGACACTCGGAAAGAAGTGATGTCTAAATGAGAGGAAAATATCCTCTTCAAAGATAATCCCTTTCTAATGGAAGGGTATCCTTTCGATGCCATATTTTAGAGCAGAAGTTGCGTCGAAATGAGAGGGATACTCTTATTTTGATATTAATTTTTTTGGATGACAATTTCACCCGGTTTCATCCGGGAGCTAATATAGATCTTATGTGCAGGTACTGATTAGCTCCAACCTAGATCCAGCTTATTTTTTGTAAAAATGATATCTACTTTTTATAGATTTTTATAAAATATTGATAAAATTTTCATAGAAACTAGATAATTTTTGTATGAAAAATTATCGATTCTTTTTGTCATCACTAGCTGAAAGTTCATTTAAATTAAATCATGGAGTGAAGCAATCTTCACTCTATTTTCAGTTGCATACAGCACGAAAGCTCGGAAAGAGTTCATTATGACTCATAAGGAATTCTAAAAACTCACCCGAAATTATTTTGGAACTTTTTGGTGGTATAGGAGTCAATTTGAATCCCATCGAGGCAAAATAAGACTAAGAGTCTTCGCTTTGGGAGGATTTTTACGCGATCAAAGGTCTCGAAAATTTCAAATAGCGTGAAAATCTACCGACATTTGCCGGAAATCAATTTAGTTGATCAGAGTAGGTAAGGAATCTATGAAATTTGATCAATTGATCGTATTTTTTGGTAAAATTGCCGGAAAATTGGTGTATTCGCCGCATTTTCCCGCAATATTATCAAAACCTTGATGATTTTCCCAAGTTTTTCTTCGGGTAATTGCTGCCTGCATTCCTGAAGAATTTCTCGATTGTACAGTGCAGCCCTGGTAGAAATTACGATTGGGAATGAGATGGGCCTCAGCTAGTTTTCCCAGATATGAAGTTGGTTCCTAGCTAGTTTTGTAACGCACTTTCTGGCCTGTGCCCATCCAGATGTCCCAGGGAATTGCCAAAATGTGCTTTCTAAATCTGAAAGGGTGAAAAATCGCACGTTTCACTCCACTAAGTGTCAGAAGTGAGCCTGTCCGCTTCGAGTGGAATTTTCACTCGTTTCGAGTGACCTCTCACTCTTTGCGAGTGAAAAATTCACTCTAGCGTCGAAGTCCCAATAAACATTTGATTTCTCAACATACGTTTTAGATATGTTTAAAATGTCTTATGCGACACTTTTCGATATCTAAAAGATAACTTTTCGTATCTTGAGATATCCTCAACATATCTTACGTCCCCTGGTAAAAACGCGGATAGATTCGGATAAAAATTTGCCGATGGATACAAAAATAGGATTGAAACGGATAAAAATACAATCCACTTTTATTCGTTTCAATCCTATTTTTGTATCCATCGGTAACTTTTGATCCGAATCCATCCGCATTTTCATCAGGGTCTCTTAAAACGTCCAAGACATGTTTAAGATATCTCAAGATACGAAAAGTTATCTTTTAGATATCTAAAAGTGTCGCATAACCCTAATAGCGCCAAGGTCCCTGGACGTTTTGAAAACGTTCTGAGAATGTTTTAAAAACGTCCCAACGTTCTTAGAACGTTTTAAAAACCTCCCAGTGCTGTTAGGGAAGACATCTTAAACATATCTAAAACATATCTTGAGAAATCAAATGTTTATTGGGGTGGTTGTGAATTTCTAACCCCAAACCTTAGAATATCACTCTAAAAGAGTAGAAATTTCACTCGAAAATTCGACAGGCTCACTTCTGGCTGGCTAAAGAGTGAAATCTCACTCCGAAGATTTTAGAGAGTGATTCAAATTGTTACCCAGTGAACACTCTTAAGAGGAAGAGATCTTGAGGATGTCTTTCGAAAGAGCTCTGTCAATGTTATCATATTGATATCTGAATGGTATCATTTTTCTGAGATCTCAGAAAAAAATCCTCTTAAAGAGTTCGTTTGGATAACATTCTGGCAATCTCTTATTTTCTTCAGAAATCGACGCACCTGATAACATTCTGATATCTTTATGTTAACCTTCTGAAAGGTTTATCTGACCTCTTACACATATTCAGGAGATCTTCAAGAGCTCCGGATGATAACATATTGTTCACTGGGTAATTAGAAATGTGAAATCATGTTTTTTCAGTAAAATCGCACTTTTGAATAAGATGTAATCTCAAATCAAGAACGTTGCTTTTGAATTGATTTCTATAAAATAATTCCGAGTGACAAATTGAAACGTTTGGGCTTCCTCTTTTATTCCTCTGACTATCAATGTTACTGTACGTTTAGTTGACGCATGAAAAATCAACATAAACCAACTAAATGTTTCAGCACTAATGTCAAATTGGCTGAAATGTGTTATCCAGTCACCCCCACATGGGTCCCATCCAGTATGTTAGCCTAGACAAATTTCTACCAGGGAGGACACAGATATCTTGTGAATTTACGAGAAATAATTATTTTCAAAACAGTTCGTAAATCAGAACTCTTCAGAAACTTTTCGATAATTCTAAAACCCTAACAGCATTCTGACATTCTTGAGTTCTCAAAGAGTTAGTTCTTGAAGAATTCTTTGGCGAAGTATTTGTTGTTTGACATACGCTGTGTGCTAAATTAATTTTATACGTTAGAAAAATTAATTGGATTTTGACCAAAACGCCTCATTTTTTTCAGCAAAATATTCCCCAGGGGTATATTTTCATAAATTGAGAACATAATGTATAGGAACAGATCGTTCCTTACCTCACACTAAATTTTCCTCTATTGAATTCTCTTCGCGATTCCATCTCACTCCATTCGTACTTCAATAAGGGTTGTTTCTCGTCGCGCGTTCTAATAGATTTCACTTGAATGTCCGTCATTGGTAGAATAACGCTCAAAGTGTGATCGGTTGAGGGAAAAACTATGTCATCTTGTCGGCAAGGAACTTGTTCGAGATGCGGTGCTGCTTCCGACGAAGAATTCCAGTTTTCTGGGTCCGCCCAAAAGAAATGTCCTTCGCGAAGCCACTTTGAAAACTTATGACCTGATGATGGTTCTGAACTGAACTGTAAAATTGAGTGCGTCCATTTCAGAATGACAAATTTTCGTGGTTTACTTTGAGTTATTTTTTGGTCAATTGAAAACTTTGTAAGAAAATGGTTCTGTGACCAAAGAAAACGGTTAGTTTGTGCAGCTTTTTCATCAAAAGGTGACTAAAAATAACCGATGCCGTTTTTGGAACCTTTTTCATATTCTTGAGGTGAATAACCAAGAAAAATTATTACGAAGTAACTAGAAAAAATCACCAAATTGAGATCGGTTCAGTTTTAATGAAAGAAAATTACTATTTTAGTTGATTACGTTGCTTCTCCGGCCATCTAGTTAATTGTAACTAAGCTAGGAAAGAAATTTACCATTCTATGGATAAGACCTCGATTTGCTGCGTTAAAACATTCTTCAAAAAGTGTTTGAAAATTTTTAATTTTTTCTAAAGTCAGAAAAAAATTAGCAATCCATCAGTTTTTTCAGAGTTTTTTCAGAGTGCAATTTTTTTTACTTTTTCTCTGAAAAAAACAAAAAATTATTAAAAAAAAAAAAAAAAAAAAAAAAAAAAAAATAAAAAAATTTAAAAAAAAAAATTTTCTTCTCAAACAATTCTTCTTCTCAGAGTCAGTTTTTTTTTTTTTTTTTTTTTTTTTTTTTTTTTTTTTTTTTTTTTTTTTTTTTTTTTTTTTTTTAAAATATTTCATTACGGTGCTGCGTAAAATTTCTCCGTGAAATCATCAAAACGAACATTTGTTCATCAAAATGTAACCAAAGGGGAATGTCGATTTTTGGTCGCTTTTCGGGTCCCCAAGATCTGCTAGGGAATCTTAGATTTTTAGAAAAATGAAGAACTCTCTTTTTTCTACGAACTGCATGCATTTTTACTTGCACTAGGAAAATCTCTCCCTGCCCCCTCCCAATAATTTCCATAACTGACTGCGTTTGTGCACAGGAAAAAAAAATTTCTTCCGATCAAATAAATATTTTATTTGTCCTCTCTCCATAAAATATTTTTTAGGATTAATGAAATGTTTAATCGAACCAACTAATGCAATGCTTGCCCTAAATAAATTGGTCTTCTAAATAAATAATTTATTCGCCACGAGTAATCAGTTTTTGCATCTAATTGAATATTTAATTCCTACAAATAAATATTTTATGGAGAGAGGACAAATAAATATTTTTTCCAGTGTACACATTAAAACATTGTTGGCGAAAAAATTACTCGCAAAATATCCACCCCGAAAAATTGCCCAGTGAACATTTTTCCCCTCAACATTGGAAACATTCATTATGTTCTCTAAATGCTAGCAGAAAGTTCTCTAATGCGTCGATTTCGGAAATCTTGTTGATGCCTTTCTTATGAGGTCTGGAAGTTATCAGAAAATTGACTTGGATCACATTCTGATAACTTCCAGGCCTCATGAGAAAGGCATCAAAAAGATTTCCGAAATCGACGCATTAGAGAACTTTCTGTTAACATTTAGAGAACATAATGAATGTTTCAAATGTTAAGGGGAAAAATGTTTACTGGGTGATTGGTAACAATTATCAAATACATCCCTACAAACAATGATTACTGGCGTTTCAATGGGCCGCTGATGGTCCGGCAATGCCGTTAAAGAGCCGTCACTGGCCCTTTGAAACCCCAGCAGTCGTGTTTGTTGGGATGTGGTTGAATCTGATCAATCAAACATTCAATAACATATGTTGCTGAAGACCCAAAAATTTGCAGTACGTGCGTTTGAATGATGTCTCCAGTTCCAAGGAATTAATCCCCAAAAGATAGACACTGATGATTCTTCAGATTTGATGAGTTTGAATTTTCGTTTCACTCCTATAAGAGATTCAAACTTCAACAACATTAATAAAGTTGGCCAAATTTTCGATCGATCATATTTAACCATTTGATAACTTTAACAAATCCACTTTTCGGTCCACATTTTCAGGAAAAAATGATTGAAAAAATTTGGAAAAAAACGGTAAATGTTGGCGTATAGTTTCCCTTGAGAATTCAATTACTTACCTGTATCATTCCATCCCTAGATAAAACCAAAGATCCTTCTCGTGATAAATCAAATCCCGCAAGTCTTAGATCTCCAGTTTTAGCGATTCCCACCGCATGTCTCATTTCTTCAGGAAATATCACGAAACTGTCAGCTGAAGGCACTTGTCCGTTCATCCAATTCTCTTTTGTTTGCCATTCAAGATCGGGTAACCAAAATTTCTCATCGCTCATACATTTTTTCAATAGTAGAATTTCAACATACACCACAAAACGAAACACATTCATAACCCACGACATTTGCTTTCTCGATTCCATCTTTTTTCTTTTACGAAATATTCCTTGGACGTACGAATCATTCGTCAAATCAAAATTCCAAGTTCAAATTTCCACTCGTGGATTCAAATTTCTTGACTAAAACTAACTAAAAATGTTTAAATACGGTGGCATACCGAATAACTATTATCAGAGAAATGTGGAAGAAAATCAAAAGAAGAGGTAGAAAATGGGAGTTTAGGAGGTGTGTACGGTTCACGAGAATGTAGCCTATGGAGTCTGTTTTTTTTTATCTGTAGATTAAACGTGGAAGTGTGTTGTGATTCCAACTAATATTTGTGTCTGAATTCATACGAGGGAATGAGTGATAACAGTGACATACTGTAACGTTGCTCTTCCGACAAATTGAGTTGTCGCATGTGACTTTATTCCACATCTTGATGACGTTTTGATGAGAATTCTGCGAATTTCATGTACCTTAATGTAAATGATTAAACACAGTATCGTACACGTGAGATATACTCGATCATGACGATAGGAACTATAACTTTGTATTCTCTTATTACTCCGCATATTGAATTCAAGAAGAGTTGTGGTGATGTGTCGCGTACTCGTGGTCCTTTTCGCCACAGTAAAATATATCCCACGGCTACGATATAAATATATTAATTTTTACGACAAAATTTTCTCCGTGTGCGTATTACAAGCAGTGATGCGCAATATTTCACCAAATCGATATTTTATATACAATTCGTATATAGTTGTTATTAATGTTTTATAAAAATTCAATGTAAACTCAACAACCCATACAACAAAAGTTGCTGTACAATCGTTGCTCTTACGTTGGTCATCAAGTTTTCGTAAAGTTGCTGGGAATTTGCTACGCATGTGATTAAGAGTTTCATGAAACCGAGCAACTTCCCAGCAACACGATAACAACTCAAGCTCAGATCCTAGATTTACAGCATATTGTTGCGCATTTGGCGACGCAACGTCCCTGCAAATTGCTTCAAACTATTGCCGAGTGTTTTCAACAATTCGCCGCATATTTGCTCAGCACTTTGCTGTTAGGGAAAGTCTCTATAAGAAATGTCGTGCATCACTAATCGCAAAGACTAGGGATATCTCAATATTTGTTAGAAACTCCAAGGAAACCGCCTATGTATCTTATACAACAAGGATAAAATGCTCAAAGATGTCCTGAACGTTCCTCAAAAAATTCTCACAAGTCTCTATCTCAGAAATTTTGCAATTATTTCAAATATTTAAAAAATTTCGAATTTCTAAACAGATTATTTTGAAAAAAAACTTGACGCACCAAAGGCCCTCTTGTGGATCTTCGAGTATTTATTTCTAAAAACTTTCAATATCTCATGAATTTAATTTTCAGCAACTTTGAACAAGAAATAATTGAATTAGATGAAGCTTCTTTTTATACGTTTGTGATTCCTTCAAATAAAAATTAGAAAATTTCCATTGATTTTCAATTGGAGCGAAGAAGAGTCAGAAACTTTCTGTCGAAAAATCAATAGATAATTTTTAGTTACAGCTACCCAAGTGGGAAAACGTTGAAAATTGTATATAATTTGTATATGAACTTGATTGGAGGATATATATAAACTATATTTAAGTTTGAAAATTTTTCAGCTTGGAAGGTGAGGCTTTGATCATTTTATGTGAGTCAGTTTGTATAAAAAAAAAAAGATCAAATCACATAAACTAGATTTCCAGACTGTTCCAGCAAACGATATATCAGAATTTCGATTTCAAGAATCGTGTTATGCGCATATGAATGAAATATTTTCAAAATAATTCAACAAACAATTTCTATTCGAGTTTTGAATATGCTGTACATTTTCGAACATATTTGTAAACCATGAAATAATAAAATTGAACAACTTTTATATACAAATATCTCATTTTAATATCTGTACAAAAAAAAAACATCTTCAACACCTCCACTTTCATGTTCATCGATATTCCAGTTAACGAACTTTTATCATTGCTGTTGAAAACTTCCAATAACAACATGAAAACTGATCCTGAAACATAAAAAGTAATGTATTTTGATTTATGAACGTTTCTTCTTCTACAAGTGAGTCGTTTTTTCAAACTTACAAAGGGGAATGAATTCTTGGGTTGTCGATGTATAATTCAAGGAGGAGAACTCAATTTCCAAGAATATCGTGTTGAATTATTCCACGATCCCACTTGTGCCAGAAGAAACTAAACAAATAAGATACACTTTTATGAGTTATGTTGACAGTTTTAGAAGAAAAAGTCCAATTTCCAATTTACCTTTCCAATTCATATCGTTATATTTTTGACAGTTCAATGAAAAAATAGCAGGGCAAGTGAATTTTGTAACCCTTGAAAACAAGTAGTTCATTCTTGGTGTTGTAGACAGCGAATGCTTGGCGTTTTTTCCAAATCACATCATGAACCATCTAATGAAAATTGTGATTATGAGAAAACATGAACAAATTTATCAAATAGATTTGTATCTTATTTTTGGGTTTTCGCTTGACATTAATTGCAATGGAAACCTCAATCTTGAAAGCAAGTGTTGTTTTTCCCTAATCTTTGCAGTGAATCAAATCCTGAATATTGTGCTTTAAATTTTTCGTAAAAAAATATACAATCACAAAAAGTGCTGAGATGAGATGAGTTGACATTTCGTCGATCACATGGCAAAAGGAATTCATTCCAAACAATTATTCAATTTCTACAATAATGGAAATTGAGGAAAAACGAAGTCATTATAAAGTGACTCGTTACGTTTTGTCTTTTCATCGACGACCCTGTCCAAAAGAACCAATACAAAGTGATAGAACAAATCCTATCGGAAGTAATGATATCTCATCGGTTTTTGTCACAGTAATCAAGGGTCTCCATGAGATTCCATATGGAATTCAATTTTCTGTTGGTTTTCATCGGTATTATCGACAAAAACTGATAAATAGACAGGGGATTTAATTGAACCGGCATTCTAACAAGCAGAGAAAAGAACGTACAAAATAATCCCTCGACATAATTTTGGGACATTCTCTAGATTTCATTGGGGCCTGATGAAGCTTCTTCAGATTCAGTTAAGCTCTTGTCAGTCCCTAAAAAGCGCTGTGGAACGCCATGAATCATTTCTGAACCTGCTTAGGATCATTTTGTACCCCCTTGCCTTAAACATGTATTAAAAATACTTACAACGATCCAACTTGTTCTATCATCACATTGACAAGGAGCCAGAGAATTTTCATAATTTTCGTGAAGCAGTTGTAAAAGCTTCACCCTTGGATCATCATTCAATTTCGATTGTAATTTGAGAAACTGGAAACTTCAAGATCTGAAAGTTATATTCATTGACAAAAAATATATTAATGACATTTTTCAAGTTTAGATTGAGAAATATTCAAATGTAAAATTGAAATGCTGGATCACCTGTGTCAGGATCGAAGAGAGGGCTTGCGTCTACTTGAAATGTCTTCCCCGAATAGATGATTGCACATTTTCAACATCATTTCCCTGTTTTAGAAATATAAATACAATGAAGTTGAATAAAATATATTACAGGACAACCTGGTGAGACAATTTATCTGAAAATATCTGAAGATTCATAGAAAATCCGTGATGTTTCAGAGTTCCAATGAATGTCAAGAATATTCAGATAAATTTGCATTGAAAACACGTATCGAATGATCAAAAAATTCTGAAAATTTCTAAGGTTTTCAGTCAAATTCATAATCTTTTTTTGAAATTCAAAAGAATTTTTTGAAATATTGATACTTACAAAAATTATTTCCACGTAAGATTCTTCCTTCGAAGTAATTTATTTTGATTTGCATCTCGATTCAAGTATCTGCATGCGTTGTCATTGATCTTTACACTGTTATCACTCATGATTTGTTGCAGAATACACAATTTTAGGAAATTCTACTATTCAAACTCTGACATAAACGAAATCAGGAAAACGCCTCAGGATAGTAATAACAACAACTCAATTCTGTCGTAAAGGAGAGTTTTGAAAGATTTCTCATTTCTGTTGTAGACGATTGCAGAAAATATACATACCTTTGCTTGGTGATGAAACGGGCTCTGCGGCAGCCTTAAAGGCAATGGCTACGTGAATATCAACCTAAAGAACAGAAGACTACGCAGAAACGGAAACTTGGTCTCTACGCAGTCTTCCGTTTCTCACATTCGCGTTGACGTATGCACGTACAAACTTGTGTGTTGACCATTATGTGTGTACATTTCGACTCAGTAAGACGTAAGCAATCGTAATGAGTTACGATGCGGTTGTAAGCCACGATCCAATCCGGGCTACGTCATTATAGAATTTGTATATATTATTAAAGAAGTACATAAAGTCTACAAAAATTATATACAAATCCCATATGAATTCTATAAAATTATTTTCCAATACGGAATTATATATAAATAAAATATCAGCTTTAGGAACTTTTTTCACCAGCGAGGGGACAAAAGTTTGCGCATTTTCTTCACTTTTTTAGAGAAAAAGTCTTCGCTGAAGACGTTAATTCAGACGAACGTATACATGGTGTTCCGAAAATCATTTTGAAACTCTCCAGTGGCGATCCTTGCGGCAAAATCGGAAATCATCAGGATATGCTCAGTTTTCTAGATATAAATTATATATAAAATAAGTTTACATTGAAATGGGCCATATGTGACAGTATCGACAGCTTTGATATCGTTTTTGTCTTTCGTTTCAATCGATATTGAAAAAAAATTCAATATAAATTTGAAATAAATTTTATATAAAAAAATATCGATACGGTTAAACATCGCTCATGGCTCCATTCTGGGGGCGAGTACATCGGCTTCTCCAATGATCAATCGGTAAATTTACAGAACTTTCACTCGATTGGTCGAAGTCAGCTCTGTAACTACGTATTTCATTCTGATTTTACCAGAGAAAATTCAGTTCGAAATATTTTCTCAAACACCCTGTATACATATACATATGATTCCCGCATAACCTTTTAATCACGTCGTTTCTTATACTCGCTTACACTCATGATTCAATGTAATGACATCGAGTCTTCATCCTTTTTTTATCAAGAATATATCAAATTTTTATTGATATTTGATTTGGTTGAAATCTATTCTCAATTTTCAGTTTTCTTCAAACAATGTACACAGTTTGTATCGAATTTAGACGTAACTTTAATCCGAATAACGAACTGATTATTCAAAAAATTCAAGTGTGACTGATTCTGATTATTGTAAAAGATATTTTCTCATAACATCCTTATAACACCAACATTCTTGATGGATGTTGATCGCTGTACAATTCTTACTTGCAAATCCATGAGGATTTCAGGCATCAAATTGTCGTCTCATAGGTAAAGTTTTTGAATCAAACAAGTATTGTGGTTGTAATTTGCAATTGGTTCATGTTTCAACATCTATTCACATGTATTTTGTTTTCAGATTTCCAGCTCACAATGGTGGTGAATTTAACGAATGATTGAAAAACATTCTACTGAATTCAATTGAAAAGTAGACCGTTACAGATATTTTGATGTATGTAGGGAACATTTTGAGGATACCGAATCACATCACGAGAATTTAGTTATGAGTTTCAAAAGACGAGCATTCTCAACATTGTTTGAAAATGTCATATAATTGAATGCACCGTTAGAAAAAATTTGTGAATTTCACACACAAAATTTTAAAGCAATCAACATACATTTTTGTGTATTAAATTCACAACAGATTTTATGAAATTCAAACGAATTTTTGTATGAAAACCATTTCAAGATATTATTGTGTGTGAATTTCCGTAAAAGTGTGGGAGATTCAATACAACAATATGTGTGTTAATTGCTTCCAAACTTTTGTATTAAAATTAATACAAATATTTTTCACAGTGTGGAATTGATTATATTTCCTCAGTACAGAAATGAAGGAGAGGTAAAATGAGATTATCAAATTACTGCGAAGTAGGGCTAGACAAGTATTTGAGATATAATCATGAGAACAAGGTATTGGAAATAAAATCAGTACTTCGTATTTTGAATTCACAATACATTTCCTCGAGTACTTGGTATATCAAGTGTATTTTTCAAAAAAATTTGTATTTTACAATCGAAAAATATAATTTCAAAACATATTTCCCAAAGTATTTTGGATTTTGTATTTCAAATAATTTTTTTTGAATATCTTGACTGATTTTCATATATTTAAAGGATTAAATACGAAAGATTTTGAAGGAAGCACTTAAAATATAAAATGCTGGAGGAAATATATTTTAAATCTGAGATATTTGACATTGATTTTTATTCCAGTACTTATTTGGAATAATTGTATTTCAAATACTTGCCCAGCCCTGCTGTGAAATAATGGTGAATGAGGAAAATTTTCTGTTATAACGTTGAATATCTTTTGAGGATCTCATTTCACTTCCTACTTCACTTTGGTATGATGGAAACATAAGTTGTGATTTCAGTCAAGTTAGCACACCTTGATACAATACTTTTTAGATATTCTCAAATATAACCAGCCCTAGCATGTATGTACTATGGGGCCTACGCTGGGTCCAGACTGGGCTGAAGTGGGATCCAAATTAGTGATGGGCGATGTTTCAAGATATCGATATTTTATCTCAAATTTGTATAAAGTTTGTATCGATATTTTCAAATATCGCCCATTACTAGTCCAAATGCATACAAGCCAGGGAAGGTATGAATATTTTATAAACATTTCGTTCATAGATATTAAAACGAGACTGCCGAAGAAAAAAAGATTAGATCTGATGAGATCTACACTGTTAAAAATTTCTTTAATTTTCATTCATGCTTGTATATTAACCCTTAGCTGTCACACTGGGGTCAGACTGACCCCAACATGATTCAATTTTGAATTACCATCAAGAAACTCGATAATCCGAACTCTCCGCGCAATCTGGTACCACTTTAGAGTTTCTTCACCTCACTCCACCCTAGCGTGACATGATTGTCCATGTTTCATATAATTCTTCTTTACGATACAGTGATAATGTCATTTAGAAGCGAAAATGTACCCATCGATTGATGAAAACAAGCGATGCATGTGTGCTGCAGAAATGATTTTTTCACAAATTTTTCTTTAGGGAAATTATTTGATTGAAAATGAGGATAGTTTTAGTACTCTCTAAAATTTGTTCAAGACATATGTACGCGTAGCGTGGCTTTGGTGTACGTTTACAGTTGGGGTCACAATCGACCCCAGTGTTGCAGCTATGTTACACTGGGCGAGGCGTGGCAGTTAAGGGTTGAATTTTCAATTTTCGCTATATTATATCACCCATAATAGTACAGTTTATTAACTGAATTTTCATTCAAATGTAATCGAAATTGAAAGAACTTTTCCAATCACGTTAGTGGAAATTGCTTCCGTCACATGTGGTTGAAATGCAGAAATTTTCAACAGCGCACGCAGATCTCTTGAGATATATGAAAATCTCTTTGGATCTAAATTTTGGCAAAAATCTCTGCAAATCTCTTGATATCCAATTGCATCTAAAAATTTCCATTTTGCAAGAGATCCAAAAGAGAGTTCTCTTTGAATCTCTCTACACCTTTTTGGATTCCTTCCAAAATTGAAATCTTCAGATGTCGGTAATTCAAACCACAAATCGATTTTTAAAAATGTAACTTTTACAACTTTCTTTTCCTCGGCGTACTGGAAGTTTTCTGTAGATTTTTTTTATAGACTAGGGTTTTTAGAAAGATTTCATATCGTGATAGGGCATTCACTGTAAAAAAATAGCTAGGGAGTCACTGCGTACTGGTACTAGAAAACTTTAGTGCATTCATTGTCCAGGACATTCACTGGAATTTCACGGATTTGTTCTGCAAATGTGCTGGTTGATGACTTTGTGAAAAAATTTCTCTAAATTTTACTGGAAAACTTCGAAAAAATTCGCAAAAACCTGAAAATTTCTCTGAATATCTATGAATATTTCTGAAAAACTCTGAATTTACGTGAAAAATACTGAAACTCTCTGGAAAAATCTTCCCTGAGAAGCTCTGAAATTTTCGGAGAATGTTTTCCACCACACCAAAAAAAAAGTTTTGTTGAAATGTGAACAACCCAAAACTTTAGTTATGCTAATCAAATTTTTGTTGTTGTAACAAACCATTTGGTATTAGACACAAAATATTTTTCTTAACACATTTAGAAATAAAATAATTTTATTGAAAGCACAAGAATTTGGTTAAAGGAACAAAAGTACTCGGATTTTCCAGTAAAAATCCTCCATAGAAATTATTCTAGGCGTGTCTTTGGCGCGATAGTGGGCCTTCGTAGTACTGCAATCGAGAGCAATTATATAAAGGCGAAAACTTGCAATATCCCTGGCTTATGATGAAATTTTCCTCAGTGTATTTTCAATAGAATTCATCTCACATGAAACAAGTACGTCGCCTAGACTCAGAAGTTAGATGGAGAATCGGTTGATAAGTGAGATCATGAATGAACGGTTGACGGTTATGACAACTGAAATAGGGCCTTGAATAAAATGAACACGCTTAATTTGACCCTAAGAATTCATTCTTACACGGGAAGTAATTTTCTTTTGCTAGTACGCATCAAATCTCATAAAATTTCAACTATCAAGAATTCAATTGTAAGAAAAAAAAGGAATAATTTATCCTCGAGAGTATCACATTTTTTATTCATTCTTCTGAAATATCCCATCAGATGGGTTGACTTTTGCATGCGTATCCAACAGAAATTTCGTATCGTATCAAATATCTTTTGTCGTTCTTGTTATACAACTTAGAGATAAGCCTCCTTCCGTTATTCGAAATAAGACTGTTTTCGAAGTCCCGTTGAGGTCACCGGTAGATCTAGGAAAGTCGACGTTTAAGTGAGATCATCTCTGGAATCCGACTCTTGGGAGACGAGAGAAGAAAGGGTGTACCTGAGAGAAAGAGAAAAAGCAAAGAGGGAAGTGAGAGAGAGAGAGAGAGAAAGCAACTGAGGGGGTTCGAAATCGAGATTGGGGTGGGTTTCCTTTGATCCTTTGAGCAAGGAACACAAAGTTGTATTATTTCCACCTGGGTTTCAAACGGTTTGAAATCCGCGAGGCGTTAAACGCGGTCTATTCTCTCTCTCTCTCTTTCTCTTTTTCCCTCGTTCCACCATTCCATTTTGCCATCGTTGAAATGATGTTGCTAATTCAGTTTCTCTCTTTCTCTTTCCTTCTCTCCATTCGTTCTTTCTCTTGAGCAGGAATTGTCAAAAGGCAGCGTGGAACCGCAAAGAAGAACTTGAACGAGGATAATAAAGTAAGAGAATCAAAAGAGAGGAAAGAAATCAGAGAATCGTTTCCCGTACCCTGCATTCGCTGAAAACTCCTGATTTACAATGAGAAAAGAGGAGAGATAAAAATTTTCATTCAAGTTTTCCTGTGTTGTTTTTGTTGATGTTGACGTTACGTTTTCCGATTCGATGAAATCGAATAAATTGTTACTTAATTTGCTCCGAATAAATGCGAGTCGTGGAAATAGTCATCTTTTCCCATGATTGATACTAAATTTGATGAAGATTTTATTGAAATTGTACAATAGATTGTACGCATTCGAGTGGCATATGTGAAACTTTTAATCCCAATGTGACTTTTATACTTTTCATCGATCATTATTGTATAATTTAATTATTTTTAACCCTCAACCACGCACCTTCGAAAAAATCCCTAATCCACGCAACCGGGTCTTTTGGACCCGGCTCATCTTATTTTGGCTGTATTTTCTTCAAATATTATCCTTTTGAGATGAATTTTTTTCCAATCGATTCGTCGTAATGTCAAGAATAGTAATCAGCATTGTGAAAGAAGATTTTCTTGGGATTTCTGTGAGTTATGTAGGAGAGAAGGAACATAAATCTGAAAAAAACAGTGAGAAAAACGATTTTTTTCAAAAAATCATATCTATCCCGCACAAAGACGTGAAGACAAAAATAACCACCGTTTTGTAATCAGAAAAAGTTCAACTTCCAGGAAAAAAATGGTTCCTAATGATAGCTAGGAAAAAACATAATTATTCACAAGAGTGAAGTTGGGGTATTTTAAAGAATCCACAATTAGTGAATTAAAGATATTTATCGGAATATTAGAGGGAAAAAATATAGAAACCGATAAGAATAATGTTCGAAACACTTTTATCCTTCAAGACTATCCTTTGTTGATTATGAATACCCTCAGTGCATATAAGTACATATACACTCAAGAAAAAATCATTTAAACTGAATATCGATTCGTTCTTTATCCAAAAAATATTCATTGCTATCAGAACTACAGTAGATGGAATGGAACAAAAACGATTACCCTGGCGAAAATTAACCGTAAAAAATGCCATGGAGTGTGGGTGAAATTAGAAACGAATGTACCCTAAGAGTCATTTTGCGCTTTTGGAATGTAACATGTTACAGTTCCTTACGCGAATGTACATTATATTTTTCCCAGAGGATTTATAGGAATAGAATTCAATTACTTTAATTCAATGCTTGCCCAAACTACACAACAATTTTGAAAGAACTTTAATGTACTCATTTTGAACTTTCATAGTTCCCTTTGAATTCATTATGAACTCTTTCTACACTCATGTGCAGTGTAGGTAATCAATACCACTAAATACTTGCCAGACAAAAAATAAATGTATTTTATGCACACATATGTACACTTTTATCATATCGAAACAATACATCCTCCCTCAAAAGGATACATGAACATCTTCTATGCAGTCTTGAAACATTTTCCAGTTTTCCGTCAAAAAAAGTTACACAACCACGCACATCGGGTCCAAAGGACCCGAGCTGAATTTCAAATACATGCTACTCGAAAACTAAGTGGCGGATCCCGGATTTCCAAAAAGTATTCAAAGCAGGAAGGTTCGAAGTTGCTTACATTACAATACCAGCCCTTGGCTGTGCATTGCAACAGAATGAGAAGTAAAAGAAAAAATTGCTCGGGTCCAAAGGACCCAGATGCGTGGTTGAGGGTTAATATCCAATTTTATTTGGGATGTTATGCATTCGCAATATATGTTTCATATTCTCTGAATTCATGAATCGATGAAATTTCAACAAGAAACATTGCTTTGTCTTCTGTGAAAACAAGAGTTTGAATTTAAAAAAGAGGTTTTGATGTCCCTCTTTCCAATGCATATGGAGTCATTGGTTTGCATTTGTTCCAACGCATGCAACAAATGCACAATGATTTGAAATGCATGCAGAACATGCACTGGAACAAATTCAAATCAATCATTCCATAAGCATTGAAAACAGGGACATCAAAATGTGTGAAATTCAAACTCTCGTTTTTACAGTGTTCCCAACACTTTTTTGTTGTAAAAATTTAATAATATTTTTGTTATAAAAGCATTTTACTTGAGACACGAGAAATGAACAAAGAATATCACATTTAATTTACAAAAATTCAATGTTTGAGATTAACAGAAAAGTCATATTCTTTGTTTCGTAAGTTTATTTGAAGTTGAATTTGATTTAGATTTGATGAACACTGTAAAAAATAATCAGAATTTGCCGGTTATTGCGTTGATCATGGAATAGGATATTCATTGTTGCTACATGTATATAAAATTTCCAGTAAATTTTGCTTTGAATTGTAAAAAACTTTACACACAAGAATCACGTATCATCCCCAAAACCCCAAAACCTTCGCTCACATGATTTTTGTACCTTGAAAAAGGGCAGAACCCGATAACATCGAACAATACTTTAGCAATCATCCCGGTGATCAATGCGACACTTATGATCCATTCTAGAAAAAAACAGATAATCACCAGAAATTTTAGTTAAAAAATACATAAAAATTCTTCGTTTCCTCTTCATACGGCTTGGAAAATACAAAACCTCAGCCAGTAGACTCTTTCACCGCGTAGGGTTGGCTCGATACGATTGGAAATCGTGTTGTTGGAAAAGATTTTTATTCAACGTCTACCGCGAATGAGAAGAAAAAAAAAAATTGCTATGAAACGTAATCGTTCGAGTTACGAAAAAAAGAAATAATGAGAATCAAATTCATCTCGAGGACAATACAAATTTTCTATACGATGATTAACAATCTTTTTTTCCGCGCGAGCAAACGAACGGGTATATCGATATATATTCACGTACATGGACAGACGTTCGCGTCTGTCTGTGTGTACGTCGTGCCTGTTCGCGAAACCTATTGAAGATATATTTACGTGTTCATATTTTTTAAGAGCAGCAACAACACGCTGAAAAGAAGAAAAAGATGGAGAAGGGAAAGGAAAGGGGAAAGGAAAAGTAGAGTTGTGAAAAAATAACGTAATTAATTAGCAGAGCGAGCCACTTTAGGAGCCCAAGCTACTCGAGTTCAGTGCACACACTGTAATAAGCAAAGAACAACTCGCGAGAGCGAAAAAACGCCCTCGAACACGAGGCAACTGAAACGCACCCCGAGCACCTCAGACCCAAGAGTCTACCAGTTCTCTAAACTCTCTTTTCTCTTGCAGTTTTCGTTTCTATTGGTTTCTCCGCGTCTCTTTCTCCCTCGCACTCGCTCCTTCTCTTTCTCTCTTTCTCTCTCCCACTCATACTATTTTTTTTCCACCTTTTCTACGTGCCACCAGCAGACGATTTAACGATTCCGCTCTTTCACGCGGTTTCGAAAATATAATTAATTGTACTACTCGTCGTAGAACCAAACCAACCCTGTTGTTACTACGCTTTCTCGTTGAGAAAATGAATTTTTCCAGAAAACAAAGTGTTAACGGATTATTTTCCACTTTTTTTCTCCTTCTTTCCTTTTGCTTGTGCGCGTCTTTTATTTTTCACTTTTGTTCATAACAAGGCACTCGCTGGAAAATTTGTTTGATTCAATGGAACAATTGTATTTAGAAATTTGTATTGTTCATATATATATATATTATACGAAATTGAGAGAATATACAACGATATCTGCGTTTTTCGGTAGAAAAAAGATTTAATGAATTTCCTTATCATTGAGGATAATATTGCTCATTATATTGCGTGACTCATTATTGCGGTCATTAAGTACTATAGAAAGGGAATTTTCAGTGAAGAAGGATTGATACATCAGTAGAAATACCTTGAGTCTCAAAAACTCGAGAATGCCTCGAAGCATTTCTACTGGGATAGTTGTTTATTTGGACATCTGCTACGGTCATCTATTGCATCGAGGAAAAGATGAGCGAAACAAATTGATTGATCATTGAAAATATTATTGATGAATTCATGAAAATGTTATAATCGTCAATCAGGGAAGATTGATGATTTAGACGCGGGGAAATGGATGTTCTTATTTCAGGAATGAACGATCTAAGGCTGTTCTTTTTAGACGTTCAGTTTCTGGATGTACAAAAAGAATACGTTGCGACGGATACAATAAAATCGCACGAATTACTAAACCGCACTGGAGAATTATATAAAATCCATGTACACTGAGAGAAATTTCTATGTACACTGTAACTAAAACTAGTTGATTCATCACTTCATTGTATCAACTAAACCAAATTTCTACTAGCTTTCACTAAGCATATTTGGTTGAGGCGTTTTAGTTACAGTAACATCAAAAATTGCTCTCAGTGTAGAAAACTGACATTATTCCACACAGAAAAGATATAAACTATTCTTCGTTGAAAGATTGTGTTTTCTGTTTTCACATAATAATTAATATGCAATCTTCTCTTATCGGATTTTACATCGGATGTTTAAGGGGGTATTCTGGTTTAGACGCCCAGATTTTTGGTGTTTTTTGGAACGCTATAAACAGAATCCAATGAATATTTTTACCATCCATCTTTTCACTAGTTATTTATTGACATTCTAAGATCTCAAAACATTAGGAATATTAACAGACAAATCAAAATTCAAGAAACTGCAGACCGGCAAAGTGAGCTAGGGCTTATAAAAAATTGTCGTGACCTGGTGTGCAGGATTCCAGTCCACCTAGTGATCTGAAAGACATTTTTTTTGTAAATTCCTGAAGAAGAAGGATGTAGCTATCGCACCACGAAGAGTTTTTTTAAAACAAATTATTTTTTCACAAACTGGGAGCGGTTTAAAAAAAAAATCATGTTTTTTCCCTGATTTTTTTCGCCTTTTGGGATTTGAGGGGAAAAAACGAAGGAATTCCTGAAAAATCCCTCGTAGTACGAAACTGCAATGTATCAAGAAGCTCTGTGCCAAATTTCAAGTAAAACGGTTCAGTGGAATTTGAGATATCATGCACGCCGTTTCGAGAAAAACGCGTTTGAAGATTCGAGCACAATTTCAAACAGTCTGCATAGCAAATTGTAAATCTTGCCTTGATTCTGCATATAAGTTCGTTTCAAAATGCAGCCAAAACTAGCCCTGTTTCATCTGGAACTAAGCGCTGAAAACAAATACCGACACAAAGGGTTAGACTAAATTGCAGTCAATTTTTCAAGTAAAATGCAGTGACATTCGGTCGGACTTCTCACAGTGTGAGTGTTACAATGGTACATCATACCCACATCTTCTCACAAAGCCCTCCTGAAAACATGTTCTTGAACATCTAAACTATGAAAATATGCAAACAGAAAAAAATAGGTTTCTCCAAAATTCTAGACCAGAATATCCCCTTAATGGTTCAAAACGCTCTAAATTTTTTTGTTTTCATTTTCATTATTCCATGTCGAAAAAGTCTATATGGAAAAGTATAAATACCATTTTCATATGTCCTCTGCATTTCTGACAGTCGAATTCCAATGAACGGTAGCAACAGTACAGGATGAAAAATCCATGATGCAAAATTCAGGAAAACTGTTGATTTCACTTAGAATAATAGAGAAAAATTTGACTCGCATGAGGATCAAGTTTATTTGTGTTTGTTCTCAAATTTTCATTGTAATCTGCTTTGTTATTACACTTGTTAGAGTGATTCGAAAGGTGAACAATGAGAACGTTCTGTAACATAATGTGGAGAGTAGAGAGAGAGAAGAAGAGAAAGAGAACGAAAGATAGACAGAACTGGAAGGAAAAGAAAGAAGTAAGAGAAGAGAGGTGAGAAGTAGAGAGAAGCGGGAGGAAAAGCTGGGAAGGTAGGAGAAAATTAGGGTACACTTGGCCAAGGAATATTGAAGGAAAGACACCACGCTAACGTCTCGAGACCACCTCATATATCTATATCCTGAAATAAAAGTTTTTCACTTCGAATGAGGAATCAAACGAAAGAAACCGTCCGAAAAAAGAAACTCATTCATTCATGAGAGATCCTGGAAGAAAAACGATTTTCATTTAATACCAATTCTTCTACAAAGAACAAACTATTGAATGGCTGGAACCAGAAGAAAAATAAGTAATGGATTTTGGATTTGATTGAGGACACGAATGTTTGTCGACATCTTTGCAGTATGAACTTTTCCACAAGAGTTTTTCGCCTCTCTCTCTCTCTCTCTCTTATTTTAAAATCCATTAATGAAAAATTGATAGTTATTTTGTATAAAGATAATATAGATTTTAAGATGTCATTTTAAAACATTCTAATGTGAAATACGTCTCTTTCTGAGGAAATTATGGATCAACTTATTGAAATTAATATAATGAACAATTTGTATGTCGAATATTACTACTTATCAACTCTTGGAGTTTTCTTATATCAAATTGGTATTCGATCATTGACATTGGCATTAAGAATTCTTGTTATGCTGATTCATTTTGACTTGATGTTATATCTGGATCTTTGATCTCTTTGTAGACTCGACCTTGTTTATGATAAAACCTATTATAATTTCTTGAATTTCGTGTGTCAATCCGTATTTACGTTCTTCCTTCCTTTGGCCAAAGATATTTTGAAACGAATATAATTCGATTTTTCATCAATAATTATTTTACTTATATTTAATTTAAATTCTCTTGAATTAATTCTACCCATCATTCAAATTGAAGGGTAACAGGTCTCACTAGTACCACTTCTTACCTAAGTGTTTTGATGTTGCACTAGAGACAACCTACACCCCCACGATTGCCTCACCAAACATTTCAAAAAAATTGGTAAATTCGTCAACAAATCCTTCGGTAATTCAGGCACAGAAAAACTCGAAAAAATTGGTTACTTTTGTACCAGAAAATCTGGTTTTGGTAAAATTCGATAAATTCACACCAAATATTCAGGGATTTTTATCTCCCGCAAAAAATTTCTTCTCATATTTACCACAATTTGGAATCAAGTTTAGGACATGGACAATTTTGGGATATAATTTACTGCAGTTGTCATTAAATCCACTTCGATTTAATTGAAATCACCACCATTTGTTCTGAACTGTAATAAACACTGTTCCTGTCCCACAATTCACCGCTAATTCTTCTCTGTGCTACTACTGTGATCGGGTTAATTTGCGAGTATGGCTTCCCGAGCGTCTGGTTTTTGGCTAGTACAGCGTTACAAAACTGATGAATCCCTAGAACATTCCTACTACACGGAGAATATAATAATTTTTATGAATAATTAAAACTTTCTTCTACCTTTTCAATGAAACAGAAATGATAGAGTTCAGCAGATGGATTTTCACGCTGAAATATAAAAGAAGATACCATATGATATGATATGATGAATTTTTCTATGCGCTATATTAAATTCAAAGTGCAATGTTTTCAATTCTGATCATACACTGTAAAAAATCATTGTGGAATTTTCCCCAAAAAAATGAAGGTAGCAAAGTTTTTCGACAGTTGGGGGATTTTTCACCATAATCTCATGCACTTTTCCTTCATTTGTAGAGGATTCGACAGCCAAAAAAATCAAATAATTTCTCAAAGTAGTGGAAAAATCCTTCATTTTTGATGGAAAAAAAACAATCCCCCCACAACGAGAGGGCGAAATTCACCAATAGTGTGAATAAAAACATTGCGCAGTGCTGGTAATTTTTCGTATTTTCATATAAAAATTCATTCTCTAAACGATCTATAAGATCTTCAACTGTTTATCTTGATTTCAAAAAATCAATTATGTGGTTCAATGAATGAATCTGAGAACTGATCAAAGTCATGAAGTGTCATTAGCAATTGATGAAATGAGGTTTCACCAGACTGTTGTCGAATTTCAATGAGAATTACAATGAGAAATTCAATGGATCTTTGAATGATAGTTCTTATTTGAACCAAATTGTGAATCAAATACACGGTGTGTGAACTGAAAATACATCTAAAATACACAATCCATTCTCGCATGGTGCATACGCTGGAAAAAATATTCATTAGCATCAATGAAACATTCAATCGAATGTGAGAATTGATTTCTATAAAATATTTCATTCATCTCAAGAAATATTTTTTATGGCGAGGACGAATAAACTAAACCAGGGATTAAGATCTCACTGCAATACCATAAATTCTCATTTTATTTAAACCTTGGAACACTCGACGAAGAAAAATATGTAAGTAACGATAAGTAGAATAATATCGTTACGCAAGCGAAGCAACATTTCCTTTATTCTCCCAATGAGAATTGGGTCACTTTTACGCACCTGTTGCTCTACATTTTTCTCCTTGCATATAATATACTCGTGGATAAAAAATGCACGGCATTATCGCGGGTTCATAGTCAGTTAGTATTTAACATAGATTCCAAATGAATAACCTACTACTTTGCGATTCAAAATCATATTCCGTTATGCGATATTATATATATTACTGATATATTCATTCTTTTTGGACTGATATGACATTGTTGAAATTCATATTGCAATGTGCACAAAATTACATCATCTACCGTAAGATCAAATTTCATCGTTTTCAATTCAAATTGACCCGATTTGAAGAAGAAAAAAAGAATAATATGAGGTGCAAGTTTTTAGATTAAAGAAATTGAAAAATGAAAAGAAGTATAGCTCACAGTATTCCTAAAACGATTTATAATTTCAAAATCCTGATATTATATCCAATAAAATGGAGAAAAACTTGTACAAAAAAAGACGTTATATTATATTACACATGCACTGAAAAAAAAATTTATTCCAGTCAAATAAATATTTATTTGTCCTGTACCAAAGAAATATTTATTAGAATTAACAAAGTATTCTTTGGAATCAAATAAACGATTAAAACCATCTATTTAATTCAAATAAATTATTTTGGTTCCAAAGAATATTTTGTTAATTCTAATAAATATTTCTTTGGTACAGGACAAATAAATATTTATTTGACTGGAATAAATTTTTTTTCAGTGTGACAAATTCAGATCGATTCCGCAATTGTTCACAGTAACAGGTCTCAATTATCAGAAGCTTCTTCCAAATATTCAGATTCATTCTGAAGATTGATAACAATATTGATGAATTTTGAGAATATTCCTGTTGCTGTAAAAAATTACAGAAACGGTAGTTAACGTTTTAGTAAGCTTAAAAGCTCTTGCCATGTGTTTATCATGAAAATTGGTCTAAAATTCATTCAAAAGTGTTGTGCAAGGCATCTAAACCCTGTTTAAAAGATATCGCGAGACACAACCATTTTTACACAGTTGCTTGAAATTCTTTACATCAAAAATCGAGATTAACTTATTTTATAAGTTATTCTCCAACTTTTTCGAATAGTTCTAGTTTACGAATAAAATGTTGATCTTTCCGATGAAATTTTTCTCCATGCAGTCATCTCAAAGGTGTTGCGCAAGGTATTTGCTTGGACTGAAAAATTGTTTTCGTTGGAGATACCTTCCACCATTCTCAAATTGAAATATCTTACGAGAGATCTATTTAATCTTGAAAGTCGAGTCTCGGTATGTGCGCGTCAGTGTGGTAACGTGCTGATACACAAAAGATGAGAGAAAGTGGATGTGTAGGTATCCTTTTCTCATTCCATCCTGTTCTCTCTTTTACTGCAAATCCATGATAGTCAGGGTGGCGCGCCCTTCTTTTCTCCGCCACACCAAAAGACTCTTGAAATAAATTGAAAATGGCTGGCATTGCTCTGCTCTCGGATAAGTGATACCTATACATCGCCACACGCACATCATCGTATCGTTCACCACTCTCTTTTTCTCTTTCGATTCTCTCCTTCCTCCCGGGTTCAAGATTTTTCGATATACCAAAAGAATCATCTGTAAACGTTATCACCATAGCCGGATATCGGTTTTATACATTTGTCGAGACTTATGTATTCGAATCTTATTAAAAATCTCATTGATAGTACTGGAGAATGAGCGTTGAATATAGTGAATGTTACAAAAAAATATTGACAAAGAAATAGAAGGGATAGGTTAATAGGTCGTTTCACAAGACACGATAGTGTATCAAGAATGATAATAGGGGTTGAACGAGTTGTCAAAAGAAGACTTAGGTGAAAGTGCAGGATACGCGTGGGGTTAGATCGAATCGTAGGGGATGTGGAATGTGCAGGCTATATGACGACGAATGAAGGAGTTAGAGGGTTGATACTTTCATGATTCTTTAATTATAAAGTATTTCGTACGATACGCTCGAGTTCTTTCAAACCCTTCATTTATTCGTTTATTTTCAAGTATCGTAATTAACTCGATCCAAGAATTTATGCTATTTTCGTCAATGATATTTGAAATTCCTGCCATCAAATGAAGCTCCTCATAGCAGAAAAATAATAAATAAATAAAATATTTGCGGCTACCCAACGAAAGTGAAGTAAAAGATAAATTCTTCTGAGGATAATAAAATAGTCATTATTTCTCTGATAAATTCCAAACTTCTAGTATTCATTAAGCACAAGAACATGACAAAAATCTAGAGAATGGGAGGTCGTAAACTGTTATTTACACGTTTTACGTGAATTTCAGTAGTAATCCACGAAATATATCATCCTACGATATAGTTTATGATCCATTGTAAAAGTAGTAGAAGACAGCATATCTCAGACAAACGAATGCACTCAATTGAATCATTTGATCGCCTTGAAAATTTATATCAATGAATCTTTATACGCGGTTCAGGTGAATTTCTGAGGAATTTGAATAGTACAAACATCAAGTTGAAGAATTGTCTTTCAAAATTGCAACGACGATAATAAACAATGATAATTAAAATTTGATGACACTCGATATCGGACGATTCTTTTATTTTTTTCCCCCGTGAAACTCCACGAGCTTGAACGTTTTACATCGGTCTCAAACTTGAGAGTATAATATAAACGCACGTGCGCACGCAAACACCGACATTGAAACCGCGAAGATTCACGCGCGAGCGCACACCGAACGACAAGGTGTATTGAATCGAGACGAGTATCATGCAGCTGACAGCTAGAGCTAATTGAATCTTGACTCTATCTATCTGTCGAGCCGAGCTGAGACTCGAAAGCCACTGCCGCCGTCGCCGTAGTCGTTGCGAATTGCATTTCAGGGCGACAGAGAATCACGTTCTCGGTACCAACTCGGAACTCGGTTACCCTTACGCTTTTTAATTCTTTCTTCTTCTTTTTCTCCTCTATCGTCTTTGTCGAGGCGCAAACCTATACTTATGAAAAGTTATGATCCTACACCGATGGGGGTGAAATTTCTTCAATTGTTCGTACGTAAACGGGAGAAAAATTTCACTTTGGAGACAAAATTACAACGAGGAAAGGGAGGAGGAAAATGTGTTTGGGATTGCACAATGTCAATTTAGTGTTTCAGTACTGAATTTTAATTGATTGCGCCAATAAGTATGCTGTGTCGAGGGATACAGTGGGATAAAAGAGTGTTTATATGTTAATTATATATACAAAAAAATTCTGCCGAACCATAGAAACCTTTCTATTTCTAATTCGAACAAGAAGATTTATGAAACCCAAGGCCAAGTTCGAGGCTTACCATGTGTACAGACATACCTAGTAAATGTGAACCAAAAGAATGTTTTTGTCTTCCTTCTGATCAATCTTGTTTTTAATGGAAAAAAATTCAATTTTATTTCTGAAATTCAAGTGGAAATATACTTAGGTTTCAATTTGAAAATTCTTCATTTCAATCTGACGAGGAACCTTTTCCGTTTTTGTCTATGCTATTTCAGCTACAAGGAAAAAGAACCGTGAAAACACTCGACAAAATTCACGATTCATTATTATTCTCTTGGAAAAATGTAATTGGAATTTTTTATTTCCGTATAAATAAATCACCAAAAGTTGGGAAAAAAACAGAAGTCTTCAAAAAATCACGGTTGGAGTTTGAATTGGGTTGAAAAAAGATGAAGGACGAGTTTTTGAAGGGGAAGAGTTATACTCAAGAAAAAAAGTGTCCCTTCAACCCGAGATCAAAATAAATATCCTATTTTAATGAATGAACCTAGGCCTTTATATTCGTATTATTCGAATGCCAAGGAATTTTGAGGATATTCGATTCAATAGGTGTTAGTTATAATTAGAAAATAAGTGATCCAAATTCTCGTTAACTAGTGTGCCGTTTTTAGACAGAACACGAATTCGAGAAGAATTCGTACACTGGATCTGAATAATTCCCTCCCGTTTTCCATTATTTTATTGATCGAAATGGGATGTGAATTTCATTGCTGGAACAATTGTTTCAGCATTGAGTTCGGGGGGAAGAAGACCCTCCGATCAGAGCAATATAATGGTATATGGAATATAAATATAACAGGCATGAGAATTCTGTAGAATTTCAATGGAATTCTTGTCAGGGTTCGATTCTACAGAGATTCTATGGAATTTCTATAGAATTTCCATTGAAACATGTCTTCCTAGATAATTCATGTTTCTACATAAATCCTGATTGGACATAATTCCCGTTTGGACATGAATTCCGATTGGACATAATTTTAGTTTCTACTTGATTCCTCAAACTCGGAAAAAAGTCTGTGCAAAGTGCCCCAAATAGAATAGATTTCTCATGAAGTGTCTTCCATCTTGGGGAAGAGGAGAAACTTAGAAATTTTTTAACTTCAGGATGCTCTCGAAAAAACCGTTTGAGCATCAGTGTCTCTTTTTGTAGCATATAGTTTCCTTTTCATTGATTATCACCGATAAAATGAAAATTTCATGTTGTATGAAAAAAACCGAGACATGTCCCGGTAAACCGGGACGTCTGGTCACCCTACACGGAAAAAATAATCTAGCTGCAGCAGCTAAGTAGCTAGCACGGACACGGATAGCCATTAAATTGGCTCCTGCAGCTAAATTTCACCTGTTACCGCAAATAAATTGACTATAAATGCGAATTTTTTTGCTGTAACAGCTAAAATTTAGCTGCAGGAGCCAATTTGATGGATGTCCGTGTCCGTGCTAGCTACTTAGCTGCTGCAGCTAAATTATTTGTTCCGTGTATGCAATATCGACCACCATTTTCATACACTGAGAGAAAGGGTCTATTCAAATATTCGACAGCTAGAAAATTTAGTACACTGAGAAAACAGATATCTTGAAAAATACCATAATTTATGGATTTTCAGCGCTGGTCTGACCCGAGTCGGAATATTCACTTGCATGAATCTCTAAAAGTACCATAATTTCTTGGACTTTTTGAAATAAGTATGGTACCTTCCGTATAAAAGTCCAAGACATTATGGTACTTTTAGAGGCTTTTTCAGGTAAATATTTAGACTCGGTCAGACCAGCGCAGAAAATCCATAAATTATGGTACTTTTTAAGATACCTTTTTCTCCGTGTAACTGTAAATAAAAATTGAGTTGTGCTAGCTAAATTTTATTTGTCACAACTATGTTTTTTATTCCCATTCAATGTACTATTCTACTCATATTTCGGACAGCTACCCTGGTAAAAAAATCTCTCTGAATCTCTCTGAAAATTTCACGTTCCAAAGAGATTCATAAAGAATCAGGGAAATTCAGAGCAATTCAGCGTGGTTCAGAGGATTTCAGAGACTAGTGGATTGGGAGAACTTGTGCTTCGAATTTTTCAGAAGGATTCAGAAAAACTCAGAGGAACTCAGAGAGATGCAGGGAAATTCTGGGAAATTCAGAGAGGAACAAATTCAGTAAAATTTTTGGTTCAGGATTTCAGAAGTATTCAGGGAATGTCAGAGACTCACAGAGACAGGTGAATGAGGGAAAATATGTGCGTAGAGCTTTTCAGGGATATTCAGAAGAATTTGGAAAGGTTCAGCGTAATTCAGAGAAATTCAGAGAGAAATCAATTCAGTAAAATTTTTGGTCCAGGATTTCAGAGGTATTCAGGGAGTGTCAGGGACTCACAGAAACAGGTGAATTAGGAAAAACTGTGCGTGGGATTTTTCAGAAAAATTCAGAGAGATTCAGAGGAATTTAGAGAGATCCGGGGGGGTCTAGGAAATTCAGAGAGGAATGAATTCAGTACAATTCTTAGTCCTGCATTTCAGAGACTTTTTGGAAGTTTCAGAGACGTCCGGAGGAGGAGGATAAATTAAGAAAAATTGTGCGTGGAATTTTTTAGAAATATTCAGAGGAATTTAGAAAGATTCAGAGTAAAGCAGAGAGATTCAGATAAATTCAGAGGAAGCTTTGGAATCTGAATACATTTAATTCCGGGATATTTAGAGGAATTCAGAGAGATTCACAGAAAATCAGAGAGATTCAGAGGAATTCAGAGGAAGCTTTGAAAGCTGAATACATTAAATTTCCGGAGATTTAGAGGAATTCAGAGGAAGCTTTGAAATCTGAATACATTAGATTCCGGGAGATTTAGAGAAATTCAGAGATATTCAGGTAAATTCAGAGGGAGCTTTGAAATTTAAATATATAAAATTCGTGCGTGGGATTTTTCAGAAAAATTCAGAGAGATTCGGAGGAATTTGGAGAGATCCGGGGGGATCTGGGGAATTGAGAGAGGAATGAATTTAGTACAATTCTTGGTCCTGCATTTCAGAGGCTTTCTGGAAGTTTCAGAGACTTCCAGAGGAAGATAAATTAAGAAAAATTGTGCGTGAAATTTTGTAGAAATATTCAGAGGAATTTAGAAAGATTCAGAGTAATCCAGAGAGATTCAGAGAAATTCAGAGGAATTCAGAGGAGTTCAGAGGAAGCTTTGAAATCTGAATACATTAAATTCCGGGATATTTAGAGGAATTCAGAGAGATTCAGAGCAAATCAGAGAGATTCAGAGGAATTCAGAGGAAGCTTTGACATCTGAATACATTAAATTCCGGGAGATTTAGAGGAATTCAGAGAGATTCAGAGAGAATCAGAGAGATTCAGAGGAATTCAGAGGAAGCTTTGGAATCTGAATACATCAAATTCCGGGAGATTCAGAGAAATTTAGAGATATTCAGGTAAATTCAGAGGGAGCTTTGAAGTTTAAATATATAAAATTCTGAGGGATTCAATGATATGCGGAGAGATTCAGAGAAAGTTGAAGAATTCAGAACGTATCACTATCGAAAAAGTCTCTAACTTCCTCTGAATTACTCTGGAATGACTCTGAATCTCTCTGAAATTTGTCCCAAAATATAAAGGGATTCAGAGAAATTCAGAGAGATTTCAGAGAGATTCAGAGAGATTTTTTTACCAGGGTAGCCTTTTATTTACCCCAACTAGAGTCTAGCTGGCGTCAATAAAAATCTAGCTGCGGCAACTAACATTTAGTTGTCCCAACTAGGTACCTTTCTCTCAGTGTATAGTACAATTGTATCAAAGTTCACCTGGGGAGTTACTTGTTTTACCAACTGTACCCAACTCTGTACAACTGAGAATTTACAGATGTAATAACACCGGGTTTCATTGTTTGAAAAATATAATAATTGATTATTTGAATCAATGTAAATAAATTCAACAAATCGCAGGAGAAGTTCCATTCGGAATAGGAAGTAGTTGAGACAACCTCTCGAGTGAGAAGCGAATTTACTCGCATAAATTGTTGAATGGAAAGGAAAATGGTCTTGAAATACAATTAGATCAAGATGCCAACAAGTATTAAGCCGACAATTAACCCCTACCTTTGTTTATCAACGATAACCCAATCACGAGTAAAGCATTGGCGAATTGTCTGACGTGAAGGTTCGTTTTCTACTATTCCGCCAAGCTTGGAACAAGCTTGTTTTGTGTTTGTGGCATTCACAAAACGCGGATGGGATTATTCATATATTCAAATGATTTGTAAGTGATTTCATCCAATTCGCGTTACAATTTTATCTAAAAATATATAGAAGCGATCATATAATTTGTATACCATTTGCACAGAATAGCCCTTACACACAGTAAAAAATTTTTCGTCAAATTCAACACACAAGCGAATGTTAACCATTTTTCTTCACACTCAATGTGTGTTGATTCCAGAGTGACACTTATAAAGTGTTAATTTGAACTTGAATAACATTTTAATGTGTTGAAAATGAATCGATCGAACAGCATTTGATCAATGTGTTAAATGAACACACAAAAGTGTTAAATATTGAACACTTGAATTTTAACACGTAGTTAAATATTCAACACTCGAATTTTGACATGTACTTCTTTTTTACACAATGACGGAATTTTTTTCTACTGTGCAAGAACAAGGATACCAGTTCTTAAAAAACTCTCAAACTTCGCTCCAATGAATTGATTGGATACGGATTGTTAATAACTCCTAGTTGAGCAATTTTGGAATACATGAGATTTTAGCCCCTCTCTCAATCAATGCAGGGCTTATTCACAATAATTAGGATCCTCATTTTTCAGTTCCCCAAGTTTCGAGCAGACCATTTTTCCTCATGGAACATCACAATTCGAATTCTCGAACGAACTATAAATTCTATAGCACCATAAGCGTGTCTAACGACCCGTCATAAAATACAGCTTTACCTCATACTTGTTTACATTAAAATTCCCCTATCGATACGAAAAGAACACTGCAAGATCTCGTACGGTGCACCATTACGGATCCTCGCGATGCTTTTCAGCTCGCACCTCGTTTTATCTTTCTTTCCCCTCGAAAGGAGCTGCTCTCACCCTTTGATTCTCACGACCGAGATAGAATCGTGGGCGAAGAAAAATCGTTGACAGGGTTACAAAACATATTCGAATAAGGCGGTTTTCCATTAGAACGGAAATATATATTCTGACCCACATAAACCGATACCCATTATACGCGTGTATGTGCATACACGTATCACGGCATACGTGTAGCAATTTTACGTGAATGTAGGTGGCATGGCGAATTTCAAGGCGGATATATGTTTTCGATAAAAGTACAGAAGAAAAGGAAAAGAAGAGATACGAAAAAAGAGGCGTAGGGAGGAAGTTGTAGGAGGCGAAGAGAAGACAGAAAGGGAGAGAGAAGTGAGAATCCAATATAACTGCACACACGTTTATAGGGTCGAATAGGGAATATATATTGGAGCGGATATTGAAATACTTGTTGGTAGTTTGAGTCGAAGGCGAGAGATGCCTTTCTCGATGCCATCTTGATTGCGCAATCGAGGCATCGTCGCGCGGTCCACGCGGGGTGTACACCAGAATTCGACGAGATAATGAATCCTACGGATTATAGAAGCCACCATCGAGCCATCAACGACATATTTACCATCTTCATTGTGAAGTTGGATAAAGGAGATCGGGGTTGAAGTAGATTTTACGTGCATTGTTCTTCTAGATACAATAGGCAAAGAGTTTTTCTTTGCCGTGCGCCTATTCGTTATGGTTAGATTTACAGCTCTATGAATTGGAAATCCATCTGTAAAACAGTATTCTTCGAAAATAAGATGAGTATGTATTTTCACTCTACTGGAGTGAAATTTTAAACTCGCTTTGAAGAGTCAACTTTTCACTTCAATAGAGTAAAAATCTACTTTTGCAGTATTCCCACTTCTTGAGAGTGGATTTTCATTCCAAGAAATTTAGAAAGAGTCAAGGATGAATGGATTTCAGAGGAGGTTTTTGAAACACTTTTGAGGGCCTTCTTTTATGAAAATTTAGAATCTATTCTGTAATTTTTGACAGCAAATGAATCTGCATTATTTGAACATTCAGATTCTTTATGAAAATTCAAACCAATATAGATTCTGAGAAACTTTCTAATAATCCAGTAGGGGTGCACGAGACGAGATTCTCGAAAATACTTTCGAGAAATACTATCACATGCGAGTATCGTCTCGGTATCGTTGGATACGGTATCGGTATGGTCTCGTCAGTATCGGTATCGCCTAATATTTCTGATGAAAGTAAAGATACTCCACCATTATACTCTGAATATCAGTGTAGCGGTATCAAGTCGTCAAATGAACAGCACAGCTTTGTTCGGTTGATCAGAAAGACACAGAAAACCGATATTTCAGAATACGGAAGCGAAATTTTGGAACACAAGCCTAATTATATATAATCACTTTATTCAGCAGTAGGATCTCCATCTCAGCGAGGAACTCTAAAATTTCTCCGGAATAGTATACAATTCCGAGAAATTTCCAAGTTTTATCAGAGTTCATTAAGGGGATACCAGGGTATCATTCGAATGAACATTTTATTGCAAGATTTCTCCGAACAAAATTCATGAAGCCCCTGGGGAAAGTGAAGCGGATGGAGCGACGCGGAAGAGTAAACGGAACAGTATCTAAGCATAAAAGAAACGGAAATTGAAAGGTTTTTACGCTTCATCTGTTTCAACATTTTTCACCAGGGAGAGTCTGAAATTTTCAGGAAATGATATTTGATACTCTATGTATTGCGCTATCGAAGATTATTGTTCGAAAATTGTAGACTGTTCCATGAATTCAGTACAGAGATGTCTCACAGACAAAATGTTTTTTACGCTGGTATACGGAGAAAAATGCCACTCGAAAATATGAGAATTCTTGTTATATTTCTTAATGAACTAGGAACAGGAGTATAATATTTGTAATATGAATTTTTACATAAAAATACGGAAAATTACGAATATTGCAGAAAAAGTCATAGGTAGGATTGAAGTTTCAAACGCTAAATGTTCAATTTTATAAAGCATATAGTAAAATTCAGTTATTGATGCGTAATCGCCCTCATTTTTATGTAAAAATCCATTGTACAAACCTTCCTGTTTCTGGTTTAGCAAGCAAGAGGAGAAAAAGTAGTATATTTTTTTCTCCGTGTATCACCTTAAGACCTATGCTGAATTTGTCCTAACAACTGATGATATTCATATGATATTACTGGAATATTATCCACAATTTTCGTGGGATATTATTGTGTACAGTCGAATAATAAATGTTCGAATGATCTATTATTTTTCTAATAATATCAATTAATTGAAGTTTAAATTCAACATGAATGTATAATAAATTTTTCTATCAGTCTTAACACCTGGAAACACCGTGTTTTTCCACTGAAAATTCATCTGGATATCTATGAACGTCTTTGAAAAACTATAAACACCTCTGAAAAACTGCACTGAAAGTTTTTGAGATTTGATGATATGTCCTATTGAACACTATTGATGGTATGTCCGAATATTAGATATTAGTCTCGTGCTTCTGTGCACCCCCAGTATCGACGATATTCTCGAGTATCGAATATCCGTTCTCGGTATCGTCGCGAGTCTCGTGCACCCCTATAATCCAGATTCGTTGCTGTGAGAAATTACAAAATTGATCCTGAATTTCAGAGTGCAATTACATGAGAAGTTCAAGCTGAAGCAGTCGAAAATCTGTCAAAAGTTCATAACCAGTTCATTATAAGTTTCTCAGTAACAGTGCCTTAAAAAATCCATCTAAAGTGCAAGAGAACTGCCACATCTTAGACTCATTCCAAGTTTGATTTCTAGAATTCTAACTGAAACTCAGAGATAACTTGTTTTGTTACTAAAAAGGGTTTTTATCCGTGAAAAAGACCCGTTCCAAATTCGCTTTGTAACCACTTCTCAGTTGGTGAAAAAAAGACATGTTCCTTCGAAATCTGAAACTTCCCAAGCGTGTATTGCCTATAATGACAATGGGCCCCAGGCTGGGTCCATCCTCTTCAACCCAGTATTGGGGAAAGACGATGGGGCCCATGTTGGCTCAATCTTGGCCCTGTTGTGCTTTCCCATACAATCATGGTTGGTAGAAAATTGAAATGATGAATCTTAATGCAGGCACATTTGAATTTGGACTTATCTTGGGCCAAGATTGGGGTGAATTCATATCCCGAGCATGTGTGTACAATCCTCAGTGGGTATGAATTTTGGTCCCACTTTGGTCCAGTCTTGGGCCCATGTAGACAGGATGGGGCTCAACACCAGGCCCAAGTGGGGCTGAGGGGAAAAAAGGGAAGGAGCAGTATTGATTGCCTAGTCTGGGTTCATGCTGGGCCCATGGTGTTACCAATCCTCGGGCAAAGCAATACAGCCGAGCTGGGAACGATGTTATCATCTCAGGGTTGGCCCCATTTGTCTACCCAGCCTGGCCTCACGTTGGGCAGCATGGGCACCCACCCTGGGTTCAGATTGGGCCCGCCGTTAATGGCAACTTGGGTTGGACTCTATCCCGCACTAGACGGAAAAGTACTAAAGATTATTTCCTGAACATTTCAGACCTTTTCATGAATTCAGTTTACAGAATTTTGACTGATAAAAATTTTTAGGTTCCGCCAAGTTAACAATAGAACATAGCTTGGCGCGATGTTGACAAGTAGGGTTTGGCAATATATAAATATCTAATATTGATTAACAACAAATGTAATGTTGCACCGATATCGGTGTTCAACGAATATCGGTTATCAGCCTACCATTGATTCACAATTCCGCCAGGCTTGGCGCTCGCTAGGCTCATCTTTAGTCCAACGATGGATTCTATTGAAAGTGAGGATCATTTGAAACGTGGTTGGATATTGCCACAAACTTTGGTCTAGTCTGGATAAAAATTAGTTTTCAATGCAGCTCAATATTGGTATGCTCCTTAATTGTAACTTTTGATGGCTGAATCTCGAGCTAAGTTACCGATCGAGTGAGAGATGTATACAAGGAATACATAAGACTCAAATAATTCTCTGAAAGAACAGTCAATCGTTCTTCGTTACAGGTTACACCAGAAGGCTTCGACTCCTGATCCATATTGTGTATACTTCTCATGGCGAACTTCAGCGACATAAAACACCGAGTTGTTTCCAGATAAATGAGGAAAACACAATAAGATCCCAAATAAACGTATATTGGAAATTGTGAAATGCGCATACTTTTTATATATTTTTGGGTGCAATATTTTTCATTTCTATTTTCTATTTCAATACCCTGGTTAAAAGAATCCATTAAATCTGACAAATGAAATTCAATGAGATTTGGTCAGAACATTGTCCAAATTTAATCGTAATTTAGTGAGATTTGGCCAGATTCAACGAGATTCACATGCAAGTTCTGACCAAATCTCATTGAAAAATTACCGGTGAGATTTGGTCAGAACATTGTCCACGTTTAATTGTAATTTAATGAGAATTGGTCAGAATCAATCGCTTCTTTTAACCAGGGTAGGGCTCCATTGGAAAAACATATTGATGAATGATAAAATTATATTATCATTTCAGTGTTGCGCCATGCTAGGCGCCAATAGTAAATTTCTGTATGGGTTGTTTCAACTTTCCTCACAGCATAAAAAATGATGAGCTCACTTCAGAAAATTGGACTCACATCGATTCCTTCTGGACAAAATTCCATCGAATTTCTGTTCATTCCATTGATGTCGTTTATGTTGTTCCGTCAGGAAGGTATGGACATTGTAATCTGCCGATAGAATATCCAAAAGGATTCTGGGAATAAACAGATGCTTGGATCACAACTGATTGACTCAGTGAATTTATTCTCCGATGCACAAGATGCTGAATGGAAACAAAAGGAATTGGAACATGTTTTTCAAACACCATATAGCGCATATAGATAGTGTATGGATTTGAAGAAACGACAAAATACAATTGAAATCGAACGACCTATCATGAACGGGTATGACGATGACCGACGCATATATAATAACGTAGGATTCGTTCACGCGTGAAAATTCAATCATCGGTTTGTAAACAAACGGGAAAATAGAGAGGCGTGTATACACGTAAGTATGGTAGTACGTGGCGATGTTATAACCACGCGTACACGCATAGACACCCACACCCGGTTGTGTATATAAAATAGAAATACGAGGCAGGAAGTTGATTGAACGAGTGGCCAGATCGCATTCGTCTGTTGTTGGGATGATGTTGTTGTAATGATCGAATCTCGTCGAGATGTATTATTGCTAAGTACTTATGGCAGCGCGCGTTTATGGCATACGGTCGCGAGTTCTGGCAGCGACCGACATGAAATCCCACTCGAGTACTCTTCATCTACGTCACGTCTGTCATTGATTAACATTAACTTCGTTGAAAAAATGTATGAAATGGCAGCAGCCGCGTATCGCGACCAATGAACGCAGGCCTCGATCGTTTATAATATATTTCATACCGGTTATATTTTTTACCTTTTTTTCCACTCGCTTTTTTCCAGGCAGCGAGAGCAGCGAGCTACAGCAACAGCAGCAACATAGGTTCCCCGACGGTAAAAAGATCAAAATGATTCGCGAACCCCGCTCCAATCGAATAATCATAATTTCGCAAAAATTGATGGCAATAAACGAAACCATTGCTCTCGATTCGTAATATCATTGAGATTCCGTAACCGTGTCTGTATATGACAAGATATATGAAATAATTTGTTGAAGCGTGAATTTAGTGGGAGCCACCTGGGCATACATACATTTATTCCCTTCGTTTTTCCCTTTCGCTTCTCATTGTGTAGTCCGACAAACTTGTACGGTTCGTACGGTCACGATTATTATATCTACTAATATGCTTTACCGTTTATGCAGGGCGGTGCATCGCCGTCAATGGGTTACCTCGTTCGAATCTAATTGCCCGATACATAGGTACATCTTGATCTCTCTTTTTTCTCTGTTTGTACATAGGTACATTTCCATCATGAAGATAAACGAAAAAGATAAATCGTAGAAATAAAAATGACCGCGACTAGTTTGTGCCAGATTTCATAAATGGAAGCAACGACCGCGAGGAGAGTTTATTATATGCATATCCAAGGTTCACCTCGTCGTTGTCCCTTTACTTCTTATCCCACTTGATAACGATCTCTGAATACAACTCGGCAACTTCTGAGATCAATCTTTTCACGACACAACGAGCATTCGTACAAAAGAGGATTTCAACGATGATTATCCACCGAAGGGAGAGATACCACGTTCCTCCCTGTGTCCAGATCTGAGAATGCGATGAGGTTGTTTTCTTATTGATATACATTGACTTGTCGAAAGGAGATCGACATGAAAGGAAAAAACAAACGCAGGAAATACAAATGCTTCGTACGATCTTATTCTTCCGGTGGGAACATCCATTACTGCGGAAAGTTTCGTTGTTTTTCTCTAAAGAATACAAATGTTTATTGATTTTTCGATGTTGAAGTAAATGGGATAATATGATACGGGCAATGAGCATGTACCGATCAATTTTTCACTTGAGGTTAACAGGTTAAACGATAACCTGAAAACCTCTGGGGCTCTTCAGCATATAGGTACGCGTGCACACTCGTGCGTATTTCTGATACCTCTTATACGGGTCTCATTGTACATCGATCTCTTTTGTAGCTTGAAGGATCATTATGAACAAAGATCCTTGCAATAAAATCCTCATCGTGTGAATACGCTCCACTACACGCGAACCCGAAAAAAATGCTATTATATGCTCGTATTTTCAATTTTTGGCTCGTGTTGTGTACGGTATTTATTGTTTCTTCCTCTACGAAAACATCGAAGATGTAAAAAAAACCTTGTATTTGCTTTAAAAGCATGCTTGCTATTGTGAGAATTAAGGTTATTCGTCTGATCAAGTGTAATCGATGTATACACGGGGGGAAAAATACAGTTAAAATTACTGTGGTAGATCACTATCCCTGGACCAGATTGGAATTGGCAAGAAAAATTATGGTATTTTCATCTAATTCTAAAAAACTCTACAGTAATTTATAATGATGTCCAGTACAATATTTATAATACTAAATAAGAAATATTCCTGAAAATCCATGAATTTCTGAATTTGATTGGGTTGGCAACTAAGTAATTGCGGATTTTTGTTAGAAAATCAAAGACACTTTTTTCATGGAACTAAATAACTTTATTCTGTAATGTATTGCCCATTTTGATCAATGACCTTTTGCCATCTTTCAGGCAGCATTATAATCCCACGTTCATAAAACTTCTGGTTTTTATTAGCAAAAAACTGAATCAGGTACGATTTGACATCATCATCATTACTGAAATTTTTACCATTCAAGGAGTTTTGGAAAGATCGAAACACAAAGTAATCAGATGGTGCAAGGTCAGGACTATATGGTGGATGTGGCAAAACATCCCAACCAAGTTCCAATAATTTTTGCCGAGTGACCAAAGATGTGTGTGGCCTTGCACTGTCATGCTGGAATACAACACCTTTTCGATTTGTCAATTCGGGCCGCTTTTCTTCAACTGCATTGTTTAATTTCGTTAGTTGTTCAATGTAGACATCAGAATTGATCGTTCGGTTGGGTGGTGAGAGTTCAAAGTAGACAATTCCTTTGTAATCCCACCAAACTGGTAACAAAACCTTCTTTTGATGAATATCAGCTTTTGCTGTTGTTCGAGTTAGTTCACCTGGCCTGCTCCACGATCTTTTCCGGTTGATATTGTTGTACACAACCCATTTTTCATCGCCAGTTATCAGTCGTTTTAAAAATGGATCATTTTCATTACGTTTCTTTAGCAAATCGCAGATGTCAATGCGTCGCGTTAAATGCGTTTCTTTCAGTTCGTGAGGAACCCATGTATCGAGTTTTTGAACATAGCCAAGTTGTTCTAAGTGATTTTCAATGCACGTATGTGATACATGAAGTTTCTCTGCAATCTCACGTGTTGTACTGTGACGATCCGAATCGATTATTGCTTTGATGAGGGCGTCATCAACGTCAACTGGACGACCAGAGCGTTTTTCATCTTTGAGTGAAAAATCACCAGAACGAAATTTGGCAAACCAATTTTGACACTGCCGTTCTTTCAAGGCTTCGTCACCATAAACAGCACATAACTTTTTATGAACTTGCGATGCGTTTTTCCCTTTGCGGAAATAAAAAAGCAAAATATGACGAAAATGTTCCTTTTGATTTTCCATTTTTCAACGAACGCCAAACGAAAACTACGCAAACGATCAAAAAACTTTTGTTACTGATTGACAGCTGAATTGCCAACTATCAAATAACAAGATGTGTTTTACATTTGTACTACGTCTGCAAACCTAAAAATTCAACTGACACCATCTATGAGTGAAATCCGCAATTACTTAGTTGCCAACCTGATATTACAAGAATTTTTACTGTGTGAATTTGAAAACGTACATTTAATCCTTATGGGGAACTATTTTACTGTACGGAAATATAAATCTTTATGAAAATCAAAACTCGGTCTGGCGTTGATATGAAGCACAGTAACAAATATTGTATTTTACATGAAAAAGTAATGGATTATTCTCTCCGTGTAGCCAACCCAATAAATATTACTTTGCTTAAGATATCTTGAACATAACTCACATCTTTCAAGGTTTCAAAACCAGGGCATATTCTAAGGAAATTTAAGAACCAACCGAAACGGTGAATTAAAAAAGAGAGAAGAAAACAAAGGAAAACATTTGTATGACAAGTTTTTCTTGAATTATTTGATACTTTCTTAATTCTATTTTTGGCATAAAGTCCTATTTTTCAGAATGAATATCACTACTGAACTCACTATACCCCTTAATATAAAGCGAAAGGCTCATTCTATAACAGGGCAATATTGTATACTCGATTTGAGAAAAGAGAAAGATTTCACTAAAAATTGAGTGATTTCACAAGAAATAACCATTTTTACATTTTAGAACTGATCGTTTTTCTTCGGAACTAACTTTTTGGCAAGAACTGACCCTTATAATATGCCCTGTTTGAAACATTTTTGAATACTTTAAAATATGTTACACATGTCATACGAATTCAACGTTCATGAATGCATATAACGTGAAATAGATGTCAAAATTGGTTATAATTCTATAGAACGGAGTTACAATGGTACACTGAAAGAATTTTATTTTAGAAATTACCGTGAAATTTCAGTGATCGAGGGACGAGTAGAAATTTTTAAATATATTACTGTGCATTTTGCAAAACTTATAGAAAATATCACTTTCAACTGTTTGAAAACTCGCTTATTTTTACAGGCTGCATAGTAATTTTTCGAAAAATTCGCACTTGTCCTTCGCTTACTGGAATTCCACGATTATTTTTATAACAAAGTGCTTTCAGTGTAAGTAAAACTAGGACAAGTTGCATTCCCACGAAGTTTAAAATCCGGTTGACTTCATTTTACTCGACTACAGATGAAAATTCATTCAGATGTTTGTTTTTTTCAACGGTATTCAACTTGCGGAGAAAATAAAAAAACTCTGCCAATTGATAAACACAAAGCTTCCTCGTTTCTGTCTAAGTAACACGCAAACATATTTTTACCCAAAAACTCTGCCCAATAATTAAAACGTATATATAAAATACGTTTACACACTGAGAGAAGTGAAATGCAATGATTACCATGTGCAAATAGTAATTGGAAGACAGCTTCGTGATGTTGGTTTCGGATACTATGGAGAATCGTAGCAATGTTCATGCACATGGGAATGGTTACCATTTACATGGAGGTGGATACCAAATAACGTAGTCGCCATCATCAACTGAGAGATTCTGTCATTCAACTACCATTTTCGCATGGTAATGGTTACAGTCCAATTTTCTCAGTGCATGCTACGGTAGACCCCAATAGACCCGAAGACGAGTGTGCCGAAAATAAGTTTGCTTAACATTTTTCAACCGATCATAACTAAACCGTGGTATAAATTTCATTGTAATCGGATAACACGAAGCGAGGACATTAATAATTAATTTTATCATACGTTGTTCGAAAATAGGTGCATGTTCGGTTACTGGGATGTTTACCTCACATTTTCTCCGTGTAAGAAAACGGAGGCGACCGTTACACGTTTTGGAAAAATATTGTTATTTTCTATAATGGGTCTCAAATAATAAATCGCAATTGATTCGTGAAACAAATCCAACGTATCGTATGTCTTATGTACATATGAAACTACTCATTAAACGGATAAACTGTTGACGCATGAATCAGTGTAAAAGTAGCATAAAACAAGATGCGAGATCGATACTGCAGTCACATCACAATCGACAATGGAACTGCATTTTTTGTTAAGACTCATTGATATAAAAACTTACGATTCGCGTTTAATTAGCTACCGCTTGTCAACAGATTTTCTTCTTTTCTCAATGTAGCAGTACCGTATTCCCACCTTTTTTTTCACGATCCTTTTCACATACTCTCGCGCAGAAAAATAAATATCTAATGACTTGGAAAGACATACACTGTTAGAAATTTCTGATTGAATTTTCAATTACATGTAATGGAAGCAATTTCCACTCACGTAAATGAAAAATAATGTACAGTAGTATTGAAAATCCAATAACCAGTTCTTTAAATTTCATATGTTCTTGTGTGATGAGAGAAAATCATGATTGAAAAATCAAAAGTTCTTTTCTTTTCATGCACATGTTCATGATCGTGAAAAAAAAAAAAAAAACACACACAAGATGTGAACGCGGGACGTCGAAGTCGGACACAAAAGCTCAAGCCACTGCCACTGTTTTATGATGAAGGAGTATTTTTTTCTGCTCATATTCATTTGCATTCATTTCTCAAACTTGTCAATCAATGTAATGTAATGTAGTAGACACACTGAAAACACCGACTGTACTATAGTTATAGTTAGAAGTGGATACGCGGATGACTTCCGTTAGTATACAGTTAGACAGGTAGTGTGAGAAAAAGAAAAATTGTATTTCATTATTCAGTATTAAGCCATAATGCAAGAATTTCTTTTTTTTTTTTTTTAGTTTTGAGAGATTTTATTTTTTTTTTTTTTTTTTTCCAAACACACTTTTGGATTTTTTTTTTTTTTTTTTTTTGATTTGATTTATTTTGATTATATTATTATAATTTATTTATATATATTATATTATTATATTATTTTTTTTTTTTTTTTTTTTTTTTTTTTATTAATTTTTATTTTTTTATTTTTCATAACTGATAATAAATATTATAATTTATATTTTTTAATTTATTTCACTCACAAAAATTGAATTTTCATTCATTCACATTACATGAAAAGTATCTACATTTGTTATAATTCAACGCACAATCGATAATCACGCGATCGGATCGAACTGCACCGTGATTACCGATTATGCAATCCACATTATTTCAACTGTATTTCTTTCCATTCAATTTGATATTCATATTTTTTATTCTCTCCGTTCACAATGTCATAGGCGTAATCATCACGATCGGAATCGTTACAATCCCATCGTGTTACACTGCGAAAAGAAGAAATGGAACGGGGGAAAGAAAGGAATTCTATCATGAAGGATGGAATTGAGTTTCTTTTAAAGTATTTTTTGTGGTTTATGATTTCAATGTGAATAATTTTCTAGAATTTATATCGAATCTTTATCGATTTTTCTATAAAGCACCAAGGGGAAATTGATTATTTTCTCTTTTTAATACAAAAACCCAAGGTCGAGGTACAGAGATACGGAGTTCATGTATGAATGTATTAGATCTTTTAATGCTGGTGGTGAGTGCCGGGAATGCGTAAAGGAGGGTGGTTCCATTTATCCATAGAATCCTACGATTCTTCCGCTTTAAATCGACGCCATAAAGCGCAATGCACATCAAGTTCAAACAAAGAAAGACCACGACATTAAGAAAGATTTCATAATAGATGGGGACGATAAAACGCGTCTTCGAGCTTTTCAATTGAAATTACAGTAGATTTTTGGAAGTTCATTTCTCGTGTAGTATTCGATTCTCATTAAAATATTTTTCCTTCTTATTCCCTTGCGAGCGGATAAATTCCTGCAGTTTTTCTTTATACGAAACTCATTGAATCACTAAGATTGAGCTGAAAATTCCAATATAGATGTAGAGTGACGTAATGTTAATAACGATCGGGAGTTGGCAATACGCGTAGCTCATATCGAAATGAATGCTCGACGGCAGTTAGGGTCAAACAAGGCCTTGTTTCGGTTCATTTTCACGGCCTGTCCTGTATTTCTAGCTTGGTCAACCTAGTAGAAATCATTCTAGTCATTCTCTAGGCCAGTACAAGGCCTACACAGTAAGAAGTAAAACTTAAAGTGATCCCGAATATCAGCTTAAAAATGCAGCCAAAAGTAGCGCCTATTCCAACTGAAAGTAAGCAATGATATTCGGGATCACTTTAAGTTTTACTTTTTACTGTGTATAGAGAATGATAATAGTGATTTCTACTAGAGTCTATGTAAGACACCCTCGATGGTACCAATGCAGGCTCTGACACTACACGGAAAAAAATGAACTGTTAATTTTACCAGAATTTAGTTATATGGACAGGACAAGGGAATATCTGACTTTTACTACTAATTCTTGTTAAATTTATCCCTTGTTAATTAATTTTAAGACTTGATTCATTTAACTATAATTCCGGTTAAAATAGCAGTAATTCTTGCTGTCCATATATTAACCGGAGTATTTTTTTCCGTGTAGGATCTTTGAAAGTAAGTATAATAAATTGTCATGAAGATTATTAAATTCAATAAATATTTTAATTTGTTACACTGTAAAAAATGTCTATTGAAAACTTGCAGTATTTCACTGGAAGTTATTAACCAGTATATTTGCTGAAATATCCCAACACATTAGAATTTTACTGCAAAAATTGAATTTGTTTAGTACAAAATCCGTAAAATTTTATATACTTTATTGACACAAAGAAAAAAAAAACTATTGACTTGTATTTAATATGAAATGGAAAATTTATCGAATTTCATTTCTGTCCTCTGTGAAAAGGAAAGAAATTTAGCTATGAAAATTATAAATTGAAGACTATTCCTTCCGAATTTTTATTTACCACGGTACACCGACTATTCCCAGATAGAATGTCTAGGTTCAAATGCCAATAAGGGCAAACATGGATTTTGGGAGCTTGGCGAGGTCCTACTATTGTATCCAAAAAGTAAGCTAACGTTTGGATTCAAACTCCGTGCAAATATGTTTGGGGAAATGCTAAATATCCATCAATGTTTGAGACACGCTTCGTTTTGTAAGCTCCTAAAATTGGAATTTCCGTTTTTTATAATTTCTGCATTTGTTGAACAAAGGATTTGCATTAAATTTCGTTTGCGGAATGAATTTTCTGCTGCTGATTTGTTGAGGATGGTGCAAAAGATCCAAGATTTGGTGCTGGTAAATCGTTGATCGACAATTAGAGATCTTGCTGATGATGTTGGCATTTCAAAAGGATCAATCAATACCATTTTGAATTCTTGGTTTTTGCACCACGACGATGCACCGAGTCACATTGTATTGATTCCTCGTGACCAATTCGCAAAAAACTAAACCCATATCGGTCCACAACCACTTGATCTGGCACCGGACGACCTGTGGCTATTCAACAAACTCAAAAGACCGCTTCGGGGACACCGTTTTGAGTGGATAGGAGAGATACAAGCCGGATTAAAGAGAGAGAGAGAGTTTTGAAGGCCATCCCGGAAATCAACTGTTTCGCAGGGTGAGAAATCTTACTTTGAAAGATTACTTTGAAGACGATAAACTTGATTTTGGGGGAATAAGTAAAGATTTTTCAAAATAAATGCTATATCACCTTACTTTCTGGACACAGTAGTATATATGGATTCAAACTGGGCACACCAATATTTTTATAACACAGAGAGACACATTGGTAATTCTGAAAAAATTGGATGCACCCAGTTAATCTTTGCCAACATTCACGACCCGTGTAGAAATTGACGAATTGACGACCGATTCGGTACTGGAATAACATTGTTCACCAATCACCAACCTTTGAAAAATAGCGTTGGCATAAGATTGAAATAACAACGCTGATTAACCCTGGCACCGCGTTTCTCGACTCTAAACTCCAATTTCTGGGTATGTGGGTTGGCGAACCAGAGTTAACTGTTTATTACAACACAACATGATGAGTAATGGGCATTAGTTCAATCTTGGTACACCGTTGTCAACCAACGTTGGCAATCAGTGTTGTGGCATTATCGTTTCGATTGTTTTTTCGATTCGTAGAATGAATGAATAATTCTGCGAAAAAAGAGGAAACTTCTATCGAATAATCGAATGGTAACGAGAGATTTTCATCACTCAAAACTGTTATACGGAACACCACATGATTGGAGGTATCGTAATGGTACTACTATGAGAATCGTGTTATACAATATCGCGCCAAATAAATGCAAGCAAATGAGTTTCTCTTGAACCCTCTCTTCTCCTTATTCCATTCTTACGATTCTTTCTTGTATACAACGAGGTATTCTCTTACCTTTTGAGTATCGCGTGTGTTCCTCTTTGTTAAATGCACGCGCACTTGCACGTCTTTAACTCTCCTTTTTATTTTTTCTCTTTTTACCTGCAATCAATTGTGTGTGCGTAAACACACACGCATATCCGTGTACACGTACATATATTTATTCTAGTTTTCGATTATTCGAGTTACGTAAGGTCCATGTGTGCCATATGTAAGTATGTATGTATATACGTATATATAATAAATAAGAACGCTCAAGGATCTATTGTGCCGATTGTTTTCGATGACCTCGTCAAAAAACGACCAAGTACGACAGCGGGGTGCCCGCCACGGGATATTCTCCTCTTATTTTCTGTCTCAAACTTTTACGCGTGTACCCTTTGCTTTTTATTATTATTTCTTATTTTTGCAAAAGTCTCTTAAATACTCTTTTATGTGACGATAAAGAAGAATAAGGTAGACGCTCAGTGGGATATCAGAAAGAATTCAGTCAGAAGCTGGATACTCTCGTTATAATCGCGAGGGTAATGCAACGTGTACGTGCTCGTTACCCGTACACGAGTACGTACTCATTTTTCTTTCTTTCCTGTGTTTTTTTCTCCGCTGTCTCGCTTGCTCTCTCGCTCGTTCTTTTCTTTTTTTTTCAGATCGGTTAAGACGGCGGTAGAACGTATTTCACGATCTATACCGTGGTTTTATGCTCGATCGATTCGATCGATAATAGATAAAGAGCAGCGGCATGTAGTTCTGTGATCTTTTTCAGTGAGAGATCGATGATTTAATCGGTGCCTCTTTCCCTTTCTTTTCTATTTGAGTCTTCAAATGCCGCCCCATTCGCGCGTGCGTAGTATACAATCTAAATTTGAAGAAAAAACTGTCATTCGGTGATGGTTATTTCACAAGTGTATTCGGTATAATTCGATAGAATAACCCGACTGGAAATTACCATCAGGTTCAGCTGATATTTCAGGGGTACCACTCGAGGACTTTTATTGAGAACAAACTCATTTTTCGAAGCAGAATTCTCAAGGATTATTCTAACAGGTTTTTAAATATTTTTGGGGTTGATTTTCTCTTATCGAGTCTTCGCGAAAGCTTCCGTGCGTCAAATTCAGTGAAAATGGGATATAAATTGCACAACGATAAGGCCGCCACAATTTGTGAGAGCTCACTACGCTCACATTTCCATACGGGGAAAAAAGATCCCGCCGTTTTAACGAATCCGTCCTCGCTAAGTGAATTGAGTAAACTAACGATGAAAATTAGCTGTGTTAATGAACTAATTCGTTACACTGAGAAAACAGATATCTTGAAAAATACCACAATTTATGGATTTTTGGCGTTGGTCTGACCCGAGTCAAAATATTTACGTGAACGAACCTCTAAAAGTCCCATAATTTCTTGGACTTTTATAAAGAAGTATGGTACCTTCCTTATAAAAGTCCAAGCCATTATGGTACTTTTAGAGGTATCTTCGCGTAAATATTTTGACTGGGGTTAGACCAACGCCAAAACTCCATAAATTATTGTATTTTTCAAGATACCTTTTTCTCCGTGTAGAATTATCAGTCTTTCGCTAGCCTTGTGGTGCTTGATTCGCTCAAATAATGAACTGCCGTTCATATAATAACAAGCGAATTTTTGGCTATTCTGGCAAATTTTTTTTCTCCGTGCACAATTCTTGATGGTCAAATGTCGTTTAATGTATAAAAATTTGAATGTGAATGGAAATTTATAATTAAATCTCTTTTTATAAACTGAGTAAATACATTTGACGATCTTTGAATATCATTGAATCTACATGCAAAAAAATGAAATAGCTGTGGTACACTGCAAACTGAAGTGTGCTCTTGCAGTTAATTTTAACACACTTCAGTTTGCAGTGTAGCCGTGCCAGCTAGAAAATAGCTCCCGTACACGGAGAAAAAATGGTTTGCTACTATAGCGCCTACAAAGAAATTTTTTGTCCTTGCAAGAATATTCACGTTAGTTCTATTAACAAATCTGTTTATGTCAGTCATTCTTCTTGCTCTTACAGCTAATTTGTTTTTGTAGGCGCTATAGTAACAGACCTGCTTGTTATGCCAGCAATACTTTCCTCTCAATGTATCTAATTTCTAGCTATCCAAATAATAGTTGATCATTCTTTTCCGTGTATGGAATTTATGATGCAGTAAATAATAATAATTATTTCAATCTCATGTAAAAGATGATGCTTGTTTCAGATAAGAATAGATTTCGACAGTTATAAACATCAATATACAGCAACCGACAGGACATCGCATAGGGCAATCTTTTAAAGAGCATTGTCTAGAAGATATCTAATAGATATTTCAAAGATGTATTACGCGACGCTTTTAGACAAGTTTTAGATGTCATGTTTATCGAGTTGTGAAAAACTTGCAAGGCCTGGTAAGAGAGGCCTCGTGAGAACCTAGATCATTCTTAGAACAATTTCTATTAAAAAAAACAAAAATGGAAGAATTTCACAAGAAACAAAAAACTCAAGTTTACATATAAATTGTTTACAGAGAATACTGTAGTTTCTCTTGCTAATGAATGGTAAATTCGAAGAAAACTAAAGTGCAGGCTGGGTAATAAAATTAACATAAGTATAGACGATAAAGGATGTACAGAGAAAAAAATATATATATTTTAATATAACGCTCTATCCGTAACGATAAAAGGGGGATGCCGACATACGGTGTTTTTTTGTCTTTCCCTCAATGCACTCACGCTGTGGCTTGAAGCACGATAAGGGTGGATTCTTTGCAGTCGCTCTGACTTCCTTTTCTTGATTCTCCGATGTCTCTGCTCCGAGAGAACGATGGCTACGTAAGAAATATATAAATGCGTATATGAAACGGTAGAAAGCAAACGCCTAACGTTTTCAGTGCATTTATGATGTCGTTTACCAAACGCGTCTGCTGGATATTGCGCCGTTCCCTGTCTACCGTGCTATCGATGAAAATTCCCATTATTCGCGAATGTATACGGATAGAATAATTATTTATCCATTAATTTCTTTCACCCGTAAAATTCGATTCGTTCTAATGAATTTTTCATATTTCCTCCACAAGAAAATTAGAAAATTGATCTACTGAAAAGTAGAACTATAATATTCTATTTATATTTTGTAAACACAAGAATACGATGAAATAAATAATCTCTGGTGCAAGTGAAAAGCAATCCTTCCATGATAAGAGAGAATTCATCATCGGCAAAGGCAAAGAAATGTGGGTACGATAATAATAATGTCTCACTTTTTCTCTCGTGACAACAGCTCCGAAGGCAACAGCAGCACGATAAGGGTGGTTCGGCGTGGTTCTTGATGACACTTCACTTCATTTATAGGAAGTATAAGTTAAAAATAAAGTCAAGCTCCAAACCCGAGCAAAGATGTCTCTCGGTAGGACATTTACGGTTCGCCGTTTTCTACAGCCATTATTATACCCGTAGCGCGGTCTTAAACGCGGCTGTCGGATATTATCATTCTTCTCTTTCCGCTCTCTGATGTCGATAAAAATTTCCATACAAATTGCCGAGTCCGAGTAACGCCCACTCTCTTCTTCTTTCGTGCTCTACGCGGATTCTCTTCAATTATTAACCGATATTCGCCTACAGTCACTGTGTTTCATTGGAGGAAAAAATTCTATTACTATGATCATCGTTACTGCTTCTATCACTGCCGAATTTGTTACTCACCTTCCACTTATTATTTCATATAAATTTTATGAAGCAGGAAGGTTTATATTCCCATGCAGGTATTGCCAAGACTGAAAAATCCCCAAGCTTTTCCCAAGGTTGGCACGTGTGTCAGAAACAAACCTCCGTGAAGAACAAATGATCCAATATTGTTCCATGATTGTCCCGTTGTTCCCAATGGATAGTCAGTCATGGTACATTTGTGATTATTTTTGAAATGGTCACTACATTTGGTACAAGCTTGGCACAAGTGTAAAAATCGAGCATTCGTTGAGAACAATTGTGCCAATATTGCCCACATGAGTGGCACAATGTTTATAAATATTGACTGAATTTTGAATTTACAATGGCTGAAGACTTGGGGATAACCATCGGGCCAGGGCTGGCCCGATCTTCCTGCCATAATTAATCCTACACACAAGTTTTACACACCAAGCTAGATTTTATTGATCTAAGTAAGGATAGAACTTCACTCAATAGTAATAGGATACTTTATGGTATTTTAGTAAAATGTTATTAGTTTAGTTTGAGCATAATTCAACAATAGAATCGAAATTGATTGAAATATTATAGAACGCAAATTTTCCAATGATCATACAAGCTTGTCTTTTTACATTTCTTCTATCGTTTTAAGATAATTCATGTACGGTATTCTGAGGGAGAAAGTCATAAACTGAAATATGGATCAATTACTTTTTTCATCCATATCTGCGATCAAAGAAGTATTGGTTGATGCTTGGTAAATGAATTCGAACGGGCCCGGCAAAACCACTGGCCCAAGCTTGTCCTGATCTTATCATTCCCAAGCCTGGGCCAAGTTTGGTAAATTGTTCAAGACAGGTCTTGTGCCTGGTTTGGTCCATCATTGGGCCATTGGTCAATGCACACATGGGTTATTATTTACACTGAGAAAAGTGAATTTTAATCATTACCATGCAAAAATATTAGTTGAATGACAGAAATTGATGGTAGTGACTATGTTATTTGGTATTCATCTTCATGCGAATGGTCACCATTCTTCATAGTATTCGAACCCAAAATCGCGAAGCTGTCCTCCAGTTGCTATTTGTACACGGTAATCATTACATTCCACTTTTCTCAGTGTATAAATTATAGATAGCAATATCGTCGTTTAATTTACATTAAGGGCTTCAAAACTCTTGGAACTTTAACCTTACATATTTCAACAACTAAGAATCATCAAATGTAAATTATTATAAACACTGAGAAAAAAGTTGAAGTTCGGTAAAAATTCTTTGTAGCGAATCATGAGATCAATCACTCTATTGGACGTACAAGAAATTAGTTCATTTGACCTCTCAATTACACCCGAGATTGTGAGATCTAACCCATCTAGACATTAGTTAGAATAACATTAAATATTAAATATAGAATAGCATTAAATTGCTGTAAAATATACCGATATTCCTGTTTACTCAACCAAACTCTCCGATGAAAATGAAAATTTGCTGCAGTGGTCACATAAATTGCGATAAATCTAATAGATATTGCGGTATAAATTATACACTGTAAAAAAAAACTGGAAATTTTCCAGTGTTAGTACTGGAATATGGATATTCCAATACATGTACGGAGATTTTGTTGGTACGGTACTGAAAATGTACCAAGTATAACTGAAAATTCAATCCTTGTACTGGAATTTTCAAGTTTGGGATTGTGTATTGAAATTTTGCCATGATTTCGCGAAAATTTTAGTGGCTTGTACTACAATTTTACAGTTCTTGTGCACCAGGAGAAAGTATCCCCTCAATAAAGACTTGGAAAGAATTATAAAAAAAAAACCTGGTATAATGGAATTATACAGGTTTTCAACTGCAATTTTCAGGTTGTGTGGTGGAATTTTCGTGGCGAATAAATTATTTATTTAGAAGACCAATTTATTTGGGGCAAGCATTCCATTATTTGGTTCGATCAAATATTTCATTAATCCTAAGAAATATTTTATGGAGAGAGGACAAATAAACTATTTATTTGGTTGGAAGAAATGGTATATTTATCGGACATAAGGTAAATTTTACAGCAAATTTTTCTCCGTGTAATGGAGTTGGTTAGTCAGGGACTACTAGATATTATTTTTACTCACAGCTATGTCAAAATCTATAGGCAGGGATGTATAAATCGCCGTTAAAATCGTGTCATTTTTGAAAAGCGTGCACTTTGACCTACTTTTTCAAGATCAAAACTTGTTTACCAAACTTTCTGGACAGGTTTCCTCATTCTATCGTACCTCCCCTTCAAGTTTATCAAGAGAAAAGTTGTCTCCATCATATTTCTATCAAGAATTTCAAGATTCCGCTGGACTGGATAAACCCTAAAATAACCTCTCCTGAAGTAGCCATTTCTAATTCCCAACTAGTAGTTCAAGAGACACATGTAGAGTCATTTATATCTGAAAGTCCGTTTCCTTCGAGCATTCCAAAAAAGCGGAATTTATCGTTTGAAGAATAAAAATTCTCATTTGAGATTTCAACTACGCTCTGAAATGATGAAATTTTTTCCCAAAAAAGGCCTCTCATCATGATTCAGTGAAATTTTTTCTTATCTTTTTGATCATTCAATACCAAAAAGGCAGAACAGTATCTTGAAAAGAAAAGACAAAATTCAACACTACAATTAAGACAAACTTCCCTTGATTTTAAAAAAGTTTACAAGTATCAGGTAGGACGCAGCAAAGATCCAATTCCGCAAGCCATAACATTAAAATTTCATATCATAATCCCCGAATTCGAATCAGTGAAATCCCACTATTTTTGCAGTTAAAAGTCAACCACTGAATAGCCCCAGGTTATGCAGTTGGAAGTGTTCCTGACTAACTGAATCAGTTAATATTCACTGGTCGTGCACTGCATGTGCCCTGATTCGCAGTGGTTGACATCCTCCAACAGAAAACTGTTCCCAAAAGCGTATAATATCTGCAATTCGTATCTAAATCGCAGACAATTCAAATCCAACCCGTTACCGAAATGATAACTGGTAACATAGGAAACAAACTTATATACTCTCTCCAGTCATGGTAGGATTGGAAAGCCATAAAAATCCTCGCCGTTGTCGAAAGGGTAGCCAGATCTAGGTACACATGCATTTGACAGAGTAGATATATTTCGACAATGGATTTTCGATAGGCGGCGCGGATCAGGGGAACCCTCTTCTGCATTTGCGTGTTTGTTGGAAACAATAGACGGCTTAACTGGACGCGTTCGTTGCTTTGGTATAGGTTCATGTATATATAATCGACTACTATGTAATACGAAGTTAGATATAGATTTGTATATTGTGTACATCGTCAAAGATCATTTTCAAGGAGTATGAGGATATAAACATGATCATTTATCGTAATATTCGACTCTTGTTCGAGGATGTAAAGTAGATGTTGATTTCCCAGTTGGTTGAATGACGATTGTATTGTACGAGGGAAAAGTTTGGTATGCTGATTGATATTTGTTGGATCTTTCTATTGCATTGGGAAGTATATTTAGTCACAAAAGTCAGGTACGTGACGAATGCCGAGCTGTTGATGGTCGACCTTGGGTTTTTTGTGATCAGTTCGAATGGTTTACTAATAAGCTTCCAAGTATGAAACGTTGCAACAATTGTTCGACTTGATGAAAAAATTTTGAAAGCATCCCATGTGGAAATTTCAACCGGGCCAGTACTGGCCCTGACTTGAAGAATCTGGGCCAGTACTGGGCCAATTTAAATTTCCACTTGGGATACTATTATCTGAGGAAGAACTTTCACCTGTATCAAGTAAATTTTAGCTATTATAGCGCCCACAGGACAGTTGATTTCTCAGTAACGTTACACGGAGAAAAAAGATCATGGAATGATCACTAGAAAAGATAGTGAACTGGTGACAACTACGAATACTATATTGTATTTTAGTATGCCAAAATAGGATCCATTACTCGTCTCTGTTAGCGACCGTATACAGAAAATTCGTAGTTGTCACCAGTTTACTATCTTCCCTAGTGATCATTCCATGATCTTTTTACTCCGCGTAGCTAAAATTTAGCTATGGGAGCGAAAAAAATGACCGTCCATCTTACAGCTTATTATGTTTATTTTTGTGTGTGGAATAAATAAACCTTCGATGAAGTATTTAACTTTATATAGCTGACTTTCTTTTCCTATCAATTCTTCGAAAGTATTAGTCAAGATGATTTTTCAAAATGCAAACAGCATTTCAGCGAATATTTGTAGTTCCACAAAAAACAGGATCCAATGAAATAGTCAGAATTCAAGTCAGTTTCAAATAAAATTCGATAGCGGAACACCTTGATCGCCAATATTAGGAAGCAATTAAAATGTCGGTAACGAATTATCCCCAGAAAGATTATTAAAAGCTATGCCACTTGTGAGTCTGACGAAACCAAGCAACCAGTCAAACCATCCCCTCAACCTACGTTACGTTTATATCTTTCTGTATCCTGTATCTCTTTCTCATTCATTTCTTTCTCCGTACGTTCGTACTACCCTTTCCCCGTGACCACAATGGACCACAATAGAGTGAGAGTATGGAAAGCCTCCTTCTATGAACCGCACAATGGATATAGTATATCAAACAAATTCTCTCTTCCCCTTTCTCTCTCTCTCTCTCTCTCTCTTTCGACCCGGTGAAATTATTGGCCACAATAATCCCACGTTACCCCTCTCTATTATCTAGCGGTCGATAGTTCTCCTCTGTTCTCTCGTATCCATCGACGTCGCCACGTGACCCATGAACCTTTCTCGTATCACGAATCAGGGGAGAGAAGCGTTGAGAAAGATGCTAAAAATTCACGCGTGAAATGTGGGAGATCTTGTGCCAACGCATACCCGTACGTATCGTTGGCTGAAGAATTTCCTGCGTGATCAATCATTTTCGTATTTATTGTATCGTTGGTATCTATGTCACAAAAATGAAATTAATATCCTTTATGATTCTTCGGAAAGTTGCACTGAGATTAATATAGAACTTTAATTAAACCTCGAATTTCTAATTGCAAAGAAGTTCAAAATCATTGACGGTTTAATTATAAACAGAATGCCAGGTCGGGTCTCTGAGAAATAAAAGAAACGCTGCCTAGAAACTCTTTAAACTTGATATATTTACATTTCAAACCAAACAAATTCAGTTTAACTTTCCTCTTCAGAGAGAATATATCATTAAATATCATTAATGAATTCAATGAAATTAAAATGCATACATGTTGAAGGCCCGAACGATTCTTCATGGAGTCGCAATAAAATTGGTTTCTGAATATTAAATTCTTCATCGAGAGTTCATTTGGAATTGAAATTTCGAAAATTCATAACGGGAGTTCTTTGCGGGGACTCTTTGGCTGTACAAGAAAGACATCTACTTAGAGAGCTGGTGGGATTTTTTTTTAAATGGTCTGCTCATCGTGCAGAAATGATACGTCAGTTACTTCTCATCAAGTCAAACTAAAAAATCCATTTCTGCAGTTTGAGAAGCGCTGCTTTTTCAATTGATACCAATATGAAATGACAAAAAAAGACCTGTTTTCAATGATTTGCTCATGTCTGCCTTTAATACAGAACGTACAGTCGGCTAGTTATAGTAGGAATATACATGTTCACTTATGCTTTCATTAGTAATCAATGTTTTTTCTTCAACTCATTATTGAAATTTGAACAAATGAAGTGCTCATTTCGCAGACTTTGATAATAAGTTCAATCTGATTATTGAATTTCTGAAATTAAAAGTTATTCATTTTTTGAAATGAGAAAAAAAACACATCAAATTCAATAATTTGTTCATGTCTGCAACTTGACGGATTGACTGATTCATGCCTAAAAAACATGAAAATATATAAGCCAGAAGTTTTCAGTGTGTATTCGACCTTTGCAGACATTTTTGATTAATAAATATTCCTTACTGGATCGCTCGGCTGTTGATTATTTGATTTGGTTACCAATATCCGTTGAATTCTTATATTTGATCAGCTTCATAATGCAATTTATATTATTTTATATATTTATACAAAACCTCAACATCAAAAGTTCCTGCAGAATCCATTTATATTGACTAAAAATCAAAACAAAAAGATAAAAAAAATATATGGATAAACACATCATTTAATACACCACTTTTTTTTTGCGATTAAGAAATTCTAAAAAAAAAGAAAACAAACGTTTTAATGTCTGCAACTCGTATTAGTGACCTTAAATTCATCAAAAGTTGACGCGTTACAATTTGCAGACATGCACTGAAAAAAAGGCAGGTCACAGTTATCAAATGATATTCTTGAATATGACCAATCAAATATTCGATAACATTAATTAAATATCAATAATATCTATTAAATATTCGATAATTATAAACATAATTTATAAACATTATTGAATATTCGATTAATGTTATCGAATATTTGATTGGTCATATTCAAAAATATCATTCGATAACTGTTACCAGCTTTTTTTTCAGTGTGAGCACATGATTTATAAGAGCTATTTTTTTTGTAATTTCGAAACTGTGTTTCTTACAAACGCAGCGCTATCTAGGTTTATGAAGCAGTTTACTAGTATCGTACGTACGTAAACTTTATTCTGTGTGATCGGCAGCGATGAGCAGATCACATACCTAAATTCCCCCCAGTTCTCTAACTAATCTAATTCGTCTAATTTGAAGCTTAAAAGCTGGGAATTTGATGTCCCTGCGCGATTGAGAGCCATGGAGCATCAGAAAACGAATAAAATTTCGCTACGTAGTTTGTAAACAAATTTCAAATATGCAGCAATAAAACGCATTACCAGGATTACGCTCTGAATATAAATCCAAAGTTGCCATATGTTTATAATCGTTTGCATGATTTTGAGGAATCATTTGCAGATCAAAGATTTGTGTTTATTCCTCGGTTGTTTCAACAAAATTTCTTCAAGAACTCCATGGCCCTTGAGCTTTAAAATTTGATGTTTCAAACCAAACGAAGAATAAAAAACAACAAATTACCACTTCCCATAAATAAAAATTAATATCCAATCGATGTATTCTTCCGATTGAGTTGTTGGGAATAAAAGGCGCGGAAAGAAAGAATATATAATAATATATTCTTCGAAAGAGGAACGAGAGTCTCAACCTTTTGGTGGTAGGACGAGAGAAGGAGGTGGTATAGAAGAGGAGGTGGTCCGGGCAGTTATGGCATTATATACCTAACAGGAAGAGAGACAAAGCGAACAAAACACTGTCGGGGCGTCGCTCCGCAAACAGAGCCCCCGTAGGGAACGAGAGGAAAGGGAAGGGAAGAGAACTAAAACTTGGAACAAAAGTCCTCACTTTTGTTCCCTGGAAAGTTTTTCAAATTATGGCCGCGATAGATGGAAAGAGGAGAGAAAATGAAATAGAGAAAAAGAGAGAGGGAGAGAAAAGGAATTGCGAAAGGATCTCATCCTGTGATTTATACCTCAACCAAGGTTTCGGAATTATTAAACTTCTCTGCATATCGGAGAAAGGATATAGAGAAGAAGAAGAAGAAAGAAGAAGAAGTAGTAGTATTAGTAGTAGTAATAGTACTACCGATGACAGTAGGGTGAGTAAAGTAAGAACGAGAAGAAGAAGAAGAAGTAGATAAAGAAGAGCAAGATTTCTCGCGTGAGATAAAAGAGCCTGTACTGTAATTAAGCGAGCCATTTTCTAATGAAGATGGATCGATCAATTAGGTCAGACCAGCCCACCACGTGTTTACTCTTTTATTTAAAGCACCCATTAGTCCTCATTTATATTTTATATACTGTTGTGAAGTTTGAGTATCTGATAACAAACTTAGAACTTAGAACAAGGATTTTCTACCTACACTGTGAAAAATATTCGGAATTTTCCTATACACAGCAACCGGAAAATTCCGATCGTGGAATGGAAAATCAATTTCCGGTACATACCAGCTGTGTAAGTATGAAACCGGAATTTTTGTACAGAAAAAACACGTTTATCGTAATGATATGATACAAAGTCATTTATTCAAAGTATTGTCCGTCGCTATCTATACATTTTTTCCATCTTTCTGGTAATTTGTGGATTCCGCGCCAAGAGGACTGTTGCTCTTTTGAGGCAAACCAGTCATCGAGCCATTTTCGTACATCTTCGTAAGAAGTAAAGCGCTGCTCAGCAAGTGCGTGTCCCATCGATGCAAACAAGTAGTAATCGGATGGGGCAAGGTCCGGTGAGTGAGGCGCGTGCTGAATAATCTCCCAACGGAACGACTCTATCGTTTCCTGGACCTTTTTTGCTTTGTGTGCTGGTGCATTGTCATGCAGCAAAATCACCTTCTGTTGTCTTTGTTGGTATTCTGGTCGTTTTTCACGGAAAACTCGATCCAAATCGATCATTTGTTGTCGGTAGCGTTGAGTATTGACAGTTTCCCCAGATTTCAGCAGCTCGTAGTAGATTACGCCCTTCTGATCCCACCAAACACACAGCATTGTCTTTCGTCCGTAGCGGTTTGGTCTCGCCGTCGATGTTGATGGTTCACCCGGAGTAACCCATGACTTTTTGCGCTTAGATTCTCGAAATATATCCACTTTTCATCGCCAGTCACAATTCGATGGAGGAATGACTTTCTTTGGAACCTGGCGAGCAGCATTTCGCATGATGTTTTGCGGTTTTCCTGCTGTCTTTCGTTGAGTTCATGTGGAACCCATTTCCCCACCTTTTGTATCTTTCCCATGGCTTTCAACCGAAGGGAGATGGCTTCTCGGGTCACCTTTAACTGATCCGCCAGTTGTTGTTGTGCTTGAGCGTCGTCTTCGTCCAACAAGGCTTGCAGGTCAGCGTCTTCAAACTTTTTACCGAGAGCATGCTCACCAAACGCCTCCACAAGCATTCGATGCGATTCGGCTGCGGTTTTCTTCACATGAAAACAGAAAAGTAGTGCTGTCCGCAAATCGTAATTTGTTGGCACAAAACTCGACATGTTTATATGCTACTGAATGAAACTCGTGTTATTGTGAGTTGGAAATCTTTGTCGGATATCAATACAATAACAAGACACCGCTGACGTGATGTGTCGGTAACTGCATCGACATCTAGCGCCACCTATAGGCAAATTCCGGTTTCATACTTACACACCTGGTATATATGAAATTTATCTTTACTATTATTTCCCAGTAAATTTCCGATGGAATACGACGGAATATTCTCCAATTACTTCCGAACATTCATGTGAAGTTTTCCATAGAAATTTTTTACAGTGTATTTTTGATAAACCGAGTATGAAAATTGAATTATATTCCCAGATAGAAACGCGTGCTCTGAATATTTTGTATCTCTCTGATCAGCTGGCGATGATGCATAGAATGTAAACACTATGCCTTCATTGTGGTGCCATCATCTCGTTTTGCCCCCAATAACAATGCTTTATGCGAAAACACCTTGGCACTATGATGCAAACATTTGAGTCAGTGGAGTTATTGCTAGCAAGAAGAGCAAAATACGAAATCACACTCTATTCATTAAAATTTCCTAACTTCAAACACAACAGATGTCCTCTGTTACGAAAGATTTCAATTTAAAATATTCACACAATATTTTTCTACGAATGACCGTATATGCTTTTATGATCTGAAAAGGTTTGCACAACCCCATTCAGATTGATTGAAAAAAAAATTATAATCCAAATGATTTGTGTTTCTGCATCGAAAGGTTTGAATAAACTGACAGATTCCCATTGAACTATTCAATGAAAACTAATTTCTGATTGAATCGAAAGAATTATAGATCCTTGTTCAAAAAATGTTATCAAATTTGATTTGTGAGAATTCAATCTTGAATAATCAATGTTTCGAATTCACATATGAAACAAAAATCTTATGTGCTATGCAATTCAGGGTAGAAAATATTCTCTTCTTTGCGTTGTAGAATGAAATCACAGCAAGAAGTGAGATTCTTTCACGTTTAACAAAAACGTTCTTTGATTATGGGTCCATAATTCCCAGGAATCATTATTTGTGTCTCAATGGAACCACAACCTATGCAAAAACCCTGTGATACAGTCTGAATTGCTGTGCATGGTATCCTCTTAAGGGGGGAAATACATGAAAACGTATACTGTTCTTTAAGAATTTATTACGAAAAATTGGCTGAGGATTCATTAACGAAATAACGCACATCTTGAAATCTACGTTTCAAACTATCTTTATAATTTTCTTGAGACAAGAAACCAAAATTCTATCGTTAGAATATGTGAAGACGTACAACTTGACGGAGTTGAAACAAAAGAAAATGAAAAATTGAAAATTCAGAAGTGTTTAAAAAAAACAACACTTTTGTTTTTCTCTCCCTCAAGTTGTGCGTTTTGATATACATATTTTAACGATGGAATTTTGGTTTTTTGATTTTGAATAAAAATTGAGACCTATATAGGCTGTACGGTGCAAAAACGAGGTACCAACTCGTAGCTCCACCATTTTGAAATATTTTTGTCTCCAAAAAATTGTCAAGATAGTTTTGAACGTATATTTTAAGGTGTGCTCCATTTCATTATTCTATCTTCAACCAATTAATTGTATTAAATCCTCAAAAAAAGTACACTCGCTTGTATTTTCCCCCTTAACAGATTTTTAAAACGTATTCAGCCGCGCTTGCTGAGAACTATTTTCGCGTACAATCAACAATTGATTTGAATTCATATGAATCGAGTTTACTGTCAAAGAAATTTTATCCACATGAGAGCCTCCTATTCCTTAGCACAAAGAAAATTAATTTCGAATACAAAGAATATTCACAGTCGAATTGAACGATAATTTTGAAAAAAATTAATTCGAATTTTCCCAGTCGATAGGAAAATATATAACACGTAATACTATATAAGTTATATAACATAGGAAAGGGAAAAAAAGTGAATGAATAAAGGGTCGAGGAACATGACAGGACAGAAAGACATATACAGAATGGAGAAGCGTCGATAACGCTTTTACCAACGAGACACGTACAAGTTACGATGACGTGAAGCAGGTCCATTAGACTGTATGCAATTGTCCACGTTATATACATATATATAGGTACGTGTGTATATCATCATTGTCGGTCTCGTATATACTATGGAGATTTCTATTCAGAAACCGTACACCGGTGTGTAGAGCTCCGGTGTTTGGCGGCATTGACGATGGAGATAGGGAGATGAAGGATGATCGAGGACCACTCGTGTTGCGACGAGAAGGAAAGAAACAAGAGGTATATGCTTAAACGATTAAAAAAAAAATCTCTAATGGTACATATCAACTTCTCTCCGGACGTACAAACAATTGAAATGAAGTGCGATTGTACCTACATTATTGCACCCTCCTTTCTTTTTCAAATTCTTTAATTGAGAACAAAGAGACGTAAGACGTGGAAGATAAAACGGGAAATTTGAAACATTTCGTCCTATTATGTCCGTCTATTATATATTATATAGAAGAGACATTGAAAACTATCGGGTAATCGATACAAATCTTTATTTTCGTAACACCTCGTCACGACATATCGAAGATTCCCATCGTTCGGAGTATCGTATGATCAACGAGGAACAAGTGAATCTTTGTATACAGGGGATATGTAGAAAGATCTAAATGGTATGCGAATAACGCTGATAATAATAATACAATAATAATGATGAAAGAACACGATGAAGGGATCGGAGACCGATCGAAGAAAAAAATCTCGAATTTCCTTGGTGGTCGACGTTGTGGTTTTTGTCGTGGCTCCTCGTCGTGGTTGTTGCCACTACGCGCTCTCTCCGTTGTCTTTTACTCTGTCTCTCGAATTTCCCTTCTTCTCTATACACACAACTCTTGTTCTCACCACGCCCACGCAACAAATTTTTGCCTTGCGCTACATCTTTTTCTTCTAACGATGATTGTTCCTCGATTACGGTGTAACGAGATATCGCACGATATAAAACTCCAATTCTGTAGCCATATATTTATTCAAGGGTATAGTTTCTTTTATTTCTTTTCTTCCCTTCCTCCCTCGATATACACGTATTCGTTATGTATTATTTCACCATTGTACAAGATATATATATATATATATATATATATATATATGTGAATTTGAGAGAATGGGTGCGCGTATCCCTACGGATTTTGGACACGCAGGTTTCGAAGAGACTGAACATGGATCGCGTTTATTGTAATCGTGATATAATTATCCATAGCTGACCTTAAATCGTGTTCTTTTTATTTCATTTTGAATTACACAATGTGTCGCGACAACCATTGTAATCCCACCCGCCAGCAATTCGCTTACATGTATAGTTCTCAGATCAAAACGATGGAAGGATACGACAATGACGATGGCGGATCGTTCATGCGAACAAAAGGTGACGTCTCTGTATGTACGGATCCCTTATTTCTTTTTATTAGTTTCGTCAAAGCTTGTGTTCTGACATAAGTGTGTACGGATATATATATATATAATTCAATGAAGAAGTATAACAATTGTACCGTAGCTGAATGATATAGAATAATCATATGATTTCTAATGTTTGAAATGCAATTTTACACATCTTTTGAATATGATTTGAGTATTGAATAATTGGGAAAATGATAAAAGAGATAATGGAGTTCTATTATTGAGTATTCGTTAGTATTATCCACGCAGAAATGCCAGTTCCAAAGCGAGGGGAATGAACGGATCCGTGTTAAGACAATGTTGGCTACCAACGGTGTCTGCCGATTGCGAGTCGGTCCTCGGCTGAATTGAGTTCATTTTCTAATCGGTACTGGATCCATACCCAGCTAATAATTTATTTTTCCAAAAATTTGACCAACTAAGGATCTCCCCAGCAGAGATTACTCTATTAATTCTCAATGCTATTGCGAGGCCTAAAGAATGACTAGAATGATTTCTACCAGGGCCTTTCTTGGTCCAGACTACATTATTATCAACACAATATATTTGATTCGAACAAAGATTTATCAACAAAAACGCCTTAGCTGTGGGAATAAACATTTTTCCGAGTACAACCAAGTTTCTCGTAGGCGCTAGAACGAAGAACCATTGTTCACGGATAAAAATAATTCACTATGGCAGCTAGGAATTAGCTGTGGTAGCTATTTCGTGTACTTGATATTTGGATAGCGAAAAAAATAGCTACCACAGCTAATTTTTAGCTACCCAAATATCAAACACATCATTTTTTTCCGTGTTCTGTGTCCAGATGGTTGAAAGAAACTTTCTACGCGGAGAAAACAGAATTCGAAGAGAACATGAAGCTCCGACAAACGTTCAGAATAGATCAACATAGATCAGCCTGAAGTTCACTTGGAGCCAACTTTTAGGTTCGTAAACGTTCAACGAAGTTCAGATGAACATTGGAATGTCCGCTTGAGAATGGTTTCAAGAAAAGTTCGTGGAACGTTTCTTAAATATTCTACGAAGATTCATTTGATCTTCAATTCAGCATGTTTCAGAGAGAATTACAATTATGATTATAATTCACTTTATTGTTCATTTTTTCGTGAAAAAAACACATTGTTGGAAAAATCTTATATCGAAAAATTTAAACTCCTGTGAATCTTTGGTGAATGTTTAACGAACGTTCAATAAACCTTCCTTGAAAGTATTCTCGAGCGGACATTGTAACTTTCATCAGACCTTCGTCGAACGTTTATCCAACGGAGCTTCAGTCTGATCTATGTTGATCTATTCTGAACGTTCGTCGAAGCTTTATGTTCTCTTCGGGTAATAGAAGCGGATTATTTGCTGAGGCAGCAATATTTTAAGCGTCATATAGTATAGAACAGCAAACGAATGTAGCTGGAAGGGTGGACATTTGTTGCTGTCATAACGAATAGTGCACGGAAAAAATGATGTGGTTGATATTTGGATAGCTAAAAATTAGCTGTGGTCGCTATTTTTTAACTGTCGGAATGAAAGTTCCCGAGTGGAAAAATTTGCAAAATTATATATAATTTATATATATATATCTGAATTATATATAAATTCTATTGAATTATATAAAAATTATATATAATTTTGAAAATTTTTCCACTCAGGTTATTGCTAGAGGAGCTGAAATCTGGCTTTTTTAGCCATTTTTTTCGCTATCCAAATATCAAATACACGGAATAGCTACCACAGCTGATTCCCAACTACCATAGTGAATTATTGTTTTCCATGTAATTGAGATCTTTGAGAAGAATCGATTGTTTTTCACATAAAAAATATATAATTTCTATAGTTTTGAATAAAATTCAATGCTTTTTATGTAAAAAGGGATCGATTTCTTTCGAAGATTCCCATCACTAATAATTAACGACATTGCTATCACAAAAAATAGATTGCTGTTAGAACCAAACTCGCTGCCCTGGCTGCTTTTCTCCGCTTTATATATTTAACAGTGTTTATTTACCATTCTTCCTTCTTTTATGGAAAAATCATAAATTACCTTCAATACAGTTTAAACAAACTGAAGTTACAATATACCAAAAATCTTTCACATGTCCTTTGGATAACCAATGTACTTGGTCGCTCATATTGATTTCATATCTTTTTTTTTCAAATGGAGTATATCCTTTTATATCCCCTCGAAATTCTGAATGCAGTGAAATTTTCCTTCAGAATGTGTTTTGAGATTTTTTTATTCTTTGTTTTTGGGATTTTCATATACTTGGCGTTATTTTTTTACTTTTTTGGAGTTTTTTTTGGGGATATACTTAACAGTGTTTATTTACCATTCTTCCTTCTTTTATGGATGTGAAAAGTATCGCTCACCTTTTATCCTTTATAATGTAAAAAGAATTATGAAAAAACGTTTGAAAGTTTCTTATCCAACATTTTTTAGAAAAGTTACAAACAATTTTGACCAAAAATACACGCTACATAGGCTCAATAGAAAGATGAACGACTTTGAATTTTCCTCTATTCCTTGAGCATTATCAATTATCGATCATTTTCACACTATACTGACAATATACCGACTTTTATTTGACATCTCCAAAACTTTTTGTCACTTGACAAATATTCATTGTTTGGAAATTCATTACAAATCTATGAGTTTTTCACCATACTTTTCTTTTTGCGAATTCACACTGACCAAAAAACGATCTGGTTGAAACATTAACTTGAAATTTGGGTCGATTCACTTAGGAATGTGATTGCAACGTCCAGAAAGAAATGGTTGAACTCAAAATTAACTACATATTTTAGTGATCACATCAAGAAAAAACATCTGGTTTTTCTAACCCGAGAAATGTAATAAATTTCGGCTTCAGCACTCTTTCTGGATGTCACAATCATATTTCCTGTGGATAACACTAGCTTTCAAGTTACTGCAACCACGGATGTCCAACTAGATTGTTTTGCTGTCGGCGCACAGATATTTTTCACAGTGTAGAAGAAATTCCAGATCAGAACCACAATCAAAAAGCCAGCTACAATGATGGCGAAATGTCGGCAACCAACCGATATAGGACGCGGATCCACTCCGAAAGCTCAAAATCTGTACCGGCTGGTGTATGGTTCCTGTTGAGTGTCCATCGAAGGGTTCCCTATCATTCGTACAAACGTGGGACATCGCTGCTGACAATACAGTCCAGCAACGGAGCGATTGTTGATCCGATAATCAACCAATGCACAGTCATACCACACTGAGAAAACATTCGTTCTAGTTAAACGAAATTTTGTTTGAAATGGACGCAGATAAGCTTTCTGGCTGACATAAAATTCATTTCCAATGAAGAAAATTTGATACACAATGATCAACAGTTTCTTCTATTTATCCTAAACTAATGTTATTTCAGCCAACCAAAATTTTGTTAGGCTAGAACAAACTGTTTTTTCAGTATATAGCTGGTCAATAATTGATTTCCTATCACCGACTCAAGTTCATTCTGAAATTATTCTAAAATTCAATATTCCAAATTGATAATCCCAACCAGAAATTTACAACAGGCGCAGTACTGCACCAGTACAGTCAAGACTGGCAGGGTACTGGCATTTGTCTGGAATGATAACGCTTTTCAATACTGGGGATTGAGTACTGATGCCATTATTCGCAATCAGTGCAGGGCCAGTACTGGGTTAGTACCTTGGGTTAGGCTGGTATTAAGTTCTCAGCACTAGTTTATCAGTACAGGCATATTACTGTATTTTTATGTATCCAGTACTGATCCCGTACGTGTTGACCAAGTGTTGGGGACCCAATACTGGCACTGTACTGCACCTGTTGTCAACATTGGCATATTACGGATTTTTCTGATTGGGATGGTACTCATACAAATGGAGTATCTGCGGTTTAGAATTGTGTACTTGAGTGGACCTGTAAGAAGATAAAAGAAACAAACAATCAAATATAAGCAGCGACAAAGAATCTTTGGAGTTTCTACTTTGTCTGACAGTGTTTGAAGGTTTTTTAAGTGTTCCAACAACGTCTGAATGTGTTTTAAACATTTCAGACCAGTTTGGACTGTCAGAATCGTTGATTCCATCGTCAAACATTAATCGAATTGGTATCGCAAATTTATCTCCCGAGCGGAAAATTCATGTCTAATATTCCAACAATTGGTATACAGAAATAATAACGATTAAATTTCCCCAAATTCCTTTGTCGAAAAAGTTTCAAAATTTGCAATCATATCCTATAAATCAACTAACAACTTCCTCATAATTATGGTTATTTTAAAGGTACAAGTGTATCATGTTGATACACAATTTTGCGATCTAAATGCACTCACAGGTAAATAAATGTACATTCGAGATCCCTTCTCTTTTCACTTGTCGTGGAACCCCTTTCTTCGTACGAACCAATCGGATTCTTTCGTTTGAAATAATGCGTCTTTTCATGCTGTAATCGCAGATCGACAAAACCTACACTTCAGGCTGTTCTTTAAGCTTGTAATTGTGTGTGGATTTTCACATGGGTCCTCGGGCAACTTCGATTCAAATCTCTTGCTAACTGATTTTAAATGGTCGGTTATATTTCTCGTGTTTATATAGACGGTAACGCGTGATTATCGAAATCTTTTCAGTGTGAAATAAACAATCTCCTATCAAGAATATTTCTGTAATAAGTGGGACCTCCATATATGAAATATAAATTTTATGTTCAAAGTCATTTGTGTTCGATTTTTGTATAAAAACAAACACGTGTATTTAAATTTTCTCTTTCAAATAATCTGATGCGTGAATTTTCATATAATTCTATAAAAATTGCATATAATTGGAAGGTGCGTATATAATATACATGAGATTAAAATTATATAGAATTTGTGGATAGTTTTAATGAATTTTCATATACACCGTGCTCCAGAGGAGACTTTCGTGTACTATCAACATATTTTACAGCCAAACTGGAGCAACTTTTCTATCGAGCGAAACTTTATTCGACGTTTAGTTTTTGGAATATAAACATTTTGAAATTCTTGAAGAGATCCAAATATATGTGAAACGCTTCGATTTTGACACCTTCGAATTGAACACCATTTTCCAAATTCAAGAAAGATGGATTTCAGAAAGGGCAATTGAAGCGTTCCAGTGTGCACAATTCAAAGTTGCGACAATTTGAAATTTCTCGAATTCCAATCAATTAGAAAAAGAGTCTTAAATCTTCATCACTAGGATTTGAAAAAAACTCTAGTGAAATTTTGCCAAATAAAAAATCTAATCAACATTTTGTGTCTTGCGATATCTTTCATACAGACCTCTTGCACAAGAGTTGTAGATAAGTTTTATCCAATTCTTTCATTTTCGTATTGAAAATAATCAAGATCTATAAAAACTTCACGGAAACTTCATACGATTTGTGTATACATTTTTTTTACCGATCGTACGTATAGGAAAATTCGTACCATTTCAAATATAAAGTGGGAAAGAAAGTCGATAACACTTCAGCACTTATAATACGAAAAAAGATATTGTGGAGAACGTGAAATAAACAGCATTATGCGCAAAAAAAGCTGGTAATTAATTACTCTATGATTGAAGGATAATGTTAAATCAATTCCCAAATATTCACTGACCATTTGGAAGATATTGTCAGTATCTTTTGTATTTATTCAAATTTTCTACAGTTTAATTTGAGGAGATTCAAATTTGCTAGGTTTGAAATGTTCTGAACCAAAACTTCGCAAACACTGATGGGCAAAGTTGTTTGAGCCAATTTATTAATAAACCTCGACTGAAATTCAACAATTCAGACATCCAGGAACAAGATTTTACGCATCGGAACCTCCGGTTGCTGCATGGCAGCAGATTTTATACACATCACCCAAACACGCACCACGTAAACAACAATAAAAACAGAAATTATTCACGAGTCAATGTTTCGTAATACGATAATCCAATTAGCACACCCCGTGTACAGAGATTCTATCTTTTTGAAATAAAATTTCCCCCTTTCTTCAATCGAATTTCATCATTATTATGATCACATCAATTACCCTAATCCCAAATTCTAAGCAAATATCTATTTAAATGCTAATTACTCGGTCTATCGACCACACATAATACTGCTCCTCCTAATAAAGAGAAGATTACAAAGCAACGTTTCTCGAATCATTCGAACAATTCATGCAATTTAAAAATATAATAAAACGCGAGCGGCGAGGAATGGGTGAGGGAACTATAAGCGCGTTAATAACTCGTGGCCCTTTCAATTTCATACTCTTTTGCTCGACACTTTCGCTCTTCTGTATGGTGTCGCACGACATCGAGAAAGAAGAAGAAGAAGAAGAAAAAGAAGAGATCGCAGTAGTAGCAGCTATCCAGCCAGCCAGCCAGCCAGCCACCGAGGGTGCAGTTAATTCTAAAGCGATTAGGCGCACGCGACGATGGGGCAAAGGTGTCGACCTGCAATTGACAACGGCTCGAGGGGGTCGTGCCACCAGAAGAGTTGAGATCCCTCGAAGGGTGGTAGCGGTGGAGGAGGAGAAGGAGGAAAAGACTCTTTCGCGACATCATCGTATCGAGGGGAAATGAAAAATCAAATTAAATGAAATTAAATTAAATTGTTACCCGATTCGTGAGCGGACATTAATATACGCGTACCGTACAAATTTCATTGTTATTCCCAAACACGTTTCCGAATGACAAATATGCCTGCACGCATTTAGGGAAATCTAGAATATTAATTGTATAAATTCTAATAAAGATTCTCATTCATCAAGTTAAATTTAAAACGACTTGAAAAGGAAGCGATAGAAAATTATTCGAGACGTTGTCAGCCGCGACCCTTCTTGGTTATTGAAGACAATTTTAATATCGGTGAATAATGGATGGAGGTCGAGGGGAAATGGTATCGGAAGGTGGGAGAGAGGAGAAGGGAAGGGGATGGCCTGAAAACTTAAGGAGCATCGTAAGGTCACAGAGAGAATCATCGGATAAAGGAGGAGTCTTCTACAGGACGAGAACGAGATCTTGATCCTAGCGGGTTGGCTGGCTACGTGGCGGGCATGTGAAACGGTATTCAATATCTTTGCTCTTGCTTTTAGATAGGAGAACGGGGTAAGAGGAGGAAGAAGAAGAAGGTATGCTCATTGTCACCGCAAAACCATTCCACGCGAATTCGAGATTACGTGGCACCCGTGAAAGGGACAATCGATCTGGAGCGAGCAAACGCCGCGCCAAGTGCGACGTGTCCAAGGATCGACGGGATATTACAACGCGAAGAGCGAAGGCAATGCGCGGGCCACCCTTTTCTATATAAAGGATCGCGTGACGTTCCAGAAGCTTTCGCACAACCATTTAAAAATGGAACAGACCCAGATAATAATGATAATATATTTATATCTATCCCAGAACGTGTACGAGTATTGAGAATATTCGATCGATAAACGTCTCGTGGTTCTATCTTTGAATTCAACGGAGACATACTTCTTTTTTTTTCAAATTCATATGATATCGAGAGAGGTTAGAAATTTAAAGTTGGGTCAAATCAAGTGTTTTCAATTCAGAAATTCAGTTTCAGAACATATGAGCATTTATGGATTGAATTTACATTTCTCATTTGAATTGAGATAATTCCTGCCTTCTCTAAGCGAAATTCACTTTTCACCCGGTATATGCTTATATATATATATATATATATATATATATGAATGTTCTTATCATGGGCTCGCTTTATTCTCATATATACATGCTGAAAAAAATGAAATGTTTCTGCTAAACCAGTTCAAAATTCGCTACCTTTGTTATTTTCTTTGTAATTATTATTTGTCTTTCTATACAGTTTTGTATGAGACGTGGGAATTTGTGCTCGGAAACTGGTATCCCGTCAATAAGCTTTTTAGTTTGACAGATTTTATTGTTTAAGGTCAAATTGTTAGAAACTATGTATATAAAGAAGCTGAATAAATCTGCCCAACAACAAAAACCACAGCTAACTGGATTGCTGAAACAGCAAAACTTTTAATATTATCCCTTAAGATGCAAACGGTTTTTCAACACCCTAATTCAAAGTTCTGTTAAACCATTCCGAAAAAATCTGAAAAAATGTATGACACCTTTTCAAACATTCTATTTGAAAGATCAACGGTGATGTTACCCGAACAATAATTTTTTGATATTCATTTTTCTAAATAAATCTGGACAGTTACGAATGAAAACGATTTTCGCTTGGACACGAAGGACCCTGGTTTGCAGGGTAAGAGTTATATACAGAATAGCAAACAAATCTTGCTGGAGGAGTCAAGATTTTTTACGAGCACAGTAAAAAAATCGCTGTCTCAGCTCACCAGATTGCTGTGATAGCACATAGATTCTTGTGACAGCAATCACAGCACGTTTCGTGGTGAATTTACGAAAAGTTATTCAACAAATGAAATAAATAGGCCCAACCAGCTGATGGATATTGATAATCATAAAGTTTCTTAATTTCCTGCAAATCTAAGCACGTTACAACCTTTAAATACATAGATAAATCATTTAACAGGGAATTTATGATTCTAAAAAGTAATTATTCCACTCTCACGTAAAATGTGTTATTTAAAATGAATATAAACATCGAAATGAATGAATAAACGAGGTGATTGGTTTCTTTGATAAATTCTATAATATTAGCAAGTGAATTATCACCAAATACCAGAGAAGCGAGCGTTCTATTCGTTTTATTCACCTCTTCAAATTACTAGAACTAGTAAAATAGATATTTACATGAAAAAAGAAGAACTCTCATGTTGAATTGACCAAGTTCGCGATAAATTTAATAAAAATTCCCGTAAACGTGACAAATAATCCATATTTTGCATATATCTAGTAAGCGCAGCTCCTATAAATCAACAGTTTCTATTGAAGATCTTCTAAAATTTGTATTCAAGGGATGTATAATCAAAATTCATTCATATTTGAATATGATAATCATTCACATGAAAATAAGAAGACAAAAGGTAAAACAAATTTCAATCACAATATCAACTCAAATAATCCAATAGAAGAGAATATGGTACTAAAAAAAAAAACAATTCAAATACAAGTTGAACCTGTAAAGCAAGTGCGATTTCTTCAGAATCGCAAGAAATTACATTGTAAACGACAGGTATTAATAAGAAAAATAGCGAGCCGCGTTGTGCAGGCAAGTCACGTGAAAACGACATGTCTATACATTCTCTGCATCTAACGTGAAGAGAAGCTTGCATATATGCAGGTATATAGTCCTATTTGTCCTCTTCTCGCCTTCTCCTCTTTTCTCTGAAGGACCTTAAGATACCGCGAGGACAAACCATGAGAGAATAAGAAGAGAGGAGGGGTCGATGAACGTTGTTCAAACGAGGGAATAGGGTCAACATCGTATATACCGATCTTTTCTTTTTCGTATGTATATAGTGAGCACTGTTACCGAGAGAGTATCGAGAGAGAACAACGGCACGAAGGAGTGAAGAGAAAGAAGTAAAGAAAAATACCTATGGAAGGGACAAAAAAGAATGACAAAACTTGAAGAAACGTAGAGTAGGTAGGCACGCCTTGTTATTGTAGCGCTAATGGATGAACAAACAGCCCACAACCGCGACACACATCGCGTATAATAACGTATCGAAACCCGTTCGACTTCGCAGGTCAAACGCGTCGCAACGCATGATTCGGTCATACACGAAATGGTCAACATACGTTAAGGAAAACAATTGATAGCACGCGATGGAAAATGTTTCTCGAAGAATATACATTGTAAAAAGTCCGACTGTATCTTAACATAAGCTAATATTCAGATTGAAAGTAAGTTTGACTTTTTACTATCCAAAGGATCGATTCTATTTGTTCCAATGAAGTATATTTCAATACCAAATTTCTCAGATTGAAAGGAATTTTAATTTCACTGTAAAAAGAACATTTTTAATTCAGATTGTATCATGACTGAATTTGAGACGCAGCCAAAAATAGCCTATTTTAAGCACAAGAAACAATCATCGACGCAATGGAAAAAGCTGAATTTTAGTCAATTTTCAAATTAAGATGCCTGCGCACTTTTTTCAGTGGCTAGTCTCTAAATTTTTCCCATTGAAAGCAGATAGCAAATGCCTTTGGTTTCGAATTACTTCAACTTTGTTTGAACTTTTAGGAACACGCTGAGCCTGGTATCTTTGTCATTCCAACATTGATGCCCACGATAAAACGTTTGTGTATAAAAGATTCACAGTAAAAAGTAAAACTGAGACGTCCATCCTGAAGATTAGTTGACTTTAAAGTGCAGCCAAAAATAGTCCTGTTTTAACTAAAAGTAAGCACCGAAAACAAATGTCGAAACATTTCTTCCTTTTCGAGGAAGATGCAGTCACATTCAATCGCTTTTGTTCAGAGTAAGCAACGAAAGTACTGGTCAGAGAATTCGATTGGAGTTTTTATTAAAATTTAGAATTATAAGTGTTACAAATGTTCAGCGAATTTCAATGATGTCTCAACAAAGTCGAATTAAATCACCATTTCTTTTGCTATAAGATTATGATAGATCGTAGTGAAGAGTGGGGAATCGAACAAATCTCAAATTTTTCCTCGAAGTTTTCTGAAAAATAAAAAAACTCAGATCGCAAATAGTAAATAGTTGCGTCTCAGCATGTGCTGAGCTTTCCCGAATCTATTCAATCATTTCCGAAAAGATCGAGGTGGTAAAATATAGTAACTTCATGACTCATTTGAACTCCGTTTATTCAATTAATTCAGAACCCAGACCTAGACTTGCAATTTGACTGGGGCTGATCATAAGTATTTATCATTGGAGTAGCTGATGTATTCACCATCTGAACGGTCAACTGATTTTGTTTACCAGATGTAGAAGTATGAAACCAGAATTTCCCTATAAATGGCACTAGCGATCAGTTTAGGGACTCTAAGACCACGTCTTCAGCACCATTATCTCCCCCTAACAGCTGCTGAAGATTTTCAACACAAAACACTAGAAATTCTGCACACCCGTAATTGTTTTATAACCTTGAACATGTCGAGTTTTGTGCCTAAAACCGGCTCCATGGCTGAACGGTTAACGCACTAACTTTCAGACATGGATGTTGGGTAGGCTGGGGGGTTCGAATCCCTGACTAATCAATCCGCCTTTCTCCCTAACGGTAATGCCGCAAAAGGGGAAATGGCGGTTGGTGCTTCAACCAAAGTTTATCCCGAAAGTGGCTACCACCGCAATAGGGGAACGACGGTTGATAAGTCAGGGAATCTTACCCCTGCTTCGTAGGTTAGGTTGGAAGTACGCTTCCCCCGGTCCAATTGGCCTTGGCAGCGTAAAGAGACCGGGTTAACAAAAACTGAATAAAGAAGAAAGTTTTGTGCCTACAAACTGCGATCTGCGGACAGCATTGGTTTTTTTGTTATCATTTAAAGAAAACTGCTGCAGAATCACATCGAATGCTTTTCGAAGCTTACGGCAAACATGCCCTTGGTAAAACACAGTGTTTCGAGTGGTTCAAAGAATTTTAAAGTGGTGAATTTGAAGTGAGAAACGAAGAGCGTGGGGAACCACCGGAAAAGTGCGCAGACGACGAATTGCAAGCCTTATTGGATGAGGATGATATTCAAACTCAACAAGAACTCGCGGATGAACTGAATGTGATGCAGAAAGCCGTCTCTATTCGCTTGAAAGCCATGGGAAAGATTCGGAAAGTGGGAAAATGGGTTCCGCATGAAGTGTATATGAAAGACAGCAAGAAAATCGAAAAACTACTTGTGAAATGCTGTTCGAATTGTGACAGGTGATGAAAAATGGATATATTTTGAGAATCCTAAGCGTCGGAAATCATGGGTGAATCCAGGCGAATCATCGACATCCACTGTAAGACCAAATCGTTTTGGAAGGAAGACAATGCTTTGTGTTGGGTCAGATCAGAAGGGTGTAATCTACTATGAGCTGCTAAAACCTGGGCAAACCGTCAACATTGATCGCCACCAACGGCAAATGATCTACTTGAATCGCGCAGTGCGTGAAAAACGACTGGAATATGGAAAAAGGCAACACAAAGTCATCTTGCTCCACGATAATGCTCCATCACACTCAGCAAAACGGGTCAGGAAAACGATCGAGGCGTTCAGTTGGAAGATGCTACCGCATGCAACTTATTTTCCACACTTGGCTCCGTCCGATTATCATCTTTTCGCGTCAAAGGGATACGCTCTCGCTGAACAGCGTTTCTGTTTTTTTGACGTGGCATTCATCAACTGCCGGAAAGGTGGGAAAAATGTATAAACAGCAATGGAGATTACTTCGAATAGAATATTTGTTATCATTTTCAAACAACAAACGTTTGATTTTTATGAAAAAATTCCGGTTTTATACTTCTACACCTGGTATAACCCGGAATCGAAGCTTCAGATCGAAAAATAGCAAAGGAGGAAGTTTTTTTAAGTAGCATCGTCCACGAGTTATTTATCAGTTCATATAACTTATATATCAATTATAACAAACTCTAAAGCTGAAAGCTGAAATATCAAATATTTGCTCCACACGAAAAAGCACCATTTCTAATGGCTTTTTGCGCGGTCCCGGGAAAAAATCATTAGATCTAATCGGATCTGAACAGATCTAATCAGATCTCATCAGATCTGAACAGATCTTTCTTTTGGGTTAATCAGATCTGATTAGATCTAACCCTATACATAACTAGATCTGACTAGATCTGAACAGATCTCTTTATTGGATCAATCATATTTGATTGGATTTTCCCTTCTATCTGACCAGATCTGCTCAGATCTGATTGGATCTGTTCAGATCTGCTTTTGCATAATATGAAATTCAATTCTCATCAGCATTAGACCTGGTGGATTCTCAGTAGATCTTCCCAGATCTCACTTGATCTGCTCAGATCTGATCAAATCTGATCCTAGATCTGATTGAATCTGCTCCTATATCTGATTGAATCTGCTCCTATATCTGATCAAATCCGCTCAGATCTGATGAGATCTCATTAGATCTGAGTAGATCAGATGCGATTTGGTGAAGACTCACACTAAAAAAAGTATTCAATTATATATATATATATATATATATTAGCGTTTGGTAACAATGATCAAATTTCATAAGTTGGATGTGGCGGAATCAACATTCAGTTAGATGTAATTATCGATGTATACAGATTTACAATTAAGACCTTTTGTCATACCGTTATCAGATGTCAAGATCATGAATGAATAGTCAAATTTTACTATACGCTTTGTAAAATTTGGCTATTAATTCATAATCCTCCATATTTTCATGTAAAAACTGATTTTATAAAACTTTCTGTTTCAGGTTTAGCATGAAAAATAGCAAAAATTCTTATATCTTTTTTCTCCGTGTTTATGCAAAACTGTTTAGATCTGATCAGATCTAACAATATTTACCATAAACCATCTAGATCTAGTAACATCTGTTTAGATCTAGTTAGATCTATCCAGATCTACTTAGATCTATTCAGATCTACTCAGATCTGTTTAGATCTGACCAAAATTTAGATCTGATGATTTTTTCCCGGGGTGCCAACATTTAATATGCCAGCTTGCCGGAAACCTACACCCTAGTAGAAATGCTCTAGTCATTGACAAGTTTTGTAACGCTCAACTCGCCAAAAACTAGACGCTCGCAAGTCCCTCGTAAGGTTCTGGTAAGTTACTTGCAAGTGTCTAGTATCTGGCTAGTTAAGCGTTACAAAACTCGTCAATAACTAGAGCATTTCTACTTGGGCAGGCTCAAACTTCACATGCCCAAAAAGTTATCTGCATAACTGAACTCTCGAAAGGCATTTCAAACCTTCCTAACGATTTGAGAGGGTGTTTAGATTCATTTTCATTCGAGTATATAGTACACCGAGAGAAAAAATTTCCGGGAACAATAAAATATCTAGTTGAATAGTCGCCATAAAATAATTTATTTGAATAAATTTTCATTGATTCGATCAAAGGTTTATTCAATTAAACAAATATTCAAGATGCTATGAAATAATTCATCAATGGAAACAGTTATTTAATTGAGTCAATGAAAATTTCATCAAATCAATCAAGTATTTGTTCTCAAATTTTTTCTCTCAGTGTAAACTCTCTCACATTTTGAGATCAGAGACACACATCGTTATCTTCAATACTACTTCTTTCAGTGGCATTAAGGGGATACTAGTGCCGGGACGCTAGCCATTTCGTATTGGCTAGTTTATTCAAAAAGTACTGGATCAATTCGTACAAACTAAGTTTCTGGAGATTCCTCATGGCTCACAAAATCTTTGGAAACTCAGTTTAGATGAATTTATTCAATAGTTTTTGAATAAACTGGCCAATACGAAATGGCTAGCGTCCTGGCACTAGTATCCACTTAAAGGAGTATTTCTACACAATAATTGTTGAATTCTTCCCAAGAAAAGTTAGAAGCATTATTTCTTCATGGATGAAAACTTCCCACCATAATTTGATGGGTTTTTCATGAAAACTCCCTATTTTTCATAAAATCAGTAATCGAAGCGGGGGACAAACTTCCCAGCATAAATGATTCTAACCACCTTATAGTTAATGTCAAGACCCTTTCTACACGGAGAGAAATTTGTAGTTAAATTTACTATGTAATTATTGTTCCCGAGGAACAGACTGAACTATGACGGGTTCCCCCATAAAACATAGTAAATATGATCAGCATTCTATTGTTGTACCATAGTAAAAATATGCCCTTCATAGTAAAATCCGACAGAATTCAGTCTGTTCCTCGGGAACAATAATAACATAGTAAATTTAACTACAAATTTTTTTCCGTGTAGTGAGCAGCTCCGCTGCAAGCGCCTTGAAAGGTGCTAGACAACCGCAATCATCATTTTTACTGAGACTACCAAATTCTGTAAATAGTATATGCCTATAATTATTCCCATGCGTTTTTCCAGCAATGAATAATTAATCATTCAAAACTTGGGATATTTGGCAAAAGAACAGACGTCATACGTCTCAATCACCCCGATAAAAGGTATTATTGCACAGAACTCGATGAACCCGGCTTTATCATTACGCACATACCTTCACTCTCACTTTTCAAGAGACTTCCTTGTACAGAACTGATTAATCCCAGTCTCCTTGTACTTATTTTCTTTTTTTTTAACGCGAGAACAATCGTTTCCTTGTTAATTGCCTGGATATACGAATCAAACTCGACGTTACTACTCTCGTTTCGTGCATTGAGTTTGCATATACCCATATTATACAAATATATTTCGAGTAGATCGCACTATTGGAATTCATTGGGGTAAGGGAACAGTATTAGCACTGGTGGTAACAAGATGGGAGGGGAAGGGGATGGTATGAGACGATCATTGAAGTAGAAATGCCATTGACGCAAAGTGAAAGTAATTAATGGAATATGCTTGCGCGATAGAATGAATTTGATGGTGGTACCGCGTCCTTGTAGAGGAGGTAGACGTATATAACGCCGAGGGAAAGAGAGGGAAAGAGGAAAAGATCGAAAGAGACTAAAAGAGGGGGAGGGGATAGGCGGGAAGAGGAAGGATAATATCATGGATTTAATTAATATTTCATTTGTATGCTATTTCTCGACTCGCAAACCCTCCAAGCCGTCTCTATATAATTCTCTCATTTATACGAATTTATTCTCTCGCATACATATAAAACGATGACACAGAGGCTAGTGGCAAATCTATACATGTAGACAAATTTCTCTGTAGATCCACCCGCACACGTACATATACGTACAAAGAGGTACAGAGAATGCGGAGAATGGGTCCATTGTTAGATACTAATATTATTCAGTTGGGAATTGTTTCGTGACACCCCTTCAAGAAGAGAAGAGTAGAGAAGAGGAGGGAGAGGTGATTTGCACCGACTCGGTCCACACACAACGTGTACCGGACCAACCGTCTCTGTTTCTCTCTATTTTCTACCCTATTCAGAATATGAATGAAGTTCCCTCTTCCATCGCCAACACATTTCTATGTATTTTTCCCTCGCCCCCGTGTCCTTTTTTTTTATTTTTCAGAATTTCCCTAGGAAACAAAGGAAAAGAATCAAGAAATCTGACGGATAATGAGAAAACCGTGTGTGGGATTTTGAATTCAATATTATGAAAGATGATTTCGAGAATGAGGATCAAGGATAAAGATTTATTAAATTTTGATTCCTAATAATTTTCAATTTCACGATCACAGATGAGGGCGATATTCGAAATGCATCCTCATTTTATTCAATTTCAAAACCAATTGAAATACACTGTAAAAAAAAACTGGAAATTTACTGTGCAACTGGACTGGAAATTTCCAGTGCTAGTACTGGAATATGGATATTCCAGTACATGTACAGAGATTTTGTTGTTACGTTACTGAAAATTCAGTCATTGTACTGGAATTTTCAAGTTTGAGATGATGTACTGAAATTTTGCCATGATTTCGCGAAAATTTTACCGGCTCGTACTACAATTTTATAGTTCTTGTGCACCAAAAAAAAATATTCCCTCAAAAAGGACTTGAGAAAAAATTTGGAATTTAGAAAAAAAAACCTAATCGTTGGTATACTGGAATTATACAGGTTTTTAACTGCAATTCTCAGGTTTTGTGATGGAATTTTCCAGTTACTATGCAATTGAATTATACAGGTTTTGAACTGCAATTTTCAGGTCGTGTGATGGAATTTTCCAGTTGCTATGCAACGGAATTTAATCACTGTTGCACTGAAATTTTCCACTTCTATTGGACTTCGTCATTTCTGGCAGGAAAAATTTCAAGTCTTTATATTAAAAATTTCCTGATTGAGATTTTGAATAATAATTGTAATTGTAGCCAATGAAATTGATATATGAGGTTTTTCCAAGACTTATCCTCTTGTGTTCTAGATATGAAGCATATGTAGTAACCCAAGCTGGCCTTCCAACATGTCGCGCTATAGCTCATCGGTTAGGTCTTAGGTTTCAGTTGGTAGGCAGGTAGAAAAGTGTGGGTTCAAATCCTGTTAGGTAGACATGAGTTTCTGTCCATCCAAATGAACGATCAAAAGTTTCTCAATCATCTTGGAACACAAGGACCCTGCAAAATCACTTTGCGTGAGCAATTTTTTTTCAATTTTCATGGATATTTTCAGCATTAATTTTCCAGTACATGTCCTGGAAAAGTCCAGCTCGTGTACTGAAAAATTCCAGTACCGAGGCTCAGAAAATTTCCAGTTTTGATGCGGGAATTCCATAACGTTTGCACTGAATTTTTGCAGTACAAATATGCTGAAATTTTCCGGTACATGTACAGGTTAATGACTTCCAGTACATGTACTGGAATTTTCCGGTGAAATTTTTTTACAGTGTATCTGACCCATTTTATATTTTCATATCCCGTTTGGAAGAAAAGTTTTATCCGTGGCCAGACATGTATATATATATATATATATGTATATGTATACTGAAATTTGGTTGGCTACCACGAAGAAGAAGCCGTACCCGCTTCTTGAAGTGTGCAAACAGGGGTCTGTGTTTACCAACGTTCGGCAACACTTTATTCTCTTCCACGCACATGTACGGACTCACACAAGTTATATATCTTTGTATATCCACGAAAAGGTTTAAAAGACTTATTCTTCCTCCGATTAGCTTCCACGCACTCTTGTGTACATTTGCGTGCAAGCACATACGTAGATTTCATAAATATATATGAGATGGCACACGTGTACCATCAGCATCGGTGGACGGTTACAGGTAGGCTCTTGGAGTCGGTTCCCAACTAAAGAGAGTCCCAGGGCAAATATTGAGTAAAAGATATATATTCGAGGGAAAAAAAAAGAAAAGGGAGGGAATGTTAAAAGCCGCCCATTCCGTCACACGATCCACTTGAAAACTGAAAAGATCACATTCTGGCCACGGGAAAAGAAATGTTACTGGAATTGTGGATCTAGCAACATTTACCTTTTCAGATATACAAAATGTATTCCATACTCTGAAGATACTTGTACATTTGATGGATAAAATTTGTATTTTCCGAAGCTTCCTCGGAGAGTGATGATGATGTATATTATTATTGGTACCGTAAATAAAGGAAGTTTCCCTCTCCTTCTTTTCTTGGATTTCCGTTGCCGTATTGCAGGGCAGATTATCCTCCGGTTTTCAGACCAGCAAATACTCCACGATCAGGGAATGTTTATTCGGTTTAAATAGATTATACATTGAACCGATAAAATGTACGAACGTCAAGTAAATCGCTGTGAAGCCAAAATTATGATGAAAGGTTTGAAGAATAAAAATGATTCTATGTCAAAATATTGAAAGCTCCTTCCTATTTCAAAATCATATAGGCAATCAGGGCGGATAAGTACACCGGATAAAAAATTCTGTTGAAGCATATTTGAATGTTCGAATGTACATACAGAAAGGAGATTATGTCGAAGATTTCGAGAAAATGTATAATACTCGTGAGATTTATTTGATTACGGGAATAGGAATAATAACCGTATATGCAGTTTATAATGCGAGGAAAGAACTATTCAAATTTATTCAACTATGGCTATAAGGGATTGAAATATCATATCCTGCTTGTGAGTTTTCAAAAAGGAGATTAGGATACTGTCGTGCGGAAAGTTCAGAACAATGAAAGATAACACTGTGAAAAAATTGGTACACGGAAAGACCGAGTGTATTTTCAATATTTAGGAAGATGACTGTCAATTTAGGGAAAAAGAGGATCGTTGAAAAAAAATTCGTTGTTATTTTCCACAGTGAAACTGTCAACTTATGGTAAATTTACTACACTGTAAGAAAATCGACGGTGTTGGAAAAACTCCACCCCGAATGGTGTTGTTTCAACTCCTCAAGGTGTTATTTCGACACAGAGTTGGAAAACATCCGGGTTTTTTCTTCAAAAGCCAGCCCACTGGGTCCAATCGGGTTTTATCGGGCTTTATCAGGTTTAATCAAATCGGACCCAGTTTTCTGTAATAATGTTTACTATGATCTACTAATTCTGAATTTTTATCGTATGGTTTTATCATTTCCCATATATTTTCTTCTCGAATAATATGTAATGATGACATAAGATGATATATTATTTTATATCACCATCAAAAAATACTAAATAAAATACAAAGTAATTGATTTTGGGATTAGTAAAATGTGCAAGTGCAATGAATCTCACTGCAGTTTGATCTATTCCTTGTGTTGATCCTAAAATCTAGCAAGGAGTCTGTTTAACCAATCGAAAATTCCCAATGCAAAACCCTTCATGAAAAAAAATTGATTGACCACAATTATACTATTCTTTTCTAATGATTTGCTGAATGTATTCAGAGAAATAAATTCGTAATATTATACATAATACAGAATAATTTCAAAATCTACTGGTTGAATTCAATCAGTATATCTTTATATTCATATGAAATTACCAAGATATTATGCGAAAATATCCATTGAATGTTATAAGTCTATCCTGATAAATATTACAACAATATTTGTCATTATTGTTTGAGTTATCAAATCACGTTCTCAATCTGTGAAATTTGAATCGAATTGAAGATAAAAGTACATCACTTTTGCTCATAATATCCCTGATAAGACATGATATTTATATAATATTATCAGATTATTGTACTAGAATATTCTCTTGTGGGAATCAAGAATAGAAATAGATTGAAATTCTATGCAACTGAATGAATTTGAATTAAGGCTGGAGCTGGTGATTCAATGTAATTTTATATGAAAATTGTATCAAGTTTCTATAAATTTGTATAAAATATGAATTGAAATTTTCATGAAATACATTTTCATGACGTATATTTCGAGGTGAACGCAATATACTTTGCACCGTCTGAATCTTTGATCATTAACGAAATAATGGATATTCATTGATTAAGTTAGTGATGTCGATTCTTTTTTTATAGAAAAAGTATTGAGTTCTTATAGATTTGTATGAAACATCGGTAGAAATTCGATATATTCTGTATAAAAAAGAATCGATTCTTCCAAAAATCGGTATCACTAGATTATGTACTGAAATTCAACTGATTTTACCGAGTAAAAGATATTTACAACAGTCGGATGAGTGAAATTCCATAGATACAAATTCAGAAAGGAGAATAACATAGGAAAATCTACTAAATAAAATAAACATCCAATCAAACATCTCAGATGGAGACATTTTCCAACTTATATTTAATGAGAATTATATATAAATTATATATAAGCTATATTGAATTGAAAATATTTCCCTTCCTGGATTTTTGGAGTTTTGAATGGGTTTTTTACCACCTAAAAAACCCACTGAGTACAATTGGGTTGGACCCACAGGTGCGATCTCTGTTTCGACACCGCATGCTGTCATTCCAACACTATTGAGCGTTATTATAACAACAAATTTCGGGGTGGACTCCTAAAGAATCCACGCGGTGTGGATTCTGACACCGCTCTTTTTACAGTGTACGAATATTCTTCAATGATCTTTTTTTCCCCTAAATTGGCAGTCATTTTTCTAAATATTAATGAACTCCGTGGTTTTTCCGTGTGAATTCGCTGAGGAATTCTTCGGTGATTCGGACAGTAATTAGCAATTGATCCGAAGAAAAACTCGGGAAAATCACCAGGATCTTGGTCATTATACCGGAAAATGAGGGAAATACACACACTTCGATGGTTATTTTACTGAATTAGTTTATTTAAGGGCTCATATACCCCTGCATGCGATGAAAACCGAGTGAATTTCAAAAATCATTTTAAAGGTTATGTGATGGAAAAAAAATTAATGTTTGAATTCACACTTTTCAATCACTTCTCAACTATAAGAAGAAAAATATAAACAAATTTTTTTCCAATATTAACATTAGTTTTCAACAGCGTGAATGGACTACTCATGGACATCATAGCGCCTCCTTGTCGGCATCATAACTCTACTATCAATCATCCAATCTGCAAAAACGATGAAGCATCTTGAAAAGTAATGTAATAGTTATAGTCTGTCGAGGGGAATTTTTTTTTCCCAAAAAATAAAGAAATTACAGTATTTCAAGCTTTAATATTGAAAAAAACAAAAAAATCAGTGTTTAATAATTTATAACAAATTGTCCAATCAACAAATCAAAAAACCCCCTCGACAGACTATAGAGGAAGTAATTAGCAACATTTCGGAAAAAAAAATGGAAAAATATCAAAAATTGACTGAGTTATCGTGCAGACACTGTCTAAAAACATACTTTCGAGAAAATCGCATTTAAAGTTTCTGGTAGAGACAACGTCAACTTACGCCTAATCTCCCATTCCAGCTTCGTATTGTACACCTTCTTCCTCTTGCATCTTCGTGTTTTTTAAGGTTTTCTGCAATCTTTTGTTAATCCTAGCTTCTACAAACCAAAGAGATACGACACGTAATGGTCGAGAAAAACGCGGCAATTAGCTAGGAAACCGTCTCATTCCGATGTCCGCTCACATTAATCGCTGTAACTTCGTAAAGGAGTGGAATTTTCTTATAATTTTTTGTTTGAAAAATTCTTAAAAGTATAGAGAATAAGAATCTGTAAGAAAAGAAAAATTAATTTTTTGAAAATTCCAGGGGTATATGAGCCCTTAATATTCATAGGAAATTTGATTCTAGCCGATGGTAGCCTGATATTAAAAATCACACGGAACTCTGAAGCTAATTCTTGTAAAATACAAAATCAAAGGAAATACGTCCTTATTAAAAATTTCACGGATTCATATATGCTCCCTACATAATTCACATGGGTCATGTTTGGTTTTTATATGGATCGTAACATTAGGTTATTTTTTAATAAGATTTCAGCATAAAACTAGGGCTGGACTCAAGACTCTCGAGTAAAACCAACAACACTTAATTTTATCAGTTTTAATGCAAGATTCGTTGGGTCAATGTACAAATATTCAAAGAATGAAATGGGAGAAAATTTTTGGAAATATTGTTTTGATTTTGAACATTTGAAGGTCCATTCAAAACTTTTGCAGTCTCGAAAGGGGTCTTGTCTTGGTCTTGAGTAGAGGAAAACTGCTTTATATCCTAGATGCAATCAATTTCATCCCCTCAGACGTGTTATTCCTGATTATTACATGCCCACACTTGACTTCATGTAGAAATTTGTCTTCGAAGATCGTAAAATTGAATGATATTCACTATTTTTAAATTTTGCTCAAGAGTCTCGAGTCCACCTCTACATAAAACAGTTGAAAACCAACTTCTTCGTGACCATTATTTTTGGTTACAATATGTAGAAACCGTAGAAAAGCCTATTTCTCAACCAAATCCTCATCAAGAAAGATAACCATACGATCACCGCGAAAATAAAGCATCCTGGTATCATCAGCAGGGTGTCCAGCAGTCTAGGATTCCAATGAAATGGATCAATCACAAATTTAAGTTCAACGAAATTTTGGTATTCTTTTTTCTCGATGAAAAAAATGCCTAATCGAAGAGAATGCAGCCACGAAGTACGATTACCTTCAACCCTCTATTACCGATCAGACATAAAGGAGGGGAGAAATGTTTGAATGAGGCAATTATATGCGAATTATACCCTTCACGTGCACAGCATAATTGATAATCCTAAACAAAAAGAAAAACACTATTCCACGTTACCAACGAAACTTCATTTTTCTCTAACCATTCTCCCAACACTTGAATATAAAAAAATAAAACTGGCAATAAAATTTTGAAGGAATAAATATCTCCCTCGTAAATAAATTCCCAATTGAAACCGACAATTCCAATTTGTATATAATTCATGTACCCTATGTATACGTACGCCAATTTTATATCTTATTTACTCTTTCTCTCTATATCTCTTTTCCTCTCTTGCCTCGTCTCTCGACACGATCCGAGCGTGTGTATTATTTATGACGAGACTGGCTGTGTATCAAGGGGTGGCAATATATCGACACCCCGTGAAGTTTCCTCCTCTGGCAACTGGTTACCATTCATAATAGCGCATAATAGCCTCGCCACACCCCCGTGCCGCACCACCTGCGTGGCTGGTATTAATTCGCACACGGTACCGTAGCGAATCAAATCTCTCGATGTATACCGTGTGTAACTATGAAAATCGAACCTGAAACAGAACTTTCGTCTCGCTCTCTTACACGGTCCCGTGAGTAGAAGAAGAACGAACCAGACGTGTGTAAGTTTCTATTGAAACGACACACACACACACACCCACACGATATATCTCGATTTAGAGTGGAGATATGTTCTCGGCGCCTGGTATTGTGGAATTTTAAGCCCATACTTCAATGGAAAATCATTGTATTGATTGGAAGAGATATGTGTGTTCGTTATTACGGAATTCTACGGGCTTCTTTTCATTTTCAATTAAAATGGTTTTTACATTTGAAATTAGATCAAATACAGTTGAATGAATATATTGACTATTTTTTTCAGTTGGTTCGTATTCAGTTAAGGTGGCGCTACACATTCGCTTGAGAGTGGATCAAGTGTGGACCCAGAATTCAAGATCGCAATTCAGAATATTGAATATTAATTTATTTCATCTGATCTATATTTGGCTAAGGATTGTTGGAAGTTCGTCTCAAGTTTCACTGTAAAAATGTGGGGAGTTTTTCTTCGCAATATTGATGGATTTCATCCCCTCGTCGTAGAGGAATTGTTTTCCATCAAAAATGAGGGATTTTTCCAACATTTTATCTTTTATTATGGTGAAAAATTTCCCATCTATGGAGGAACTTTGCTGTCACCATTTTTTAGGGAAAACTTGGATAATCAATTTTTACAGTGTTGAACGAATTCAAAATGAGAAAAAATGAGAAATTTCACTTGAAACAAACTGGTGAATATATATCTTCCAATACACGTGCAACCTAGTAAAACGAAAAAAATACATTGTATTTCCTTTGGGGAACACTTGGGAAGGATAGAAATTCGCGTCAGGAATCGTATATAATACACAGTAGACGATATATAATCGGTTTCGATTCTTTCATAAAATCGTTTCATCGAATGCAACAAACCAAGTAACTGGTAATCGCGTAGAGTTAATCGTCCGTGAAGAAGGTAGTCCGATTTCAAAGATCCAACAATCTTCGAATAGTGGATGACGCGTCGTCGCATCCCCCTCATTTGTGCACCTGCGAAAGCTGCTACACCCGACATCGGATACCTTTTTAGCCCAGACTCGCTCGAAATTTCCCATTCACGTGGAAAGTCGTCGTCCACCTTCGTTAAAACGTTCCTCTTTAGAATCACGTGGACCCAAACGACTTGTTCCGCTTGCCACGGTCCATTATCTTCACTCGATACAAAATAATCATAGAAAAGTTTGGTCGGACCACAAACCATCTGGGATATTACAACACAGAAATCAGTGGGAAAATGCGATAGAAGTCGACCAACTTGATCCATAAAAAATGGAAAAAAAAAACAGAAAGATCGGAGAAATGATTGGATAATAATATGGAGTATCAATATCTTATTTATTGTTCGTATACTCGGTCTATACATTTTGCTTAGAGCAGCACATTATGGTAACTACAAAGGCTGACGACGTGTTTCCGGTGTTTTTTCTTCTCCTTCTTCTTCTTCTTTCCATATCGTCGACAGACGGGCTAAACATCTCACGGGTATTATACGGTGTACGTATATATACATATATATATGCATATATATATACCTACATCATATTTAGTTTTCCATCGAATATATATGTATATATTAACTCACTGTGTTCACCGTCACAAGATTTTTCTGTTTCAAATCTTGCAGCCCGTATAAAGTGTTTCTTTTTTGTTTTTACAATTTTTCGTTATATTATAATGAAGTAATTATTATCCATTTACCTAACGTTTTTGATGCTGACTGTGTTTTTATTTCTCGCATATTGTCAAAAACCTTGATCTCCAAAGAGAATATTGAAACAACAAATTAGAGAACGTACACAACTCAGCTCTTTATTCCAATTATTCACGTTCCTCTGAGTTTTATTCTCAACAATGTACGCAATGATATAACCGTATTTATGATTTTTCTCTCTCTCTTCGAGTCGTTACCTATAACTATTCAGCCGTATGTACAGTATTTATTAATGCGGTTTGATATATACAAAGTAGTTGAAAATTATTGATTCATTTGATTGATGATTTTTTTTACATATTATCATCAGCAAGAATTAGAGAGGATTGATTTTTAGGTGTTGAAGAATTTTCAATTACTCCGTACATACTCGCTTATCAATTATACAACTACACACATATAATCTACACTTGATTAGCCTCTTTTTGTTATCTACACATATATAAAGTATGTATAATACGAATCATCGATAAATTTATATTACAAAGTATCGTCTTGTTGTATAGTCTGTATTCGTTATCTCTCTTGTACATCACAACGATTTTCAATTAATATCACTTCATTCACTGGCAAATGTCACTTCTTAGAGATAGAACGATCATCAAATGCAAATTCTCATGATCAAACGGTTTAAAAATCATAAAGTCTTCTTTTAATTTTTCTCATCGGAACTGAATCGTATTGTCTATCGATTCATCCAACAGTTCTGTCAGCGTCCAACAGAAATGTTAAAAAAATACCCAACTCTCAGGAAATTTTGAATATTCGCATCATTTTATGTGATCAGAACTTTTAAAGCTAATAAAAAGTCATAAGTTTTGATTTATCATCAATTTTCACATATATTGCTTTTGGCTTTACTTGTCCATGCTTTCGATACAGTAGTGATTTACAGTAGGTAAATATTACAATCTTCCACTTCCAATCCACAAGGAATTGTATAGAAAGAGAATTTTATTGTTCTTCACGACGACTGGATTCTTCGAAACATGAAACTCTATTTCAATGAATTTAGAACGCGACTACGCGTAACTTGAACTTAATCGAAGAGATTTATTTTTCAACTTGAAAGGATAAAAACGATCATGTTTTCACGTTTAATAGAATTTTTTAAAACGTAAAAATTGTATGAAATTACTAAACGAATTCGTGGAAAAAGTTCGAATCTCGAGTCAGACATGGGCGGTTTCGAGTGCTCTTGTATTCAATTCTGTTCATAAATTACATAGTACGGTGGATTCAAAAAAGTATCTCCTCGTGTAAAATTTATATATAAATCATACACACGTTTTATAGAATTTTTGTAGAATTTATATACAATTTTATATACATAAATTCTAAACAAATTCGATACAATAATTTTTATGCAATAATAAGAAAATTGAATTGAGGGAATAATTTGATAACTCACCGTACCACCCATATATTTCTTGTAGAAATGAGATTGAAAATATGTCTGATTCGACAGTTGCACAAATAAAAACGATCCCAACTCTTCCCGCAGGGATAAAAATTCTCTCTCGAATTAATATTCCGTATCTCGAATGCATGGAAAAACGCATGAATATGCTTTTTAAAGAAATGAGAAAATGTTACTGCAGATAAGACCAGGCCACAGTCTGGTCTTCCTCAGGTCACTCGGAATAACTGGTTTTATCGCTCGCGTCATCCGGACTGGTTTCTCGGTAGGCGTCACCGGTACCGTTTGCGTGCGGATTCTGATTCGGTGGTTTAATCACTGTGGGCAGGTAACCGGTTCCGGTGTAAGGAGCGGCCAAAAACCTGTGCCTCGTCGATGGTATTGGCGTGGTACAGTAGGCCGTTCTCGTAGCGTAAGCTGCCGCGGAAACGGAAGCCGCGGACGCGGCGGCTGCCGACGCTAGAGCACCAGCTAAGGGCGAGAAGGCGGATTTTGGTTGAATATTGTCTTCGCAAACCAAAACTTCCATGGCGGAAACCACATCGCCTGTGACACAGATACAATTCTTTCTCTCTTTTTTCATTTCTCTTTATATTCTATTATTTTTTAATGAACATTCGTGTACGAACATGCACGCAGAAAAGAAAAAAAAAGCGAGGATCGATGGAGATTGATGGGGGAGGAGAAATACATGCACATCCGCGTAACATTTTTGTTTCTCGTCGGAATAGACTTTCTTGGATTTTCCCTGATAATATTATTATTTTACAGTATTTGTGAATATATTATTTCCTTATAATTTGGAAGAATCGAAAAAGATTGAGTCTGTTTTTTTTTGAGGAATGACATCATACAAAAATATCATAAATCGACGAATTTGAGGTTTGTGCGGTCTCTTTCGAATCACATAATACGAACGTTCGAGGTGTTGAGGGGTAGAAGTGATATGATATGTACTGTTAAATAAGCTTATTGAAGAACTATTATAGAGCATTGTCTAGAGTTTGTGCGAAGATTATTGGCAGCTCTGATGAAAGGGGTCAAAAACCGCATAAAAACTAGTAGTAGTCTGAATCGTGGTTTATGCGATTTTCATCTCTTTCAATCGGTTCCTTTTCTTTTTCTCCCCCAGGGAGACAACGTGAACATTTTTTAGGATTCGTTGAAATACATTTTGAAGACTGTTTCGACACCAATTTTATTACTGTTCGAATACATAAAAGTGGAGTGAGATTCACTGACATTTTTCAGTGAGATTACTTTCAAAAAATTGATATTATTTTCCTTTGCAATCCATTATGATCGTAAAATCATGAAACATCGCCTTTGAAAAGTCTATAGATCGTTTTGGTAAGTTCTGTTTCAATATTTTCATAGTTCATTACCATAACAAGTGGTTGCTATTTTAATTTTCCTTACAGGAAACAAAACTTAATTCAATTCGTTACAAAGCCTCATAAAAAAAAAATTAGAGAACTCTTTGAACCCAAGTCAATAATTGAAAGAGCCTGAGAATTAATGAAATGTCACTGACGATTAGCGCTAACTCTTGCAGTGGTTAAATCATGTGTCTCAATGGAATTTCAGTTATTCTCAGTTTTTTATACTGTTTCGAATTCGAGAGAACGTTTTTGATCAAATAGAAGGTTGGCTGTTCAAAACAAAATTGAAGAAACAGGGAACATTCGTAAGTGTCATTTAGAACCAGAGAATGTATCGTTAAATCAATGTTCCATTAAAAATGTTTTAGAGCTATAAGGGAAAATTATTTGGAGATAGCTTGGCGATTTTTATACCTAGCAATAAAGCGGTGCAGCGCTATTAGAACATTATTAGAATAATATTATAACAATACTATTGCGATGAGGAAAAAGTCTATACGCGAAGACGCGGGATGTTTGAGACAAGTATTCGAAAGAAACAGTGAACGATAGCGCTTTCACAACTGTAATATACACTGTTAGAAATTTCTGCATAAAGCTTCAATCACATGCGATGGAAGCAATTTCCACTCACGTAATTGAAAAAGTTCTTGAAATTTCAATGATATTCGAATGAAAATTCAATGTACTATTATGGGTAAATAATATAGCAAAAATTGAAAATTTAATTACATGTGATTGAATTCTTAGTTCAATCACCAAAAATTGGGAATTTTATTTACCAGTGTACTTGCAAAATGAATGAAAATTCAAGAAATTTTTAACAGTGTAGTTGGTAAAACGATCTGGTATATATATCCGTCCTACTGTATTAAATATGCTCCTCGCTGCCACAGCAATATATTGCGAATAGCATACAATTTTTTTTCAATTTTATATCACATCTGTTCGGAAAATATCCCAACATGAAGAAAAAACAATTCGCTGTGGCAACGAAATTTGATTTTGCTGAGTTCCTTCTACTGGAGCAGCCAATTTTTCGTTTTTCCATCAATCTTGTGAGCTATGAAAGTGATTTTTTGGTTGTGGCAACAAAAAATGTTGGCTTCTCTAGCGAAATTCGTTTGCTATCCTATATAAAATACACAACATTTGCTGCTCCAGCAAAAGGAACCCAGAACCATTTTTCTCCGTGAAAACTTTGCTAATAATTTACGATGAATAAGCAAAGAGATTTTGGAGGTGAAGTAGTATCAATTTTCGATCAAGATTATATAAAAATCGATAAGTTTTCTATAGAAAAGCATCGATTCTGTCGATTTCTGTATCTCTCAAACCATTGTTGTGCTCACCGGGAAATGTTATTCCCTTGCAAATGATCGACATAGGGTATATTTCAGAATGCATTTCAACCTAAAACTCGCGGTCCTAGAAAAACAGGCGATTTTTGCGTTCACTCTTTTCTCTATGGTTTTGTATAGCGAATCGTATATTTACGATACAAGTTTATAAATTCCTATCAGATTCAATCGTGGATTTACTATAAGTAATTATTCAAGTTTCTATCTCGTACCTATGATACACTGCCCCCATATTCACGATAAAACACGATACAGACTTTCTCTTGGACGATTCACAATACTACAAGTAATCAACTCAAAATAACAATTCGTTAGAGATTTTATGATAAACTATGATATATTTTCATCAGATAATATGTCATTCACACAAAAAATGCTGCAAAGTTCTTAAAAAAACCCTCGAAGACATACATTTTTTCATTGAAAATCTGACGCATGCCTTTCAAGTGACAATACTGGATCTTTTATCATAAAAAAAGCTCAATGCTGTTCTATTTAAAATAAAATATTATACCAGGAAATGCATTTGAAAATAAACCAATTCAAGGTTTGAATACTGGAATTTAGTTTCAGATAAGAATTTTCTTAAACTAGTCAAGATATTTTAGAAATTTTCATAAGGATTCTCCCTTGAAATTTATCATTATAGAAGATACATTTCCAAAACAATGAAAATTATATCATTCATCGCATAATCATTGAACCTATGAAGAAAAAGATATTCGATCATCAGATCCGTAAAGCACTAAAGGTAATTTACAACTGGAATTTAATTGCGAATGAAGAATATTGCACTCTGTACTACGATATTTCAATAAATTTATCCATTGTACTTGGAATGATTCTCTAGCGTTTGAATTTTCAATTTCAAATGTTTACACTGATGTTATTTGATTACCTAATATTCGATTGAACTCTTTTCTTTGAGCCGTAAAATAATTATCAAAAATATGTATCAATGATATCGCCTTTTCAATCCAATGGATTCATCAAGCGGGAGGGAAAACTTGTTCGAATAAAGAAGCAAGAGAGGATGATGCATTTGGCATGAAATGAGAAATTACATGCATTTGAAAGAAAAAAATAACAATGGTATATTCTTACCTTTACACCGATGTAACAAGGCCTCGACGTCTGCTCTACGTCGTCCTGGAAAAACACGTAGCAAAACATCGACAGGCGATCTTTGTTGTTGTTGTTGCTGCAGTTGCAAACCGCAAGGCTGTTGAATACTCTGCATTTGCATCTGCATTTGAATCTCCCTTGGTTCAGGCAAATGATGATGCTGATGTTGATACAACGCTGGGGAACAGTACAAGGAACCCGCTGTTGGACCATAAAGAGGCGCGTAAGGGGGAAAATGCACTGCTGCGGCTGCAGCCTGAAACAGTTCATCGGGAATCTTCGGACATCCAAATTGTCTGCATAAAAGTTTGCTTACGTTTATATATAGAATCATATACGATTAAGTAGAATATTAAAGCATATATATATATTCTGCTACTGCTCGACTATGACCATAAATTCTCTAAAACGGGATTTATCTTTGTTCTAGGGAGAAAACAATACATAGGTCATGCAACTCACTGCTAACGAAGGAGGTGGCGGGCTGTGTCTGGACTGAACCAAATCCACCGGCTGAAGGCTTTGTTGTTGGGCTTGTTGTGGACTGCCGTTCTTACGTAAACTAAGGTTTTCTGGTGCCGGAGTGTCCTCCCTCTGCGGTATAAGAGCTGGCGTTAAAGGGGGTGTGTGCGTTGGACTTGGCGATCCAGGTTCGGGGCTTCCATCCTCGGAATCATTCAGACTGTTGGTTCGTTTTCTTACAGTCTCGTCTGACATACCTGAAGAACCGGATACTGAGAACAAGAGAATATTATACTTCATACACAATTTTCTCAAAGGAATCTGTAATGTTTACATCGATGAGATTACAAACCTGGGGCACGATCTGCTCGAAGCTCGCCACCGGAATCGGAATCTCGATCGTCTTCGTTTATATCCTCTACCGAAAGTCTTGTTCTTTTATCACCCTCGTCTCCCGAAACCCTCGATCGTTTCGTCACTGAAACAAAAACATCCATAAGTATGAATTTTTTACCGCAAATTTGATCTAGAGTCTTTATTAAATCACGCTTTTAATACGAACTTTTATAAAAATCTGAGAAGGTTTCTGTTCCATAAGGACTACCCAAATCATTTCCATTCAGAACGTGAAAGCAAAAAACATCACAATAGTTCGAATATAATACGATGAAATTCTCAAGTCTCGATCGAAGAATTTTTTATAACAAAAACTATCCAATGTATGATTTCATTGTTGCTCTTTGCAAGCACGATGTTCCCTACGATCGTGCGAGAAACAGGTCAAGTGCTCTTAAATCTCGTTCATTCGATCAAATTTTCCCTATCATCGTGTAGAAGTATTCAACGAGGGAACAATCAGGGAAAGCGATCCTCCAAACACTTTTCAAAATGAAAGAATAATTCTCCAAGATACAACGTGAAACACATATATGAATTGTGAGGAAACAATGGGAAGAAGATCCGTTATGTTACGCGATTGTATATCGAACAGTTGTTCAATGTGATTCCTCACTCGCTCTTCTGGATGTTACGCAAAAGAGTGCAAGAGGGTGGGAGAAATTGTTGGATAGTTAGAGAGATTCACTCGCTGTAATGACTACGAGTGGGGCAAGTATCTCTTTTCAATTGAAGAGGATATGTGCGTAGTTGTAAGAAGAAGCAGGGAGAGTATAGGGGCAGCACGTTTTAAGAGCAAGCTACAATCTAAACGCTTTACGCGCCGCTGCACATTACTAACGAGAACACTCGTGCTAAGGAGCCGCGCCAACTTACGTTTCCGTAATAGCACTCGAAAGTTACTCGTAACGCCACTTGTAACACAGACTATTATGCCTAGAATCATCCACAAGTTTATTCTTGGTATTATACATTCAGAGATTCGTAGAAATCTTCAAGACTTCCAAAATGGATAGCCCGTGAACGAGGTATAATGATTTCTGGATCTTTCAAATTCTTGAGAGGGAATATACTTCTCTCTAACCAAGTTTCAATACGTTGATGTGAGATGATTTTCGGTCAATCAAGTGAGAGCTGTTGACCAGCTGTGGAAGTTATCAAAAATAACAGTCATTTGCATTGTTTGGAGCGGTTTTCTAACCGCTCTATTCAGTTTCTATTGCATTATTTTGCTACACAGGACCTCCTTCTTCTTGGACAGTAGAACATTATTTTCACCATATTGGGGTGCAAAAACTTTTTAATTCATCAGAGATATGTCATTTACTTTATCCCTTTTGAATTCAATGTTATGTGATTTACTTTGAACACCTTTTTGAAATCACCATCCCGTAACGGAGAATTCTAATGGTGAAAAGAAATGTGAAAACCAATGCAAAGTTCATGAAGAAAAGATATTTGACAACAACATGAATTGTCAAGTACTTTTGGTTTGAAAACACAAAGTAATTGAATGTATTATCGTTCGAATGCAGAAAAAATAAACAACCCTCATCACGTTTGTCGGAAAATAATTTTCAGTTCCAATATTTTTCTTGTCCAGGAATAATTCAAAATTCAAATGGAATGCGGAATACGTCAACATTTTCAAGGAATATAAAACTGGTGAACAACTTCCCAACACGCTATTGATATCAAGTTTATATTGAAAAATAAATTAGAAAGATAATTCTCTGAATTATTGCATTCCGGGAGGAGCAATTTTCAAAATTCAATATAATTCATATATAATTCAATATAGTTTATATTATTCATTTCATTGAAGTTTGAATCGTTTATAAATACGAACCGAAATTGCAAACTCACAAAATCTGTTGAATTATCTATATTTTATTTCGAATTAACTCCTTGGAACTGAAAACATCGTTTGAAGAATGTGTTGTAAGATTTTTGATCTCTAACAGCTGAATATTGTGTTTTTCGAACACTAATTCGTTTCAATAAACATTTATACTCAACTTATACATAAATTTGGTATAATTTCAGAAGATGTTTCCCTCGACATCTTATAAAGAGAGCTTCTGATCCAAAACAGTTTGTTCTTCATCCTGAGGTTTGGGAATTGATTGGGAAAAATTCGATCCCATACCCAAAAGAGTTCGATTCCTATTCGTATGTTTATTGTTAAACTCACCATGCGTCTGGGTGAAGAGAAAAATTACACCGCAATACAGTACAGTATAGTTACTGACTACAGTGTCACCTCCCTTTTTGAGTCATTTGAGTGTAATGCTTGTCCTATGCCCTCTTTTCTCATTTGGTAGAAAATTTGTTGTAAACCACTCTGAATTTTTCCGTTTATTCAAACACTCGTCAAAGAATTCCAGTATAAGTTTTGGAAAATTTGGAGAAGATCAGAGATTCAAGAACCTCAAGGCTTCTTTAGAATCTCTCCGCAATCGAGAAGGGTTACAGGAATAACAAATTGGTCGATTACTATAACGCTCACAGAAAAATTATTAATAGAAAATTTGTTTACAGAACTAACATCTGAGTCGCTGGAATGAATATTTCCGCATGAACGACAAATTTTTTTCCCTCATCGTCATAGTAATAAACCATCATTTTCCGTGCGAATTTCTCCGAATCCGTTACTTATCAAAAATTTCAAAGCAAATGTTCAAAAATTGAACAAATTTTCACGAGAACTAGAAGACAATTTTTAACCTTGTAAACTTTTTCTTCTGTCCTGTGGATTGTGTAATCCTCGATTTAAATTAAAATGTAACTAACTTTACATTAAAAAGTTACATTTTTTTTTAATCCACGACGACTCTATCATTTCAATCTGAAGTGAATCAATTTGAAAATACGAGTGTATTCTCTTTTGATGTTTTTTCTACAACAAAAATTGAAGGGAAAAAATGAAATGCAGTATGAACGGTGTTGTAACTAAGAGAAGGAAACCTCTGAACGACCATCGAAAGACTGGACTTGAACCACCACCACCACCACCATCACCACTACCGACGGCGCATTGAATTCTCTTCGAGTATTCACCAAGCGACTCCACGTAACGGGTGGGTGGTTCTCACAAGGAACGGATTTTTCACTTGTCGGATGGTGGGAAGGAAGACTCCGTGGCATATCGAATTCAGCGATATCGAATGGAGAACCTCTGTTGCGGTACTTGAGTTATCGAGGTTGTTAGAAATAATTGCGATAGCCGCGTCGTATCACGAATACATACCCTCGTCGATTTGATTCTGAAAATAGTAGTAGGAGTATGTACATAAGTGCACGCACATACAGAAAAGTTGGACGTGTGCGCGAGAAATGCGTGCACGTGCAACAACTCTCCACCAAAGAATACACAGGTCCGCTAAGAGAGAAGAGAAAGAGTAGAATACGGATCAATGCGTGAAAGAATCGTAGGGTGGTGTATTGGTAACGAATGATGGTAGATATATATACATATATATATATATATATATATATATACCGATTTCAGGTGGTGGAGAGGTTGCCTCGGCTGACCGCTCGTTAAAAAGTTTAACCGTCCGTTTATTAATACTACGCGCGCCGGTATAAGAGATCGCTAAAGCCGTGAAATGTAGCCACAACCTCTTTTCTGCACTCTTTCCGCCCTTCTGCTCTCAGCCTTTTTCAATTTTTCCCTCTACATTTATCTTTTTGTATATATATCGCACAGATTTGCCTTTCATAATTGGATTTATGTATACATATATACGCACCATTTTATGAATTCTCGAAATGAGAAATCGGTGGAAAGCTTTTCTACTACTCATTCAAAGTGTTTTCAATACTTTTCCTCGTATCCATTTCTTTCGAGTACGATGCTGTTTCTTTCTCGTAAAATTTATATCCTAATGGTCCTTGAAACAAGGATAAAGCTTCTCATGAATTTTTCTTTGAAATCCTGTAATTGGTTTACATTGCATCTATTTTTCTCTCCAACAATATTCTGCGAAAGTTCTATATGAAGTGTTTCATCGAGAAAAGGAGAAAAAGATGAATTCAATTGGATGGTAATATGAGTTTTTCAAATGGTCAAAAGGATTTTCTATATATTTATGCTTTATTGAATTGAAACTGCTGAACTATTTGTAACAATTTTCTATTATCGGGGAACATCAAATATTCAGCCCAAGTTGGTTTTCAACCTGAGATTATAGCAAATTCGGGCTACGAGCTGGGTACGCTTTAGTAGAAATAATTCTAGTAGTTCTCAAGGCTATGGCAAGATCTTAGCAAGCCTTACACAAGTCCCTCACAAGAGCCTGATAAGACCTTGCAGCCTATAATTGGACGATGTATGGCCTTGAATATATAAGGATGGATTTCCTATCATTCGTACAAGTGTGGTCCATGATTGGCTAAAAAGTAAAAAATAAAACCTACTTTCAACCAGAATATCAGCTTGTTTTGAGATGCAGCCGAAACTAACCTTGTTCTGGCTGAAACTGAGCACTAAAAGAATGCCGATACAGTGGAAAGGACTGAATTTCAGTCAATTCTCCAAGTAAGATACAGCCACATTCAGTCAGGGTTTTTAAAGTGATAATAACATGGAGTAACGAAATTTGCTGTCGCAGCAAATTGAAGTATGACATACAGAATAGCAAACATTTTTGCTGACCTAGCTAGAAATTTGTTACCACAGCTAACTGACTGGATTGCTAAGAGAGCAACATGATTAAATTTTCAGTACCATGTACAGAACAGCAAACAATTTTTGTTGCAACAGTTAGAAAATTGCTGTCACAGCAAAATTAAATTTCGCTCTCACAGCAAATTCCTTTTTTCTCCGTGAAGGATGCCTAGCAATAATCAACTGATGTATGGCGAGGTTAGATGAACAACAACAACAACAATTGATTTCCCTGACATTGACTACAAATCAGCAGTCAATGCTATAAAAATTGAAATTCACTTTCATCTGAATCTTGGTTGATTTTAAAATGCAGCCGAATCTAACCCTTTCTCAACTGAAAATAAGCACCGAAAACAATTCTTGATTCAGCATCATAAACCATAAAAATTATGCTTCATCATCTCGAGTCTGGAATAGAAGAAGCAATTTCCAACACAACAAAATCAAGCTCAAGATCGAGTTGTATAATATTCTATAATTACTTCTCCAACACACATCACGATTGTAATTTCCTCTGCATCTACTGCTTGCTGAAGGATTCCTTTGGATATTGAAACTTCATTGTCTGTATTTTTTGATTATCAAGACCTCGTACCGTAAAATTATATTAACCGACAGATTCCAATAGACGGAGCGAAATTCCAAGCCAAGATACAGTACCTCGTACACTGGCTGTATTCTATTCTTCGATAATGATATCAATAATAATCATCACAATGACAATCGACGTAGCCGCGTCACAGACAAGGAATGTAATATGGGGTGTTGAATTAATGTGCCTGGTAGCTGGTTGCCATGAGATATAAATACCATTGTATTGTCATATTGGTCGATACTTCTTCACACAGAGAAAGGTCTTTGATGTATTCACTTTTTGATCTTGAAGGGATATGGGATGTGAATATAACAAAACACTTTACTTGTAATTTATTTTCTTTCGTTGTGAAATGAAGGAATCAAAATTCTAAATTATTTGTGTGTTACATGCAATAATTTTATATTGAAAAAAAAAATTCAACTTTGTGTATGAGTCAATAAAGTTTCATAAGTGGGATAAAAAAATTACTAACGATCTTCAGTTACACTCTAAGAATTTGCTACGGGAAACTTCACATGCGTTAAAAGTTTTCCGTATTTTACCGGAAATTTCCCTGGAAAGTAATAAAAAAAATCCCATAAACTTTGGGATTCTTAGTTAATTTTATGAGAAATTTCATATACATTTATCGGAAATTCATGATCGAAATTTTCCGGTTACTGCGTGTAGAAAAATTTCGATTACCCTGGTAGAAATTCGTTTGGGCATCCCGTTTACCATCCACGTACCAGGGGTCAACTGGATGATACATTTCACCCAATTTCACTCCAGTGCTCGAACATTTAGGTGATTTATGTAGATTTTTCATGCATCGACTGATCGTTCAATAACATTGATATAGTAAGAGGAATAAAAGGAAGCCCAAACGTTTCAATTTGTCACTCGGAAGTATTTTATTGAGATAAATTCAAAAGCAACGTTCTTGACTTGAGATTACATTTCAAAATACATTTTCACCTTATTCATACTGAAAAAACATGATTCCACACTTCTAATTAACAATTTGAACTACATTCTAGCAATTCCCTGGGACACCTGGATGGGCACAGGCTAGAAAGTGCGTTACGAAACTAGCTAGAAACCAACTGAACATCTGGGAAAACTAGCTGGGGCCAATCTAATTCTCAATCATAATTCCCACTAGGGTATTTTCTGCAATGTATTATCGATCCCCGTACTCCGGGAATTCCTAACAACAACTTTGTTTGCCATCAGGAAATTTCATACACGCGCAACATAATATTATGTACCTTTGAATTCAGTTTGAACCTACATAGGATCATATAATACCCCGTGTGTACTGTACAATCGAATGAAAGACAAGGTGAAAATATATTTTATAGCAACGAAAGGTATTGTGAGAGATCATTCTTTGTTCGAGCATGGCGACTCAAGTAATAAACACAAAAGGGATCACGGCATAGCGAATACGAGTATCTTTTACTCTTCAAAGCGACACACGTCTTGAATTTCGAGAAGGGTCGATGAAATTTATTGTAATTTTCTTCTTCTTTTTCTTTCCTCCGCTAGTATCGAGCAGAATCTAACTTTTCCTCAAGTAATAGTAGTAGTTGTTCGACATCCGATGTCACAGGATAACATATAAGCGTGGTTCTTCAGACATTCCGGAAAGTTAATAAGGCGTGTTTGCGTTTGAAGAGCAAGAGGTGTTACGAAGATTTATTCTTTCCTTAAATGCTATAAAAGAGGACTAGAAAACATTTTATTCGAAGGCGTATGAAAGTCATGAAATAGAGTATTTTAGTATGACAGGTTATGGAAGTCTGATGTTACATCAGAATCTGAAGAAGTTACTCGAAATATTTAAAAGTCGCTTCATCTAACCGCACAATGTGTCTCTGGGACGTTTGATGAATCTTCCATAAACGTACCAGGAGCAAGTTGTGGTCCATATGTGCATAAACTTGGGTCCATTCATTTACGCATGGGTTGAACAATAAGAATTCATTATAGGAAGTTATTTGTCTGCTAGAATAATTAACCCATTTTTAGGTCTGTAAACTACGAACCGCGGAGTAAATATTTACCCCACAGGTGTTTTGCTTGTAAAATCGTTCTGAAAACAGTAATTTCACTCATAAGCATATGATTTTTTTGTGTTGTTTCATGCCAAAGAGATTGGTGAAAAGCGAATTCAATTTTATCAAAATTTAGTCAATGAAAAATCGATTTCAATGGCTAAAAGTGTCGACAAACGGTCAAACCGGCATTTAACGGACCAAAATTTATCAATTTTATTTCTAAACAACCGATTTTCAAATTCCAAACCGGATTTTAAAGAAGACGCATGAGGCTTTGAGAAAAAAAATACCATCATGATGTTTTGCCAAAAAAAAAAGTCTATTTGGGAGTCTGAAAATTGAGAAAAAATTGGGAATCTGATCTATGCAAAACTCACCTAAAAATTAATGAAATATTGGTTGTGAAGAATATATTTTTGTTTCTGTAATAAAAAAAATTGATACATATAGAAAAATATTCAAAAGTGAAGTTACAATTCAACCTATTCAAAGCTCATACAGTCGATTGCTGATTATTCTTTGGCTGTCCCGGATTCCGTTAAAGTTTCCGCCACTGAATCGGCGTTTCCGAAATTGTATCCTTTCCTCATTACACTGTAAAAAATTGCTTTCCAAATTTCACATGAATTTATGTAGAACAATTAACACATAAATTTTGTATTAATTTTCAACATTTTCCTGGAAATTTTCTAGGAAATTTCAGACTGAAATGCATATCAATGTTTTACTATTCCCAGTGTGCTGAGATACTTAAAATATGAGAATTATCACCGAAAATTATATAGCTAATGTTTTCTTGTAAAATGAGTTTGTAATACATGAATTAAATTCATTGCAGCAAGAAAGAGAAAATTAAGTCAATTACACAAAACACTAAAGAGAACTATAAACTGGGGTAGATATTAACCCCACAAAAGCTCTACGTCTTCATTCCGTCATACTAAACAAGAAACTGACAGATCTAGCGATATCGCCCCATTGTTAGAACCTTAAACTGAATTATGGTATAGGTCGTCAGTCGATAATGTCACTGACTAACTTAGAAACGTAGCTCAAAGTTTACCTGGGGTAAATATCTACCCCGGTTTATAACTCTAGGGTTAAACACTGTTAGAAAAATTCTTAAATTGAATACGAGATTCTTTATGAAATATCATATTTCCATATTGAATTTCGAAATTTTTTTCTAAAATGTAGGGAAGATTCGGATAAAACCGGATAAGTGGGTCAAACCGGGTACCTCAATACATCTCCCTGATCAGTGCTTCTTTTTGACAGCAAACCCTTGGACTACACGGAAAAAAATGTTTTATAAAATTTACCAACGCGTTCGGTAAAATACGGCACTATTGAAATTTCTTGTAATATTTATGAGAGTTCTAGTAGAATCTACGATGGTCGCAGTTAAGATTACGACCCCAGTAGTAGCTTTGACTAAAATTCTAGTAAATATGACCAGAAATTTTGATAGTGCCGTATTTTACTCCCCTTGTTGGTAAATTCTATCAAACAGTTTTTTCCGTGTAGTAGCAGTAGATATTCTGAGCAGTTGGAGAGAACAACAGCATCGATGCAACGCGTTTTCTCAGTTAGAACGTTGTTTAAAGTTTTCTGCCAAAAAATTGTCAAAGTTGTTGAATTTGTGTAGTGAGTTTTAAGTGCTCCACCAGTCTCTCAAGAAAGAGGCACGTACATACTTCAATTGAGCACGTTTTCCTGCGTATTTTCATTTTCTATTAATCCGCCTAGAGCAACACATCATAATATATCTAAGTCATATTGAACTCAACAAGTTACTGTGGGGTCAACCCGGGTACTTGAGATTTTACCTTCCAATTCATGAAATTCAACAAAATTTGTGTTTTTATTCTAAAATAGTCATCAATACATGTTCATTCTTGAAGATCCCTTTGTGTGTGCTTGCCACTTTTGTTCTGAACTGAATTGGCCGCAAAAAAATTCTTTCTCTGAACAATTTTTTTTAGTTGGTCAAAGTATATCAATTTTCAAACATGAATCATGTCTGCTTTCGGAATTTTTATCGAATTCAACGGTTGGTGCTAAAAATTTCACAATTCAGAAGTGTTTTGCATTGATTTAAACGAATACCCGATTTTACCCCACCTATGGAGTGGAACCGGGTTTTTGTACCTTTCGCTAGAACAAATATAAAAAACTTGTATTAATTTTACAGCAATATACGAATAGTATGTTGTTAATGAATGCATAAGGAAACTGAAAAGCTTTGGTTGGTCAATCTATCGCTAATAGGAATTTCTTTATGACCGATTGAAGTTATGGTACCCGGTTTTATCCGAGGTTCCTCTATGTTATTATTAAAATTAGGAAGACAATTCTCAACGTCAAGAGTTATATTATTGAATTCAATATTTAACTGTTTACACTGAAAAAAAGGCTGGTAACAGTTATCAAATGATATTTTTGAATATGACCAATCAAATATTCGACGACATTAATCGAATATTCAATAATTTTTATAAATTATGTTTATAATTATCGAATATTTAATAGATATTATTGATATTTAATTAATGTTATCGAATATTCGATTGGTCATATTCAAGAATATCATTTGATAACTGTGACCTGCCTTTTTTTCAGTGTATGTAAAAAACTTGATAATATTCTTATGAAGTTTCAAGCAGATTTTTCCAACAGTGAAATGAATAGTAAAATTCACGATGCTCACTATCCAACGAAGCCTCGAATTGGATGCATAAAACACATGAATAGAGTACAGATCATTATTAGGTTTTCCAGAAGCAAATGGATAGTTTATATCAATTATTCTTGAATGAGGGTACGACTTGAATCTGAAATCAATAATCGGATAATCGTTGAAACGAACAAAGAATTCCACTCGAGCCCCAATGCATTCACCTGAACCTCGTGTATTGAAATTTATGTGACTACTATTCCCATCTATCAATATTGTTATGGGAACTGAGATGATTTAACCCAGAGAGCTCCAAATGAGCTCATATCATTACGGTCGATCGAAATAACGTCATCCAATGAATTTTCATAAATCGAGTACCGATATCGATCATTCTTGACCGATGACAATACTGGAGACAGATACCCACGTAAATTCGCATCTCTACATACAACTGTGCTGAAATATATACATCTATGATGCGTATATACGTGCACCAGATGTACGGTAGTATTCATCTAGCTGTGTCGTTGTAAGATACGCCCTAACCAGCGCGGTATGGCGTGGTATAGCGCGTATCTCTGCACGGTGGAGACAGACGCAGGACAATGGAATCATGCGAGGACAATGCGGAATAATTTAGAATGGCATATAGATATATCGGGAGTCTCCGGCCTACTACGACGTCGACGACGTCGACGACGACGACGACGACGACGACGACGACGACGACGACGACGAAGCCGTCGACGCCGAGGACGACGACAGTGGCGGTACGGCATCATAATGGAGAAGAGGAGTAATAGGACACAGCTTGCGGGGCAACTGTGGAGGACAAGGCGCACAACTATAAATTAGGTTTTAGCCTAAGGTTGGATATGATGTGCATAGTTTTAGACTCTGCTACTACCAATCCTGACTTCGTATGTGATCTCGTCGGCAAACAAAACAATAACTCTTGTCGAGTAAAATATAATAAGAAAACAAATGAATCATATAATTATAAATAATATATTCCCTAGATGAAATTTCAAGCTCGTTCTACAGAAAAATGAAAGATAAAAGTATAAAACTTTGCATAAAAATTCACGAGAGCGGTCTATCAATTTAGCGAAATACAAAAGGTTTTATTATCGAGAATCCCTTTTTTTTTATTCGCAATGCGTACAGTGAAACGTTGAAGGGAAAAATTCCGTGATAAATAATTCCCCTTTGAGGCGTTACAGTTCTCACCAACAGCATCAACACCCACCTCTACGACCACCGCATTCAACCTCGCTATAGCGTCATCTTTACGCGGCTTGCGGGTAATAGAGCCTCGGGTTATGGGTTTTCAAGGGGTCATGGAATGGCAACTAAAGGATATGAATTATATCATCCATTGTTCCGCCAGTCGTAAAATAAAACTAAGGTATCTCCTTCGATAATGAGTATATTATACTGAAAATTCATATCTCTTCGATATAATTTTAATACACTCGTGAATTATGAAAGAGAATATTCAAACTTTCAATACTTCTTCCCTTATATGGATGGAGAAAATATAATTCCAATAACAGCAATTCGCCTGTTTTGGCGTTCAACGTCGATGCTGCGACAATAGAATTAGATTCATATCGAACATAGATTTCGCTTCGATAAACGATTTAAACTTCCACGAGATCGAATTCGAGCGATGATTGAAATTCTCCTTTCGCAGACGAAAACTAAAGTCTTCCCGAATAATGATCCTTAATTATGAAATTTTTCTTCCTCGATTCCGGAGTAAATAGAGGTCATTAATTACTAATATCATATATGAAGTCACGGATGCAAAATCATCGTTGGCTCTACAGCTCGATGAATGCTTTCAACTCTTGGCAAATTTGTACCGGAAACAGCAACCGACGTCCCACAAAAACAAGCAACGCCGAGCAATGACAAAAGATTCTCATTATTACGTATCGATACGCTTGGAAAATAGTCGGCGTTCGATTTGTCGCGTAGCTTGTAAAAATGAAAAGCACGCTGAGAGGTGATGTACGAACAAAGGAAAAGAAAACGAAGAAGAAGAAGAAGAAAACGAAGGAGGAAGAGAAGAAAGGGAGGAGGAACAAGGAGAAAAGCAGATCCCTTATCGGGAGAAAATAGAGAAGAAAAAAAAACAACACACGTAAGAAAGGGGAAAAAAAGGCACAAAAACCCCTGAGGTCCTTCACGAGGCAGCAACGACAGCAACAGCGCGAACAACGGCCCGATCAGTCATTAAATCGTCGCGATTTCCTTTTGTTTCCAAGCTCGTCATCCAAGTGCACATGTATGATGTAGTATTTTATATGAACGCGCGCATACGTACGCATTTCATCATTCATCGTGTGTTTTCGTTATTTCGTATGGTCGAAAAAGATTTTACAACGGAAACGGTTGAAGATGTGCGGGGTATACGTGTGTACGTGTGTATACGGATACACACGTTGAAAGCCCACGATGACTAAGGGGGAAACGAAAGAATAAAAATGAAAAAAAAAACAACACAACACAACGCGTAGCGGAGAAAGAGAGGAACGATAAAGTGGGGGCGGTCTCTGAAAAGCGATCGGGCGAAACGTTTTTAATTGTTTCGCGCTCAGGCACCTTTTGTTTCGGCGTTTATGCCTCGTAAACGTTTGCTAAACACCACAGGAAGGGAGAGAGGTTAGAGAGAAGGGCACAATTTGCGTCTCCCGTTCAAGACTTTTCTTCTATTTGTTTCCTCTTCGACTTTACGCTTTCTCCCTTTGCGACTTTATTTGTACAGTTATTTCGATAATAACGGGGTGAAAAATCGACTTGTCGCGTAACCCTTGATTTTACTATTTCTGTACTCAGCGTTACTTACAGAATTGTTCGAGTCTGGGGAGGAAGTTCAAATCAAACTAACTAGATTTTATGTTGCTTCATATTCACTTGTACAACAGCACAAATTAATAAACACTACTCCAAACAGCGTAAAAATGGTGTTCGGGGGAAAAAAGAGTTGATAACGTAACATGTAATATATACTAAGCAAAAGATTTCCTCTCCGCGTAGATAGCGTAAGGTATCCGAATATTAATAAATGGAGATGAAATTTTATTCCAACGAGAGTAACAAAAAAATGAAACCCGATGTGTAATGAATTCTGTATCATATTCCCAGATTCGTTTACTCGTTGTTCACTCTCCGTCTGAAAAATACGAACACGGCTTCTTCGAAACATATTAAGTGGCCCAACTCACGAGGGAAGAAAATTACTTTTCACATCATACGAGAGAATGATCGATGATGAATAAATCAACCAGAAATTCATTACAGGAATTAATTATCGATATTTCAAATCTATGTACGGAACACGTGTTTGTAAAAGTGAGGATACATAAATTCATTCCAGCGCATATATGAATGTATTTAAACGATGCATGTAAAATGAATTTTTCAAGAAAGAGCAAGAAAAAAGTCTACCTCTATTCATCCTACAAAGTTACGACACGGCTACACATTGAACAAACATTTAACGGTATATCTCGTTCCATCCTCTAGAAATACTATTAGGTGGATTCAAAAAGTCAAAGATTCCTTTAGATTTTCCACGATCGCGAAGCCTAAGTGACGAGCATTTGGTTGACGAGATACCTAATATTCTGACGGAAAAGGAAGAAAAAGAATCAACCGTCTCGTCTTCGGCTAAGCAAAAGTTTTATACAAACACTCCTGGAAAAACGTGCTTCTCCCTTCGGGGACGATTGAACGACGTTGCACACGTTGTACATGCACTCGCAGGTACACCTATGCAAACAAGTAACCTCGACCCAACTCAACGAATATCCTCGACACTGTATGTACTTCATCATCATTTTCCAATGATCTTTCAATGGCCTGAAGCTGGATAACTCTCTTCGGCAAATAATGTCTCCAGGCGCGTTCTTCGAGAACATAACGACAACCACAGGAAACATTTGACCAAGAATAATGATTGCTAACGGAGAGCTTGGAGTGAAACGTGGATAAATGATCAAAAACACCGTACTAACGTATCACATGGGTTTCAAAATTTCTCAAAATCGACTTTTCATTTTTTTTTACACAACTTTCAAGCAGTCACTTGAAATATCTACTTAAAACTTTTTTCCATATTTTTGAATCTTATTCAATCTTTCGGTTTTGCGCATTTCTTCGAGATAGGATTGACTAGTAATTATTCGAAGAATTTTTTTATTTTATCAATTAAAACTTATTTTATGACAAAATAAGTGACGAAGTTGACTTCGAGTTGGCTTCTTTCTTTGAGGTCCATGTAGCATTAGAAAACGGACAAAATTTTGCTACGTAGCTTTTTCAAATAACTAAGCAATGATTACAAATTCTGAATATATAGCAATGAAGTGCACTGCTGGGATTTGGCTCTAAATATAAATCAAGAGCCCAAAACATATTCCTAAACATGAGAAAACAAGTTATAAAAATTATTGACATTTGTAGGTTAATATGTTTATAATCGTTTGCATGGTTTTGAAGAATCATTCGCAGTTCCAATTCCATATTCAAAGCTTAAATTTAGCAATGTACTCCAGCTGCGGATTTAAATTTTGTATTTATTGCTGAGTTAATCAGAAAGTACGTGGCAAAATTTTGCCCATCCCTCGAAGGACTCCATAGTCCTTAAACTTTGCCAAAAATTCAAATTTTTTTCCTCTCAAATTCCTTCGTTTGATCACGGGCTTATTCTTTATTTCAGATAAAGCTGTTGAGTAATTTATCGTAGTTATCACGAGAATAGTTTTTTTCAAAGAGTGTTCGAGAATCAAGTCACATTGGCTAAATTTTCAAAATTCTTACTTGAAAATGAAACGGGATCATTGAGGTGAATAAGATCACGGACAAGAGAAATGAATTCGTAATCAATTGATCAAATTATAAGCGTGATAAATAGTATGCATTTACCATTCTTCTTCTTATTAATCGAATAATTAGTTATGGCTTCGTTTAACTGCTTTTCAGGATGACCCTATTCACCCCGTTTTACGGTACTTTGTACTGATATACACTGAAAAAAAAATTCTGAAACAGCTAAGGTTTCGACATCAAGCTGATGTCTGTGGACAATAAAATTCCAAGATCTGCTATTAATCACTGGTACATCGCTGGTTAATGAATTGCACATTAAGGGGGCTAGAGCATGGGAAAGTGAGGGAGTGGAAAATTCCAATTGTGCGCGAACTTTTCTTCAAAGCTACGAATTCATAGGAATTCAAAGTGAATCATAATTATTTACGTACTTGGGATTGCGCACTGCCGTGCACTTTGAATTTCCCAATGATTTCTGAAGGCTCAAAAATAAAATTGTAAAATCTGTTGACATTTAGAGGTTAAAATTTCACAATTTTATTCTTTAGCCTTCAGGAATTATCGGGAAATTAAAAGTGCACGGCAATGCGCAATTCCAAGTACGTAATTAATTATTATTCACTTTGAATTTGTATCAATTACGTACCTTTTGACAAAAGTTCGCGCAAAAATTTGACTTTTTCCCTCCCCCACTTCCCCATCCTTGAATCCCGTCAACAGTTAATGCGAATGAAATGAGCCAGTAATATTTCCATCGTTACCAATTTCATTTTTTCACGTATACACTGTAAAAAAAAACTGGAAATTTACTGTGCAACTGGACTGGAAATTTCCAGTGCTAGTACTGGAATATGGATATTCCAGTACATGTACAGAGATTTTGTTGTTACGTTACTGAAAATTTACCAAGCATAACTGAAAATTCAGTCATTGTACTGGAATTTTCAAGTTTGAGATGATGTACTGAAATTTTGCCATGATTTCGCGAAAATTTTACCGGCTCGTACTACAATTTTATAGTTCTTGTGCACCAAAAAAAAGTATTCCCTCAAAAAGGACTTGAGAAAAAATTTGGAATTTAGAAAAAAAAACCTAATCGTTGGTATACTGGAATTATACAGGTTTTTAACTGCAATTCTCAGGTTTTGTGATGGAATTTTCCAGTTACTATGCAATTGAATTATACAGGTTTTGAACTGCAATTTTCAGGTCGTGTGATGGAATTTTCCAGTTGCTATGCAACGGAATTTAATCACTGTTGCACTGAAATTTTCCACTTCTATTGGACTTCGTCATTTCTGGCAGGAAAAATTTCAAGTCTTTATATTAAAAATTTCCTGATTGAGATTTTGAATAACAATTGTAATTGTAGCCAATGAAATTGATATATGAGGTTTTTCCAAGACTTATCCTCTTGTGTTCTAGATATGAAGCATATGTAGTAACCCAAGCTGGCCTTCCAACATGTCGCGCTATAGCTCATCGGTTAGGTCTTAGGTTTCAGTTGGTAGGCAGGTAGAAAAGTGTGGGTTCAAATCCTGTTAGGTAGACATGAGTTTCTGTCCATCCAAATGAACGATCAAAAGTTTCTCAATCATCTTGGAACACAAGGACCCTGCAAAGTCACTTTGCGTGAGCAATTTTTTTTAAATTTTCATGGATATTTTCAGCATTAATTTTCCAGTACATGTCCTGGAAAAGTCCAGCTCGTGTACTGAAAAATTCCAATACCGAGGCTCAGAAAATTTCCAGTTTTGATGCGGGAATTCCATAACGTTTGCACTGAATTTTTGCAGTACAAATGTGCTGAAATTTTCCGGTACATGTACAGGTTAATGACTTCCAGTACATGTACTGGAATTTTCCGGTGAAATTTTTTTACAGTGTAAGTCAACTGTTGATTTCCAAAAGTTAGCCATTCCAGAATTTTATTTTCAATCAAGAAGATTCATACGGCAAACGATGAAAACGATCAAAGTGTCTAATGTAGTATAATTTTCCAACACATCACCGAATGCTGAACGATATTCAATCGAAACGAGACGAAAATTTCGTTGTTGAATTGGATTGAAGTCGACACTTTGCACTGTGAGAAGTCTAATTGAATGCGGCTGCGTTCTCAGTCTCAGTAGAGAAATTGATCTAAATTCAGTCTTTTCCATTGCGTCGGTTTATTTTGTTGGTGTTACTTTCAGTTGAAACGTTGAAACAGGGTCAACTTTGGCTGCATCTTGGGATCAATTGATATTCAGAATGGAAAGACTTCCATTCTCACTCTTCACTATGCACACATGATTCCCTGCAAGCCGACGGATAATTACGAAATTCTGATTGATTCGCGTTGTGAAAAAGTTTCAAGGGAAAACCCCTACCAATATACATGTGAAGATATTCACTGTAGGGAAACTGAAAATTTACTGCTTCTTCGGACTTAAAAATTCCACATTTATTGAGATTTTCCACGTGGTTTTTTACTGCAGAATACAAATTTTTGCAGTTAAATTACAGTGAATATGCTGGAACATTTCAGCAAATGTACTGATTAATGCCTCCTATTGGAACACTGAAATTCACCAGTGCAAATGTTTTGCAATGTACATCGATAAGAAATTCTCTGTTCTTTGACAGAAATTTATCACGAAATTGTGATGGGAATCCCATAGACATAGGAATTTCGTTCATATGTATGAAAAATTGTTTGTCCATACAAATTATATATAATTCCCGATCGCTGCCCACATTATTGAGAATTTTTGATTAAATTTTCAATCACATGAAGAATCAAATGAAAGCCAAAGTTATCAACGTAAGTGAAAAATTCATTCATATTTCAATTACATTTGAATGAAATTTAGGTTAAAAATACAACAATGTATGATACAATATATAAAACCTTTGAAATTCAATTACGTGTAAATGAATTCTCAATTCAATTAATAAAACCTGACAATTTCATCTACAAATGTGATGGAACAGCGTATAGAAAAATTTCGATTATTTTTTACAGTGTAAACATACGTTGAAGAAATACTGCACCATAAGAAATTTTATATGAAAAACTTCATATATGTATGTGCATATTTATGAAGCTTCTACCACTGTTCTTGGACAAAACATTTGGGGATAAAACCGATGAATAGATTACGTATTCAATACGAGTTATGATAAGGTTTTCTCTCTGGAACAGTGTTATTAATCTCAAAACAATATTTAAAGAAATAAACTGCTTAATCGTCTCCAAATATTGTGACTCCGTCGGATCGGATTTATATCCAGTAAAAAAAAATACTATGTGAGTTCTACACAAATTCTTGATAGTGCTCACGTAAATGCGACTGAAATGAAAATTAAAATTGGATGTACACAGTAGCCATGTAAATTCAACACCTCTTTATGAGAGAGATGACACGGAAAAAAATGACGTGTAGATTTTGCATTGATTGTTGTTATTTTGACATAACTGCTGAAGTGCATGCAATTGGAGTAAAATTCACATTGGGACTTGGGACCAATGTTATGTGTACATTGCTACTGAAGTAAACGACAGGCGTGTTGCTATGGTAACCATGATAACAATGTTAAATCCAACAGGACTCTGGAATAAATTCTACATGAAATCCACACCGTAATTATAACCACACTTTTCATGTAATTCTTACGTGGTCATTTTGTTCCGTGAACGCACATGAGTTTCACATTGCAATCCCAACTACCAATGGACAGTTTTCTCCGTGTATATGATTATATATTTTGACAATCTTTTTGGATTTCAATATCAATCACTAACCACGAACAATGTTATTCGGTGTTATCTTATTTTAAATTCGAAAACTTCAAAATTTGGTTCTATAGCTAATCCAGACTCTGTTAAAAATCCCATGTAAAGATTCCTTGCTTCCGCCAACGCTGACAATAGGATATAGTTTGGCGCAAGGCTGATGGCCAAACCTTGGCAATCTATGTAGAGTCAATGTTGATCGAATTAGTGAATTGGTTTCGTCAATCTACGATTGTCCCAGTATTTGTTTGAGCCTGGGGCAAGCTATCGCCGATCCTCGGCCCAATGTGGGATGCATAAAATAGATAAGTGTTATTCCGAGCATTAACAATAGCTAGGCTCAATGTTGGTTGTGAGCGTCAGTCCAGCCTTAAACTTGGTTCACTATTTTACCAATGTTGGTTCTATGTTGGAAAAAACGGATTGACGAGACATTTTTATGTGGGGTTATTCTAGGCGTTCTCCAGATGGCCACAAGACCTTGCCAAGCTTAGCATCTCCTCAGGAAGGTCTGATGAGTCCTTCTATCGAAGGAGACTGGAAAAATTCGGACTATAACTGCTCTCAATTTCTAATCTTCTTCATCATTGATAACGATAAACGTTGTTAGAGTTTTATTTATCTGACTATTGGCATTTGTGAATTTTCCGGACGTGTTTTACATTCTTATGCATCTCATAACCATACCAGGAATGAAATTACCCCGTGTAAAAATTTACCTCTGCCGCAAGGCTGACTCAACCCTGGCAAGCATTGACGGAGCCTTAGGAGGAAGCCTAATCAAGAGGACTGAAATGATTTTTTGCCCGAGGCAACGGTGGTGAATGGTCGCCAATGTTGGCGTATAGAAAGAAAAGCTTGTGAAACTTACATCTCATTGAGCACAAATATGGATGATTTAGAATATAGTGCAAGTGACCACAATTTCATTCGATTTTACAACAACGAATATTAAATATATCACAGCTGATGTGAAATATAACATAGTTGATGTGCAGATTACATTCCCTGCGGTAAAATCAACTAAAACTGTAGTAGCTCAAATTATATTTTTGAATCATCCATATATTTACTTAACAAGAGGTAAATTTTACAACTTTACAGAGGTGTGAAAATTATTAGAATAATTGTGGCTTTTCAATGTTTTGAGATTTTACTCTTGATACTTCATGATGTATATTTTTCCATTCACTGATACAATTGATACTTCATCTTTTAAGAATAATTTGGTGTATATGATGTTCGTAGTCCAGTGGTTCCAGTGCATTCGGACTAAGTTTTATAGAAACATGTCACGTTGCCATCGCTGCATAGTAAAATCAGCTGATTAACGAACGATTTGCAAAGTGAGGTTATATTATCTTTTGATGATCTATCAGTATTTCGTGATGTCACAAGGTATCAGAGAACTTTCTGTGTAGTTTATACCATTCTCCCGTGAGTTTTTATAACTTTTGAAATAAATATTGTACTGTACAGAAATTCGTAAGTGTCTTACTTTGAATCGATAAACAATGGGAAAGACACGTGATCTTTCCCCTAAAACGGTGGCTTTGGTTAAGTGTCTTCTGCAAGAAAAACGATATACCCAAGGAGAAATAGCTAATAGATTGAAAATTTCGCAATCATCTGTGAGTAGATTGAAAAAGTCTGTAGACTCTGGCTCTGAGTATGCTTCTTCTCGTGTTGGAAAATGTGGTCGAAAGAGTAAATTCAGCTCAAGAACAGAGAGGGAACTGATTCAAATTGCGCAGAAAAATAAAAGAGCTACCAGTAGAGACTTGAAAACAAGTATGGAGCAGTATGGAGTGAATGTGAGTGATTCCTGTATACGTCGAAAATTGATCGCTGCTGGACTCACTGCACACCGTCCTCGAAAGAAGGCTAAAATTACGCCTGCTATGGCAAAGAAAAGGCTTCTTTGGGCAAAAGAAGTTCAAGCACAATTCGGAAATGACTGGAGCAAGGTAATAAGCACCATTCTTTGTAATTACTCAGTAAATTTAAATTTTTACCCATGCAAAAAGTATCGAAAAATATTCATTAGAATTTTCACAGCACTGATGCCTTATTAAATTGGTTTTTGTAAGCTACATTATGGCTCATACAGTATTTAAATATATTTGTATCGCATAGGTTTGTTTTTCTGATGAATCTATGTTTGCAATATCGGAAGAAAGCAGTCAGTATGTAAGAAGACATCCTGATGAAGAATTCTCGCCGCAATGCATAGCACAAACGGTAAAACATCCTACTCAGGTAATGGTGTAGAGTGTCATGTCAATTCGAGGTACAGGACATTTATACATCGTGGAGGGCATGATGAACCAGCATGAGTACAAGAAAGTCCTTATGGATAGCTTATAACCACAATTGAAAGACTGGTTACCAAATGATGACTTTGTATTCATGCATGATGGTGCACCGTGCCATAAAGCAAAGTCTATTAAAAATTTTTCAAATGAAAAAAATATAAGAACCTTGCCATGGCCTGGAAACAGCCCAGAGATGAACCCCATAGAGAATCTTTGGTCAATTGTGAAGAGAAAACTTAAGAAAATTAACATAACAACTAAGGAAGGTCTTATATCGAAACTTACTGAAATTTGGCACAATGATGATGAAATTAAAAACTCGTGTAAGAAACTTGTGGAAAGTATTGCCAAAACGCATTGAATCTCTCATGAAGAACAAGGGAATGCATACGAAATACTGAATGTGTCATTCTTTTTAGAATAAACGAATATTCCATGTGAATTGCACGTTTTTTTGTTTCAATCTACAATTATTCTAATAATTTTCACACCTCTGTATTTTCTCGGTGTAGGCTTGATTCGATGGTTCTGCCATGATTGGCCGATACAAAACTTTTGCTATAAAATCAATTCTAGTTCAATCTAAATCCATACTGGCAAAAACTTGTGCCAGCACTGTTTTAACAACTTTCATTTTTGGATTGCCGACACAGGCACGATATTATCTCTATTGTCAATCAACGACGTTGGCTCAATATGAATCCCCTACGCTTGGCTACCACGCCTGGCCCAAGCTATTATCCGTGGTTAACACTGGCGGAATCACGAAATTTTCACATGGGACGTTCCATTGTAATTTCTGAAAAATGTATAGAAAAATTATATTTTAATTTTCTCCATAGTAATTTATAACCGCCCGGGAAAAAATGATCAGATCTGACCAGATCTAAATTTCAGTCAGATCTAAACAGATCTATTAAGATCTGAAAAACTGCGAGTTTGGCTTGTGTTTGTCACAATATATGTGCAAAATCAAATTCATATACAGACAGATATCACAAAATTTCTGACAATTGAACCACCAATTGTTCATTAAGATTTAATCTAATATTCAATTCAGATCTAACGAGATCTACTCAGATCTAACCAGATGTGCCAAGATCTGATCAAATTTATTGAGATCTGAACAGATCTAATCTGATCTTTTGAACCAGATCTGACCAAAAATCTGATCTACTCAGATCTAATCAGATCTGAATAGATCTAATGATTTTTTCCTGGGCGAATATTGGAAAATCTATATGAAATGCGATTTCATCGGTTTAATATTGTTCTCAATTGCACATTGCGATCTCATTATCCATGTCATTCGAATACTTAATTTATCTACCTTCCATCATCCCTTGATATTAATAAACGATTGATTTCAACAACTTTCATTGATATCGAAAAACTTGATATGTGGTACAAGCGTGAAATTACGCAAGAATTGCATGTAACGAAAATACGATGAGAATTTTCGACGATATTCATATACCACATCACACTCTCTATTATCTTCCCCTTCCGTTATATCAAAATTCATTTCATACGTTCAGTACTTTACAATTCAGAACTTCAGTACGATGAAGAACAAAAGTGACCTATTATATTTGAACAATCCCTATTCATTGATGGAAATTAATGTCTCAAAAGACAATTAAATTGAATGACATTTATTTCGTACGAACAATAGAATGACATTTGATTTCGATGAAAATGAGAAAAAAACAAAACAAAACAAAATTTGACTCGAAATTGTTATTGTTATCTCAATGGGATTCCATTTCGATAGAGAAAAGTGATAAGTCATTTTAAACATTCCTCTTCAATCAATTCGGAGTATATCCTTTTGCAAAATGATATAGTGACATGTCACGGTTTGAATTCAACATATCGATGTCCTATACCAGAGAAATATTTACATCGTAAATTCATGAAATCAACGTTCGGAGTATTTGTTTGAAAATCGAATGTCAAGTACAAAAATTTATTACAAGAAACAGAAGAACGAAGATACGATGCATCCCGTCTGTGTCTTCGAATGAGGAAATCTCATGAAGATTGATACCAGGAGAAGAATGAAAAAATCGTACGTACAACGTTAGAACAATGAATAAGAAACATTGAAAATTCCAACGGGTTTTCATATACATGTAAATTAAAATCGTGAAGCGTGATGTAAGTTGTAGTTAAAGTGCCGCTCGTACGTATACCCGAGTGAAATAATTTCCTGGTGTCGTCCGCAGAACGAAGGAAGAAGACGAAGGAGCGGAAGCAAACTAGTCTTGCACAAAGTTTCTTGGACACTTGAAGAAGCTTCTCTTGTGAGAAACTGCGGTATAATGGTCTGAAGGAAAGACGACGAGGGAGAAGACCAAAGTGATCCTTGGGGATAAAGGGTGGGCCCAGCCACACGTACACACAGAAAATATATCTTTGCTGTTCTTTTGTGTGCTCCTACCTCAAATTGCAGAATTTTTCTTATCCATTTCGATGTGGAAAAAAAAACATGGAAACATCTTTTCGAATAATTGTTTGGAATAGATCTTTTACATCGAATTACTTTGCAAAAATTGCTGATACCTGTACAATATTTCTGAGGATCGGAAATTAAATGAACAATCTTTGATTCGAATAAAAACAGCATAACTTTCACAATAAATTCAAAACACGTTGAAGTGGTCACAAACTTCCGAGAAGAAATGTGTATTTTGCACTCGGAATAGAAAATATTTGATTAAAGCGTGTGAGACGCGATAAATCTGATCAAATTTTTCTCCTCTTTTTTTTTCTCTTTTCCCTCCCAAAAGTTCAACAACTCACAAAAGAAAAGAAAACGTTTCTCCGACGCGCTGCGGTATCTCACTCTGTATATAGTGTTGAATTTAAAAGGTGGATCTTATATAGAAGAAGAAGAAGGTTCCGCATATAATAGGGGATCGTCGAGAGTTTCTCTGTAGAGAGATACCTAGCTAACCGGGAAAGTGCACCTACCCCCTTGACAAGCCCCTGGCCTCCCCCTCACGATCTTCAAGCCACCAAATACACCAGTCAAACCAACTCAACCAACCAACCAATCCGGCATCCCCCGCGGTCGAAGGCACTGGCCCGAGAAATTCAATTACTGCTAAACTTCTCGACTGAAGACGCGGCTCGATTCTACTGTAAGTACTCTGTTTCCAAGATCGAGCGCAAGACATTTTATACTGGTATGTGTGTGTGTGTGTACGGGTATATATTAAAGTTATACACGTATACAATCTCATACGTGCGAATCTCTTTCCATGAAATGGATATACAATACAATATAATACTGAGTCTTGCTGAATCGAGGTAATAGAAATTCGATATGTGATGCATATAAAGCGTGTAAAGTGTCCTTCGATCGACGAATGCGTTTCCCCCGATAACAGAGAAATATGATACACGATACGGAGTTGGTCTAAATTTTATCTCACGGACTACACGGAAAGACCGGGTCTATTAACATACCAACGTTTAGAAAAATGACTATCAATTTAGGGAGAAAGAGAATCGCTGAAAAATATTCGTAGTGAGTCTACCAAAAGTTTGCAATCAAAATATTAACAATTAATAGTTTCATTGGTATTTTTCACAGTGAAACTATCAATTGTCAATACATCGGCTACGAAATTTCAGTCGACTCATTATACGAATATTTTTCAGCGATCCTCGTTCTCCCTAAATTGACAGTAATTTTTCTAAATATTAATAGACCCGGTCTTTCCGTGTATGAACAACAATCGTTGCATTGAAATGAAATTGTGCTTTCGTATGAATTTAATGAGAAATTCAAATCCAGTATAAAACATCGTGATATATTCTTGACGGTAGATCAAAGGAGGTATTCTTGATAAACGCGAATCCTCGTACTACAAATATACTCTACAAACGAGAAGATCACTATGATTCGCCTTTCGCTTTGCTTCGAAATGAATTCATCATCAACATCGACTCTTGTTATTCGACGGCGAAGAAAGAAGAATAAAAAATATGTATAGTTTTATAAATATCAAATTCCATACAAAGTTTAGTTTCCAAATTTTCAGAAAAAGTACAAGTATACACTGCATTAATTATAAACTCAAATTAGAATCAACGCCATTCATCATTCATCATTTCTACATAAAGAAAAAAAATGGTTTTTGCGCACCAAGAATTCACCAAATTTTATCAAGTACGGTACTCGAGGGATTTACAAGAGCGGTATGAAAAATATTAATGTAATTCATACTTCGGATTGAACAAAAATAACTTTAAACTTTAACAAAAATAAACGCGCGTAAATGGCATTTATTTGTGTGTTTGAAACAACTGATAATTCATCAAATATGAAAAGATTTTGTATATTCTCGCTGAAAGCGTCCAAAGAAAGCAAAACTTGTAGTACGAAAATTCTGTGGTTCATTCGTAGAGAGAGATTTTAATCACGATTTTTCTCCTGTTACATTTCGAATACTTGAGCATTTAATTTGTGGGATTTATTGAAAAGAATGACCCCGTTAATTCATGATATCATGTCCCAAATCCCATACACGAAGCATGTAATGATTCAAAAACAAAATAACTTTCCGTGTAAACATTTTGTGACTCCGCCTTGGCTGGCGATCAAATAGCAAATCGCACAATTGAATGATTTCCGTATAGTTAAGATTACCAAAATTCCAATAAATTTGAAGACAATTTTATTAGTATCGTTGAAAAAGTTCTGCAAGAACGATGCATTGTCTGAATATCGGATGGTAACGCCATGGAAGAAAAACGTACTCGACGAAAAAACTGCTAAACGGGCAACAATATCGAGTACGCGACACGCGACCGTTTTAAAATAAGCTTTTATGCGGGTATATGTTGGTACACGCATTTGCCACGCACTAATTGTAAGCCACACGAGTACAAGATACGAGTGCCCATTAGGAACGTGCGTGTACAAGAACGTACACTATACACGCAAGCAGACCAAGTGGTCGCAACTATATGCATATAATGTTAAGTAAATAATGGCCAAACTCGTGAATCCCCTTATTACAGCACTCGAGGCAGAAGTCATACTCGTTGACGGTGGCGTATAAGGCTCTCAATACCGTTCGCGCTGTACAACCCTTCTTTTTATCGCTTAGAACAGCCACCACCAGCTTGATCCTTTCCTTATGCCTTTCTTCCTTCTTTCGGTCCGAAACTCATTCTCGCCCCACACGTAGAGTGTGTACACGCGCCCCGCTTAAAGATCCCCCAAGTACATACTCATAATCTTTCAATAATCATGTAACGGAGAACAAACGTATGTTCAGGAATCGAGTCTCACCTCCTCCCGTACACATCGTCATCAGTCGAGATCGTAACAGATTGCACGCTGGATCAATGTTTTTCTCTCTCTCTCTCTCTCTCTCTCTCTCTCTCTTTCTCTCCCCGTTCTTGAGTTTATGCATTTTAAAACGAGGGTGGAACGAGTCAAGAATCAACTCAAATCTATGATAAAGTTAAATGCGCATTTGGTGAGTTCTTCCAACTTGGAGAGGATAATTTTGATGGAAGAGAGATAACACTCACCTCCAATGCTGCTAACCATGGTGTCGGTTGTTTTGTCCATTACTTTTGGTTGTCTATAATCTTCGTGGAGGACTCTTTTTCGTTGTAAAAGCGCCCCGCAATCCGGTTGTTGTTGCTGTTGTTGATGTTGCAATTGGGTTTGAATGTGCGCAGCTGCTGCCGCCGCAGCAGCCGCAGCCGCTGCTGGGATTGCTAACGTTGCAGGACTTGTCACGTGGGCCGGATGTGGCGGCGGTGGGGGAGGACTCCCCGATGGTGTCGAAACCGGGGCCACCCCAGGCAATACAGGAGCAGTCGCGCAACCACCATTGTTATATTGCAATTGCAAACCAAGCTCGCGAGCTTCGCTTTCCTCTTGAGCTTGTTGTCTTCTCAGTGCAACCTGAAAACAAGGATTTTTCGTGTAAAGAATAATAAAGATTACTGTAATGTATCAAATTTTCGCATGATTTATACATAGATTTGATACGATGAATTCTGAAAGTAACAGAACTTTCTAGTTTCTTACGAGGAGCTTAGAAAAACCTGGCGAGTGCCAATTCAAATCACTCAATCTAGGTATGTGTTTGAAATTATCTTCGCATAAATCATTTCAATCGCTTTCTACCATGTGAAAAGTACGAGGTAAATTCGGATGAGAGGCGGCAGATCGATCTGCCCGGTTAGAAATAATTCGTGGCGATCCCTAAGTCTTGTCAGGATCTAGTCAGGGCTTAATCAGGCCTTGAAAAGAGGATCGCTACGAATCATTTCTTCATAGAATCTGCTGGATTTCATTCGAATTTCCCTCGCATCTTCAACAGGGTAGGCTTTATGAGATTTCGCTGGACGCTTGTGAAAAATTTGTAAAGTCTAGTAAAGCTTCCTTAGCAACCTAGACAATTCCTAGAATAATTCATATTAAGGTATTAGCCATCAACTCTCCAACGAAATCAGAGACTACTAGAGTCTATTCAACTTAATAATAATTTCTCACCAAGGATAAATTGTGTGAAAAAAAAAGTAAAGTGTTGCATTGAATTCAAGAGAGTAACAGAAGAGATACCTGTGCAGCTGTGATGATTTTCAAAGTTATATATATCATCACACCTCTCAACAATAGCAAGCTTATTATTCCAACAAGAAAAAAGACATCAAATTTCAAATGCAATGTATTCTAGTAGAGTAATAATAGTTAAGCTGCTTTTATTATAAGTATACTGTGTCACGAATAACTCAATGAACGCGTACGAGGGTCTGCCTTGAAATCTCGGTTAAGTGTAGTATTACGATCCTGTAATGTTACACGATCGGCTTGTAACGTTATTTAGATCTTTAGAAGTATACGAACCTATAACAATAATTTTCTCTACACACGAGCACATAAAATTACCGAGTGTTATTTTTCTTTGTACCGCCTTCTGTCCCTTGCACACTTCTTACCATCTTTCCCCCACGTCCGATGAAGGAAAGGAATAAAATAAAAATGATAAAGTTTGTACCAATCAAAGTTACAACACACTGTTGTATCGTCGCCATTGCGATAAATTATGTTCCAAAATTGCTTAAGAATCTAAGAAATTCCTGAATTGAAGCGATTAAATTTCCCTAATGTTGTGTTCGTTGATGTGCCAAGTTTGTACACGGAGAGAAGTTTTATATTAAAGATTACTATATTCGTATGGTACTCTTGGGATATACTTTATTATGAGGCTCAGAATCATATTTATTCCAAATTCCAACATATTTATTCTTCTCTCCGCGAGAGAGTATGGTGAACTCTCATATACTTGTGGTTCATAACGACATAATCAAATATATCCCAAAAGTACAATATAAATATGGTAATCTCTAATATAATATTCTTTCAAAACTGGAAATTTACTGTGCAACTGGACTACTGGAATATGGATATTCCAGTACATGTACAGAGATTTTGTTGTTACGTTACTGAAAATTTAATAACTGAAAATTCAGTCATTGTACTGGAATTTTCAAGTTTGAGATGATGTACTGAAATTTTGCCATGATTTCACTACAATTTTATAGTTCTTGTAAAAATATTCCTCAAAAGGACTTGAGAAAAATTTGGAATTTTAGAAAAAAATAATCGTTGGTATATACTGGAATTATAGGTTTTTTTAACTGCAATCAGGTTTTTTGATGGATTTTCCAGTTACTATGCAATTGAATTATACAGGTTTTGAACTGCAATTTTCAGGTCGTGTGATGGAATTTTCCAGTTGCTATGCAACGAATTTAATCACTGTTGCACTGAAATTTTTTTTCTCTATTTGACTTCGTCATTTCTGGCAGGAAAATTTCAAGTCTTTATATTAAAAATTTCCTGATTGAGATTTTGAATAATAATAGACTTATCCTCTTGTGTTCTAGATATGAAGCGTAGGCAGGTAGAAAAGTGTGGGTTCAAATCCTGTTAGGTAGATATGAGTTTCTGTCCATCCAAATGAACGATCAAAAGTTTCTCAATCATCTTGGAACACAAGGACCCTGCAAAGTCACTTTGCGTGAGCAATTTTTTTTAAATTTTCATGGATATTTTCAGCATTAATTTTCCAGTACATATCCTTTTTGCAGTACAAATGTGCTGAAATTTTTACAGTGTAGGTATTGTTCGTTAAGACTTACTTACTAGAAGTCTGTATAAGTTCATAAATAATTTTGCAAATGATTGATTTTGAAATCCTTATAAGTTGAATGATACATCCTTGTAAAAGAATGTAACGTCGCAGACGTGACATTTCCAATTAATTTTCGCCATTAAATTTGAAAGATAAACGACCGTTCTTTTCGATGGAAAATTTTCAAATGATGTCGAATACAAAGGTGCAAAAGAATCAATTGTACCGTGAATTTACTGCTTAACCTTCCGTAATGAAGAACATAGAAGGGAAGGTTTCAGGAACACAACGTACATGTTAAGTGTATCACCGATGCCTCATGCTTGGATAAAAACACAAGAGGAGGGTCGGTAAAGAGGCTTTGTGTGACAACGGACAAGTAGGAACTCGTGCCCGACGGTGCGATAACGGTAAATGTTTTTTTTAATTAAGGAGGAAATTGCAGAAGAAAATGTTGAAATTCCATTGTTGCGATAATGCGCAGGGTTGCTTACGCGTGCATAATTATGCTTTCTATAAAAAGAATACACAGTTACAAGTATATACAGTTAGAGATAATATTTGTTGAAACAACAGGGTTGGGTATCATTTCTCTGGACCCTGCTTTAGTTTTTATCTGTTAGGAAATAAAATACAATGTATTTTAACCTGGTGAGAATAAACTGATTTCTAATAAATTTCAATGTTTTTTCGATTGAGTTTCTCTCATCAAATATTTGCGAAAATTTTGCACCAATTTCACAGCTGGTGGAATCAATCAGATAGCAAGAAAGTCGCATGCTGGATTGGATATTGAGGCAGGCTTTATTCGCATTTACATGATTCAGACAGTGTTTGCTTCGCTCGCGGTTCATGAATTTCCAATCATTAAAACGATTGGGAGGGAACTTGTTGACCGAGGCTTGGAATGATAACGAGCCTCAATTCTGTGACCTGGGACAATGCTGACGTAAGACAATGTTGGTTTAAATCAGAATCAATTCTAGTACATGGAGAAAAAAATATAACAACCATTTTCATATAAATATAATAATCGAAGGATATGATTCATTATGACGATAATTCATCATAACTCTCGTAACAGTTACTATATTTCTGCTGAACACTGATAGATGTATATAGTATTTGACGTCATAATGAATTATGTCCTTCGATTACTATACTTCGACTGATGACCATTATTATATTCTTTTCTCCGTGTACAAACTCGTACCACTACTACTCTATCCAAATTTGTCTTTGTAATCTTTGGTCCAATATAAATTCCTCACGCTCGGCTATTACACAGTAAAAAATTGAGAGTGAAATTTAACACTCAAGTAATAGAGTACGAGTGGTTCGTACAGGTCCACACGCGGGAGTGCTGTTTTCTACCATGGACGGCGAGTGTATTTCACACTCTTCCATTTGTTGATATTTTCGTATGTCTTTAAATTATTTTCCACCGGAGCGAGTGAAATTCAACACTAAGAAGAGTGAAATTTTTCCCAAATGTTCTGAATACAGCTGAGTGTTGGAAAAAGATTCAGCAGTGTTCATTTCAACACTCGATTATTTTACTATCCGAAAAGGATCTTTCCCCCGACTTCATTTTTTACTATGCACGATTGGCTTCAGTCGTTATCCGTCGTTGGGATCGCTGAATTTTTACATGGGGAGATATTTGATCAGTTTAATAAATTTCGTAAAATTATCGAACGAATTGTCAGCACATGCAACCGAAGCGAATGCTATCTTAAATCACATAGCGCTGTTAAATTATAAAAAAAGGTTATTTGTCGAGGATTTATAGTTTTCTGTGGAAAACAACGTGTAATGTGTTGTATTGCGTTACAGATAACACGTATACACGAAAAAAAAAGAATAGTTGCAGCAACTACTTAAGTAGTCGATTTTCGACCATCTAATTAAATAGTTGCTACAGCTACTTAGTAGTCAGGACAAGTAACACGTTAACTGTCTCAACTAATTCAGAATACCTCAAGTATTTACGTTAGTTAGTGCAACTATCGAGTTACTTATCCTGACTACTAAGCAGCTGCAGCAACTACTTAAGTAGATGGTCGAAAATCGACTATTTAAGTAGTTGCTGCAACTATTTCTTTTTTTCCGTGTAGCAATAGTAGAAGAATCACACTGAACTGCACGGAGAAAAGTATCCCTAGTAGAAATTTGATCAGGCATTCCCTATTTTTGGTAAGGTCCTAATCAGGTTAGAATCCGGAAACCGTGAATAAGGAAAATCTTATGAGGCCCTAACAACGAACTTATCTGATTTCCCTGATAGGATTCAAATAGGGTTATAACGCAGGGGTACAACCGGGTACGGATGAGATTTCCATAAAATCGAGCGAAATAGAAATCAGGCATGCCTCGTCAGGCCCTGGTATTTTCCCATCCAAAATTTCTACTAGGGATATGGGACTGATTACCATTCGCCCTAGTTCTTGTCGCGACTTGAAAATAGGAAGTGAGCATTGAACTGTATAATATACTGGAATGAGTACCATTCAAAAAATTTTCGTCAAAGAGAGACAGTCAAGTACCTTGTGCGAGAAAAAGAAGCACCCTTTACACTCATCATCCCTTTTCAAGATGCATGTATTGAAAAGAAACAACGCTATTTCATCTTGCATTTCACACTGACGAAAGATCTCTTCTTCCATCCTATAGGAAATTTCGCCAGTGCTCTTTCCAGTATGTTATATAGTTCAATGGAAGTGAGTGATGACTTGCGATTTGGTGATCATTATGATGTTAATCTATCGTTTTCATTGTAACGTAAACAGTTTACCGCACTCACTCCGATTCTGAATGGTACTTATTACAATTTTGAAATATCTGTCACCGTATACTTTTCTCCGTGTATTGAAAATGGAGTTCATTTGAATGAAGTGACTTTTGAGTTACATTGAAATGATATGCCTATAGATCAACACAAATATCGAAGGTAAATGGTCAGAATGGTTAATCGAGCCTACAGGTTTCGGATTCATAGGAGGAATCATATCAATGCCCAAACGCTGTACAATATCACCATTTGAACGCCAGATATTCATTATCTTTCAACACCCCGCGTCACCGCATTACGCGGTTAATAGGTTCCATTCTGTTTGTGCAAAGGTGCTGATGATTGTGAACATTTGAACTCCTACTGTCTATTATCTTTCCAAACCATGTGACTGCAAATTATCGTCGAATATAGAAAGATATATATGTTTCGAGAGAATCGAACGGTTATTCGATTCATTCAACTTCCAATGTAGTGACTGATGAACTCTTACATTTACACGGTACGATTGATTCACTCAATGAGATAATACCGTTTGGAACTGCAGTTATCCTGTTGACCCTAATTTCAGTCATATTTTATCAAATATAGAGATATACGTCCAAGTGGAAAAATTTTCAAATTGTATATAATTTTGAAGATTTTTGTCCAAGACTCGATAATTGACGATTAATTATCGTAATCCAACTTTTTTTTCTAATTTAAGGGATAACACTACAGTGGAATTTAAAAAAAATCAAAAAATTTGTTTTGGACTTAAAGTACTCTTTGAGGACCCGAAAATGATATAACGTAAACTCCAAACATAGGCCCGACTAAACACGCACGACTCAACTGTTACAAAAACTTCAAACGCGTTTATTTCAAAACAGTATGTCGAAAGTCGGTGGGAGCTCTAGCTCCGCCAATTTTCAATCAATCACCTCGGGGTTTTTTTATTGTATTCGTGATATGATTATCTAGTGAAATACGTACGGGTTTTTCGAAATATTGATATTTGCGTTTTTTATTCAACATTAAGTAACGAAATTTAGGGTGAAAATTCTACTGTTTTCTTCAAACCGATGCCATTTCGTGGAAAATGCACATTTTTCAAAACGGATACGTATTTCACTAGCTTTTGGATTACAGAAAATAATTATTTTTGGTTCTGTGTTCTACGTCAATTCTGGACTGAGTTATTTATTCCACCGCACGACCATGAATTTTCACAGTGCTCCAGTCATTCACCTGTCAAGCCGCCATTTTTCACAATAAAATTCCACAAAAAAATTATTTTGTACTTCAATAGTAGCGGAACACCTTCATGTAGTTCAATTTGAATAGGAACTTTCTAATTTTCGAAAAAAAAATCTGAAAAAACGTTATTTTTGGAGAGGTCACTGTGGTGTTACCCCTTCCCAATCAGGATTTAACAACTGGCGCAGTACTGCGCCAGTACCGGCTAACACTGGCGGGGTACTGGCGGTCTGTACTGCAGCAGTACTGGCATTTGTCCGGAATGATAACGCTTTTCCATACTGGGTACGTGCTAGCCGACTCTTGGGGGCCCAATACTGGCACTATACTCCGCCTGTTGTCAACATTCGCATACTTCAGTTGTTTCTGATTGGGTTAAGCTTCTGCGTGAATTCAATATGATAACATTGCAATCTAAACTTATCAATATAATCAACTGAAATATCTTTTGAATCTCAGAATTAGTTGTGGTTTTGTTTTCGGTACGCGTCTTGAATTTCATTCCAAACATGCGGATGGTGTTGCATTTTGTTAGAATTTGCACGAAATCTGAAATTCATTGAATAATCACCTATGACATCGCTACTCTCTGAAATTTTTAGAGTGAGATTTCACTCTTCAGCCAGCCAAAAGTGAGCTTGTCGAAATTTTCAGTGAAATTTCCCCTCTTTTAGAGTGATATTCTAAGGTTCGAAGTTAGAAACTCACAGCCTCTCAAATTCTAGTCAATTTTTCACTCTAGAAGAGTGAGGGTTCACTCGAAACGAGTGAAAATTCCACTCGAAGCGGACTGGCTCACTTCTGAGACTTAGTGCACTCAGAGAAAAAAAGTTGCTGAAACAGCAAACCTCGAAGATTTGCTTTGCTGATTTGGCAAAACTTGTTGCTGAATTAGCAAATATTTATCACAAAAAAAAAAAAAAATCTTTTGCGCTTGCCATTCAGCAATCCGAGATTGTAGATTAGATATAAGATATATAGAAAAATTCAATTATTAATTATCAAATAAAAATAGCAGAATTTTTTTTTTAACAGCAACCGTTTTGTTGATTTTTTAGCATTTTTTTTTTTTTTTTTTTTTTTTTTTTTTTTTTTCGTGTGGAGTGAAACCCGTGATTTTTCACTCTTTCAAATTTAGAGAGTACAATCTTTAGATCTGAAACAGTCAGGAATCCGTTGGAACGACAAGATAAGTTACCTTCTAGTCGCTTGGAGAGTGAAATTTCACTCTTTTGGAGTGAGAAATCACTCTTCGGGCAGCCAGAAGGCAACCTACCCACACTGAGAGAAAAGTTCTCTTCTGAAAAATCAACACATTCAGTTCAACATTTTCAAGAGATATCGTTTTGTATGAATAAGGCGCACTCGTTATAACCAAACATTCTGTTGAGTCAAGAAATTCATATTTATCAACTATAACCAAATCATTAATTCAATTCAAACTGATCGAAATTAATTTGAATGAATACACTGAGAAGAAAGTATTCCAAATTTATTTCAATCAAATAAACTCTCCTCTCAGCGTATGACTTCTTATCAAATTGAGATTTATCTAATCATCATCGGTATGAAGTTCACTCAAAGGAATATGAGCTGTACTCATCAAGGATGTGACGAAATGAATATTAGTACAATTTATCTACTATAAACAAATCTTCTCCCTCAGTGTGGACAAGATTTAGCGACTCCACCAATGCTCCCCTGGTGAAAATGAAGCGTGCATTTGGAGCGTCGCATAGGAGTGTTATTACCGTCACATGAGAGTGTATTAAGAGTCAATTGGCGCAGTTGAGCGTGGATCGAGCGTGAAGAAAAGCGTTCATGCACGCTGTACTCACGCTTATATTGAAGTAAGCGTGCATTGAACGTATATTGGCCAGAATCACGTTATTGGTACGCTGTTTGAACTTTATGTGCACGCCGTTTTTTCGCCAGGGTCGGGCAATACAAAGAGAAATGTCTAATAAAAAATAGATAGCAATAATTTTATAATTAAACTCATTAGATGTATAATGAAGAGTATTGTACAATAATTTTACACTGAAAGTTTTGTGTCCGCCAATTTTGTGTAATTATTGAATAGAAGCTCACGCCAGCGCTGGCGGTCTGTTACCACCGTTGTCCCAGGTGTCAAAATCGAGACTGTTTGATCGCTGGAACGATATTATAATTCCAGGCTTTGGTCAAGTTTCCTCTCAAGACTCCTTCAATGTTCGCCATGATTGGTTCAGAAAACAAACACGAATAATGGGTATTGCTTATTTTATTGATCTTTGACGCAAGTCTCGTTTATATCCCCAATCAAATGGATTAAAAAAATTCTAATACAAATATTAATATATTGAACAACTTCTGTTATCCATTATACAAATGCGGATAAAGTAAGCACCATGTAACTTCTGAATTTCTTGGAGTGAAACTACTGCAACTGCGATAAGCTTTCAAAAATGAAACTCTCACTTCAATAGAGTGAAAATCCTCTCTTATGGAATGGAATTCAGCTTTATACAGATTGTACCGCGAATATGTCGTGAGGTACTTGCGAGTTTGTATTATTTCCCTCGCGCAAGAATTACAAACTGGGGAGCACTCTACCAGAGAAGTGATAAAACGCGAGTACAGAGTGTATACTGATTGTTCAGATTCAGTGGAATTCATCAATCAACAAAATGAATGAAAAAGTGGGACTTGAAGAAATACAAATCCAGGACACGAAAAAAAATAATTCGCCATGGTAACTAGAAATTAGTTGTGGTAGCTACTTCGTGTATTTGAAATTTGGATAGCTAAGAATATTGCTGTAATAACTGAATCTTAGATACTATAGCAATACCTTTATTTTAGCCACCATAGTTAATTTAAGTTATCCGCCAAACGTTTAATTTCGACACATCTACGATTACTTAATTCGGGTCTAACTTTACAAGTTTTACCATTCATTTTTCATTTCTTTACTTTATGTGTTATTATTTATTTTCTATACGGAGAGAAAAGCATTGCTACCACAGCAAAGTTGTCTGTTACTGCAACATCTATAGGAAAAAATCGTCAAAAGAGTAAGCGCTAGTAAAAATCACTCCAGTGATTCTCTAGACCTGGCAAAGCCTCATCAAGTTCTCACGAGGGACTTGGAAAGCCTAGAAAGGCCTCATGATAGCCTAGAGAATGACTAGAACGATTTCTACTGAGGAAGGTAACTGGTGATATAACTCAATTTACTTACTAACACGAAAAAGTTTCCTAATAGAGCTAATAACGTCTTAGCCACTGTGGCAAACGTTTTTGAAAAGTGGCCTAACTCGGACCCCTACATTTCCCACTGGACAAAAAGTTGCAAAACGTTTCTGGAACATCTCAGAGACTGCTAATGTCCCACTGTTGTAACGTTTCGATTGAAATATTTCAAGAAAACATCTCAGGAACGTTTATGGAACATGAAACATTCCTGCAGCGTTTCAGAGATATTCTTTTGAAACATATCATTCGAAACGTTAGATTGGCAGGACTTTAACAGTCTCTGGGAAGTTTCAAAAACGTTTCGCAACATTTTGTCGAGTGGGGTATCAGTACAGACATCTATAAACCTGTTGACAAATGATCAGTACTCAATGAAGCCTTCAGTGATATATCGGACAACCTGATTGAGTGGGGAGCCTTCGATGAACACAAACATCTCTTCTACAAGGAAGTAAGTCTAGCATTTTGTGGCTGCATCTTGATGAAGATCTATCAAAGACGATTCACCTACTGCTACATCATTCGAAGGATCAACCGCTGCTCATTGTTTCAGACTCCTTCTGGTTCTTTTTATGGGACGAAAAGCTGAACATCTAGGTCCCATGTATGAATGGCCGGGAATTAACAAAAGGCCCAATAATAGTATAGATTTATTTGCCAGATTCCAGCGACAAAACTCTTGCCAGAGATGAATTGGAGGGATTGCTAACGGAATAACGTGTCACCATCAATCAGAAACTGGACCATACTTTGCATAAATCGTCAGCAATTTCTCCAAATCATCTCGGCTTCGGCCGTTACTTTGCTATTACTATTTCTCAATTGGCGTCACTTATGTCACGGATATCAAACACAGTAGAACTCAAAAGTTATCAGAGTCGTAAAAGAACGGCAAAAGGTGTTTTTTGGATGTTTGCGGAACGTTCGGAAAATCTTCCCTACGGCACTATTATGCTTTCTAGAAGCCAACCTGATGATTTATCAAACAGAGCTAGGTTTTTAAACTTCACTTACACGCTATCAAAACTTTCTTTCCAACCATCATCACTTGCCGTGCCATAAATAGCGCCATAGAATCGAAATAAGCAGTTACAGAATTGCGACAACACAGACAGTAAATGAAAATGATGAATACATTGGTTCGAATTATTACTCTGTCTGTCAGGCAATGTTTTTCAGAAATCCAAGTGATTGAACAGAAAATATACACATCCTCTGAGACATGACTTTTTTGTACAAAAAGTATCCCTCGACAAGATCTCCTGACAAAAAACAGATGGTTTTCAAATAGAAATCATATTCCCATTGCTAACCAAACATGAACTTTGTAGTAACTACGAGAAATTGATCTCAAGATAATAATTAACTTTATAGTTTGAAATGAAAAGAATTTCCCGGAAGCTAACAAAAAAGTAAATTCATTTATCTCAGCGAACAAATGATTGTAAAGAACGTTCATTTCGTTTCTCTTAAAGATTTGTGAGATCACCTTGGAGATTCTACTGGTTCCAGTCAATAAATTGAACTAAATTTCTACTTCTACATTGAATCCCAATCACTTGAATTACTTCAGAATGAATCACATCTCAGGATGTAAATTGAAAGCCTCCCCGACAATGCCCATACTATCGAATTGATATTATTCAGGATCGTGTAAGAGGTGTTCGAAATATTAGATCTGAGTTGCGAAAGTAGAATAAGAGCAGCACAAATCGATCTATAAATACATCGGGTAAATTTTTGAGATCCAAAACACTCCTTACTCCCAGAAGATGTATTCATAAGACTCCTCAAACTTGACTCAATGCTTCGGGTCAATTTAGATTTAGATAAGCGATATGTTCTTTTTTATTTCAAATCACTGAAGGATTCATCCTATCTGATGCACTTCTCATCTTCCCACGTGGATTCTTCCTCGCGACGCGTTTACGTGTGACGACTGCACACCATGAATCACATATAGATAAAAACTTCAAGAATGTAAAACAATCCTCAATCTCTCACCTGAGCAGCCATAACCCGTTGTCTCTCAGCAATCAGGGTACACTTTGCACAACCACAGTCTTTCCAGCGACAGAACCGTTTGTGTCCTTTCAAAGCCGACACGATTCCGTGATTTCGACATCTCGCACACTTGGGTGTCCTTTGATATCTTTCGGCACCGGTACGAAGGAAAAAAGCGGTTGGTAGCACGTGGTGTTGCTGTTGCTGCTGTTGATGTTGCATCAATTGTCCGACATCCACACCGAGTCCAACACCACGCGGTAACGACATAATGTTCACGAAAATGGTTCACTTTACACAGAAACAAGTTAGATAATAACGAATTTCGTGCTTTCAGTTGCACAGATCTCGTTATAATTTGATGCGGTATTGCCACATACCTACGATCCCTTTAAAAAAAACTGTATCAACTTTCACCGCGGATCGTTCTCATATCCAATATTGCGTAATTCACTTTCTTCGTTTTCCTCTTCTCTTTTTTCTCAACAGCATGTTTCACAGTCAATCATTTCACATAAGATTGATATGCACCACGACGATCGATGTAACCAAACAAGATTTCTATTTTTATTATCCATTAAATAAAGTCCGCACGCGCATCACGTAAACCATCATCATCGCAACATCAATGCGGACACTATCCTACCTTCTATCTTATCTCTATATCAAAGTGTTATTCACCTTTCAAAAGAATCCAAAGAAAAGGAGGAAGACAATTTCACTTTGAATATTATAATTAATAATAAGAACAATTCTCAAAGTGGTTATTATATAAATTGAATGGAGGATGAGAACGCGACAGTAACAATGGTTTCGAAAATAGCGGTAACGACAGCAGCAGCTGCGACAGCAACACTGTTGTTCTCGTTTGAACGTCAAAAGACGAAATGAGGTATCGTCCTGGCTCTCTGTCCTTTTTTTCTTCTTCTCTTCATCACTCTCCAACGTTGTCAACAATTGCAGCATCCCGGGAGAGTCGATTCAGGTAACGTAGTAGTATAGTGTATAGAGAGACACATAGAGAAGAGAAAAGCTGCTGCGGCGGTGGCGGCGCTGGCGGTGGTGGTGGTGGTGATGGTGGCGGCGGCGGTGGCGTGTACCAACGAGGGGTGGAAGATGGAAGGTCAGAGGAGCGAGGAGAGAGCAGATCAGGGCAGAAACTAACCATCGCCCCACTACCTACCGTCGTCGGAAGCCAGAATGAAATAAAACACTGTGCCACAGTGTTCCACCCCGGGGCTTCAACCAAACACCGTACCTCGTTTGGATGGAGCCACGCCCGCGCAGGGATCCCATTGGCCGAGCTCACTGTTCCGCAAAGATGTTAAGAGTTTATATCTGCCGAGTGAAAAGGGGGATATACCTATTCGCTTATACATAGGTTTATATACCGACCTATCCACTCGATGAAAATAAGTGTGTGCAATGCCGTGTATATATATAGAAGCAAACTCATTCGACACGTGTGTATATTCTACTACCGCAAGAGCGGAGAGAGACCAACGCATTACCCTTTTATTTGAAACCCGTTTTAATATAAAACACAACAATGCCCTGGCGATGCTCAGACGTTTCTCTCTGTGCCCCGCCTTTTGTTTCGACCAACTGTTTTTAACCCCGCGAAGCACAACGCGCGCCTCCTTTTTCGAAGAACTTGTTCACATATATATATACATATTCTTTTATTTCATTTTATTCTCTCCTTTTTTTATTACTTTTCTTCCCTCTTCCCTCCACACGCGCTACTATCTCCCTTCTTATATACCCTACGAACGAACGTAGCTCTTCACAGAGAACTAAACGCACCAATACATAGTTCAATCGTCACGACACGACGACGAAGACGACGACGACGACCGACCTTCTTTGAAACCAAGTGAATAGCGAAAGCTTCTATTGTAGCTTCGCAATACCGACCGATTTTTATATAGTAATCTAATGTACAGATGTTATTTACCCGCAATAAGAATAGAATAAAAGCATTGTACGTATTATGATTTCTACCCCGTATATCTTTTTACTAACTCGTCTACTTCTGTACGCGCATGGCCCTGCATCTCGCCATCCGTTTTATATATACATATTGATGCACGGTAGTCGAGGAATGACACTATTACTTTACATTATTTCTGTTGGAGAAGGGTGAGTTTCATTTTGAATCTTGTTTTCATTTTCAACCTTCGTATTTTTCACCACACAATGGCAAGAGTTAAACGATCTAATAAAATTCATATGCAAATTAAGTGTTCTTATTCTTCCTTGGTGAATAATTGTCCTCCAACAGACATGAGAATGTTATATGATTTGCAAAATGTTGTACATATACCGTACAAGGTTTTTCAAAGCGATGCAACTTCAAACATTTCGCTCCTGTAGAATGCCAAAAACGAAAGAGTATGCATGGTAGTTCGCTGCAATGAAATGCAATACATGAATGAATAGACCTTCTTGAAGAGACGTTTGAAGCTACATCAAATGCATTCAACTCCATCATTCGATGAAATTTCCGGTGCTATTTTATGACCGATGAATATGATTAGTAATCAGTTGATACCGATATATATCTGTTAGGATACCAGTGACGCGCGATATTTAATGACATCGACCCTGGTAGAAATGCTCTAGGAATTTACGTGTTTTGTAACGCTTGACTAGCCAGAACTTGTCACACACTAGAGCATTTCTATTTGGGGATATCTCATGTAGATATCTATGGAGATATCTATATCGTGAATCATATCTCGCATCACTGTGCAATACACGATGTAGCGATTCTTTTTCATACAAATTATAATGAATTTTTATCGATATTTTGTAGAAATTTCTGAAAAAAAAAGGCTTTTTCTTTTTTAAAACACAATTAATGCTGTTTGAGTGCCGAAATCACTAACACAATGTACTAATTTTTGTGATTTCGAACTGTCTTATCGGAATCAATAATCACTCCATTGGAGAATTCCACTAATTGGAGAACAAAAATCCAAATTTTGGTTCTATGAATTCCACATGTGAATTTTTGTTTCGACATAAATGATTGAGGTTTATTCACCGATTGCTTTTAGTTAGGAACTGAAGAACAATATCACGTAATGGAAAATAATGTCAGTGATATATAGAAAGTGTTCCCAAAATATTATCTGTAGAATTTTTAACCTTCAATGCATCAACAGAATCCTCAAAGAGGTTTTGATACAAAATCCCAATGAATTAATGAAGAACATTTCTAAGTAATGTTTTCTATGAGCATTGATACTAAAGCGCTTTCAAAATCGTTGAATACAAATGTGTTGCCAACTCCAATATCCTGAATGGAAATATTTTCAAAATTGTATATAAATTATATAAAAACTATATATAATTCAGTATAATTTATATATAAATTATATATAATTCTGAAAATTTTCCTACTCGGAATGAAAAATGAAAAGCAACCTTGGTGATTGAAAAATACAATGAAGAAATTTTGATCCAAGGTCAAATAATTTCTCTCGTTTCTTGATAAGCCCGTACAGGAAAGACATTAACCAAAGAAAATGCGTAGATTTCTTCGAACTGTCGATCAAAAACATGAAATCGCGTGATCTTAGTAAAGTTTTACCTACACTGAGAAAAATGTAGAATTAAATTTACTATGGGATCTTAGAAATAGAGGGACATACTGACTCCCCAATAAAAGTTATTATGCTATAACAATAGAAACCTGATCAAATTCACAATGTTTTACAGTAAATTCCATTGAAAGTTGTTATGTCTCTCGATTCATAAGATTCCATAGTGAATTCAACTCTACCCAGGAAAAAATGATTTAGATCTGCGTAGATCTAATGAGATCGTGCTGGATCTCCAAGATGGGAAATGTGGATTTATTCAGATCTGAATAGATCTAGTTAGTTCTACGTAGATCTGAATCATCAAAAATCTCACGTTAATCAATTACAACTTGTGTACATGAACTCCCTATTTCCTTCACTTTTAGATCGTTTCTAAAAAATTGAGTATTTTTTGAAAAACAATAATCGGATCTCTATAGATCTAATTCATTAGATCTAAAATAATTTTTCTCTGTGTATAAAAAAAGGAAAAAATATTCTTTGGATTGAAATTCTAATGCAGATACCTTACTCCTGAATCAATTTTCACAAATGAATTTCGAGTAATTCAGTTTGCAGTAAGTAAACAGTTTTCTTGAACACCAGCCAGTTTCTTTCCAATTAAATCCAATTGCATTTATCAAATTGCATAAATTTATCCAATTGCATGTTACTTTGACTGCCAAATATACACCCTCAAAACCAGCCAAGCATCGCCCATGAAGAGTGGGCTACAAACAGCCATTATGAGAACCCGAAAATTGATTGGTTACCGAGCAGAGTTAGACAAATGACAACCATAATTTGCTCCGACTTTTGTCTATTGAAACTAACCAAAACACAATCATCATCTGCATCCGAACATTCATCAGTTACTAACTAAAATATTACTTACCGATCTGTGGTGAAAGACGGGTCACATACGACAATCGTGAATAAAGGATTTTCACCCCTCACAAGCGTTCGCGAAGCCAGGATTGACGTTAGTTGACAAGTATCGAATTGACCATTTGACACAATTACCTGTGTTAAAAATATACAAATTTCTCGACTGTGCTGCGATCTTGACGAATTAACTTCGAACACGTGGTTCTCTCATTAATGAAACCCTGAAAAAGTAGACAATTGACAAAAATTTACGGACTGTCTTGTTCCACAGTATTATAAAAGAATCATTGAAATAAAAATTTGAAGCTTTTTTGGAGAATAAATCCACATTTCACGATAAAATGAAGATGATTATCGATTTATAAGGTCTCATTGACATCAAACCCACAAGAATAATCCACAGTTTTAAAGCAGTAGAAGAAACATTTTCTTCACAACCGTGACGAAGACAACGCGAACGAGAGACCTCACTTCTTAAATCTTACACCACACAAAACAAGCCTGATATCTTTTATCACAACAAAGCCCTTTGTATTGTATTTTGTAAACTGAAAGATCAGCCGCATAGAAAATCTCTGTGTTACTCCAACTCCTACTATTACGCTACTTAACGTTGTTGTTGTTGCCATTGAAAAGCCGAAATCTCTCGCGGTCCGTAGCCAAAGGCCAAGTTAACGATCAAGTGGCTAGAATCGTCACAGAAGGAAATCCTTAGATCTCAATCGGGATTCACTTGAAGGTAGAAACTTTACACAAAAGTTCTCACAGCCACCCTCTTCTTCGATTCAGATTACACAAACATCCATCGTGTAGAATCCTCACGTGTGACGAGCTACGTACATTGAACGTATTCTTGATATACAATAACGATACCATCCATGATTGTATCCATGTTGTATTTGGGTTCTTTGGTCACCGATCGACCAACTAACATGACTTGTTCAATTTTCTCAAGTTGTCATATCGCACAATTCATATTGTATTGATAAACAGGAACTCGAGATCAGAAAGATTTGATTTCTATCTTCATGTATTCTCTATTCAACGGAAGAAAATATATAGAATTTTTATGATACTGGAGTTCCGAATACGCAACTACCTGCCGATTGAGGAACAGATCAGATATTTTTGTATATATACTTTTCTGGTACTAAGAAGCGTGAGAGCCTATTCATTCTCGTTTCTACTGTATTTTTTATGGGGATGATGATGATGGAAAATAAACAAATCTTTCGAGATCTTTTATAGCATAAATTTAATGAAATGTGTAATTTAGATTTGCTAAATCTTTGTTTTTTTTCAGTCAAATATTGTTAAGTATTTTACTTGTTTCCATATGAAAAGGAATTATTTTTAGGCAGTCATTTCATTTCAATTATAAATCCAATACTTCCACCGGCTCTTCAAAATGATATTCAATTATCCAAATATTTGACCTTTTCGTATCAAATAAAACGATATAAATATACACAATCTCTTCATATCAAACGTTAAATATTAGATTTTTTGCTCTCCCTCTTCCACATTCATAACGAATGTTTTTGACGAGAGGAACGCGTCTCGTTATAAATTCCAATGAAAAATTAAGTCGATTAATTGAGAAATGAAATTGAAAATCAAGAGAGAACCTGACTGAACTTTTAAACCTTCGAATTCATTCTATACTCCTCAAAGCGAATTAATTTTCACAATCTCTATTTATTTACACTTCATTTTGAAATGTCTATTTCAAAATAACATTCACATTTTTCAATAAACCTTCTGCACGAAGTGAGAAAAAAGATATACATACACGAAAAAATGTTACATTTTTATGCAGAAATTTGAAATCTATTTCAGAGGAAAAATTCTTGCTGAAATGGCGATGATGTTAAGAAATTTGCTTCGCGGAATTAACGTTTGCTGTTGCAGCAGAAATCTTTCAAGTTTCAAATAGTCAAATTTTCTGCGAATTGTTGCTAGGAGAGCGGAATTTTTACTACAATTCCTAATTCAGCGGGAAGCTTGTTTAGAGTAATTTTTATTCCCTGTACTGACACCTTAGATAACTCATTTTCAATCATTGGTAGTTAGGCTACTTGAGTTGTCCAGTATTGGATGCGGTTTATGTGGATTATGTCCATCTGGTCTCAATAATTTGGATTTTTTCATGATTCAATTTTCCTTATAAGTCCTTTACTTTGAAATATTTTTAACCCTCAGTTACCACACGGGGCCTAAAGGGAACAAAAGGTTTTTGAAATCTAATCTCCTGTTCGTAGGGATGAAAAAATACGGTTTGAAGCAAAAATAAGGATCAAATTTAGGAACAAAAGTTCATTTCTGATCATTGGAAAAGCTTCATTCGCTTGACTGCAATGCACAACGGAAGCTCAACGAAAATACGAGGGGTAACTGAGAGTTCAAATATAAGTGTAGAGAGTAAAATTTTGAATCGTTTATATCTCCTTGATGGAAAAAGTGAACAATTATCAGCGAATCAACACCCAAAGAGCAGAATAGTTTATCAAAGTGGGGAATAAATTTCCTTACGATCGGGAGACGAAATCCCCCAGGGATTGAGGAAAACTCCCAAAAATTTTCACAATGTACTGCAAAAGATTTCAAGGAAAATTTTGGTCACAAGTTGGTGGTCCTGTATCGGTTGATCAAGCCAACGAAATAAGTTTGCCAAATTTGATTCAATTTCAGTGCAGATCTGGGGACTTTCAAGACTCAATCTTGTTTGATATCTATCGAACAAATGAAAAGCAAAAAAATGTTCCCAATCTAACAAATAAATCCCCGCCAGTACTGAACCGTTTGTAAAACAAGAAAGTTTTATTTCCACGTTATTCATGGATAATTATATCATACGCGTTTATCTCCATCAAGACAAAACCAACTTATGTTTTAAATCTCAAAAAAGCTTCATCATCGTGAACTATTTCATCCAAACAAGATATTAATTCCTCGTATAATAAATAAACTAGAATTTCTCCCGGAGAGAGGGAGAAAAAAATTGAAAGCATCTTTGGGCTAAACGAAGAAGGGTAACGTGATTCGTAGGAATTTTCCAAACTCCCTGGCACATTATCCATCCGCGTAAAATATATTGTACCGTATTATTTGTTGCTCTCTACCGCAAGGTACCAGGAAAGCTGCTGGGTGTGCGACCTCGTCGTCTCCACATCTACTACGCGACATCGCGCGTTAGAGTGAAATATCGTATGACTTTTTGACGTGCTTTTAACAGATTGAATTGAAAATGGCTCCCTGGCCTCGACATATCCGCGAGCATATCCATATCCTGAAAAGGATTGTATGTGGGCTGGATTCCGTATCCGTGTACACCCTCGCACACGTATATACATATATACATATATTTATACGATCTTCCTCGCTTTTCATTTTTGCACATTCGCTGATGCGGCACATTGCAAGCCACGCCGGCAGAAACAGACGACAAGTGGACGACTGGATCGGTCAGTCGAATTGGCGAGTAGTCAGGAATCAAGGAGGGGTACAAAAATAATGTCCTGGCTCATTTTTTAAAACCTCTGTGCGCTAGCTGGGCTTTCTCCTCCTCCTTCCTCGTCCTCCTCGCACGGTTCATGCCCGCAAGGGAGCAGAGGTGAAAAAACCAGTGGTGACGGACGTAGATATAGGACTTTACGTGTACGTTTACACATAAGCGTATACGTATTTGTCGATATCGTGGCAGTGTCCGTGCAATAGCCGGGGTCGATTCGCCAACGCGAATGAAACGGTCAAAGCTAAAAGCTCTGCCAAACCCGGCTATATATTATCAACAACCCTTCAAACACAGCATCAAGCGATCCATACGTAACCTATACTCGGACGACGTTTCTGCTGCCGCATGTACACACTTATATACGTGAGTATTCGCCTGACGACACGTGCCATCGACGTGCAGCAGTTTTTATTTCAACTTCAGTTATCTAAGTCGTTGCACTCGAGAAAGAAAAAAAAGGGTCCTGTATGCGTGTCTCTGTGTAATTCCCCTGCTCTCTCACCTCCCACGTTGCGATCGTATAAGATCTATATCAACGATAAAAACAGTTCTCAATGGAATCACGGGGATGTACGTTACAGCTTTGTCGTCAAAGATGTCTGGCAAGATTGCCCTACAAATTAATTGATGTTGTGTCAATGTATTCTTTCCGCTATGCAGTGGGATTGAATGATTCTGTAAGGATATTCGATCGTGAGAACAGATGGATATCTTATTAAAATTCAATTTTACATTGGGATGGTTTTGCTCTTTCATCTTACGAGGTAATAATATCAAGGTGGAGGATATATTCATCAGGTATAATAGCTCAGGTTTTTGGGAACTTGCCAACGGCGAACCATGGCGAGCTCTTGTACTAGAATTATTCTTGTTCTTCGGATATAAGAATGTTTTTTTTTTCTTACTCTTTGGGTTGGGAAACTAAGTATTGAATCAGAAAAATACATGATTGTTGCGAAGAAGAATTATCTCTGAATTTAAGAGATCATAGAGCTTAATCATCCCGTTATTCTAATATTTTATGGGTTTTAACTAATAAAATCCCATAGATTTAGCAGTTGATAATTATGTTTACTCAAACAACCTAAGTCACTCGATAAACGTTTCCTGATTTTTTCTCCCCAATTTTTGTCTTTACGAAAATAAATTCCAAGTTGCATCTAATTTTTACTACAGTTCTATACAGGATTGATGATGGTCCCATATAAGTTGCGATCTCAATTATACACACTGAGAAAAACTCGCATCAGTTAAATTAACCAAATCAAGTCAACTGTATTATTTTATTTGGAATAACTGAGAAATTGGTTATTGTAATTGAAAAAAAATGGATGAATTAACTACAAAAAGCAGTTGTCGTGCTTTTCAATCAACCTGATCAATTGAAATGACTGAAAATTTCTCTGAGTGCAAGGGAGTGGGATCAGCAAGGAGGAGTGTAATAAAAGGTCTTGATTTTCACGACCACACACATGCCCGCTTCCTATTATCCGATTTCAATAGAACTTATACCACTCTTTAATTACAAGCTTACGTAAATACACGGAGAAAAATAAAGTTTTACAAATTACTACATTCCTACTGAATTAGCAGGATAGGAGAAAATATCACTGTTATTGACATAGAAGTGTAGTAAAAATGTGTAATTTATCATGCAGAACTTCGCATGCTCGGACTAAAGAACATTTTGTTAATCATTCACTTTTACTACACTGTCTACCAATAACAGTTCATTCTACTTAAACCCTCTGTATCTCCAAAACCCATCGTATGATCAACATAAAATAGTATTCGGTTTTTTTGTCATTTCACATGAAATTCAGTTAAAAATAAGCAATTTCTACGGTCACTCTATCCCATGAATTCTACAATTTATCAGGATTTTAAAGTTATTCCCTGATAAACCTGATTACAAAGTCAGTATTAGGGTGTTGCTTGATTAAAAAGCACCATAATGATAAATTTAACTATAAGTTTTTTCCCCAATTGATTTTCAAGTAGGATAGAAATCGGAGTGAGAGGGCATTTATTACATGTCTCACTCACGGAGAAAAAAGAAATTCGCTTGGTTTATTTTACTTGAATAGCAGATGCTTTTGCTGTGACAAAAAACTACTTGCTATCACAGCAATCTTATTAGCTACAACAGCAATTTTTTAGCTGTGACAACAGAAAATATTTGCTCTTTCAGCACGCGGAGAAAAATGCAGCTCGAAAGGATAGTAATCTTTCATAGAAAATCGGAGAATATTTCTTAAAATCTAAGAATTTTTCTTAAGTTTGTAATAAACATAAAACGGTTCACATTTCTCTTAAATATTGCTCGAAAAACAATGAAAAGTTATCAATACTTAACAAATCATAAAAACAAATATGAAATTTTACAAAGTGAATAACAAAATTTTTGAATCTTATTTTTAAATTACAGAATTTTGTTATTCACTTTGTAAAATTTCATTCGCGACTTTTGGAAACTTCATATTTGTTTTTATGATTTGTTAAGTATTGATAATTTTTCATTGTTTTTCGAGCAATATTCAAAAGAAATCTGAACCGTTTTATGTTCATTACAAACTCAAGAAAAATTCTTAGATTTTAAGAAATATTCTCCAATTTTCTATTAAAGATTACTATCCTTTGGAGCTGCATTTTTCTCCTTTGCTATTCTATATATACACTGAGAAAAAAGAAGTGGTAGAATTTACATCTTGCGAAGTCAATATTTGAACGATTTCCAAAATATTTCGCGTTACCACAATTCAAGTTGATTTTATAACAGCGGATTAAAGATACAGTACAGCTGATGTAAATCTTGCATTCCCCGCTGCAAAATTAACTAAAATTGTGGTAGTTAGAACAATTTTTTTAAATCGTCCAGACATTGACTTCACAAGATGTAAATTTTACAACTTTTTTCTCTCAGTACAATGCTGAAGGTTTGCCTGGTCCAGCAAAAAATTTGCTGCTTTAGTTAATCATGTTACTGTTTCAACAATCCAGTTAGCTGTAGCCGCGAATTTTCAGCTAGATCAGCAGAAAGATTTGCTGTTCTGTATATAATACCTCGATTTGCTGCGTCAGCAAATTCTTCTTCTCTGTGCTATTATATTGCACAAGTATAAAAGGATTCAGTACTCTCTACATTAGTGATGCCGCGAGAATCGAGAAATTCGAGACGAGACGAGAAGGCCATGGCGAGAAACGAGACAGGACGAGAAAGACTCGCCCCGAGAAATTCACGAGATGAGAATGAGTTGACGAGGAATAAAACTTAGTTTGAAGGAAAGAAAAACGATATTGTCAAGAAAAAATGTCGAGATTTCGAGACGAGAAAAAGCTTATTTCTCGTCTCGTCTCGCGGCATTACTACTCTACATCCAAAAGAGTGAGAATTCCAATCTAAAGAAAATATAGGTTCCCTTCTGTTTGCCTGAAGAGTGAATTCTGACTTCAACAAAATAAAATTTTACTCCTCAAACAGCCAAAAGGTGATCTATGTTTCTCACTTCTTCATATTCATTGAAGCACAGAATAGACTCCGAATTCTCCGAAATTTGATCTCCTTTCAATCTCATAAGGGATGCATACGCAATCAAAACGCAGCTCTACTGCAAAAATCAACAAAAAGTCAATAATTCACAATAATTTTTCTCAACATACGATTCTATGAAAATTAAACGAAGCGAGTAATATTACATATGCATAAATAAATGATATTAAATCATATTAAGAAATGATTTCATAACATTCATAAACAATTTGTGAATAACTATATAAATTATATAAAATTATTTGAGAATAGTCGACTTATGGTCATTATGTCTACAATTGGAATATACGAGACACGCGAGCTGAGGAGGGAAAAAAAGGCGTGGTCAAAAATAAACAGGACCACGCTGTGATACACGGTATCGACCAATGAAAACAAGTATCAGGATACAGTAGCAACAGTTACAAACGCAAGCGCTGTCAAGTCTCCCTTTGCGAGCTGGCGATAGGTTGGCGCATATAGGGATATACGATGAAAAGACGCAAACTCCATTCGACGAGAATCGTGTGTGTAATAACGATAATCGTCGCTGTATAATCGATTCGATGAAAGATAGTAAGCACGCAAATCATGACTCTCATAACTTCTCTAGCTTCTCATATCACCTGTTCAATAGCGACATGTGTATCACAACCCAGACAGCACACAAGAATCCCAAATGAATTCTGAAAAAAGAACTCTTGAAGAACACAGAGTGTTCTGAATTCGATTCGTCAGACATTTGGGAGTTCCGTTCAAATTCTCAAAGAAGTCTCACAGAGTTTTAACGAAACTCGCAAACGTCTGACGAATGAAATTCCTTTGAAACTCTTTGGAACACTTTGTATTCTAAAAGAGTTCTTTTTTCAGAATCCATTTAAGATTTTTGTGTGCTATCTAGAAACAAATGTATTCCATATGGAAATCAGAGATTGGTAGTAATGATTTTTGCAATTATGATTTTGAGATTCATTACTCATTACCTTGAGAATCAGATTTTTCATTTCCCACAGTTTCAAGAAAATTCTGATTCCAGAGATAACAATAATACGTTCCGAAATCATTACTGAAAAGAATCATTATTGCTGATCTCTGATAGAAATATGGTGAATTGTTGGATATCTATAATCTGTCACTTTTTCCACATCTACTATTTTTATGGTTTATCAAAAGTAAATCACCTTTGCAGCAAAGGAATCCAATGAGAATATACTATTAATGCGTACAAGTATTAAATTGAGAACGTTGTTCCATTGTTGTGAGAAAAACAAGAAACGGAAGAAGCACAAGGGAAAGAAAAAAGCAATTATTTAATACTCTTTACGAAGTAAATCCTTCTTGAACATTGGTAAAAAGGACTCCAATGGAGTAACTTGCACTCCAGAAATAGTTATTCGTATACCGACTGGGCGCTGGAGTAAGAGCTACCGCGGTTGGAATAGCAGTTACTCCTCATTTTTCTTCGTATACCTCAATGACAAAATATTCTAAGAGTACAAAATATAACAAGAAAATATAACTTCCATAAATCGTACTGAATAATCTTGTGAATTGTATACAATCCTGGTAGTCCTTTTTGCGTAAACGTGAAATATTAGCTCAAACAACTTAATCCACATTTTCTGTCTCTCGATATTCTTCGGACAAGCTTTAAGGAGATACTATTTAGCCGAATCTTTCGTGTAAAATTACTCCAAAATATTCAAGTATTTTGAAGAAATTATACAGGAAAGATTTGGCTAAAGTTCCGGCGCTAGTATCCCCTTAAAATGTTTGAATAAAAATCTCTGAACCCAAAAAAAAGTCAATATCATGAAAATTTCGAGAAACATTCACGAATGCTCGTTGAAGATTCTTTGAAGGTTCAAATGTTTACTGAATATTGATCGAATGAACTTTGAAACTCATTATCTTTGGAAGATCTCTCGAGAATGTATACAAAGATATCTTCGGAAATATCTTGAAAGATGTCTACAGAGATAAAAAAATATCGGAAGATACGAAATATTTATTAGAAAAAAGCCCTTAAGAGGATACCAAAGTTCCCATTGGAGTGATTTTGTTTGCAAGAAAAAAATACTCGAAACTGAATTCACAAAAAAATTTGGAATTTCGAAAAAAACATTTGGAACAAAATTTTTTTCCGAAATTGAAAATTCGGGCTCTATAAAGACGTAGATGAAGGCTCAAAGAATCATTCCTGAAAATTTGAGATTTTTTCGTAAATTCAATTTCGAGTATTTTGTTGCAAAAAAACTTACTCCGATGGTAAGTCTGGTATTCTCTTAATTTGTAGGAATTTGATAAAAATATGTGCAGTGAGTTGATTTCGCCTTTCAGGATTTCAAATATCAGTGATGTCCTTCAAGCTTGAGGTTTTGATTTCAACAGCCAGTTTCTTAACCCCAAATACGCTGGACGAACAAATACCAGGTGATGAACTATGTCCGGCTCATTCAAGTTGTAAACTATGTAAATTGAACTGTCTCTCGAAGGCTCATCGAATTATCAAGTTTTTATACAAATTATACATAAAATCACATTGAATCAGATTATAGCCCCAGCCCTACCAACGAATGAGTGGTTTTTGATCGCATGTTCACGTGATTGATATAATTACAAAGTGTTCCTGGAATTTTGTCATCTTTTGATTAGTTATTTCATCCGTTAGGATTCCCTAACCACTCAACACCTTGAATTGGTCAAGATGAAGTTAAAATGACGTCAATTTTGAATAAATCCAAAAGACCATTTTTCAGTCATTCCGAAGTTATTATTTAAATTTTCTTGTTCTCATAAGGTACAATTTGTTCTCTAGATTTTTGAATCTTTTATGCAAATCAATTAGCGTTTTGATATCTATAAGATATCTCATATATTCTAATATTGATATCTAAGACATTCGATAGACATCTAGAAACACGAAACTGTGAATGGAATCTCATAAAGAACATTAGAAAATATATTCATTCGATAAGGAAAGTGGCAGGTTATTTGAAGAATTGTTCCTCGAGAACCCTCTTCTTTACTGTCCAGCTGTGTTTTTTCCACCTGGATATGTTTCACTCTTCTCAAATCCAAGTAGTGCAACGTCTAAATGACGTGTTCCATCAATGGCTTATGGATATCAGTGAGAAACAAAATTGTTTCAACGAATTCTACTTGCCATTTTCAGCAGATATTGTATGATAAAATACCACTAACCTTTGTCTGGGTATTGATGACGGCAGTATTGTTTCATGCATCGGAATACCTCAAAATGACTATGGCAATCTCATCTGAAAAACGAAATTGTTCAACTTCAATATCAGTATCGTCAAGAGATATCATAAATATAATCAATCAAGCATTGACGATCACCTCTTTCAAAATCCTATCTAGACAATCTTTTTTTTTGTATCTGTTCGAAATTTCCAGATTGAAGTAAACAGCCACTCTCTAAATTTCTTGGAGTGAAAAATTCACTCTTAAGGTGATACCGGCGACCCCCGAAAAAGACACGGTCAAAACTCCCTGCTAAAAATGCCGAGCAAAAACGGACAGAAAATTGTTGACAAGGTTTTGAACAGTTTCTTTCCCAGGTGATCCAGACAAAAACTGACAAACTTTCTACCCGATTTTGTCCAAAAACACAAAATGGTCACATCCTGTTAAAACCTGGCAGGGAAATTTTCATCAGGTTTCGAGTGGATATCACAGTATGTCAATTCTAAACAGAACCGGATTTTTCCGTCCGGACAAATTTATGACAGTTTTTGACACGATATTTCGATTTGGTAATTCCAGACCAAACCGGAGAGGAAGTTTGTCATTTTTTGCCTGGATTACCTGGGAAAGAAAGCGTTCAAAGCATGACAACAATTTTCTGTTCGGTCCTGCTTGGCATTTGTAGCAGGGCTATTCTGACAAATTATTCGGAAATGAGGCAATAAAATCAAAATGTTGTGCTGTACAGACCTTTTTTAATCGATAAAGATGGACTGTACAGAGCGATATTTTGATTGTATTGCTTTATTTTCGAATAATTTGTCAGAGGTGATGAATCCCCTAAAAAGGGAGTTTTCACTCTATCAGAGTGCAATTTCAAGTCGAGTGAGATTCTCACTCTTGTTGGACTTACAGTATTTTTACTCCAAGAAATTTGATGAGTAAAACCTGACGGAACACAGTGAAAAATGAATTTTAAGAAGATGCGAGTGCAGGGGTGGCTCCATCTGATAGTATTGTTTCAGATACAGGTACTCGAAACTGAACTCATAAAAACATCTGAAATTTTCAGAGATAAATCTTTGAAGGTTCTGTACAGGCCCAGATTACTCTCCCAAGATTCATCCTTGAAAATTTTAGACTTTTTTTATGAGTTTAATTTCGAACTCTCTAAACTTGTTGGAGTGAAAAATTCACTGCTGAAGAGAGAAAATACTGCAAGTCCAACAAGGATGAGATTCTATTTCTAAAGAGTGAGTTTTCACTCCATAAAAATGAAAATACTGCGAAATCAAAGTAAACTTTCAACCTACTTTGAGAGGACACCAGCGCTGGGACATTAGCAAATTCATTCTGGCGTTTTATTGCTTCATTTTCGAATAAAATGTCAGAATAAATTTGGCTAATGTCCCGGCGCTGGTATCACCTTAAAGAGTGAAATTCTCACTCCTGTTGGAGTTGCAGTAATTCCACTCTTCACATGGGATGGATTTAGAGAGCGTATTGTTGTTAGAATAAAAATGTCAAGGGATGGAGTCACCTTTGCGCTTGTATTCCCTCAAGATTCAGTATCCAAACCCGGAGAGGATTCGAATTGAAACAGATAAAAGATCGACGCAAAACCCGCATTCTCGTCTGGGTACACCCGGTTTTAGTCCCGCGTCTATGCGGATTTTTCACCAGAGTTATTACGCGAGCACTTAGCTTTCCAAATAAAATACGCAAAATTGCATTCATCAAAATAATATAAATTTCAAATTTAGGCTCTGTGAAGACGTTGATAAAATTTCGAAGGATCATCCCCGTGAAATTCGAATGTTTCAATGAATTTATTTCCGAGTATTTTATTGCAAAAACAAAAAACGTCCTTGGATCCTGTTAAATTTTACAATGAATCTACCCCTGGTGAGAATGAAGGGTATGCAGCAACTTGGAAGAGTAACCAAATAGTCATCTAAGCGCAATTCAGGAAGGAACTGAAACATTCCCACACTTAATTTGTTCCAATACCCTCTTTCAGAAATTCCACGTTTCTAAAAAGAATTCTAAAAAAAGGATTAATTAAGAACTCTTTTTTTAAATTCTACAAAGCCTCTTTGTAAATTTTAACGGAACTCGCAACCCATGTAACACAGAATATTCTGAGAATATTCTCACAACATCCGTAAAATGTACTTGATCGAATATTCTCACAAAGAGCGTAGGAGATTCGTAAATATTCTTAGAATATTCTCAGAACATTTGAATGAGACTGTTCCGAATATTCTAGGAACGTTCGTACAATATGCGTAAAAAGTTTGTAGGGAGATTGATGAGCAGCGCATGCGCAGATATCGTGATGACATGAATCCATTAATGGCGGATAATGTTGTTGACAGGCTACAGACCCTTGGACAATCTATCATTTTTATTTGTGTTTTGGAAATAATAGATCTATGGTGGTGTATTTTAATATCGCAAATGTTCTCTGAGAGTGCCATGTGTGAAAAATAATTCACAAAAGTATAATAAAATATTAAGAAATACCGTATATATTATGATTGCCTGTTGCGATCATAAATATCTCATCCATCTATATGGATTCATAATATTGTTAACCATTCATGATTACAGATGTCTAATGATCAAAGAAATTGATTGTGAAGTAGTTTTTGGCGACATGCAGAAGTTTATATTGACGGGAATTCTTATTTCAACAGCATTTTTTTCTAATATTCCTACAATATCCGTGGTATAATATTCTGAGAATATTTGAAACAGTCCCATTCAAACATTCTGAGAATGCGCGTAGAATATATTCGCACGGAATCAGAATCTCCATAGAATATTCGAATATCCTCAACGTATATTCTCAGAACATTCTCAGAACGCGCGTGTGCTACCTGGGAAATGTCTGACGAATCGGATTCTTTTCAAAACTCATTGAAAAAACTTGATATTCCAAAAAAGTTCTCAAACAGTTCTTTTCTTCGAATCCACTTGAGATTTTTGTATCTAGAGTTCTAAAAAAGTTCTTCATGAATTCATTGTATTCATCATCAGCGTATTCAGAATTTTAGTGTTATCTGGGCTATGTGGGATGTAGATTGTAGGTTTTTACAGGGTGTCCCAGAACAAACTACCCACCTTTCACCAGAGTATGGTTGGTCACTCAAAAACTAAGTATCGAATCGAAAAATGTTAGATGGACAAATTGTTCAGTTTTCCCCCAGAAATAAACTGGTAGAAGGCAAGCATTTCATTCTGGGATACCCTGCAAATGTAATAGTATTATGGACATTTCGAAATCCCAACTCCCCCCCCCCCACACACACTTTTCTCGAAAAGTAATGAGTTGATGCATCTTCTTCATGATTCACAGATGATGCATCAACTCATGATTTTTCGTTTTATTCAGTCGTTTGCGAGAGAAATGGATGGAGGGAGAGATTTGAGATGGTAGGGGGTCTTTTTGCCGAAAAAGTTTTTCGCCGAATAAACATAATTCGACAATCGCTAGTCATTTCTAGAGATCACTACGAAATCTCCTAGTGATTGCTAGAGGTGACTATCGATTGTCAAATTACAGTGTATTCGGCAAAAAGACCCCCTACCATTTGAGATTTCTTCGAACTTCAGAATGCTCCAGGGGGATGCAACTCAAATGGAAACACTTAATACATATTTGCGCGCCCTCTCAAATGCGATTTTCGTGCGAACTAAAAATCAAAATGGTGGGCAGCTAAAGCGAGTTAACCTGCAAATTATGCTGATCAATTTGTACTTTAGAACAACAAAAGTATTTCAACAATAAAGTGTGAACGACAATTCTAAAACCATATTAGATGTGATGACTGATGATTTGGCTTTAGAATTTGGTCATTTTACACTGTATTGTTGGAATACTAATGATATTTAGAAAAAATAATAATTTTGAGGTTATGTTGGTATACTAGGCCACCATTTTGAATTTTAGTTCGCATGAAAATCGGATTTTCAGAGGGCGCGCAAATACGTATCAAGTGTTTCCATTTGAGTTGCAACCCCCTGGAATGCTCTCATTTGTTATTATTTGCCATTTTCTCACTCCCAGATCACTAACAAACCAATCAATTCATTTTTATAACTAGAAGGGCGAATCAAAAATATTTGGAGCCGGTTGAGGCAACTTTGAACAAGCTAGAACGAACACTGCTAATGTATTTTCAAAGAACTCTTTTGGAACTCTTTTACTATCTGGGCTATACCAGTGTGTATTCGTACAGAACTCATTAAGAACTCTTGTGCTATTTGGGCTGCCGGGACCAGGGATGAGTTGAAGGGATTGCTAATGATATATGAAAACCATGGTCCGTATCAGGTTTTTTCTTTTGAAGAAAATTATGTGATTGGTTGAATTTTTCTTTTAAGCCAATCAGCATGGGAGGATCAACGGAAAAGGTGATACCACAAATCAGAAATTGGACCATGATTTTCGTATATCATTAGCGATCTCTTCAATTCATCTCTGCAGGGAGCTACCATTTTTCTCAAAAATTTCAGCGTCAAACGTTCGTTAATTTTAACGCTTGACGCTGACGCTTTGGGATAATTATCATACATGATATTGATTGATTGGTTCCCTTGAACAACCAATCGAATTTCAGATTTTATGAGGAAATAGCCCAATAAACGTCGCTGGTTTTCCAACACACCGCAGGGTGTCTGGTCCGGGAATTTCTCTCTTGTTTGATTGGTCATTCCGTTCAACTTGGATTTCTGATTGACCAATTCCGTTGGGATTTCCGATTGCTTGATACCCTACACCGGATATATTGTTAAGTACATCTCGTACATATTCATGCATACATAAATACACTTTCCTGAATATTTTGAAAATAATTTCTCACAATATTGTACATACAATCTAGCAATAAAACATTGTGCTTTGAATGACAAATGTTTTTGTTTTCAGAATTTAGAATACTATTAAAAAAATTGGAAACTTCTCATTTAAAATAACCTCTTAAAATGGGGTCGATGATATGATCCATGTGATGTAACCTCAAATTTATCATATCATTGTCTGCAGTAAACTCCTTCAAATTCTCAGTACAAATCGTTCATTTTTTTAAATATCGTACAAAAAACGTTCCTATTACCATTCACCCAAAAAGCTGCTTGAGAGATAAATTCTAACGATAAGAATTGAATGATTTAATTTGAAATGTTTTATATCGAAGTATGATGTTTACTTCAAAGAGTAGTAGGCATTGATTACCATTGGAATACAATCTTTGATACCCGTTGGTACAGAATACTATTTACCCGAAATGGTAAGTAGTACCAGTAATATATCCATCTATCATAATATATAAAGTGATTTTCATTGATGTTCATGAAAGGTTATGTTTCATCCTTTTCAGAAAATGAATATAACTAGAATGGGTGTAATGTTGAGTAGATTCAGTCAACTAAAAGATCACTTGTTTTCGTCCAAAAATTTATTATATACAAATGTTACCATATCAATTTCTCTTTCTGCAGCTGGAGATATTCTGGAACAACATTACGAAATACTAAAGGTTGTTTACTAGTTCATTTTTCAATTATTACGCAATCAATATGCACATTTTCTGAGATTCTTCATGAATTCGATACAAAAATCATAATTCATCATTATAGGGTGATTGGGAAAGATGGAGTCCTAAGAGAACAAGAAACATGGCTGTATCCGGTATGACAATCGGAATAATTTGTCATCATTGGTATCGTTACTTGGACACAAGAATACCAGGACGCACCCTTGCCATCACATTGAAAAAAGTAGTTGTAGATCAATTGATCTGCTCCCCGCTTTGCATAGGAACATTTTTTTTAACGTTAGGTTTATTAGAACAAAGCAGTTGGAAAGAATTGAAAGAAGAAATCATCCAAAAAGCATATAAACTATATATAGCTGAATGGATCGTATGGCCTCCAGCGCAGGTTATCAATTTCTATTTTCTTCCAACAAAATATAGAGTTCTTTACGACAATACGATATCGCTTGGTTACGATGTATACACTAGTCATGTGAAGCATGACAATCCAAAATAACGAAGCAATCATGTAGTCATCAATTTTGTAAGATATGTGAATTTTATTAAAAATACAAAACTAGCTGAGTGAATTGAATGGCGTTTCCTGCAGGCAGGATACGGATAGTTACTACTTTTATCTTTTCAATCGGAAATAAAACATGGTAATCAAATTTCTGTATTATTATGTACACTATTGTCATTGTCCCTGGCTAAATGGACAAGAAAATAAAAATATTTATATTCAATATACTGTATATAAATTATTTTTCAAGTACTTACATACTTATATGTATATATACAGATAAAAATCGAAATCACTGTGTGAGGTATAAATTTTCAATAACTAAAATATAATATCCACGGTGTGTTGTGTTGCAACCGTGACTAGAGATGAGTCATATATACAAAACTTGCTTTTTATTATTAAATAAAAAAAAGAAGGAAAAATTAATAAATAACAATATTTTTATTGCTTTTCTGATGACTAATTTGCCGATTCTATAAAATACACATGGTTTTTCATTATGTGATACCCACGTTATTCTATCGATATTAAATTTCCACTGACAAATTTCTAGAGAAACAAAGACTAAAGTGCAAGTTGTGTGTACATCTCATATCATAGAGAAATTTATACAAAGTCTCAATTGATGGACAATTCAGGCTTAGCTCTCTATTAGAATAATTTTGTGTACATTAATGTACTGTTTCAGCATTGAATATTTACATTTATCAAAATGAATACTGTACATTAGTAACTTTCTTTCTTTTGACAAAGGATAAAAATCAACATTCCTTCTCAAAACATTCCATCGTGAATGCCAATCGGCACTAGCACTGCTATAAACAATAATAAATTACGAGCTACGAGTTTCCAGTCGTTTGGCACTGCGTACGGTGCCAAAACATGTGTCAGTCTATGTATCTGTTGAACAAAAATACACAAACTAGATAGGTACAAAATACTGATTATACGATCCATATAAGATCTAAATGATGTATCTGAATTCATAGTTGCCTACATAAAATCCTAGTTTTGCGAATTAATACTTTGAGGAAAAATAATTTGTTTACTCACCTCATGGCTAGCACAGATAAAGATGAAAGATGTAACAAGGAGGTTCAAAACTGGAAATCTAGGTAGTAGTACAAGTACTCCGTGCGAATCAGCGGCCAACCAAATATGACCTTGTGCGACAAACGTTTCAAGACTAATACGACCTAATCCGGCTAACAGAACGGAATGTTTACCACGTAGTGTTAAAGAAGCATTTCGAAGTGCAATATACCCGATTATCTAAAATTTAATCAATTTACGGAATATTACGCGTGAATCAGAAGTATTAAAAAATAATAATAATATTCTCACCGGTATAAAAGCAATGTAAGAATGAATTTCTTCACATTCGGACGCCGAGTGACATAAAATGGTGAAAGTTGTGTAAGCTATCAAAGATAACAGTCCCAAAATAGGTGATAAAGCTGATCCCGGAATATGATCGAGTCTTTGTAAAGCTACTAGACCAGCGCCAAACGTAATGCCCCATAACACGCTGTATCTATCGACTCTCCAGCGAGACCACCATTCTCGAATATCATCGTCCGTTGTTACGAATAAAGCTTTCCATGGCCGCGTTACAAAAACTTCTTCAAAAAATACCTGTTTAAATATTATACATTTAAATTTGTGCTTCACACATTTTTATAAATTACATATTTTTACCTCTGACATGTAGAGAATTGTGATAATCGACAATAGACCTAAGAGTTTCAAAGCGAGATACAGTAAAGCTCTTGGACCGTACTCCGCTAAGCTGCCGGAATATATTCTAGGAGGTAACCAAGCCAAAAAATAAACAACTAGGAACCAAAAGGACACCAACGGTACAAAATGATAGAACTGGTATGGCCTGTTCATACACAGACACAAGGATACCGCTAGTAAATTCAACCTAAACATTACCTAAAATTTATAATTCGTCATTAGTTCGTTTTATATTGTACTGATAATAAACGTAACTCACCCTAGCAAATCTCACAAGAGAGACATCACCGGTTTGCCAAAAGTAACAAAAATGGCCATATCCAGATAGGAACAGATAAGCTGAGCTAATTAATCTTAAGTACATATAAATCGGTAAAACATTTTTAGCGCCTGTGACGTGATATATCAATACAACAGCTTGCATCAATCCTTTCCATTCGTCGGTTTGTTCTCTATTCAGAGCACTCGGTCCACGCTCCCGATCTTCGGTAAAAAATAATCCCAGGGCCAAAATGTAACCCAAAGGAAGCCAAAAACTGAATTCACTGTAGTACTTGTTCTCTTTCATAAAAAAATTTGTTCTAAATCAAATAAATATTTTAATTAATTTTCCACAGAGACAAATGTTTCATTTTGTTTCAATAAATTAGGTATAAAATTACCTGTCGCATAAATAAAAGTATGCGAGTATGAGAGAAAAAAGTGCCAATGAAGTCACCAAAGTATAAAAATCTTGAACTTGAGTTTGATCTGTTTTATTAGTTTCGTCGGATTGTTCAATTTCCTCGGTGGTTACACGCGTATATAATATTTTGGATCGATGGCATAATTTTTTGTAAAGCCAAATATTCCCCCCAATCACCATACTGAAATGATTTGTTTTATGATTAATTGAATCATAAATCAAGACGATTCAATCGATATAAAATAATTACCATAACGCAAGGGCAGATAAACTCAACAACTGAAGAGTGGTAGCCGTTTCAGGATAACTGCAACAACTCCCGTCGTCGAAATTCATATGGTCATTGCAATAAATATTCAATAGCATTTGAACTTTGTGCCGCAACGACAAAGGGCTTGCCAAATAACCGTCGGGGCTTTGCTCTAAAACACCTGCGCCAACCAGTCTGCTGCTTTTCCATAAGTGTACTCCACTGTGATACAGCATCTACACAAATGCGATAAATGTTTTCATTTATATTAGCGAAAATTTGATCTAATAATATATATCTCTTTCTTCTCAAGAGCACGTACTTTCGTAAATTGAGGGAACATTTTCTATGAGCAACGAAATATCTGAAAGATTGTACAAGACAACATGAAAATACCTCAACCGCTGCATTGTTGCATAAATCCATTTGTCTATTATCGATACTAGACAATTTTGTGGGTAATCTTTCCTTCAAAACTGGATCTTGCATCACCCAGAGGAATCTTGAACCTCTCGCCGATAAATAATCAACTGGTTGTACCAATCGAACGAGACTAGTACTGTATTCCGAATACAATTGCGTATCGCTAACGTTATTCGTAAGAATATCGGCTGCTGCACAGCCAGCAACCATCAAACTGGGTACAACGTCGCTATTCTACATTGAAAAAAGTTGATAAATACATTTTCCTCATACAATTAACAGATCGTAAAGTATGTGACTTGACGTGAAAATGTGATAATATATGATCGTAATAAAAATAATATGTAATGTGCACATGTTACCATCCAGCTTCTCAAATCCTCTACCGTGGCCTCATCGATTCGCGGCCTCCATAAAAACTGTACGTGTAATTTAAGTTGTGCATCATTGAAGGTATCTGAATTCTCTTGAGATTCTGTATGATCCGATACTCTTCCATCTACTATGAACTGTGATACAAAAGATTTGTATATTTGACGTATTCTTGCATCTCCGATGAACACAAAATGATTCTGATGACCCATGAATGCCATGTATCTCAAACATCTTCGACTGTCTCTGGAATTGAATTATCCAACTTCAGGAATTTGCAATCAAAAGTTTAAAAGAAGATTATATTACATTTAAGCTTTTGAATAACTCTTCTAATTATGAGATTTTAAAGTTAGACACTTCCAACACTTCTATTTTTGTATTCAATGCAATGAAAAACCTGATAACCAAATTGAATTCAAATGAGATATTCTCAAAACATGAATTCTTTTTGTCAACTAAATCTTCTGTTCAAGATTTATTTACAAATACTTGTATATGATGCAAATGTCATTCCATTGCAATAAAATTGTTTTATTAACCTTGAGTACTTTCAAGTAATCTTATACTACACATTTGACTAATATCTGGCTATTCTTGTTCCATCAATGGACATTACCTTTAGCCTTGATTTACAAAAGTATCATTCAACCACAATATGTAATCCTTACATTTGAGTATAATGATGCATCATACATCCATAAGGTTGCCATTCTTTATCCCCTTTATATCGTCCTTCAGTTAATAACCACTTACAGGAATCACTTCCTGTAAAAGTTTCAAAATCATCATCCAAGGTAGCAGAAATATTCAACGAATATAAATGTTTATATATCAAAAATTTACCATAGATCAAATGCATAATTCCATGGTAAAAGATAAAACCAACGACAAGCACTGTGGCTAATTTCTTGGCGCTTGTCACAGTTATTAAACTGATAAAATGTTCCGCTGAAGTCATGAATGTTAATTATGTTGTGTTCGTTACATTGATGAAGGAATCTAAAAAACGTCAATATTTATTTATTAAATTTGTATTCAAATGTATTATATGATGAAATATAGTAAATTGAATTACCTTCGAAATACCGGTATTTAAGCGATTGAAAAGAAAACTTTCGAACTCATAGTGCGCATTATAATGGAAACTTAGTACATTTAATGTAAAATGTTGAATTTCATATTCTTATTTCGAATTTGCAATTCGTAGACATGATCGTGATTAAATCAGATGATATAATGATTTTGTTCGTTTACATGCACAAACTACAATTCAAAAAAAGACTCCAAGATCAGCAAAAAGGTTATAAAAGAGACAATTCAGGAAGATAAACAACTGATTGAAATACGCGTTATACGCCATCTACCAAGTGAAACGGAATTGCTAACTGCACGAAGAAAATCCTACACTAGTGAGTCTTTGGATAAAGAGAGAGGTCGCACATTACCTCTCTTTTTAGCTGATGTGTCGCTCATCGTGGTGTATTCGTCCATCAAATAAAAACCAGCAGTGCTGCCGTTCATTTTTTTTTGCGGATTTATTGAAATTTGTTCTGAAGCGGGAATGTGCGAAATCTCCTCATGAAGAATTCGAGTTGTATTTTTCTCTTACATTAATTCATCTGACAAACGTTAAAACGTACCAACAAATAAAAGAGAGAAATCACTACATATAAAATAAAAATGATGTATGCAAAAAGTTTTTCATAAGCTGAAATGAGTCGGAAATGAATAAAAGCTTTTAAAAACAGTCGGAATAAAACATGAACTTGAATTTTAAAAATCAAATTATTTTCCGTCCAACTTCATATTTTGATTGAATCACAATTTCTTTAGAGTACAAAATGTGCTACTTTATACAGCAGGTAAAGTACTCTTGGAATTTTGAACCATTATCTTGAATCATTTTTCCAAAAAAACCACATTCATTTATTTTTCGTTGATCGACAACAACGTACAACATTTCATATACATTTTCAAACAAATAATTCATAATTACGTTGTTTTTAATATAATGAAAAACATCTTAAGTACTGCACTTTATTTCCTAGGGATGAATGATTGATTTAAAAAAATTATTTCAGATTTTTGCCACAGTATTTGTAGAAATTTTGATATTCGAGTAAATACAACAATTCTATTAGAGTACGTAATTTTGAATAACATCAAATCAGGTAATTAGTAATTCCTTTATCATGATTATTAAGAACAATAATAAATGTTGTTCGGATTCATCAATTGAGTGAAAAATTTATAGACATTCTTGTTATTATCACATCTTTTATACTTTTAATATTTTGAATATATTGTTCTGTCTTTGTAATGGCATAATTTAATGAAAAAGGAACAGTTTCTTGATGCATTGTGAAATTCGAAGTCTAAAATTCACTTTGAGGAAATTATTTTCAATATTTTTTTTGTTCTTGATTTGTGGCTATAGCATATCAGAGTGGGAAAATGTGTTCAAATATTTAAAAGATAAATAAAAAGTGTTCATATTGTGTCACAACACCTTTGAATTCATGGATTATAATTTCTAATAAACTTTAATGAATATATTAACATTCAACATCACCCATGTAGAAAAATCTTCGAAATTATATATAACTTATACATAAATTGTATTCAATTATAAATAAATTTTATATAATCCTCAACATTTTTCAACATGGAAATATAATATTTTACATATAAAATTGCTCGTTTCAACGAGCAATTCTTAATAACAAAATAAAATATCTTAAATACCTGTTCTCATGATATAAAAATAATTTCTAGTGATGAAATTTAGAATTGTAAAATGGTTGTGCAAATATATAATTTATCTTTGTGTTACTTATTAATAGTAATGAATTCAAGAATTCATGTTGAAAAATCCTACACCTGTCGTAATCTCAAATCTGCCAAGAATATAAAATGTTCCAATTGAATCTATTAAAATTTTAGTAATGTGAGGAACTATAACAAGTTTTGTAAGTAATAACGATTGATACAAAAGTATTATATATAATATTTAAAACAGTAAAAATTACTAAAACTTCAATAGATACACACTTATAATATCAATATCCAGTTCTTTGACGAATTTAAATCGCTATTCATTATACATTTGCGTTCCACGCATTATTCATTCAAAAAATTCAATAATGTCAACTTTGTTCTAAAAAATATACTTATTTTCTCAACACATGTGAGTTTAGTTCCGCGTGTTAGGAGTCTTCCATTGATCAACCTGTAAAAATAAAAAAGACATCAACAATGATTGACATATCAATTCATTGTTAGGTCGAAAAAGAGACAGTGTATTACAGATTTATCAAACAACATACATTGATTCTTTATGCAAGAAAAATCAATAATATTACATATCTTTACAACTAAAAAATCATTCCTCTGAGGATTGAATACAAATAAAAAGACTAAATTTTTCAAATATGAATTCACCAAAATCAAATTGATATTAAACAAATTTAGAATTATATTTTATTGCATTCAATCATTATCATTATCATTATATGATTCAAATGATTGCATTTATTTGCAAAAAGAATATTCAAATTAATTGAAAACTGTTGACCTTGGAGTACCAATTTGAAAAACATAAGATTTCAGTAACCCTCGTGAATTGATAACACACTTCTTTCACCACAGAACTTGAACCCAAAATAAAATACTTGAACTCACCTTTGGTCCTGCTATTGTATTTTATACAATCTCAATTGTTCTTTAAGTTCTTCCATTGTCAATGCTGGAAACATATCGGTCCGTTGTTTTATTATTTCATCTATTGCCATTAGTGCTTGCGATTCAACTCTACATCAATGAAAATAAATTAACCTTACATAAAATGAATATTTTCTAGAATTAAAACAATACCATATAATGTTCTTCGAGTTTGAATCGTTTATAGAAACAAAACGAAAATTTGAATTCACAAAATCTGATGAATCCTTGTTATTTATCTTCTCGAATGAATTATTTATAATTTTTTGCAACTGAAAACATCGATCGAAGAATATACCGCAACATTTTGGGTCTTCAACAGCTGATTATTTCTGAGTAAACGATTCAAACTCCAGCAACATTACCATGTACTATTTTTCATTGAGCTTACACCACCTTCACCAAGGTATACATATCAATTTGAATGTTAGATAATAAATAAAGATGATAAATCCTATGATACATTTGATGCAGTTAGTATAACCTCAATGAAAAAAATTCTATGTTGAAACTCTCACACTTTTTCCTTCTCAAGATCCAATTCCGTTAAAGGTTTCTGTATTAATTTTTGTCTTGCAAGTTTATATTGAGCTTGTACTCCAAATTCTTCTGTCACTGTTTTGATTGGTCTCAAATTGTCTGTGTCTTTGTCATTCTGATTCAACTGAAAAAAGAAATTGATATAATATCAGTAATTCGGTACAAACAAATATATGATGGATGATGTCGCATGCGTTAGGATTTTTACTTACAAACCTTCTTCCTGTAATAACGAAAATGTACCCACGTAGTGATTATTATTGCTATAAGCGAAATGAAGATACTTATAGCGTAATACTGTGTCATATATTCCGGCAGTGGAAAAATATACAGAGTTGAATCAATCATGGTTTATGCGGAATTATACTTGTAATATTGATACAATATAAATATTATTTGATGAACTCTTTTTTGTCACTCACAATTTGAATCACCTCATCAAAATCAGGTTTATACAGAATTCACTCAATACTTCATTCAATATATTCTATATTTCAAGAATTCATCAATGAAAATCAATATGAATTGATGCCTAATTTATGCAAAATATCGTTTGTGAAAATCATTTGAGGAAAATTAACCTCAAAAGTATTGGGAGTACAAATTAGTTCGGTCCAGTTTGAAAAGATGACTCTCGCTCTCATGAATGTTTCATAGTCACAACCAGGGGGCATAAACTCAATAAGAGAATTTTTAGAATGAACTTCAGCGCTGCCAAGGGGAAGGGTACTGGAATTAATCTCACATGAATACACTAACACAAATGCTCGACAAATCATAAAAGTATTTGAAACAGCATGAGTGCCTTAATGTGAAATTAATTTAAATACCCTTTCCCTTGGCGGCGCTGAAGTTAGTCTAAAGAACGTCCATTTGAGTTTATGCCCCCTGGTCACAACCGATTTCGGGTGATTTCGGGTTGTGGACTTGTTTACAGTTACGCCCATTTAAATTCTGTAATTAGAATTTAAATAAATTGATTGAATTGACAACCGATTTCAATTGTTTCAGAGAGGTTAGACACCTGTCAATAATATTCAGTTGATATCACTCCGAGTTCCTTCTAGAATCCCGATTTTTACTCAATGAAGTATGTCAAATTTCGTTTTAACTAAGCAGCATTTGCGGGAGGTGCTAGTTTTCTGTTTTAATTGGAAAAAAAGTGCAGCCGAAGCCCATCGAATGCTTGTGGAAGTTTATGGTGACGATGCTCCAACTGATAAATCTTGTAGGGAATGGTTTCGACGTTTTAAGAATGGCGATTTCAGTGTCGAAGACAAGCCTCGCTCAGGACAACCACAAAAATTCGAAACCGAGGAATTGGAGGCTTTACTCGACGAAGATCCGAGTCAAACGCAACAGGACCTTGCGGAATTATTAGGAGTTACGCAACAAGCAGTTTCCGCACGATTAAAATCCATGGGTATGATTCAAAAGCAAGGCAATTGGGTGCGTGTTACATCGGATTGTGACACGAGATGAGAAATGGATATTCTACGATAACCCCAAGAAAAGAAAATACTATGCTATGCCCAGTCAATTGTTGCCATCGACTCCAACATCGACACCAAAGAGGAATATTCATGGTTCAAAGATCATGCTGTGTATCTGGTGAGACCAAAAGGGTGTTATATACTATGAGTTGCTAAAACCTGGTGATTCTATCACGGGTGATCGGTATAGGCTACAATTGATTCGTTTGAGTCGAGCGTTACGAGAAAAACGTCCGGATTACAAGGAAAGACATAACAAAGTTATTCTTCTACACGATAACGCTCGGCCTCATGTCGCAAGAGTAGTGAAAACTTATCTGGAAACGTTGAAGTGGGATATTCTACCGCACCCGCCGTACTCGCCGGACATTGCTCCTTCTGATTACTGGTTATTCCGACAGATGCAGCACGATTTGGCAGGCCACCGGTTCACTTCGTTCGAAGAAATCGAAAATTGGCTCCTAACTTGGATCGCCTCGAAAGACGAGACGTTTTTCCGTACCGGAATTCGAAAATTACCCGAAAGATGGGAAAAAGTGATAGCCAGCGATGGACAATACTTTGATTAATTTGATAATTCATGTTCTTCTTAAATGAACGCATCTTTAACTGTAACAAAACGGACCGAATTAATTTGTACTCCCCATATCTGTCAAAACATGGACTTTTGTGTGTACATATAGATTGCTATAATCATCAACGCAATCGCGTACGTATGGATTTCACTTCAAAAAGGGAAGATACCCATATAGCACAAGAATCTTGAAAGAGCTCATAGTGAATACAATGTATTAATGAAGAGCTCTTTTAGAACTCTTGTGTTATCTGAGTAAGTTACCCAGATAACACGTAATTTTTCAAAAAAATTCTAGAAAAGTTCAGGACTTTTTTTTAGAATTCATTATCAGTTCTAATGCGTTATCTAAAATTCATGATTCTTATGGATTAGTCATTTTGGTTATCATAGTGAAAATTTTTAAAGAATTCTTCATGAAGTCTCCTTGATTTTTTAGCACAAAGATAAATAACGTCGAGTTCAAAGTATCCTCAAGGGGGATTCAAACGATTATATAACGTTCTCTATCCAAATTTAGCTCAACGCTGAATTAGTAAAGAAAATTTAACTCCACAATTTGAATACTAAATGAAGCTTCTGATAAATCCAGGAATATCCTGGAACAAAAAACATACCAAGTCTGATAAAACCGGAGAAAACTTCACATATTTTTAGTCATTCTTCAAAGTTCTTATCTAGAAGGATTGTATAAATGTAGAATACCTTTGGATTACTTTACTTCATCTAACAAATTAAAACCTGAACCTCTCATGAGCCATTCAAAATTCACAACACTTCACAATACTTCATGAAAGTACTACATAAACTCTGCATATTTTTATCTAAAAACTAAAGTTTTCAAAAAAAAGCAATACAAATCCATTGAATGATAAATTTTTCATTTTCATCACTGATTACATCAATTGGTTATTTGTAGAAATACTTAAAATCGAAATTATGTAAAAAAAAAACATGATTCTTTTCGTTATAATTATTTTGGCACATTGAAAGGTGTAAATATATGAAAGTTTGTGTTGATTTGAATAGAAGACATTAGATTTTATTTGAAAAATGTATTATGACGTATCAAACGTGTTAATGTTTCATTTACATATCTGACTAGATGTTTTGTTTTTTTTTCATATTCTTCATTGGATACCTCTAACAAAAATATCCAATAAAGATAACAGAAAACTTATTCATTCATTATTTGAAGATCTTTTTCCAAAGTTTGTATAAATATCACAAGGTTTTCAATTTGACATAACAAACAAGTAAACGATTAAATACGAAATTTGTATTTGATTAATTAAAAAATTCTAGTCAGAAATCTATAACCTCTATATACACATATTTCAAATCTTATGTCTTGCTCATTCTCAAATATTTTTTGTATTTTCGACAATTCTTATCGTTATTATTAGAATAAATAATTAAAAATTCCCTTGAATAGTCATCATCACAAAAGTTGGTATAATATTTCTGTATCACTTTATACATACTTATTAATCCTATGAGCATCCATTCATTCCGATAAAAACTCAAGGATTACATATCACCGAGAGACTTGTATGTTGTATGAAAAGTGTCGCAAAGCGTAATATATGTTTACAGTATTTTAAAAATATTTTCATGTGAAATAAACGATTTATGTATCCTAATTCTAATGAAAAATAATCAGGATCCAAATGAAATCGTGATTTATTCGTTAGTTACTTTCTCATAAATATCTGTATGAATATGTGAGAAGATATCAATAATGTGAATGTATTCATTTTTGAGAATATACAGATAATTCTGTTTAAGACCGCATTATTCAGTCATCAAAACAATAATAGATTAGGAGGTAAGATGAAACCTACATGGAAAAATATTACAGTACAGTTTGAAATATGGAAGTTTTAATATTTTCTCTCTCTCTCTTATCAAAGTAGGAATTAACGAGTTCAATGGAAGTATTCATATTCAGTTGAAATAAGTCTTAAAATTGAACATTATTTATAAAATAAGAAATCAGAGGCAAACATCAAACATTTTTTCGATGAACAAGAAAGATATCTTTGAAATTTCTTGAAATATCTTTCAGATATATTTTCAACATATATTCATTAAAATTTTTGAAAAATGTTTCCAACAAGTTCACGTTCATATTCACTGGATTATAACAATATTTCTTATCCCTGTTTATTAAAGTGTAAGAATTAACATTAAGAATTAAAATAATTTGTCGTCAACATGAATTCTTGTCAATATAGCACCATAAAATTTAATTTCATAATTCGAAATACGTGAATTTACTATAATATGCCGTTACTCAAAGAGACAAGAACGATCAAGATGGAATTCATCTACGATGGAATTTTCTTTCGTGTCATAAGTTATATAAAATTAATTAATTTTACGCGAAAGGAAATTCTATCGAATAGTACAATCATTGCTTTTCTTTGTTCAATAATTAAAATATTATCGACTATGAAAGTCTCTTAAATCCGTATATAAATAGCGTTTTCTCTTTCACGCGCACAGATTAATATAAAAGGTATATTACACTCACGTTCAGATCTAGGAGATTTTTAAGTTAATCCTTATTCAATTTTCTAATACCTTGTTCTTTAAATTACTTTCTTAAATAATTTCTTATATCGAGTACCATAGATTCAATAAATTAATTATTCTAAGATTGTATCGATCGTAATATTGTACGATATAAAATCACAACCTTCGTATGAATCATCAATTTAGGAAAAAATCAAAACTTATAACAATCCATTAGTCTTAGTTGCGAATTGACTGATGGATTGGAGATACAGATATGTGTAACTGATCTAAAATCTGCTTTGGAGATATGCTTCAAACGTTAGTAAACTTATCCATGTAAGATTTATGATCTCTCATAGTGGCTAATAAGCCTGAATTGAGAACCTTCGCATCTGTAGGACCGAACGTTAAAGGTTCGTGAGCCAATAGTGACGTTACTGTACCACCAAGAGCTCTGTTTACAAAAAAAAAAAAAATATAAATCAATTGACCTAAGATTAAAACCTTAGGAAATATTTTGTTTCCAATTACCTGAGAATAGCTGTGCCCGCACAAATGTCCCATTTTTTTATTGCGGTCATGTGAACGTAAGCTGTCGCATTGCCAGATGCTACTTCTAAGAATTTATATCCTAAATCATCAAATTATTATTTCATTATAAATATTCAGGAATCAATGGTGTTTTTCTTTTGTCAATCAATAGATCTATGAAAGAAGCAGACGGGGGTTAACAAACAGCGGGATTTTTTTACTAAATATAACACAATTACTCTTGCGGTTTATAAATTTCATTGATATTAATATCAATCTACGTCTGCTAGGTCCAATCTGCTATCTTTGGTTTCGTTATTTATAGTTACCTGCACCAGCAGCTGAAATAATTTGAATATTGTCTCCAAAAGCGATTCTGGACGCATTAAAAACTGGACCAGCGTGAGAACGCGATATTATCAATACCGGCGTTCTTTCTCCTTCGATCTTCAAACGAAAATACGAGTTTTGTTTTTTAAAAATTTAACAAATTTCACCAAAACCAATTTCAAACATTGAAAAAAATATTTGTTTTTGCATTTACTTTAGGTATATTTTTCAAATTTGAAGAAGTTCCATGATTGGTCCAAGTCCAGTATAGCGTAGAATCTCTCTTTGTTTCGAATGGTTTGTATATTACACCCATTACGGGTATTCCTTTGATAGCCACACAAACCATAGTAGTCACATATTGAAGTAAATTCTCTATAAAAAAAAAAGAACGTATTCATTCTTCTGTTCATTGATTGGTAATTTGTGGGCCCTGCTTGTAAGTTATGTAAGTATTTTATGCAGAGGAGAGAATGAATTGAAGCTATTCGCTTGGTAACATAATTACTGATTGATTCAGTGATTCAGTGACCTTTCACTAATTCAAATTTAGGGGATGATACAAAATTTCTGATTTTATTTTTTTCATGAATTATTAAAAAAAATAGAAGTATTACTCAAAGGAAAAATCCCTCACAATATTCATAATGCGTCGTGATTTAGGTGCAACGATTCCGTTGTTATTCAAATTATCATTGACATTTAATGCCTTACGATGCATCCAAGAATCATTAAAATGATAACAACAACGATGGTGAGTCATGCCACTGCTTGTAAGCCTCACAGGGGATTATCAACCAATATTTTTTTCATTGTGATCAAAATAATTCTTCTGTTATGCAGTATCTGTTCCGCAGATTGTCAATACGAGTATTCCAATTAAGGAAATAATATTTCAATGGTATTCAATTGATTCAATTATCCGATTGACCTTTGTATCGAAGAATGAGATTTCATACAAGGTTCAACATAAAATTCAGAAGTCACGTGAAGAGAAAATATGAATACCTGTAAATTCTTTGGTAGCATCTAAAGGATCAATCCAAACTGTAATATCGTTAGCATTTGCTGTCACGTCATCTTTAAGATTATATTCATCAAGATCATGGAGGGAATTTTTTAAATTCGATATTTTTACTTGATCACATCCTTTAGACTTTTCTTCAGAAATCACAGTTATGCCAGGAAAGGCTTTTGTCAGAGAATGATACATAGCGCAATGCGATCTGTAGTCCGCTGCTGTTACAGGATCATTTACTCCTAAACATACAGAAAAATTTTTATAATTATTTGGTTGTTTATAAAACAATAAACTGATGTCTTTGGATACAGGTTTTTATTCAACGTTTCTTACTATGCTTCAATCTTTCGAGAAAGATTTTATAAATGCCCGCTTTATAAAAATTTATACAAATATATCTGAAACTTAATTTTTTCCTTGAAAAGTTCTATAATTTGTAACATGAAATTATTTCCCTATCAGCTGATGAAAGAAATTTAAGTACAGAATGATATTCCGAAAAAAGAAAGTGAAAATGAGTTTATTTGAAATAATTTCATCCTATATTTGTTTCCTTGCTCTCCTCCTGCATGCACCAAATTTGAATTTGGGTACTGCAATTGATTATTCAGAATACCAGTTTGTAAAAACAGCTGAACCAACATCCAATATATTGATTTTGTACTTTCATGAATTTAGATAATGATTAAGGAAATCCAAATTGTTAGTTCATCGCTCAAACTACTCATTTATTTTAACTTTCCACCATTCTCAGTAATAAAAATTGAGTTCAATTTTGGATTTTTCTCTCCTTGGGGCTTGCTTGCTATGTTTTGAGCAGAAATTTTCAAATAGTAATCGATATCTGAACCCTGCTAGCTTGAATTTCAAGAATTTTTCAATTCACCCAGATTTCAAGTTATTAATATTTTTGAATATTAAAAAATCTTTGAGGAGGACACAAGTAAAGTTTGAATTGAAATTTCTAAATCACAGAAGTTCCACCTGTAATAATGTGGAAAACAAATATTTATAAGAGATGCTGTTGAGATGCAATAAATGTATGGAAGATAATTTACAAAACATTCATGCAAGATTTGTTCAATGGAGTATCTTAGAACTTTTTAAAACTGTCTCTCCAAAAGTGCATGAACTTTTAAATCAAGAATGTTGTCAAAAATCAAAAACATACTCTGTACAAGTATGCGATACAAAATTGAAGATTCATTTAAGAATAAATTTACATAAGAATTACACATTGCATATTTGTAAAATGAATAAAATTAAACAAATCATGAACCAAATGGAAAATTTTATGTAATGAAATTTCAAGGGATCATCTTATCGAACAACAATGCACGAGAATCAGCTGATTTTGAATTGATCGCAAACATTACCTTCTTTAGTTTTTCCTTTACTTTCGACATTGAATTTCAATTGATCGTGAACATTGATCACTTCGAAACCTCCGATTTCCGCTGCTCTTATAGCACCCGCCAAAAGAGATTTCAAAGAAATGATTTTATGATCATCCGAAGCGGCGTAAGACGTTCTGCTCGAATACAAGTATAAAATACATAAAATCACCGCAACTACCCCAATAACCATTTTTTTCGTTCGTACATTCATCCTAATATTCATTTCAGAAACTAATTTCCACGTCAAGTCAATTTACATATTGCAGAATCACAACAATAACAATTTAAAAGTACGGCTTCACAATTATTGGCAGTCGCCATCTTCGTTTTATCGATCAACCGCAGAGGGGAAAAACAGACGACAAGCGCACGCGCATCCCTGTGGAGTGCTGCGCATCGAGAAAAATTCGCGCGCGCATTATAAATAAAAACCAATAAACGCAATCGTTCTGCCGTTATTTATAAAAATATAAAATGAAAGTATATTTTTTGTGGTTGAAGATATTATTATTCATAATCCATCGGTGTTCTACATAATGTCAAAAAAGTTTTCATGTTTAATAATTAAAAAAATCACTGAAAAAGATTATTGTATGTAACAACAGGCATAAAAAAGCTGTGTTGTCAACCTAACTACCGTAACTCATAATTTGTACATGGAACCACATTTGAAAAAAAACATATATACGAAAAACAAAGAGTTTTATAGAATAGTATGCAATGTGTGTATATGTATACATATATATACACACACATTAATTCAAAATACATTCAACTTTTATTCAAGATATATTGCATTGAACAAGAACACTAAAGATAAAATGTGATAACATGATTTGAACAAATCTATTCGATAAGATCTTATATACTCAATTGTGTTTTTCCATCTTAAAGTATAGCATTATTTCCTACACATTGTGGGCAACAAGAAACTTTCATCAATCGTGTGTTAGAATTTTCATTAAAAAATTCTCTCATTTTTTTAGCAGTTTGATTACAGTCTTCTATATAAATCTAATGGCATTCCCTTTTATTCATTTACTAATAATATAATACACATCACTATATCTGTAACGTTTTAATAATTTAAAACCAAATAACTCACATTTTACATTGCCTCATTATTGTTTTACTGTTCGTTTTTTTTCCATCTTTTTTTGTATTTTAAGATAATAGTAATCATAAGGATAATAAGTATGTGATAGCCTTTGCCGTGTTCTTCTTCTTCCGCTACCTTACTCATCTAATTTACCATAGTAATAGTAAGAGTAATCATAATAATAATAGGGAATAACTGCAATGAAATTTTGATGGATTTTTCAAGAGAAAAGGAAAAACTGAGCATCATTTCGCTTGGTCCAGCATTGGGTGTCGGCATCTATGGAGATAAATCTCGTAATTGAATATTGGCAGTTGCTATTACACACTGTCATCTGTGGAGGAAATAAAAATGAGTCCCAATGAAACTTTAATTCTCATGCTTGATGGATGAATTTTCTTACCGTGATACAACCATTTTGTTTTCTTTGGATTTTTATTGCAGGTCTTTACATAAAAGGAATTATCCGGTGGCCTTTTCTATATGAGCAAAAAACAAAAAGTTAGTTCAAACATGAAACAATTGTGAGATCGATCTAAAAGGATTGCAATGCTTACTTTCTCTTTGCAACTGCTCAGCATGGAAACGATGCTCAAACATACGCTTTGAACGCTCAAAGCTGGAGACCAGTCGTCAGTTAAAATAGATAAACAAATATGACCATTGCTATAAACATGCGGATGTTCAGGGATATTTCCACCTATGAACATCACCTCCGGCGAATCAAAAGGATATTTCGAACTGAATTTGAATTGAAGTTGAAATCTTTCACCTTCGTATAAAGTGCCTTTAGCACCTTCCATATGAACAATCCATTGAGTTAAATTTTGACTGGCTAATTCCTCATCCACGCATACACCTGGAGGAGGTTCCCTTATCAAGGACATTAATTCCTTTTGAAGTCGCCGCTGAAGAAAATCAATGATTCTATTACTTTTATGATTTGCATTATTTGTTTTTTTTCTAACATATAAATTGAAAAAAACTTTGAGTGTAAGGTCTTTTCAAAAGATACAGAGGTCAGAGATTCTTCAAAATACAAAAAATTTAATGCAAATGTGATGAATAAATATAAAAGAATAAATTCGAAATTAAATGTCATTCGATCGTTCAATAATTATTTACAATGAATCATTTTGTAGGAGTGAATTATCTTTAGAAAATATTCAATGATTTATGTACCGCATGTCAGAGAATTATGTTATCTATCTAAAATGATGTATTATAGAATTAAAATATTGTCCATTTATATTGAATTCGAAAAGAATTGAAAGATATTAGAACTAATAACTTACTTTTGAGGGAGACATCGACGCCATTGTCACTAAACCGCTCACCATTGAAAAACATAACCGCTGTTTATTATGGAATGCATTGTTTTTTTTTATTATTACAATGTTTTTAATGATGATATATATTATACTGGACGAACTTTGAAGCTCCGCATGGTGTTGTTATACTTTTCACTTTACTTTACATGTAATGAAGAAGGAATAATCCTTCTAATCATCTGTGAAATATCCACATCCACTTCCACGGAAATAGCCGAAATTGACAAGTGCGCTGATAAGCCCGTCTACAATGAACTTCACCACAAGAAGTAGCAGCAAGCTGCAAACGAAGATAACAGATGTTGCTGTTACCACTACTGCTGCTGCTATTCGATAATAAGTCCATTACTTTTTACTTCAAAGAGTTCAATGTCATTGGTTCGTTTCATTCGATTTGAAAAATCTCTTTTCAAATCAAATTTTTTGTTTAGTTCAACGAAAAACGGATTTTCTAATTTTTTTCATTGAATTGAAAAAACATTGAATTTTTTGTTTCCTATTCGTGAATTCCAACAGTTTCAATGGAGGACCCCAATCAGATTGAATTGCGTTCATTTGTGTGTCAATTTGTGTCTCTTAAGGGGATACGAGTGTTACCATCGGAGCACGTTTGTTAGAAAAAGACACGCCTATACGATAAAAAGAGAGGTCCGAATAGACGCTGGTATCCCCTTAAAATAATAAAGAATAATAATTTGTTATTTGATTTTCTCATATTTCCTTCACGCGTTCGACTTAAATCGGCAAAAAAAAATGAGGTAATTAAATACATTTTTCAAATGAACTACGGTAAAACTTGGAATTTCCAATTAAATCTATTATATCCAAGCGAATTGGAATAAATTGTGCGTACAATCGATAGAAAGTACTGTTACTACTACGGCAACTAAGATCTCATATTCGAGATTTTTTGTGTTAAAAAGTATATTTAAATAAAATAAACAAATATCAAATTTCCAAACTCTTTCCAATATGCCAATAGAATGCGACTTGCACTTCAAAATAGAGTAAAAAATGTAATGAATGAAAATTTTGTCTGAAAAAACGCTTGAATAGGTTAGGTAAAGTGATACTTTGAATCATGTATTTTTCGCTGTTAGTATGAATTTGAAATACCATAAATTGATGAAAAATTAAGATTATGCATTGTTTTAGATTGTCATGAGTGGATAGAATTGGATTGTAACATTCCAAGCCGAGTAAAACTTTGCTTCTGTTGACAAAACTTTTTCCTCGATGGAGCCTCAGCAGCTGCCACAACAGCCACCTCCACCACCCTTGCAACAGATACCACAGCAATTACCTAATATGTTGAACCTTCAAGTACCTCCCCTGGAAACAGGTCAAAATCAACAGGAAGGAATAGCGAAAGAGGCAGACGGGGAAGCAGTGAAACTCCCAGCTGCTTTGGAACAAGTACTTGCATTTAAAAATGAAAGAGTCAGAGAATTAGGAGACGATCTGAATGATATTTTAGCAGAAAAAAAATCTGCCAATAATGAAATTGTGGAAGATTCTAATATAAGTGAAATGATATTAGAACCAGAGATAGTTTCCAATGCAACGTTGGAAGGGAAATCTAACAAAATCAAAAAGAAGAAGAAGAAAAAGAGGAAGAAGCATAATAATGAGAAAAATATGGAGAATAAAAAAGATGGTTCTACCAATTCTGGGAAATCTGTAAGTAATATTCTTTTTTTTTCTCTTCTTTCTACTTGATATGAAGTCACATGTATTTCCTTTTTACAAAAATTGTCTAGAAAATTCAGTTCCCAATCTATAGAAAAAATCAAAATACAACTTCTTGCGTACAGTTTTGGTTTTGTAGGGAATAAACTATAACTCCAAGTGGATGCTAAATCTCAGTAAATATAGTAAAACATTTTGGAGTTATCTCTAAATAAAAAACTATTCAACTCCCAATGGAATGATACCAATATGTCAAAATATACTATTAGAGAATACGATAACAATAAGTACTCCCTACTTGCTATGCTATGTACACCATTGAATATCTAATAGATGAATAGTAATGAAGATTTCACCGTTCAATCATTATAATATCGTTCAAATTGAAGGGACTGTATAATTCATAAATTCTCCATGATTTATATTTCAGTTGGAGAACAATAGCAACGATAAATTACCTGAAGTAGAATACATACAAGAGATACCAAGCATAAACGATTTGGAACCAATGTATCGTCAATTCGCTCGAGTTTTTGAAGCGTTCAAATTAGTTGAACCAGAACCTCGTGGTAATGACGCGGATAAAGGTGAGCCTATAGGTCAATATCCACCGGTGTCAATGCCATCTATGGTACCCAGTAAAGTACCCGCGTTAGACGATTTTGACGATGAAGGAAATCAGCAACAGCAGCAACAAGGAACCACAGAAAATGGAACGCCAAGACTCTCGAAACGCAAATTAAAAAGATTAACTCGTTTGAGCGTGGCAGAGTTGAAACAACTGGTTGGCAGGCCAGACGTGGTAGAGATGCACGACGTGACAGCGCGTGATCCAAAACTACTTGTACAATTGAAAGCTCATCGTAACACGGTACCTGTACCGAGACATTGGTGTTTCAAAAGGAAATATCTGCAGGGTAAAAGAGGTATTGAAAAACCTCCTTTCGATTTACCGGATTTTATCAAACGTACCGGGATCACTGAAATGAGAGCGAGTTTACAAGAACGCGACGAGGGTCGTACGTTGAAAGCTAAAATGCGAGAAAGAGCGAGACCGAAACTTGGAAAAATCGATATAGATTATCAAAAATTGCACGATGCCTTTTTCAAGTGGCAAACAAAACCTCGAATGACCATACACGGGGATCTTTACTACGAAGGTAAAGAATTTGAAACGCGGTTGAAGGAAAAGAAACCTGGAGAATTGTCGGATGAATTACGTACGGCTCTTGGAATGCCTATTGGACCGAATTGTCATAAAGTACCACCTCCGTGGTTGATCGCGATGCAGCGTTACGGACCACCTCCTAGTTATCCCAATTTGAAAATACCAGGATTAAATGCTCCAATTCCAGAAGGATGTGCTTTTGGTTATCACGCGGGTGGATGGGGCAAACCCCCGGTAGACGAAACAGGCCGACCTCTGTACGGTGACGTATTCGGTATATCTCGTGCCCCCGGAGGAGATGCGTTGGACGAAGAAGTTGATAGGGGAATGTGGGGAGAACCTGAATCCGAATCCTCCGGCGAGGAGGAAGAGGATGAAGATGGCGAAGAGGGTGGAGAGGGAGATGATGATGGCAAAGATGCGGATGGCGACGGTAGTGGATTGGTAACTCCTGGAGCTGAGGGTCTTATTACGCCAAGCGGTATTACGTCTATTCCAGCTGGATTAGAAACGCCAGAAACCATCGAATTGAGAAAGAAGAAAATTGAAAGCGAAATGGAAGGTGGTGATACCCCAGCGTTATATACGGTATTACAAGAAAGAAGAACTGAAGGTCTTGGAGCTAGTATGATGGGTAGCACTCATGTTTATGATATGACCGGAGCTGCCGGTGGTCAAGCTCCACCCTCCGTTATCGCTGCTCGTCGTGGTATAAGCGGTGCAACGTCCGATGCAAGAACGGAAAAAGATGGTGCGGTTGAATTGGCGTTAGATCCAAGTGAATTGGATCTCGATTCCGAAGCTATGGCATCGAGATACGAAGAAACCATGAGATCGAGACAAGCTCATTTAAAACGAGAGGATCTCTCGGATATGCTCCAAGATCACGTGCAACGTCAAAAGGTAATTTATCGAATGCTAATGAAGTTGATGAAAAAACAATAAAATATATATATATACATTGCTTTTCTGTTACAGAGTAAACGAAAACGTCAACAAACTCAAGATACCAAGAGTTCTAAAAAATATAAGGAGTTTAAATTTTAGAGAAATGACTTTATGGTTTTCTTTTATATGGACATTCCCATATATTCGAAGATAGGTATTCAACGAAGAATTTTCAATTTAAATGTGCAGTCTCATAGAAGAGAAAAAAAATAGTATTGTTCGTATCGCGATGTATATTACTCGATGAATAATTTCCAATTTATATAAAGTTTTCATACAATACTGTTTTCCGGATACTTGACGATCAATGTAGGCAAGTTAGCGAGAAACGAAAAAATAAATAAATATTTTGGAGGTACCAAATATGTGATATAAAAATGATTTCCCATAAAATTTTTGTCTTACTGTCCCTTGTGAATCATTCAGTTTCATGCATTTGTCTTGAAACAGCTGAAAAAAGATCATCACCAGATCTGTCTCCAGAATGTTGCAGAATATTCTGAAGATATTACTGAGACTTTTTTGCTATGTGGAAACTTTACATCCATTTGGGTTGATCCATTTCACATGACCCAAACATGGTTACTCGAGTGTCTCACCGACAAAAGAAAGAGCTTGAATCACTTGATTCAACAACAGGTTTCCCAATTTGTGTTGGATCACTCTTATCTCGCATATCGATACTGTCAAGAATTATTCTGAAACTTGTCAGTGGATTCAAAGAGAAAATTCCAAGGGTAAAAGGATACATTTTAACATTCAGCATAAATTGAATATGTTACATCTCAAATGCGGATATGTTGGCATATCATCTACATAAAAGTACCATGGATTATATTATAATACAAGATGTTTCAGACCATCCGTCTCACCCTTTTTGAAATTCATTGAGAGATTTCAATGGGGAATGCGACGGATAGGGTCTGCGCCGGAAATTGAAATTATCATCATTTTATAAAAAGTATCGGATTTAATGAATTTGTAAAACATTAGAATGAGATCCGATTTGTTTTGACGCATTAGGAAATAACTAGAGATTCTTTAATGATGAAAAAAAAAAGAATACAGTTTGAAGGGTAAATCAATGAATTGACTACTTTTAGTTAGCATGCAAATCAACCACAAATATATCAAGCAAATAACGAGTGATATGTGTATTTGATACTGCTTTCTATTTTTATACGTAGTCTACAGGCAAACAGCTGGAACATGACTCACAAGTGTATCTAAGAATTATCAACTCGATGAATCGAGGTGATGGCGCACATGGATACGATTCTGCCAGTTTACCAAATACGTTGTGTGCGCGTAATTTAAGGGTGAATGACGAGCAAAGCGTTATCTTGGTGGATATGTTATGAGGCCCGTGGTTGTAATGAATAAATATGAAATGTGTTGCTATTGAATAATGGAAAAAAAGGAAACGAGTAGATAATGCAGTACCTTAACAGTAATTCTAATAGCCTGCTTGATCGAAAAATAATTCTACGCAATTTTTGTTTGAATTTGTATACAATGCATATATGTTGTATAAAAATTGTAAATTTAGTAACTTATTCCATCGAGTTTTTGAAAAATCCCCGAGTGGAAAAATTTTCAATATAGTTTGTATATAATTTATATATATATAATTTTGAAAATTTTCCCACTCGGGGACCCTCTTCTTGGCATAGTAATGGTACTATTTTGTGTTTACAGCGGATATGTGCGAATCTGGGCGAATCGAATCTCTTGTATAAAAAGAGAAATGTTTCATTTCTATCGAATTCTATAAAATATTTGTCGAAAGTATTTTATAAGATTCGCACATCGTTACCCACAAAACGCGTATTTTTTGGCGACGTCTTCAGATCCTGGGAATATTTCAATGCCCTTAGGATATCCTAAGATCGTCGGATGGCCAGGAGCTATTGGAGCTTAGCTATTGAAAACTGTACATTGCATTACATTATTATCGTCGGCTGACAAGCACCAAGGGTCGAATTTGCCTTCTCCTTCAAGGATACTGAGACTCAGTGAACAATATGTTATCATCCGGAGCTCTTAAAGATATCCTAAATATGTGTAAGAGGTCAGACAGACCTTTCAGAAGGTTAACATAAAGATATCAGAATGTTATCAGATGCGTCGATTTCTGAGAAAAATAAGGGATTGCCAGAATGTTATCCAAATGAACAGTCATCAATATGATAACATTGACAGAGCTCTTTCAAAAGACTTCTTAAAGAGCTCTTCCTTTCATAAGTGTTCACTGGGGAGTTCTTACTGTTATCTAGAGTTGAAACCTCAGAATTTCTAACTTGAATCTTCGAAAACACCCCTTTTAAGAGTTCTAAAATATATTTTGTAGCATGTCAAAGCATTTTTCCCAAGGCCTTTTGAAAAAAACTCTGTACAAATTTGATGTTGCATTAACTTTTTTCTCCTGGAAAAGAGAAAAGGTTGATTCGTTGATTAGAATTTCTCTAGAAGCGGATACCATGCCGTTATGAGGCGACAACGATTCATAAATCAAGGAATCTTACATCTACCGCGTGGGGTAACGCGAAGGAAAATTTTATCTCCCCCGATCCTAGAGCACAAGAGAGTCTGCAAAAAATGGCAAAAATAACAATTTTGACATGATGTTGAACAGCGTTTTTTACTGAATCAACACCTCATCTAAACCAAAAACGATTTTCATAAAATTTTATCATTTTTCGCAATAAAATGCATTTTTAAACTTTGCAGAAAAAACATAAACATGCTTGTCATACAAATACTATATATAGATTAAACATGTACATATTTACAAAATCAAGTATGAGTCATACGATTTATTTTTATCAGAAAAACTGAAAATTCTTTGAAATTGAACATAACATAATATTCTCTAAGTAACCATTAAAAATACAATTATTATCAATTCTTGTCGTACGAAACAATCATATCATTTCCCCTAATTTAAATTATCAATTTTTAACTTTCATTTCTAGCCGTGGAATGACAAACATAGAGGAGAACGCATGTGTACAGCATACAAATGTGTACGAAGCAAGCATATCCATGCATACAACACGTATATACATTTACTACAGAGTGAGTAACGTGAATGCATCTCTGGAGCAAATATAACCTCTTATGGCAGTTTAAAACCTAACCCCCTTCCCATGAATGAACTGTCAAGCGGAGTGATTCGATAAATGAAAAGAAAAAGGGGATATTCCGTGCGTCCTCGTTGAAAGATATAGGAAATTCGTGTAGACTGACCAGAGTCCGCGAATTTCCAAAATTTCATGAGATAATAGTTTCATAAGATATCGGCGTTTATCGTATAAACAATAAGTTTTGTGCATCGGCCGCGCCCAATTTTATATCTTTACTGGTGATTCAAAGTCAAAGATCGTGGTGATACTGTGTTCCCGTAGTTATATACATTTGTTGAATAATTATAATATCTCTTTATTAATTATTGAATAAGAAAAATGACGGAAGCGCATAGTTTCGGTGTCGATGCTATTAGCCGTCATGCATGGAACAAAGATAAAACAGGTACGTTCAGATATTTAAATATATATATCTCATTCGATGCATAAATACATTTCGATATTAATTTACTGTACACATTGTGTACCATCGATAAATTTGAGCTCCCACAAATTTGATTCAAATTACAACAGAAGAATATTTATATTTTATTTTTATATGAAATTTTTTCTATTTTAGAAGTGGCCATATGTCCAAATAATAGTGAAATTCAAGTACATAAACGTACCCAATCCGGATGGAAATTATTAGAATCTCTGCAAGAGCACGATATGTGCGTGATGGGAATCGATTGGGCACCTAAGACCAATCGTATAGTGACATGCTCTGCGGATAAGAACGCTTACGTTTGGACTCAAGATGAAAGTGGAAAGTGGATTCCAGCTTGGGTTCTTCTCAGGATAAATCGAGCAGCTACTTGCGTCAAGTGGTCACCCCTAGGTATGCCGTGTTTGTTAAAATCACAAAATCCCAGTGATCGATGATAATTGTCACAGTATTTAAACATGATTTTTTGTTGTAGAGAACAAATTTGCAGTTGGTTCAGGTGGTAGAGTGATAGGCGTGTGTTACTTTGTTTCTGATAACAATTGGTGGCTGTGCAAACATATTAAACGTCCTTTAAGGTCAACCGTAACAACTGTAGATTGGCATCCGGATAATAAAATTTTAGTTGCCGGATCGACAGATTTCAAAGTGCGTGTCTTCAGCGCGTTTATTCGCGACGTGGAGGATAAGACAGGGTCAAGTGCTTGGGGACAAAGCGATAACCTAGGAACATTGTTAGCTGAATTTCCCAACTCTCCCAATGGGGGTAGGTTTGAAATGTTTCTTCTTATGCATAAAATTTATTCATTCCAGATTATATATTTATTCTCTTTCTCATTTCAGGAGGTTGGGTACACAGTGTTGCATTTAGTCCTTGTGGGAATAAAATATGTTGGGTAGCGCATAATTCTTCTATATGCGTTGCGGACGCTACCAAGGGTAATGCGGTCACGAGGCTATGTACAGAACATTTGCCATTCCTTAGCTGCATATGGATGGGATCTAACTCTATCGTAGTTGCGGTAACTTTTAATTGTAACATTCTTGCATCAACACGTTTATGAGTGTTGATAATGTAACATAAATTTTTAAAAACGTTCCAAAAATATCAGATTTCATTTCAAGAATATTCTAGAATGTTTCACGCCACCAGTACCAGCTGAGTACTATTATGTGGGATACAATGTGGTAGAGAATTTAGATTCACCTAACTGAATCTTCCGCTTGCAAATTCACCACTGTGTTTATAAAAATTTCATACCCAGAGAGGATAGTGAAAATACTATTGCTCAGTGTATTCAAATTACAATTTTTTCTGTCTTTGACATAGTAGATGATAAAAATCAAGCATCATAGTTTAGCAACGTATATCGTTGGTGGTTTATTTGAGTTTTTTTTTTTACAGGGACACAATTGTATGCCAATGTTGTATTCCGTGGATGACAACGGTCAAATTTCTTTTGTATTAAAGTTAGATAATACTCAAAAGAAAGAAGCAGCTGGATTATCTGCGATGAGAAAATTCCAATCGTTAGATCGTCAGGCCAGAAGTGATCAAAATGATAATGCACTGGACAGTATACATCAGAATACAATCACTTGTATGCGTGTTCTTTCCGAAAATGAATTTAGTACAAGTGGATTAGATGGTCAAATCGTAATTTGGGACTTGAAGGTGTGTATATAGATCTTTATGATATATAGTTCGAGTATATAGGTGAATTTCATGACAAATTATGGTAAATTTCACAACACTTTATTTATTGTTAGACACAACTTTCTCTGGTAATAAAATACTGTTCTGGACTATTTATATTTTCCCCTATATACTTGATTAGATTGAAAATGAAAATTAAAATTGTTTGAATTTTCCAATCGACACTAATATATATATATATATTTTTTTTTTCATCAAGCTGTTAGAAACTTCCATGGCCGGCCTCAAGATAGGTTGAAAATACTACTGTTTCTCCCGTATGATCAAGATCGTAAATGTTACATCAATTGCAACGATGTATAATTGTTACAATAAATAATGTAAAATTTCTCATTATTATAAATTCTCTGTTTTTATACAGGCGATCCCATCGAAATTCTAAAATTTCCTATCCTGATTCAAATTTGAGAATGGAAAAATATATGTTGTTGATAGAGATTCAATGAAAATTCCATAAAATTTCAGAGGAATTAATATTTCTTAGTTCTTTTTTATCCCTATGGTGTACGTTTTAATAGTTGTTTTCAACATCACTACATTTCGAAATATAATTCATTATAGTTCTAATCAATTAATTGAATTGTCTTCCTACCTAAAAACATTCGCAGAGATGCTATGAGGTCAGTTTGAAACAGATAGGATTACATGTAGGATTTTTAAACTTCTTTGGAATTGAGTAATCAATTTATCAATATAAATATAGTCGAACTATACAATTTTCATTTTTATCTGGTGAAAATTTGTAATCTGTCGAATATTTTGTTCCAATGAATAACCATTTGACCCATGTATTGTTAAAAATATTAAACAATGAACAACTCAGGGTACTATAAATTTTGTCAATATTATTTTACGAAATTGAATGATTTTTGTATAGATTATTTAAAAAGATGACATTTTATATACAGAGTGGAATATCATTTGTTGTTTCGATCTGATATTATACGGAGTTTGATAACAGTGAAAACTACTACACACCATTAGATGTGAACGAATATTCGTTGGTTAGATAGCGAAGAGAATTCGCACAAACATATCTGATTGGATGAAGTTATATCTTGATCTACAGCTACGCTAAAATAGTAATACTTTGAATTAAATGAACACGGGTTAGCCGACCTACTCAACATGAACTGCACACCATTGCAAAAAAGAAATAATTATTTCACTCAGAAATTCTCTGCAACTTTTCATATAAAATATCCAAATGTAAGGATTTAATGGTAGTTGTGTGAGAATGATTCATCAGAAAAGATATTGTGTGGAAAAATAGAGAAGAAAAATTACGTGTTCGTTACACCTTACCGAGATTTAGTATCCGTCATATTTCGCTGTAAACACTTAACGATCTATTATCTCTTATTTTATATATATTTTATAAATCTATGAGCTCGTGAATCATCGTTGAGACAGAAACTTGTGTCACCGAATGAGCTCATTTCACATTCTTCGAGTTGTTTAGTTGCGAATTTCTTGGAATTAAAAGAATCTTTTATCTTTTCATACCGCACAAACGTTTTATAAAAACATATAATATGACGTTTGTATGATGAATGTGTAACATATTTACAGTTCAATCTATTACAGCTTGAATTTTAAAAGAACATTTCATTTTTCATAACCAATTAAAATAAATCAAATTTTATCGAATATGTGAAATGTTATCCCTGCTGACAATTCCAGGCAGATCCAGACAAAAAATGATTTTTCTGTCACTTTTTGACACTATATTCCAAGTTCGGTGATTCTGGACGAAACCAAGTAGCAATTTTGTTAATTTTTGACCGGACTTTCCGGGACAAAAACCGTTCAAAGCCTGACAACTATTTTTTGTCCGGATCTGTCTGGCATTTTCAGCAGGGATAACGTAATTGTGGAATAATAAGATTTAAATCGCGTCTTATAAAATGACATTCATTGGAAAAAAATATGTCATTCAAATTTGATTTTTTTTCAACAAGAGTATCTGAAATATCATATTATTTAAAAAAAGAACTCCTGAACCGGACCCACAAGAACATTCGCTATAAAAATTGATACAAATTATAAAAAAATGATTTCTCATTTTATTTTATCGAATATCAATCCACAGCTTTTATATCTTTGGTTTCTTTTGTATCTTCCAACCTCAATATAGCATTGAGATTTTTCTATTCATAAGAATATTTGAATTTAAATTGAATCTATTGTTGTAAGCTACGTAATTCGAAGAGATAGGCTCCAATAATTACGTCCTTTACTATATAGAAAGCTAATACACGTATGGATTGCGATTCACTTTAATTTCCTGCATAGAATAGAACATTTAGTGGTTTCTATTCTCATCAATCACAATGCTTGACGTCATTATAAAGGTATTTGTAAACGCTGATTCATCCCTGTATATCAACACAACTTTATAATACCCTGGCGAAAAAATTTCTCATAATTTCTCATATTTTTTCATCATTCTTTTCCACAATTTCCATCATTATGAGATATAATGTTCTCATAATTTATGTATAAAATTCCATAATTCCTGAAGGAGTTTGAACACTCTTATGAGAAATGCTTTTCCCATAATTTTTCATAATCTTCACACTATTTGATAACTTCTCATAAATTTTGAATAAAATCTCACCATTTTTAAAAAGAGAGGTGCTGTTATAAAAAAGAATAATTCCCTTCTGAAATTTCCAAATTTTTTATAATCCCTCCAAAACATATGTTCATAAAGTCACATAAGATTTATCATTTATTTTTTTGATAAAACGCTATGGAACCTTCCGAAGTAGTTAATGCAAGTGATCCGGATCACTTTTCAACCAATCAAAAAGCTTGAAAATTGATCCGGACCACTTGGATCAGTTACTTCAGCAGGCTTCTATGTTTTCATATGTGTTGATATTTCATATTATCCTTCTCGTCTTTACGGATGCGAGAAGAAACTGTATGAAATTTTTAAGAAATTAAAACATATATGCAATTTTTTTGAGAAATTAGAAAATTATATGATGATACACTTTTATTTATGAATAATTGTAACTTTTTTGGTCAGAAATTATGAATTTTTATGAAAAACCATATCTCATAGTCATCATTATATTTATGAAAAATTTTATGTAATTTTATAAGAAATTATGAAAATATATGAAATAATATGTTTTTATTTATGAGAAATTATGACTTATTATGCGAAAACATTTCTCATACTAAATGTTCCAGTTCCTTGAGAAATTATGAAAATATACGAGAAATTATAAGAAGTATGAAAAAATACTGAAACATATGAGAAATTATGTAAAACTTTTTCGCCAGGGTATACAACAAATTATTGGCAACGTAAAAACTGCTTATATAGTTGATGGGAATTCATATAAATACTTCAAAAATTTTCATTACAATCGCACAACACAACAATTAAGAATCCATTTTTGCTGAATAAATTAGGTGATTCAGGTTGAACAAACCGAATATCTTTTCTGATGAATCAATGAGATTTAATTATAATATTGTAGACGCAAATTGATCGTTCGATGTATTTGAATAGTTCGAATGATGCTTATCTCAATTTAGATTCAATACTCAACAATTGAAATTCGAAAATACATGTTCTAAAAGGTCTTCCAAGTATTTGATTGATTTTAAATCGATCAAAATTAATGCACGGATTCAAGATTGAGAAGAAAAATATATATCAAACGTAAAAAATGATTCAAAATCTTGTCTCAAATGATTCCCATATATTTTATTTATAATATACCTCTACAAATTCTATAGAATTTGTGTAAAATTATTTATTTAATACAGAATTAAAGGGTATACTGTGACTTAATGTGATTTTATATGAAATTTTTTTCAATTTTCAATCGATAATTTTTTATGCAAATTCTACATAAAATCACATTAAGTAACATTATAATTCCAGCCCTAGATAGAACCAAGTTTGAATTTTATATGAACTTCTCTATTATGTGCAAGCTTTGTGCAATAATATTAAAATTCACGTAAAGAGATGCTTTTTCGACTCACCGTACATGTAAATTAACGATTCAATCTAATCGAATACGTTGAGACGTGAGTTTGTATTCTTGAATAGACAATGAACAACATATAACTGAGAAAATTCAATAAGCACACTATTAACATTGTTCATTTATATTGTATGGTATAAATAATAATGATTTACGATTTCGAAAGACAAGAATAAACAAATGTTTTGACCACACTTCCCTCTTTAGTTAAAGAAACCTACAAAATCCGATTGAATGAAATCAAATGGGATTCGTTGAGAACATTGTGTGTAGTTCAATTAGGTTTAGCCAGATCCAGTAGGCTATTCACTGGAAATATCCATTGAATCTTACCAACTCGCATTAACAAGTATCGATTAGGTAGAGTTGAATGAAACCTTGGTCTAATTTCGATGAGATTTTGTGAGATTTAATCGTTTCCTTCAAACAGGGCATGAATGCTCCTATGCAATAACAAACGTGCTTGATTCCTATTGAATTTACGGCAAATCCAAATTCATATACCTCATGTTTAACGATAGCGATTTCATAGCGTTTAATTCGAGACAGAAAATTTGCCGAATAATGAATATTCAAACATGTGTTTTCATCTCTATTTGGGAATAAATTAACACACTTCTGTGAAAAAATTGTCAGCTTTATCAGCGAAAGTTTAGCTGGTGTTGCTAAGAAAACGACTGTCCTAAATGTGAATATCCTATGTTTGAACCGGAAATATGCTGATGTTCGAGGTTGCTCGAAGATGTGATTCTCAAAATTTGACTAGCGGGAACCTCAGTGCGAGAGTAGAAGGAATAATTCCTTAATTAGGAAGGAGAAATATGAATATTCGATTTTTGCCTCCTAAGGAGATAATATACCACAAGATCGAGTTATTTCGAGAGATTGTGAATTGATGCACCATATCACACAGGTGCCAAATCTAGAACGATTTTTCTGTTGGCAAAATTTCATCATTCACGATTTCACGTGAATGAAGTATGAATAATGTTTCAGTATTTTTACTTCGATCATTAATTAAGATACACGTTTCAAATGGCGAGACCCGACTATTCGAAAATCAGAAGGAAGTTATTTGTCATTCAAATTTATCTGAATTCAAAATATTCTGATTATTTTGTAAAGTTAGAAGCGCTACCAAACAAATAACTTTATTTATCTTCGATAATTCAAACGAACATGATAAATTATTCAAGCGTTCGCTATGATTTTGGCATGTTCAGAAATTTGGTTACGTAAAAATGTGGTTTCGTATCTCTCCACAGGAATTTTTGTGTTCAAATTGTGTAGAGCTGGTGTATAAATCTTCTCTCCGTGAAGAAGAAAAACGTATGTGCGAGAGAAGTATGATACTTTTATCTTGATCATAAGTGGATATTAATACTTCGAAAATATCTTCGGTAATTCAACTCTGATTGGTTATTAGATTTGTTGCTTCATTATCATCCTACTAATTTTCAACGACCAAAGTGGGGAGGAAATTTCGCAAATAGGAGTCTGATCATAACTGTCTTTTGATCTGAGTTCAATTTTTGACGACGAAGAGAAAAGACTCATACAAAACAATTTGTGAATTGTGAAGTGACAGGAGCTAGCTGTACCACATACCAAACCGTAATATATTTTCACCGGTGAGTTATTGATTATATTTTTAATGCTTGGTGAATATGATTTTTGAGTTTATACACTGAAAACAAAATCATTTCAGTGGTAGTTTAATAAATCTCGAGGGATAAACACGACTTTTTTTTCGTTATCGGTAACACTATATAGTAACTAAAATCAGTATTACAAGACTGTTAGCATTGTTTTATCGACAGTTGTCTTTCTTCACCCAAAAAATTTAAAAGAAACACCCAATGTGAGTGGAAATGATTATATTTCATCTACTGTATTCGAAGATATCAAAGATATCAAAGTAAATTTTTTGAATAATATAGAAATATGTATAGATTCAATTAATGGGAAATGTAATTATTGAGACAAATTAATTGGTTTTCAAGTATTACTTAACCCCAATTTAAGAGAAAGTGATTTTTAAAAGGCAAGTTCATTTAATATAACAATTTATGGGAGCTCACAGCTCTTTCTGAGACTCCGAAATCTATTACAATAAGACGTCAGGATTAAATTCTGTACATGTTAAATTGTCTATATGAGCAAACAAATGCATTCGATTTTTCCAACTCGTTACGCAAAGTGCACCCTTCACACGCAATTTCACACAGCTCTCTGTTGTCACTCGATGCATTCTCTTCTCAACTACAAAATATATAAGATATGTGTATAAAATGTATAAAAATTGTATGCATATATTCTATAAAATTTCAATACAATATATTATTAGAAACGAATTCCATATTCAGAAAAAATAAATTTATCGCATTTGGATGAATTAAAACAATGATAATAATCATTGAAAGTCTCTGGATTAAATCTGAATGTACTTCCTATATAAATAATAAAATCTTTTTCATGGTAATGTTGTTTGGAATGGTTAGCGAGGCTTTTGCGTTTGACGTTCTTGAACGTGAAGTGAATATGATGTTTTGATTGAAATTTCAAATGTAAGAAGATTCATCAACGTGTATGATGTGAGTATAATTCAAATTTAATTATGCGCATTGTTACCTCAGTCACCCAAAAAGGTTCTCCGCTCGAGGTCTTGAAATGTTACGTTTACAAATTTATGGAGTGAATTAGAGAGAAACAATGTTCAATGTTATTTCTGTAATTTCAAAGACAAAGGAAAATTCTATTTTAGATTCTAATTATGTATTGGGTAATTTTCCAAAGTTTTTGGCTGGAAATTTGAAGGTTTTGTTACGTTTATGATTATTTGAAATTCTAGACGTTTTCAAAAGGTGCGCCTTATTTCAAAATATCGACAATTAAATTTGAACATCCTTATTCCTCATTTGAAGATAAAAAAATGGTGATTTTCACAAATGCACATACTTTCTGTCTTTATTATTGTATCTTCATGCAATTTTAATAATGATTTCATGTTGGTTCGGATCAAATCACTCGCGGAGTGAAATTTGAAGAGAAAATTCGCCCTGCAAGATCAATGGTTTCGTTTGCATTATTAGCAATCGATTAAAATCTTGTAATCATTTTTTTAATGCTTCGAAGCGTGGTTAGATGTCAATTACACAAATTCAATTTTTCAAACATTCAAAATTCTTCGAAACGAAAGACTTCTGTAGCGATTGGTGGAGGAACAGTTTTTCAGTTTAGTCAAAAATCAAACTAAAAGTTATCACAACAAAGAGTTTGATTCCTTCTATAATTTCTACAAAATCACCATGCGATTTACTATTTCATGCGAGCGAAGCGAGCATCGCTCACAATTTTTCATTGTACATATATAAAACGGGAAGGTAAATTTCAAGACAATTTTATTGTTCTCTTTATACCAAGTTTCATCGATTCGAAAGAAAACCTCATGTCACTTTTCATCAATTTTGAAAAAGCTTCTGTCATGGTTTATCGTACAATACTGTGAAGAAAGTTATGTATGAAGTAGACTCAAGTTTGAGAATCATTGAAACTACAAAGAATTTCTATGAAAAAGCAGCCAAGTGTACCAAGTTGGATGATGGAATATCCATAGAGAAAATTAACATAAATAAAAGGGTTCTCCAGGAAGATACATTCACATCCCTGCCTTTGTTCTCACGCGTGTTAAACGATATAGACAGTTCTTTATAAGCAGAAAATGTAGAGAGGTTGTCAGCAATCAGGAGCTTTTACCTTTTCCTGACAACATAACATCAAAGAGAATATTCCCAAAGGTTATTAAAACAAAAACAAAAAATGATTATTCTTGAAGAGAGCGATTAATCGGAAATTATGGTTTCCAAATTTAAAACTGTATTTGTGTAAATTTAGAAAACCTTCAACTTAGCGAATAGATATTTGAAATGTTCTGTACATGTGAATAGAAAGAGTATTCGAAACGTATAAAAATATTCTTTTGGTTAAATTTTAAACAATTCTCAATAAGAATTGGTCTACAAATTTACACTGTCAAATATGTGGGAGTGTTTTCTCTACGCTGTTGGTGGATTTTGTCCCTTGATCGTGAGGGAAATGGGGGATTTTTCCACAACTTTGAGGAATTATTCTGTTTTTTGGGTGTTGAATCTTCTACAAATGAAGGAAAAGTTCATCAAATTATAGTGGCGAATTTTCCATCTATGGAGAAAAATTCCACAATGATTTTGTACAATGTACCTAAAAGTGTTTACAAGGCATCTAAAGTTTTTCTGAAAATAGTTCAAATATATTTCACAAACAAAAAGTTCATTTCAGTAACTTGTGATATTTGTTATATTTGTCTCGTCAACGTTCGAATTAGAATGCAATTTTCAAGTGAGATTCATCAAAAAATTCATCATAGAATGTGAAATAATTTAATTTCGAATGAAAACGAGAACTTGAAGAAGATTTTGTACTATTTCAACTTTCTTTGCTCATCGGCCCTATGTTTCTAACCCTCACTGCACAAAGTAATATAGATAAAAGAATACACTACATCTCACCCCTATAATTTAGTAAATTTTCAAATAATTTTTTTCTTGCTCATACTATTCAACGAAAATGTGATTGAACCATTTTTTTCAATTCGAGAATCGTTAGAAACAATCCTGCAATTGATTACGACATTTCTATTAATTTTTATTATTCTCTATCCTTTCTATCGTATCATAAGGTCCCTCCGACACAAATTTCATAGCTATCGTATTTTATCGTGACGAAACGATATAGAATCTGAGTCGTTCTTCATCGTTCTCTATGGGATCGATTGTATTTTATCGGAAATGAACGATAAGACACAACATTGTATTACAACTTCGCAAATACGCTTGTTTCTATCGTATCTCCTGGTATCTGCTGAATAAATGTTTATCAACGCCAATATCAAAGATAGAACAATGAAAACTTGGAAACAATGAATAAAGTTTACCAATCATTCATAAAGGTGATTCTGAAAGTTTCCAAACATACTCCACAAGCAAGAAAAAAGCCAAATAAAAGAGTTTTCCAACTGGTTCAGCGGATCACGATTTCGGGAATCCATTGATTCGATTTATCGATTTGAAATAACACGTTTCTACGATGCTTTCCCAATAATTCTCAATGAAAATTTGTATACTGTAGTACTAGAATAATCATTTCTACTGTGTTTCATTGAAATTTACGTTCAAATAATAGTTTTGATTAAACTTTGAACAAAACCACCCGAATCCCTGCAAGATTAATTCATTCTATGCAGTTTGAAAGTAGACAAACGCTCTGAATCTGACATATAGATTGAAATTCACTTTGGTTCTATTTAGAAGTTTCAGCACGGGACAAAAACCACATTGACACGAACAAAGACAGACAAAATTTAAGTGAGTTCAATCTGCCATTTTGAATAACATTGTTGAAACTCTAATAAATATCACAAGAAGTTCTCATAGATAATATACACAAGAGCAGCTCTTCTTTTAGAGCAGATTTTCTTTGTCTTCCTTTATTGCGTGATAACTTGATAGTTCGAAGTAGGGATGGTGATTCGGAATCGATTCTTTTGTATAGAAATGATATCGAATTTTTATATATATTTTATACAAATTTATAAACACTAAACAAAGAAAAATCGATTCCGAATCACTGTCCTTAGTTCGAACAATACAGTATCGTATTATTTGATTGAGCATCGAGTGTATAAATTAATAAAATAATTATACAAATTTTTCCTTTAAAACGGAATGAACTCCATACATTCGTAAAACTTGTAGAGTTCTAATTGTATCGCGAACAAATAACACATCAAGTGGGAAGATTTTCAAAATTATATATAATTTATATATAAATTATATATAATTTTGATCATTCGTCCGCCAACAACTTTGATTTATTAACGACTGAGATTAAATGCAGGATTTCCTTGCCTCAAATATATTTATAAAAAAATTGATATTAAAAATGCTACTGTATTGCCATCTGTCATTCGAAGGGCGGAAGTCATGTTACCTTGCTCCATACTTCGTTTTCGGAATATTCGATAGATCAGGTGCAGGGTCGACAACCTCATACGTCACTTTCATCATTTCCTCAACATGTCATCATTTCAACAATTTATCAGATACGAAATTAGGAGTATGATTCGATCGATGAGAATAAAATATTCATATTCGGAGATAATTTGTTCTTTCAAAAACATATTGTTTTCTTGCAGCGATAGTGCACCGAGTCCAACACCGTACCTTTTTTCATTAGTTCTTATCGTCATACTTGAAAAATATCAATAATCGCCGATACAAGTTCTTTCATGCCTATTTTTCGCATTACACGTGGATGATTCTAGAAGGACCACAAGTGGATCTTAATAAAGTTCAAAGCGGATCATTTAACAATCACAGCTTAATTCCGAGAGAATCACATGGGTACGGATGTGGTCCACGTGTCGCATGATACTATACATGATACGTATACATCGATGATGTACGTGAAAGCATCCTATGATATACTAGTCTCGGTAACTCGAGAGATATTCTTGAATATCCTACAGGGTAAGATTCTACGTCAACGGAACCTTATTATTATCATGAAGCGTCGTTGGTATAGCGACGTCGATGGGGGATGAAAACTGTTATTGTACTGACCAAGGAAAAAGTCAACTTTGAAACACAAAGATCCTATTACGTGCGTGCTCCGGTTTGAGGATGAAAAAAAGCCAAGTGGGGGGTAGTCATACGAATACAGCACAAAATATCGATTCGGTCTCGGCGTTTCAAGCTTCAACAACCACCCCCCAAAGCACGTACACAACGCTAACCAAACGTGCAAGTGTGTATGCGCGCGTGCGTGTAGAGGCATCCGTGTTCTCTCTTTGCCTCTCTCATTTTGTGTAATCGCTACATCACGCAGCCTCCACACCTTAAGCTTTTTGTTCAGTGATAGCCCCGGTGCGTTGTCATCGTCGTCGTCGTCGTCGTAGCACATTCGTTGAATTATTTGCAACATAAACACTAGGAATTTAAAGTGCGATCCTTACGTTCGGGCACAGTGTAGTCTCGTTGTCGCCGTTCGTTTCGCGCTCGATCAAAGAAAACAAATATGAAGGAATAATTAAGGGAGAAAAAATACAAATTAAGTATCGGTTATTCATTGAGTTGAACGTATGATGGTGTGACATTTTCCTTTTAAGGTACATATACGTATTTACATACACATAATACTTGATAATAATCGTTAGACGTTTTATATACACGCGCCTCTATTCGTACGCCGACGAATTGGCGTCGACGACGTATTATTATCGATTCGAGGGACAGTGTATTTTTTTCGCTTCCAAGCGCGCGCGTCACACGTGCTCCATTTCATTGTACTCCACATTTGGGATATTTTTCTTTCCCGATGTACTTTTTCCGTTTCCATTCCCATCTCGATCATCAATGTTTCCATTTTTCGGTTCCCCCTGCAAATTAATTGTGCAATTTTCTTTTCAACGCGGTGCGCGGTAGTGTGTATTTTTCCATTCATATGGGATCCAAACAACGTACACTTTTGAATTTTCATGTGTACTCGCGTTCTTTAAAGGTACATATATCCCAAGTGAATACAATCGACAAGTGCATCGGTTTCCCCCACGTTCGATCGTGCGATGAGAAAATTAATTTTTCATGTAGGATAAATAATCTCCAGTTTCTCCTATCAGTCTCTAATTCAGAATATATTGACCAAAAACAAAGGATTGATTTTTCCATCCAATTTCACCTCGAAGAACTAACCACAGTTCGTTCCAAAAGGGTTGAAAAATATCATCAAGTACAACCTTTCGAAAAATCAATAAAATTTTTCTTTTTGTTTCTCTTACGAATAGCATTGAACGGGAAAAATCAATTTTCTCATCAATGGAGATATGTTTCCCGTATTTCTGGTTATAATATTTTATAAAATCTCATCAGCGAATGGAAAAAATGGTCACTGAATAACCTCTCGATTCCCCTCGTTCGTTAATGAGATTTCATAGATCCTTTTAAACAGGGACGATGAATACGAACGAAAATAAAAATAAAAATAATTATAATAATTGAAAAGATTATGAAAAGAGTTGAATGAAAAAGATTCTATATGAGTAGAGTGATCAGAATTATCAAAGGAAAAGAGTGGTGTGGTGGTGGTAGTAGTAGTACAGCACTTTTTCTTTACTTTGAATCTTGCCTCTATGATATCAACGTCGTCGTGTCGTCGTTTTCATCGTGATGTCTTAATAACCATATACACGTTATATGTTTCCTCTGTGTCAGTCTTATTTATGAGGATGAGAGATAGATGAATGAACTCAACAAAACAAAGCGATTCCTAAGGAAGACACATATGTAAAGGTCAAAAGGTACCCTTTCAACCCTGTGATTTCATAAATTAATTGCTGAATAGTGTACGAGGGAAAAAGATAACATTTCAAAATGGCATATCCGCTCGAAATCGCTGTATTAAGGTTAAGCAGGATTATAATGTTCTCTGATAGAAACAAAGGTTCGTTTGAGAGGATTGAAATGTTATGTAATAGACATGAAAAGATTTCTATGTGTGGATTAAATACGATATAAATAATTCAATTATTATCATCTGATTTGATCAGATTTCTTTTTCATCGAAGTGTGGTTTGTGCTGTATCAAGTGCAATTTTCATTCAAAGGTATCAAATTTTCTGTTTGAAAAGTTCGCGGTGGTTGGATCGAATGATATGTGATATTTTGACATCAAGGGGGTGTGACGCGAAGTCGAATTTTTTCAATTATTGTTCACGCATTGGCATGAAAAATTGTGCAAAATGTTCTTATCATCACGCGAATATTGTGTTAATTAAATATTGCCCAGTCCGGGAATAAAAAATATTTCACGACACTCAGTTATATAACACTTTTTGTCTGATAATTTCCACATTCGTGTAATAAAAAAATATTATACCGATGAATTATTCTTATTCCACGAATGATAAAAATGATATTACAATGAAATAAGAATTTTTACTAAACAATCTGATTTGGAATTTTGTTGAAGCAATACAGCATTCTATGCCAAGTGTTCTCATATTACACATACACAAGATTCTTATATCTCAAAGAAATACTAACAGCATAAAGTTAATTAAATATTTTTCTACAAAAATCCTCTTGACATTAATGAATTACTTTGTAAGACACGACATTTTCATCACATCAAAATATTCTTGAATCGCTTGCATACTAATTTAAACAAAAATAAACGTTCATAATATTTTGTTGAAGTATTGAAAAATTAGTGTCGATACGCGGTCAAACAGGAAGAACCAAATCTTGTACAAATGAAACACCACGTATGACCTATATACTTTTTTAATTCATTATATGAATCATGGTTTATTAGAATCTGATAGGTGACTCTTCTGTTAGGAGTTTGTAATTTCAAGTGATTATTGAATTGAAACCCATATAACAGTGATACGTGAAACATCGAGAAAGACAGCTGGTAGTCTTATTTCGCTTATTTCCTGCGTTTCGAAGATGCCCTTATAACATGTGTAGTAAACGTCGAAACAGGTGATATAAGACATTCAAGCGTTATCTGACTGATGTCATGTGTGTTCTGTGCTATCTGAAAGAGAAGAATGAAGAAAATGTTAGTGTTGCGGTGGATTTTAATTGACAGGATATGATTTATGCACGTGAGAATCATACACGTATTAATTGTACACGAAAAATAAAACCTAAAAGTATTTACACTAATAATTTTTGTCTAACACATAATATTTTATGCAATGATTATTTGCGCACGTTCAATTGATTGACAAAGAAATTGTACACGAAATATTTTACAAGCTTATTTAAAAATGTAATCAACAAAGATTGTACACATATCGTTTATGCACGATCATAAAATAAAATTAATCAGTATATAATTATTGTACTACTAATCTCATTCATAGTAATTATTCAATAAAACGAAAAAACAATCATTATGCACTAATTAATTACCGTTTTTGTCCTTATCAAATAATTTTACATGCACCAAAGCTTATGTGCTAAATATGAGGTATTAAAAAAAAATTATCAGTGTAAATACTTTTGGGTTTTATGTTTGGTGCACAATCAGTACGTGTATGATTCTTACGTGCATAAATCATACCCTGTCTTTTAATTTTACAAGCATGTAGCTATTCATCCATGATCATCGTTCTAACGAAATTGTTGAGTATAAATAATATTCTCAATTTTAAATAAAATCATGTAAATGAAGATTGGGCAAACGTTGGGGACCCGTATCAACATTCTGGCTCCCGCTCGAGACCCTTCAGGTGGCTATTCAGGACCGCTTAGGTTTTCACTGGTCGGAAACTCGAATGCGAATTTTGAATGGAATCCGAGCTGTCTCGGGCGGGAATCTAAATTCGCATTCGAATCTGGAAATCCGGTTCATTCGGGAATATTTCAGTTGAATTTCTCCCTCAAATCCATAAGGCCCTGTAAGGTGGAGGGATCATGGCGAGAATATGTTTGAAATTATCAGACATTTCGGTAATTCGATAATTTATATTGAATCCACAAAGGATTCCTTAATGATGGAAGGAGAGCGGGTTCCGATTCCCGCTGAGGAGGTTCGAAAATTATTCTCATTCCGACTTTTCCATCAAAGGAGTAACTCATCTAACCCACCTAAGATAAGGAAATCAAACTCGAGGTCTGAATAGTATCGATATTTGTATGGAAAATTTCGCGAGTTTATATTGAATTTTATAAAATAAAGATAGAAAGTTTTATACAAATTTGATGAAGATATCGATACTGTCAAAATATAGCCTATCCCTAGTCCGAAATGTATTTTTCTAAATTGATAATGTCCAGTCTTCGGTAATTATTCAGGCAACAATAAGCTCAACAAAAAATTCGGAAAAAGTATTAAGATTTTGATAAATGTACCAATTTTTGGTAATTTTACGAAAAAATCTGATAAATTTACCAAATTTTTTCTTACAGTGCACTTCAAATAATTGTATCCATATGATTGAATACAGTCTGTCACTTTTTACAGTGGAATCACAATTTACTTCATTCATTATTCTCTTGGTACGAATAGATATTAAAATACAGCCATCAAAATAAAGTTTGAAATTTAAAAGCTCGAGGCGTTACGGTAACGTACTATATGATGAATTTTACGATTTTGTTCCGTGCAGCTGTTCAATGAACAACCTCGCTATGATTCTGTCTTGCCAACGATACATATTACTCCTTCAAACAATAATTCATTTGAATACAGTCATCGAGTTAGGACTTCATAGTACAGTTACAGACAGCAAAATATATTTTTCACTGTATTATAAACTCTCTCCGTTCTTCGAAATGTATGTACTTCCTGTACAGAGGATTTAATAACACAGCATCGAAAACATAAATTCAATGTATAAGGTTTTCTAGACTTCCAAGGGTTCTTCATTCAGCTCCGTATGAAATTCGAAAAATGAGAATTTTGTGGATAATTCAGCGGATTTTGTAAAACGTTTATAAACTGGAAAGATGGATAAATCATTTGTGAATTGAAATACATTCGTGTTTAGAGCTATCGATAATGAAACCGATAAGTTGAAGAAGTATTGAAATTATATCCTAATGATGGGAATAATATATATTTATATTGATAAATAATGAATCAATCGTGTACAGGAAAGAATTTCAATAACTAAGTTTTGTTGTGCGGGAATCGCTTTTCATTCATCGCGAACAAAGAATTTCTTCTTACTATTCTTCTCTTACCGATAATAATCAATCGTACGTTGAAGATGAAACGAAATATTTTACCCACGCAAAAATATTTTCTCAGCATTCTTCAAAAATACAGGACAAAAACAAAACGAAATATTTTTTGAATATTCAAAGATGGATGTCAGAGAATCAATAGTTGAGAAATATTTTAAGGGTGTATTAACTTGATTCTACAGTATTTTTACAAATTTCTACAAACCAAAGCGGAATAGAGTGGTATTCGTTAAAAAAACGTGAGGGATAGTAAATCATTTTCCTATTTTTGTAATTTAGAAAGGAAGGAATTTTTTCATTTGAGGCATCTATAAAATCAGTGAAGAACTTCTGAATTTTTCAAGAGTTTCCAAAGAAGTTTCTGATAAAGCTTTCTTGGTAGTCAAGCGTCATAATCCTCGCCAGAACCCGAAAGGGAAGGGATTTTGGAATACCCTTGAGACTAATTTGATCACTCAATATTGATTTTTGGTTAAAATTAAATGCATCCTTTCGATAAGAAATCATTGAATCTTGCCAAATGTTACTGAAAACTGGATAATCTTTTAAGTAAATGAATATTAGGCCAACTTCGGATTAATTTCGACCCAAGATGAGTGGAATTAAGCTCATATTATAGGCTACTTTTCTCACTAAATCCAATTCATTGCAACCAAGTATTATATCATTAAACAACTATAAGAATTCCATATCCTTTCACATGAAATAAATATTGAAGATAGTATATAAGTTGTACGAAAATCTGTGGAAATGAAAGATTTTATTCAGTTTTCATGTAATTCTTTACGAGTAGATACTGTTTACTCTTGCAATATTTATTTCATGATAGTAATTATTCTAATTAAATGAATAATTTCGAACATAGATAATATCAAGTACTCACGATTAATGTATATCATTCATTATATGGCCATACCAATGTGACAGCAGAGAACTCAATTCAAATGAGAAATAATAAAATTTCATTAATTATAGTAGAGCGCGTGAACCCGTTGCAGTAGAAAATCAAGAAATTCATTCAAAAGAGATGATAATAACACATTGCAAGACGATCATCTTGACGATTCAATTCAGTCAAACGAAAATAATCATACTTTTCTAGATGTCGTTCCTTGGGAATCGCATTGAGCTGACACATCCGTGTAACGATATTTCTTGTAGATCGTGAAAACGTGTCTAGCGTAAGCCAATGCATACGACAAGTATTTTGGATATGCTTGGTATGCATCGATATATGCAATGTATATTATTATTATATGCTGACTATGCATGTATTCACGTATCTATGTTTGCATGTAGCACGTATATATACGTGTGGATCGAATCCTCTTGACCTATTATTTGAGCCTAAAAGCGTAGAGTAATGAAGGGAAATGATGATAATAATGAATTCATTTGTGAGAGATCGTAAGAGGATTTTGAGATGGGGATAGTAATGAAGTTATGAATTTCGCATTATTAAGTTGCACGTTTATAGATTTAATATTGTCGCCTCGTATCTTTGCTTCGTTTCTAAAAGCAATGTTCGTATCGTACGATATGGAATATGTACGAGAAAAATAATTATTGAAAGTTATATGGGATTGAATTGATTGCTACATTTTTCCAACTCAATGATATAATCTCGAGTGATATATGGATACGTATATGATTATGACATTGAAGGTTATTTCATCGGTGTTGTAGATTGAGACGAAGAATTATATAGGGATGTACCCGAGATTTTCTTGTGAAATTGAAAAATTATCGATATTAATCATTTCTACAATTTTCAATATGAATTGAAAGTTAGAAATGTGATGAAGCCACGTACCCTAGTGAAAAACGTACTTCGGTTCAACATCTTTGAAAGGATTATTGAATTTAACCCTTAGCTGCCACACTTCGCCAGTGTAACATAGCTGCCACACTGGGGTCGATTATGACCCCAACTGTAAATGTACACCAAAGCCAAGCTATGCGTAAATATATCTTGGAAAAATTTTAGAGAGTACTAAAACTATTCTCATTTTCAGTCAAATGATTTCCCTAAAGGAAAATTAATTTCGAATTTGTGAAAAAATTATGTGCGTAGCACACATGCATCGCTTCTTTTCATCGATCGATAGGTATATTTTCGCTTTTAAATGAAATTATCACTGTATCATGGAAAAGAATTATATGAAACATGGACAATCATGTCACGCTAGGGTGGAGTAAAGTGAAGAAACTCTAAAGTGGCGCAGGATTGCGCGAAGAGTTCGAATTATTGAGTTTCTTGATGGTAATTCAAGATTGAATCATGTTGGGGTCAGTCTGACCCCAGTGTGGCAGCTGAGGGTTAAAGAAATAGTGTTTAATATTTTCAACTGAGAAATTTTTCAAAATTAGAAATTTGTGCATTTCTAAAATGTTCACTTTCTATCGAATCCTTTTGAATTTGATTGAAACTTGATAAATATTTTATACAAAATATTCTCACATTGTTAATTGCTCCTAAAACTTGTCTCGAAATTTTTCAATTAATTGTTGAAGAGTTTATCCGAAAATTTTATACCTCTGAAACTGATTATTTTTCATTGAAAAAACATCAGAAACATTGCAATAAATTTCAACATTAATTTCGATGGAATATATTGAATCCAAGTGGCTTTCAGTCTTTAATATCAAAATTCTTTACATTTGTTGATATCTTCTGGCAATCGTTCTTAACAAAAATTTTATCGAAAGTCAGCAACCTTTTTTCCGCCAGGGTATACTTGGAGAAATGTATTCTAAATCTTGTTAAAAAGATTAAGTAATTGTATCCTTTCGGGATCGAAACTAGACCGACAAAAAATCACGGACAGTATACAATCCGTGCAATCAAATATCTTCAGAACATCGTTGTTCAAGAATAGAGGATGAAATATCCAGAATATGAGAGTGGTGTTTTGTGGATACGTTTAATTTGCTCTCATTTTGTGTGGAATTGTTGATTAGTTCAACATGAATGGGATCAATCCATGATGCGTATACCAAATGATACTGAAATCATTTTTTGTGGGGAGGAATGACACAGTCGTGCATAAAATCCTCGTTTTTGCTCATAATAAAAATATCTTATGTAGAAATTCCCTAATACCTTATTAACATTTTTTTTATCCAATGATCGACTTATAAATTCATTGATTGTATTATATTCAAAAATTTAAAAGGGATAGCAGCGGCCCCTGACGATGCAACCCGAGCCAAATCTTTTCTGACAAATTATTCGAAAATAAAGCGATATTTTGATTTCATTTCTTCGTTTTCGAGTAATTTGTCAGAATAGTTTTGGTTGTGTCCTTTTCTAACAAATACATCTGGTTGCATCTTCAGGGGTCGCTGGTATCACCTCAACCAGTACAGCAAAACAGTCCTTACTAGGAATGCTATATAGTCATTTACGAGGCTCATGATCCTATTTGAGAGGGAAATTTGAAAGAAACTTTAATCCTGCAAGTTTTTCTCTAGAACAACGTTGTCTAGGCATTTTTACTGGGTTACAAGCTTTCGAAGTGACCAAACCAGAGAAGGAGACTAGGGAATCTCACAGTTGTCAGTGTTCTTACGATATTTTCATCATTCGAATCAGCTAAATAGATGGAAATCTGTTCAATACTCAAAAAATTGTACAAATCCTAGTGAGAATCATTCTAAGTTTCCGCTGACGTGAAAATAAACTTCAGAACTGCTTACAAATTCTTAGTAGACTTCCTCGTACGGCAAAGCAGCTACTAGAATCATTTTTATCGTAAGTGAACTGAACGTAATAATTGATTCGAGTTAGTATTCTTTCAATAAATTTGGTGATTTTGTTACGCAAAATGGATTCGATTTTACTCTTGCATACGATACAATAAAATAAACAATGATCAGTATTAATTTGTACACATGTATATCCAACCTATCGCTTTGAATTGATTCTCAGGTTATCATCAATCTTCCTATTTTGCTGAATTCTCATTAGGCTCTCTAAATTTAAACCGGTGAAACCTCACTGCTTGTACTGTAAATCACAGAGAATCACATCGAATTGATGAAAAAAAATGAGAAGCACTCTGCGAAAATAGGGAAATTCCACTTATTTGAATTAAGAGGGTATTTTAGGGCTTGTGAAAAATATCATTTGAATGGGAACCGATCAACAGTGATACTTTGATCACAAACTAATCAATTCAGTCCTCATTGAGAGAAATTAATCATAATTCTTGCTCCTAGAAAATACATTATTCGTTCAGTTGAAAAATCAACCAAATAATCATCTTAGTAAAAGCTACAAGAAATTTGATGATCAATTCAACTAAGAAAGTATAGTTGATACAATTAAGTGATGATTCAACTATACTTCCTTGGTTGAATCAACCAAATTTTTAGTAGCTCTCATTAGGAATGTTCAGTTGAGATGTTTTAGTTACAGTGACTATAGAAATTTCTCTCAGCGCATTCATTTTATTCACGTTCTAAATACTTGGAGCTGCAAGCGTTTTGAGAAATGATTTTTCATCCAGGTGAGTTAAGCTGGGAAAAATGTATGTCATGAACATATGTCATCGAGCCACTCCACAGTTGGAAAAAAAGCAACGTCCAATAGTTCAAAGAAACGATTACAAAGTAACACGTACTTTTCAACCACAGAAAAAGTCCTCAACTTGCACACAATTCACACGTTTGGAATTACGAGGCTTTAAATGTTCAAAAAATAAGACTTCAAAGGGTAGAGTTTTGTTTACTCAGCATTCAACGCATCCATACGTGTGCAAATAAAGAACGAGAGATTGAATCTTTGTCGTGGATTAAAGGGATGATGAATGTACAATAACACGATTCAAAAACTTTGAATTCATGTACGATGAACGTAAATTAGGACCTCAGTAGGATTCAAGTTAGGCTGATCAAATCTAGGAGATGGATTTCTAGTCAGGCAATTTAAAAATTACATTTTCAGGATTTTCACTTTGAATATCTTCTAGAGTTTTTCAATTGTTATTTCTTTGAAAAATCTAAAACACAATATTCGATCCTGTTTATTCTAAACTGAAATCGAATTGAAGTTCATTCAATATTCATTCTCGCTTCAAGAATAATCCACAGATATCTTTGATCATATTTGAAGATATCAGTTTTCATTTGATCGCATTCTTTGTCCCGCACCCGTGAAAACAATATCAGTTTTCAAATAGTGGATGGAAAAATAAATACCTGATGCAGTCATCAATTCTCCGATTGAATGAGAATGGAGGATAAAATCCATCAGTAATTTACTCAATCCATTGTGGCAAGCGATTAATTTATTGAATTATATTCGATCTAGGAGCGAGACGTCCCATATAAACTTTGATTTGATGAAAACTAAGTAATCGTATTTCCTGTATTTGCACAGTTCAGATTCAATCAAAACTCATGAAGCTGATATCAGGAGCTAAAACCTAGCAACCAATTGCTGTGACTCTCAATTGAAATTTGTTTGAATGTCTTTTCTATAGTTTACAACTATAGTTTCAACTAAAACTCTCACCAATTAAAAATTCATAATGCATGAAAATCATCTACTTGAGGCTTTCAAAATCCTCTTCGATATTCATATAAAAATTGCACGATTTTCAATCTGTTTGTCGTAGAATCTTCCCGTAACACGCCACGATTACAAAGCCGGTTAGTTATCGAAGAAAAGTCGAAAATGTGGCTTCATCATTCTTTCATCGCCACCGCCATCATCAATACTCGCCATTCCATCTCTTGACTATAGTATAGCCGCGCCGTGAGTGGCTAAGAAGAAGTTGGAAGAAGTTGATCAACTTCATCATCATTACCGCCATCATACGTGACAAAAGATGTCTTCTATATCGGCACAGGGTGTCGTCGAGAGAGCCAGTGCTGAGCTTACCAAAAGGATCAACGGTTTGGGACTGCGAACTTCGAAGCACCATGGTACGTCAGAATATATATTCATTCTACTTCAATATCCTCTTTCTCAATAAAGCCGTGAAATAGATAACCCAAATAACGTCTTACCTGCTGGAGTGAATATTTTTGCACGAACAACGAACCTTTTTGTAGGCGGTATAATAACAAACCATTTACCCGCATAACAATTCATGTCTTGCGATGTCTTTTCGATGAGTTTAAGATGTCTTGCGCGACACATTTAGACGTCTTTTAGATGTCTATAAAACTCTTTTTTGGTCTAAAAGATATCTAAAAGACATCTAAATGTGTTGCGCAAGACATCTTAAACTTATCTAAAAGACATCGCAAGACATGAATTGTTATGTGGGTATCTTTGTGAATTTGAAACTTTCAAATGAAGTTATGGGTGTATTAGCCTGAATCTCGAGCCAATTACCATCGGTAAGAAGAAGGCTACTTTCAACTCAGTCAAGCTGGAATCTAAAGCTCGTTACAACTCGTTTTACGGCCCGCGGCAACACTACCTATTACCAACGAGATTCGGTACCTGATGTAGTACCTGATGACCATTAAAAGCTTTTATTTTTAATTGCAGAAGTTAATATTAATGAAAATTATTTCAATACTTTTTAGGAGAAAAACACGTGATGCAGGTTGGATAATGAATATATCGTCAACTTTTTTGAATGATTATAAGACAAGTAAAGAAAAAAATCGAGCTCTAGTTGATTCTAAAATTTTCAAATATTATTGTGTACGACAAATGTAGAGTTTTCCAAACATTGTCATTATTTTTCAGAATATCCCGATGAAATTCATAGCGCAAAAGATAAAACACTTTCCGCGTAGATCGCGGAATCTTACTCTGAGAAAACGATTATCAATTATAGTTACCAAATTTCTTGATCGGTTATGGCGAAATATGTAGATATTGAATAAATCCTGGTACAAATTACGTGTTTGAGTTAGGGATGTGCGAATCTTTTGAATAAAATACTCCTCGAGTTTCCATAAAAATTGTATAGAACGCTATAGTAACTGAACATTCTTTCTGTACAAAATAATTCATCCAAAATCGCGCATCTTTAGTTTCAGCCAACCAGATTCCGCGTTAAAAGTGATTGAAGAAAAATAATTTCAAACTGTATAGTTGCTTAGTTTATTTGTTTGGATCCCTATGGGATACAAAAACAACGGAATATCGCTAACGTATAAACCCGCATTGTTCCACTGTACTTGAAAACTGCGGCACTGTATTTAATGATACGCTTATGTTCATGAAACGCGGTACGAATAGAACAAGAAACACTTTGACGATGGAGAAAACCTCAGTTATTTAATCATGCATACGATATCAAGGTACGGGACCAACTTAAATACATAATCCACGTAATTTTCGTATTAATAATCCGAATGAATTATGATAACGTACTTTGAAATGACGTCAAAGTTTATGATTCAATCGGAAAATTCCATTTGAAGATGAATAAGAGAAAATTTGATTCTAACTATCTCGTATAGTAATAGGATTAAAATCAATCTTTGGAATCACAAGAGGAATCTTTTCCTTGCAAGACATACCATTTTTCTTCAACCTACTTCAACAATTCCAACAAATTATTGGATTTCCATGAAAGGGAATGTTTTAAAGCCCTTGTAAAATCCATTTATGAATTCATGAATAAAATGTTGGGATTCAACGTAACGATGACAAGCATTCGGAAAAAGCTTTGAAAAATCCACAGTTTTGAAATATATCTATGAATTCAACAGTTGAATTGAGAGAAATTCTCTAATTCGGAAGAATGTTTCAATATTTATTGAAATTATCGGAATATTATTTCCAATGAATTTTAATAGTGATTATGATAAATACGGAATATATAAATTTCAAATTTCAAGGTGGTTTCTCTCTAGAAAAGAAACTTGAGAACTTTAAACCCTCTTTGATTATTAATTTGTAATCTTCTGAATGAATTTTGAAACTATTTGCAATGAATATTACTATTATTGCCTCTGAACCTCCGACTTGAAATGTCCGAGTTGAAAAGATTTATGAAGGATTTTGAATTCTCGGTGTCTCTCCATAGTTAATAGCTAATGATTATAAATAGTTCCTACTAATCGATAAATAATGTTCGAAAATACACACATGCATGTATGTATTCTACAGTATTTTCATTCTATATTCAAGTTGTCGGCTTTACCATTCTAGTGACAATTTCCTAACATTCGTAACTAACGCGGGGGTGTACGAATGATATCGATGCTTCGACGCGTTATCACAACCGTGGAGTAGTGGTATTACAGGGAAGTAGTACATGTTTGGAACACACGTAACACGTAGGTATAAGGCGGCCGTCGTTCTCTCTCATAAAGAGAAAATGCCGCTAATAAATGTATGTGATATACACGGATTCGCAATGCCGTTGCTCGCAAATTGCTATTTTATTGTATGAATCACTCAATGACAATACTCGAATGTAACATCGGTGACGTTAATATTCGCGTCATTATCGATCAACCAAATTAAATAACCAGAATACAGTACCAAGTTAATGGCGCACTCGTTAATTAATTCATGTTGTAATTCCCTCATTCAAACAAAAAAAAGGAATAAAAAAGAAATAAATTAATTAAAACTGTGACAGTGGGTGCCAAGAGGAAAGCTCAATTCATGGCAGAAGTGTTCTTTACATTAACTTTGTTTTTATGCCAGTTTCATATGTTTTTTTATTCTCTGAAACTTGTTTTCGAATGTTATATTTCATCCAAAATCATGCAACAACTTCCCTTTCTTTTACAAAACTTATCAAATGCAAAGAAAAAAGAATAAATAGCAAATTTCTACTTCCTTCTTTTGAGAGAATATATTGGTAAGGTTGTATACTCCTACTGGCATTGATACCGAATGGGATTGATACTGAATTCGTAAGTTCGAAAATAAAATCATTTTCACTGTATTTTGGCACTCGGTTTTAAAATGAATGGCTCAATTATATTGATCGATCAATTAAAACGTACATACGTCATGTTGCAAATAAATTTGTATTGCAATTTAATTAGCATAAATGAGGCAAGAGACCTGATTAGCTGAAGTTTGAGAAAGAAATTAGACTATAAATCTTGACTACATGTCTCTTTTTATATGATGAATCAACGAGAAAATATGAATTTTTGGAACAAACTAACATTCGTCAATTATTAATATGCAAATACGGAAAATGTGGATTCACAAAGAATCATCCACATTAACTCATGAACCTCATCGTATGATATATGTTACAAAGTTGTATACGTTTGAAACTATAAAAAACAAAAATAATTATTATACGAATTATAACAATTATCCGAATGGAAAAAAAAAACTTTAAAAATTATATGTAATTTATATATAATTATGTTGTGACGTATATATAAACTATACTGAACAATGAATTCTATATTCGTACGATATAAGCTTTTTAAAAGGTGTCGTATGTGAGAAAATACAAAAAGAAATCCACTCGATACGGGTCGTACATTCGAACAAAACTATAAAGTAGATTTACTATCGATACATTTAAACCCGGAATCCCACATTTGATGTACGATCGATGTGTTTACGAAACTAAAACATTCGAACCATGATTTGATGGAAATAAATCTTTCTACACCATGTACGACATACATACACTCGCGCGCAAACAATTTCAAATTATTCAACCCTGCAGTTTTATTTATTTCTCTTTTATTTACTCGCGTACGATGGAAGTAATCGTTATTGTGTAGTCACCAACGTAGTCTTTTCTATTTTTCCTTTCCCTGAACTATCGAACTGGGTGACTGCTGTCGTCGCCGCAATCTTAACTGCAGCGAAATCGATAGAGCGTTCGACCTTTTACTCGTTCGATGAGAATGACGAATGGGAAAACAAAAGAAAAAGAAAAGAAAAGAAAAAAAGAGAACTTTGGAAAATATTCGACACCGCTCTCTTTTCTTATTTCGTTTCTTTTTCCGTGCCTCTTAATTCTGTCGCCGAAACGAATCTGGCCGCACGTATACGCGATTCTTTACGGTCGCCAAAAGCCGGGACGACGCAGTTACTTTGATTCCCATCCGGATAATCGTCAAAGCTGGACGGGAGCCAACCAGTTTAAGCGTGCCCTGATAAAATCGGGATGATTTCGACGGGATTACGATACTACATGACGACGATAATTAATAAGACGTCAGTGATTTCATCAGACGCGAATATTTGATGCAACCGAGATCCCAGTCGTCACGAATCCTGACACTCATAAAAAATTCATTTACACAATCTTAAATACAAAGTTTCCAACTCACATGCATTTTTCAAGCAAATGTAAATCATTCTTATGGAAAATTTATTACGGAGAATGTCATTTTGGTACAAAGGCATTGGGAATTCGAAGTAATCAGTCGTCTTTGTGCAAGACAAACTAATGAAGATAGGGGCTTGGCGTTGTGGGAAAACGATGTGATATATTACGTTCGTGTATATTAGAATGTACATGATGTTGACGAATTCCTCGGAGTATTGAGAAAGTTTTATATATTTTGAAAAAAAGCACTCAGAGAGAGACAGCAATTTTATTATGTTTGTTTTTGTAAATTTGTAGGAAGAGATTCTGAAATACATTCCTGGAAAAACAATGATGATATTTGGATAGCTGAAAATTAGTTATGGTGGCTATTTTTTAGCGATAGTAACAAACTTGATTGCTTTATCAAGTGAAATTTAGCTGTTGCAACAATATTTTTAGCTATCTGATTATCAAATACACAAAGTAGCTAACACAGCTAATTCATAGCTATCATAATTAATTATTTTGATAACTAAGAAGTAGCTAAAAGAGCTACTGACTCTGAGGAATACCGCTCATCACTGGCTTCATCTCAACTAAATTCTTCCGCTATCCAAATATCAAGTCACAGCTACGAATTTTTGCAGTAGCGGCTAACAAAGTGAGCTAAAGAAGTCAATAGCTGCCACAGTGAAATCATTTTTTTCGTGAGTTTTATTTCAAGTAAAATAATGAATCTTCTTTCTAAGTTAATTCAAATCAAACGAAGTCTCAAACACTCTCTTTTCTGATTCAAAAATCAAATGAAGTGCAAATCGCTGAATCTAATATTTTTTCACAGAGGATCGTCAAGAGACAGCCTTTTGCGCTTAAATCTAATTTAAACAAAAATATCAACCAAACTGTAAAAGAAGATTAGAAAAAAAGTGGAGATTTTTCTGATTCAATCGAATGGCAGAATCAATAATATACGGCATCGGAAACTTGAATGAATGGTGAATTGTAGGGAATTAAAAGCAACTTCTCTGCTGTGTATCGATTTTACATTACTTTATATCGATTCTTTCTACGAGTTCTACGATGCGAAAACTTTGCTGTCAAAGCGAACTCTTCGTCTCCGTACAGTATTTGAAGGACATGCTTTTTAATGCATATATTCACCCTATACTTCTTTATTTTTAACTCTAACGGTTGATGTACAACAGACGATCATGACTGCGAGTCTTAATATTTCGAATCATATTTTATTTGAAGTAAATATTTCATCAAAAATGTTTTTCTCAACGTTAGCTTTCATAAAAGTATTATAGATAAAACCGAAAAAATTATTTTCTACAAATTGTATAAAGTATATGCATAAAAACGTCGACAATCAAATTTGGTTGACTTTGTTTTTCTCTGCAGACCCTAAAGAAGGTTAATAAACCTCTTTCAAAGTATTATGTAACGTCCGATACTGCCTACCCTATGAGGAAAAAATCCATGATAGAATACTGCGCATCCCTTCAAAGGGGTCGAGTAAATTACATTGCGTTCAAACCTATCCGTACAACTCTCTTGAAGTATTTTTACTATGCTTTGTATCTACAATTTTTTTTTTATTTCTGTTTTCAATAGATTTAAGATTTCAGGTATTTTCATTTCGAGATGATTGAATAAAGATATCAAACTATAAATTATCATAAAGTGGATCTGATATTTCTTAACGATCTTGGGCATGTTTTACAAGTACTTGAGTGAAAATTAGATATAGATAACCTTAGTGAGCTTATAAAAGATTTATAAAAGTCAAGTAAGCCAATTTATTGGGTGTAGATGTCCTAGTGAGGCATTCAACTACTCACAGCTCAATGAATTGATTCACGAATAAACCCATTCAAGGTGATTCAGCTGAAATTTACCTCAGGCAACTAACCGATCGATTCCGATCTTTCTTATCGTACATACAAAAATGCCACTGTAACGAGGAACATTTCTTTTAAAGTTTGTACACGCGGTGCTCGAACCGCTATCCATGTCATATCCTCGTGGATTGCACGTAGATATCGTTGGAGATGGACGTAGAAGTTACATTTCTGCCTACCAAAGTTGTAGAAAATCTGTTTGAAGATAAATGATACATCCTGATATCTCATCTAACTCATAAAAATTTCAACTCTCTATCTTGAACCGTTCAAAAGTTGAATAGATCGAACGGGTGGTTCCAAGATAACCTGCATATCATATCACGTTAAAGCATCGAGAAGAATAAATTGAAAAGTACCACGAAAGAAACGGTTATGCGCGGAGTTAAGTAGGTCGGAAGTTTGAAAAAAAAATAAATAAGAATCATTAAAATAAGAAACTTATATTCTCACATTACCACCTTGTTATCGTTATTATATTTCTTTTAACCAACATCGAGAAACTCGTCGTTAAAACTTTTTAACGATATTCTTGTAAGTAAAAATCAGAGAATCATATTTACGTACGTGGGAGGTGATATTGGAGTTATATCGAAAGAAAAAAAGTTTGCGCATTTTCATGTTTGCGAAGAAATATTTTTTCCTTGCACATAACGATAACCGCATGATGGGAATTATTTTTTGTTTTGTGTTTGGTTCACAGGTGGAGGAGGCAAAGCCAGCGTCATGGAACGCGTTACGAACGTGTTTTGCGGCGGTGGTGGAGGTGGTGGAGTAGCGTACACGAATTTGCCAAATGCGAATAACGCGAACGCAACACCCGAGAAGCCAAGCAGGAGTGCGTCAACCCCAGTTACGGGAGCTCAAAACAAGGGTTTGAACAATGGTACCATTGCCAATAGAGTTAGAATATCAAGACCCAGTAGACCGAAGAATGTACCGCTCGCGAGTGGTGGTACCGGAGGCTACATACCACCAACCACCTGGGAACAATTGATGCAGGACGAGCATTTTCTTGGACGATTCTTTATGTATTTCAATGCCTCCGAGAGGAGAATTCTAGCACAGGTATTTATTTTTATTGTTTAATTGAAAAATTCCTAAACTTCTTCCTATATCAAATTGCAAACTTCACACTACATTTTTTCATCAGTGACAAGAGTTAGCGAAAGACTGAGCTTTTGTTTGAGAATTTTTACCATCTACTAACGTGAATTGATTCGCGTAACCACCAACCATTCGTGATGATATAATACAAAATAAAATAAGTTAATACCAGAGAATCGTGATTACTTATGGAATTCATTTATTACTGAAAGCGATAAATTGATGAGATTTTTCATGTGACAAAACTGTTTCAGTCAAGATATCGTGGAGTCTGTTGATGGCGAAAACATTATTATTTCCTCATGGAAAAGATTCATTTTTCTAATCATCTGCCTATATTTCATTCACAATATATTAATCTTATTACTTCGAATAATGATAGTCAGACTATTGATTGAAATCAAAGATGAACCAATCAAAGATATACAACGTTTCGCTACAAACTCAAATATTTCGAATAGATAATCTCTATTTAAACACTTTAAAATATAATCGGAATATAATTCAAGGAAAACAGATGTATCTATTTTAAATATTTCAAAAATCATGAATTTCTATCTGATGGGATTGAACATACAAGGAATTGAATACTCTCAGGTTGCAGCTGTAAAGTTGTATTAGAAAAAAGAACTAATAGAATCGGAATCATTATATTTTGCATGGGGAAAAAAATATCGTAGATGTTTGTTATCGCAGTATTTAGAAAATTTATTTTATTCTTTATTTCGTTTCCGGAACCGAAAAATCTGATAGACGAGTATCTGGATTCGAAAAAAAGAACAGTATTTTTTTGTAATTTTCTTACCAAATGTGTGAGGATTTTGTTAATCTCTGAATTTGTTAATGGAGGGTTTTCAGTGGTTGAATTAGTATTCGTCTCAAGATGTGTAAACAAATTCTTTTCAGTAGATTTCCAAACAATCTTTGTTAAGGTGATACCAGCGGCGTAACAGCAGCCAAATCGTTTATAACAAACTACGGTCAAACACGTCATATTAATTAAAATATCGCTCTGTAAAGCACTTCTACTTGAATCAGAGAAGTACTGTACACAGCGATATTTTGATTAAAATGAGGCGTTTGGGAAGTCATTGAAATTCTTTGAGAATTCACGAATATTACAGTTTTCTACGCAGTAAAAAATTTTGCGTCATTTTTACGCAGTATACATGATTGTGTAAAATATTCAACAGTTTTGTGAGTTCATTTGACATGATTGTGTGTTAATTTAAAACAACTTTAACAAATTAATACACGAAAGTGTTGAATATTTTACACAAAAATGTTTATTATGGAAAAATGACGCAAAACTTTTTACTATGTATTGATACTCATTTTGAAAAATTTTCAAAATCATACATAATTTGTATAGAATTCGATATAGTTTCCATAAAATTTATATATAATTATATATGGTTCTAAATCTCTGTTTATATGGGTGCTTTTGGCTATCAATGTTTATTTTGTTTCATGTCCGTTCTCCAAGTGCGGTCCTCAATACGATATCACTGACTCATTTTTTTCAGTGTACTTTGTACATCTGAATCAGTAAAATTTACTAGCAATCAGTGCTAATTAGTAATGTTGATTCTTTTTTATACAAATTATAGCAACATTTTATCGATATTTTATACAAATCTATGAAAAATAGATACTTTTTTTATGGAAAGAATTGGTTCTATTTCAGATCACGATACATCACGATAGATCACGATAGATCACGATAGATCACGATAGATCACGATAGATCACGATAGATTACGATACATCACGATAGAACACGATAGATCACGATAGATCACGATAGATCACGATAGATCACGATAGATCACGATAGATTACGATACATCACGATAGAACACGATAGATCACGATAGATTACGATAGACCACGATACATCACGATAGATCACGATAGACCACGATACATCACGATAGATCACGATAGATCACGATACATCACGATAGATCACGATACATCACGATAGATCACGATATATTACGATAGACCACGATAGATCACGATAGATTACGATAGATCACGATACATCACGATAGATCACGATAGATCACGATAGATTACGATACATCACGATAGAACACGATAGATCACGATACCTCACGATACAAAACGATAGATCACGATAGATCACGATAGATCACGATAGATCACGATAGATTACGATAGACCACGATAGATCACGATAGATTACGATACATCACGATAGAACACGATAGATCACGATAGATCACGATACATCACGATAGATCACGATACATCACGATAGATCACGATAGATCACGATAGATCACGATAGATCACGATAGATCACGATAGATTACGATACATCACGATAGAACACGATAGATCACGATACATCACGATAGAACACGATAGATCACGATAGATCACGATAGATCACGATAGATCACGATAGATCACGATAGATTACGATACATCACGATAGAACACGATAGATCACGATAGATTACGATAGACCACGATACATCACGATAGATCACGATAGACCACGATACATCACGATAGATCACGATAGATCACGATACATCACGATAGATCACGATACATCACGATAGATCACGATATATTACGATAGACCACGATAGATCACGATAGATTACGATAGATCACGATACATCACGATAGATCACGATAGATCACGATAGATTACGATACATCACGATAGAACACGATAGATCACGATAGATCACGATACATCACGATAGATCACGATACATCACGATAGATCACGATAGATCACGATAGATCACGATAGATCACGATAGATCACGATAGATTACGATACATCACGATAGAACACGATAGATCACGATAGATCACGATAGATCACGATAGATCACGATAGATCACGATAGATTACGATACATCACGATAGAACACGATAGATCACGATAGATTACGATAGACCACGATACATCACGATAGATCACGATAGACCACGATACATCACGATAGATCACGATAGATCACGATACATCACGATAGATCACGATACATCACGATAGATCACGATATATTACGATAGACCACGATAGATCACGATAGATTACGATAGATCACGATACATCACGATAGATCACGATAGATCACGATAGATTACGATACATCACGATAGAACACGATAGATCACGATAGATCACGATACATCACGATAGATCACGATAGATCACGATAGATCACGATAGATCACGATAGATCACGATAGATCACGATAGATCACGATAGATTACGATACATCACGATAGAACACGATAGATCACGATAGATCACGATAGATCACGATAGATCACGATAGATCACGATAGATCACGATAGATCACGATAGATCACGATAGATCACGATAGATCACGATACATCAGAAAATATTTTCCTCCCGCTGTGACACATTCGTTTGGAATTCAGCACTTCCTCCTCTAAAAAAAGGTCAGAAAACATCAACTTTCCGTGCAGGTGTGGGAAAAATTATCTTATCTTTCGTTGCATTTATCTCAGACGCCTCGAACTCTCTTAGAGATGATTCATTATTTTTGTCGTTCCACGCGAAGAAAAAAAACACGTTAAGAAATATCATATTTTATAGAAATCCAGCCATGCTTTTGTTCGAGTCAAATTATTCACGTGAACAAATCTCCAAGGGTAGTATACTTCTTTGGAAAAGTTCAAGCAAGTATGATATACCTGCAGAGGTTGGTTCATGTAAATAATTCGACTCGGCCAAGAGAAACGCTCAATTTTTATAAAATATGGTAGTTTTCAGTACACTTTTTTCTCCGTATGAAGTAGATTTCTAGTTCACGAGGTCCAGAGGTTGAAACAAAGTATTTTACAAAACAAATATTTATATCTCTGTGTTAAGAAGAATAACTAGCATAATCGTTTGACTATTAAATACCTTTTTTGTAAGACGGTACATGAATTTTCATGAATTATTCATTTGATTCTCCTTTATATAAACACCGTTTTTACGTTATTTCTCCATTGTAAAATTAGAAACATTTCATTTTAAACGGGATCATTTAATTTGACGTTCTCATTAAACGAACAATAAGTTAGAGTGACATGTTGTTAAGTATATGATCTATTCATCATTCCGCAAAACACTTACATGACAATCCAAGTATTTTATGAGATGATAAATAAACATTACCGCACGAAATGTTTCACAAACTAAATTCCACGGAGGTCTCAAAGTGTCTTTACAAATCTCAAATGATTTCTTATTGAACCGCTTGATCTAAATTGACCGGAAAATTTAAACACGTTTGCACGATATCGCGCACAGTTCAGAATAATTTCTGTCGAATAAGATCGAAATGAATTGATACAAAAGGTAGATCGATTTGCTATTTAAACGATTTAATATTCACTGAGAAAAAAGATTATTATAGTCTTTACGGTGAAAGAATTTTCGATTTTCATTCGCTCAAAATACTCTCAATCGTAAAAGCATATACTCAATTGAAGAAGAAAAAAGAGTGAAATGATTTTTATGATTGAGAGGGATTTTCCTCACCATTTCCAGATTACTTTTTTTTTTGGTTTCCGTAGTCTGTCAGGTCGAGCGATTATCATCCCAATGAGGAGAATTAGTCATATTTGAGTGTCACTCGATGTCACTTGGACCAATATTTTCTCATTAGGATATAACTATTCAATGTTTTAGTATGAGTGTATTGCGATTGTGGATATTCAAAACAAATTTTTAGATGATTTTTAAATATCCTATCTGTATTTATACAATGTTTTATGATCCCCTAACAACACACCCACCGATGTCTTTGTTGCCTCCACGTAGACTCCGTAAGAAACCAGACCTTATCCGCGTGGAAGACACGGAGATAACGGTGGGTGTGCTGTTAAAGACATTTATAGGGGTGTCTTATTTTCGAATCAGTTATGATTGTTGGTTTTTTTTACATGTATATCAGAAATTTATTTAGTAATGAGACGTGTTGATTACTTATATTTTTTGCAATCACGTATAGTAAGAAAAAATTGACATATCAAGGGTTTTATTGATCATCCCAATTGATACTGCTACACAATTGCTACAGTTCATGATTTTTTTTATGCTACAAAACCAATTAACGTCCCAACAAACATTTTAAACACTCCTCATGCTCTCTGAAAGCTCTGAAAATTAATTTCAATATAACATTGAAATATCCTGGTAAAGGTATTGAAGAGATTTCCAAAACCGACGGATTGAAAAACCTTCGTGATATTTTTCAGAACACGTCATGATCTTTGGATGTCTTGAACTTTAAAATGAAAAACGTCATATGAACTCATGTACTAATTCAAGGAACCTCGTCTTATTTCCATGCACAGCGACCGGTAAAAATATCCTTTACGTGCGCTAAAATAAATTTTCAGTCGGAATAACAATAGAAACTTCTATTTATAATTTCATGTCGTGTAGAAGACATGCAAGAGACAAGATGAATTATCAAGGAGACTTGACGAATATATATAAACCTTCATAAACAGCTTTTATTTTGCTACTAGCCTTCAGGTCCTTACTTGAGAGAATGATTTCATACCAGAGGAAATCACCTCTCTCCACAACATGAATGCAATATTAAATAAAAATCGTTGAGAAAGGTTTTTAAACAATTTATAATATCGCGGATTTTTGATACTTGAAATAATATGTTTTAATTGCAAAAAGAATACCCATTTCCCCACATATTCGGACCATAAATGACAGACATAAATCTCAAAAATAGAATTCCAATGAAAACATTCAAGATCTTAGAGAAGATGTAACTAATAACAAACTGGCCTGGTTAAGATCAAACTAGAAGAACCACGTGGGTCCATTTAGGATTCGCCTACGCCGAGTAAACTATTTCTCTGTCGCAAATAAATTGCTCAAATGAGCCGGTGACAATCAAAGAGGTGCACGTTGGATTTAAACCGACATGGACACATGCCACTTCCAACCTGCTCACCTTTTTATTTCCATAATTTCTCGCACCGATGTATTGTTGATTTACGAAATTAGATACTTAAATCCATGACACACATCACTTTTATTCACACTGACTCGAATAAAATGAGATGAGTTATCTTGTGGAAGAAACAGTGACTTGTTTATATAAATAAAACGTTATTCGGAACATAGAAGAATTTCACCCTTGTACTTGTGAAAAGATCTTAGAATTCGTTATATTTGAATTGAACGAAAACAAGACACGTTTTAATTTAATAAGATTTAATCATCATATTCTACTCAAAATATATGAAATTACACATACCTTTCAAGACTATGATAATGTTGGAATGTTTGCACCGAGAGTTGATCTTCATTACGTCGTAATATATCTGTTCTTCAGGTATGTACGAGATGGAGGGACGTCCTTTACGCGAGACCTCGACTTTGGACGGGGTTGGTACCCGTCGTGAGATGCCGCGAAGCTCGTGTTATGCCTTCCAATTTGCTCTCGCGTCTCTACGCTTCTTTAGTCAAAAGAGGTTTTCATTCTCTTGTCCTTTTGGGAGCCTGCGACGCGGATATATCAGACCTGACTGATGGATTCCCTCTCGCGCAACGATATATTCATTCCTTATCTTTGAGATGCTGTGCCATCACGGACAGAGGTCTTGAAGCTCTCTTAGACCACTTACAGGTAATTCACTGAAAATATATTGAACAAATATCGAATTGAAAGAAAGAGTTGCCATCAGAGATAATATGATCAAACTTTCACATATTGCAGTGAATTTTTGTACAGTTTTATGGTACTGAGAATTTGTCATCCCTCTGCTCAAAGTTTCCGATCAAAAATGATGAAAATTCATTCAATGTTTTTATTCTTTTGTTCACTTTGAAGCACATTTATACTTGAATTTGTGAAATTATCTGTTCATATGGATTTAGAAATCATATTAACATGCATCTTTGAGGCGAAAACAAAAATCGATTATCCAATTCCTTGGTCTTTTGATCGAAAAACTGTTAAACTCGTCAGGTTATTTTTCTGTAACACAGTGGCCGCTCACTGAATGCCCCTCTCTCTCTCTCTTTCCGTTCAACGTTCTTTGAGTTTTTAAACGAAAGAGAAAAGATCAAAGGAAATTAATCGAGCGGCTACCCTACTGGGTTTTCGTAAATAAAAAAAAATATACTCCTTTTATTCTCCGAGCCTTTAAACGTTGATAGTTTCGGATAATTCAAATCTGACATCGAGTGAAGTTCACTATTCACAGTTACTTTTCATTTTTCAGCATGTTTGGTTCATGTTAAGGGGACACCAGTGCCGTGGGATTAGATACTTTTCTTGCAGAGAAATTTAGCTATTCTCACAGCATTGATAATATCTCCTTGATGATGAAAGTACTTGAACATAAAAAATTCTTTTTAAAAAAATACCCAGTTTATTATCTTTCGGAAATTGATTGACTACTGAACAGTGAACTTTCATTGACTCAGATTACGAAGGGAGCTAGTATGAATTCATCAAAAAAATACCTATTATGAAAATCAGTTTGTTCAAATGCCAAAGGTTTTCTCTTATATTTTTTTAGCACGTGAAAAGAGTATAAATATATTCCATTCATTGTGCGTGATTGAATTTCAGGCTTGAATTATGGATTCTCGTCTTACAAATATTTCATACGTATCCATGTTATATACCGAGTTTTAGAATTTTTAATTCATATCTCATACAATATATACATAGAAAAAAAACAAAAAAATAAGTTTATTTCACAATGAAAAGAATCTCAACGCCTTTCGTAACTAAATTGAAAAAAAAAAAATCAATCCATATCATTTTTTTGCCTAAATCGACGATTCATTTTCTCAACAAAATTGTAAGATTCTACAAATTTAACCTCGACTGAGTGGTCTTTGAATAATGTTCTTCTATGTTCTATTTCTTGCATAAATTGGCTTCTACAGTCATCTGCAGATTAATGTTCAGGAAAGCGAAGAGACAAGACAAAAGTACAATGAATGGAAGATATTATCCCTCAGTATTTTACCTCTTCCTCTATCGAAATCAACTGAATACGCATTCCAATAAATTGAATGTGGTGAACTGCAACAGATACATATAAATTCACCCAGCCATATATCGAGTTTCGTTGCTCTCAACATTATGTAAAAGATTATCCACGTATTACAGCCCGTCGCTTGTTACTTCAATATATTTTCCTTGGTACGATAAGGAACAAAGCAATGAATAACGTACCGCAATGAATGAATTCTCTCTACTTCAAACGCATATTAAACTTTGTAATATCCTGAAATACAATCGACCATACTATTTCGGATCAAAAAGTATGATTTATGATTATAAGACAAATCGACTCATTTTGTTATTTATTAGTTTATTGATAATTCAGTTTCTTGGTTTCCCATTCCCTCGCTTCTCCATTGATTACTTGAAATCCATTAATTCCTATGAGAGGAATAAAACATTTGATATCGTTTTATTGAAAATTTACCCTCGGTTTGTGTATCGAAAGAGATACAACGTGAAAATGAGAAAGTAGTTTCCAATTGAATTAATTCCTCGCTAACAAAAAACGAATTGAAATGTTCTTGATTGCACAAACGTATGTGATTCCTTTGTTTTTTTATTCAGGCTTTGTTCGAGCTTGAACTGGCTGGTTGTAATGAAATTACAGAAGCTGGCTTATGGGTCTGTCTGACACCCAGAATAGTGTCCCTCTCATTGTCGGATTGCATCAATGTGGCAGACGAGGCAGTTGGTGCTGTTGCTCAATTATTACCAAGCCTTTACGAGTTCTCCCTACAGGCTTATCATGTGACTGACGCGGCGCTTGGTTACTTTAGCGCTAAGCAAAGTAGCGCGCTTAGTATTTTGAGACTTCAGTCTTGTTGGGAATTAACCAATCATGGAGTAGTCAATATTGGTGAGCTATATTTCAATAATCCAGCCATTTTTATAATTAAATCATTGATTTCATGTTATTATTAGGAATAGATCTGTAAACACGGTATCTATTCTTTTTTATAATATATTCAAAATATATAAAATAGTTTCTGTTGATTTCTACAAAATATTGATAAAATTTTTATATATTCATTATATATAAAAAAGAATGAACATTGTTTTTATTATTCATTCCAATGTTGTGTACAAAAATTTGTGAAAATTTTTTGTTTCGCCATTTGAAGTCTAATGTACACAGAAAAAGAGGAATACTTACGGTAACTAATCAGTAGGCAAAATAAACACCAATACCAAACCCTCAGTTGGATCAACTGACTAATTGCTATGACTATCCTTTTTTTCCGTGTACGATAGGATATAAAATATTTAATATTAATTATTCTATATCCTAGGATTTAGAAAGTAATTTTATGTCATTTAAACGAAATCAGTTATTCCTTGGTTAAACTTTGAATATTAATCCTAATCAGCTCAGTACTTGTTTTAAGCTTAATCCACGCCTGATGATGGATTAAGTTATACGTGTTAATCTTGGTCTCTAAATCCGCATTAGTAATTACAATGAAGTCATTTCTTCATCTAAGAACGCCTATTCCTCGTGTACATTAAAGATCAGTGATTGTTGAGAACTCAATCAAGAAATGAAATCAGATACAAATACACGAAGAATTAAATTTAGAATTAAAAAGAAAAACTTGGCTTTATTTAGCTTTGAAACTGTCAGCAACAGTTGAATCTCAACAGCGGTTTGAGGACAATGACCTGTGCCTGTTATTTATACATCATTCTTTTCTTTCCGCGTCAACCTGATAATGCAATTGATTTAGAGAGATCAATGGTTCGCGAAATTATCCATCTGTTCGAATAACGAATTGGTAGGAAATGATTTTGAAAACTTGAAGATTTTCAAATCGTTGTTCACACTGATTATTTATCTTACTATAATTTTAGAAAATATATAGTTTTATCCTCACATTGTAAGAAAGAAACGACAATAAGCATGACAGTAAGTTGACACCCTTTGACTTATCAATCAAGGACTGAACTTCGTTGGAATCGACTTCCTATGACTCCAAGAATGGTATAAGATACCTAGAAATCCCAATAATCATCCTCCCCTGACAAATAGTTTCCACGTTAATTAGAAACCTCGATACGTCAAGTACTGAGAACTGAACTGATTCGATCATGAGAATAAATCAAATCCACGACAAATAAGATTGAACTAAAACAGCATGCAACGATGAACGATAATAGAATAAATCTTGTTATTTCGATCGGTACATTCGTGTAGATATTTTTCATCGATATAATGGTAAGGATGGTGTTTTATTTCATTTCCGACTTCTAATTTATGTTTTGTATTGTTTGTTTGTAGTACATTCCCTGCCGAATTTGACTGTACTATCACTCTCTGGATGTAGTAAAGTGACTGATGATGGCGTTGAATTAATAGCAGAAAACTTGCCAAGACTTCGGTCGTTAGATTTGAGTTGGTGTTCGAGAATCACAGATGCGGCTGTAGAATATATCGCTTGTGATTTGAATCACTTAGAAGAACTGACGCTAGACAGGTGATACATAATATTCTACAATTTATTAGTTTCCCGTGATTGGATTCCTAATGAAACTATTTTTTCATCCCATTTCCTTATTTTCGGCAATGACCAACAGATAATAAAAATGAAGATTTTGATCGGATTAAGCATATATCAATGATCACATATAAATGTTGTTTGATAAATACTCCTGATTCCTAAATGTCAGAGCTTCCTCTTCACACATGTTATTCACACGTCTCTCCAATAGACAAAGTACTGCCAAGTATTCTATTTACAGTGGTCAGAGTTACGTAAGGAATAATTTATTATGCACTTTGATGTATCCAAATAAAATAGACGACGACAACGTAATCCATTAAAACCATTTGAACCAATGCCATTACGATATTTCATGGGTATTTGAAATGCATCGTTTCAATAATGTCAAAATATTCATGTATTCGTATATTTTGTATTTAGATGCGTTCACATCACGGACATCGGCGTGGGTTATATCTCTACTATGGGATCATTGAGCGCTTTATTCTTGAGGTGGTGTTCGCAGTTGAGAGATATTGGACTTCAACACTTATGTGGCATGAGATCCCTTCAAGTACTTTCCGTGGCAGGTAAAAGATATGCTCAAAGTCGTTTCGTTGAACCCCCAACACCCCAACTAGGAATTCATCCCTTAGATTTAGTCAAGTTAACCTGGATCCTACTCGGGTCCTGACAAGGGTGATGGTAAGGCTTGGCTACTATTGGAACAGTGTTGAAGAAACCTTATTGCCTTAATCAGGACTCGACGAATATCTAAAATCAAAATATGGGAAATTAAAATTTACTTTGCGGAAGTATTTGAAACATTCTAATTTGATTTTAAAAAGTTACGCGTGATTTTGAATATCATTGTCAGGTCTCCATGAACTATCGGGTCAATCCGATAATAATTTCTAGCCAAGTAGAAACGTAGAAAAAATGCATATAGCATGTTGTATACTAATAAAAATTTTCTACCCAGGTTGTCCCTTACTGACCAGCAGTGGTTTATCAAGTCTGATACAACTTCGTCACTTACATGAATTGGAATTAACGAATTGTCCAGGAACGTCTCGAGAACTCTTTGATTATCTACGTGAACATTTGCCGCGTTGCTTGATCATCGAATAAATGATGAAAAATAAAAGAAAATGAAAAACAACGTAAAAGAGACGTTTCGAGAATACTCATTAATATTTTTAAGAGTGTAAATGTTGAAGAAATATACGAATCTATGAACAAAAAATCTTCACTGCAAGACTTCGTGCAAAGCAATACTTAGAAAGATGTTAACACAATGACGTAACAAAGTGCATCGCGCATACAATATCCTATACAAATCGATAAGTTGACGTCCAGATTCTAATACAAAAAAATAATGAAACCAAAGAAGGGTATTTATGCTTTTCCTTTTTCACGAAGGCTAAAACGCTATCATTCGATGCGAAATAATTCATTGAATGTATATAAATATATACCTATAGAGATTTTTAATACACTGACGCTACAGTCCGGCTGCACGTTTGTTTTACTTCCTTTTGTTATGAATATACCAATTTTCTTAAATTAGGTGAATGAAATTTTTAGCACCCAAGGATTCGCCATTGTTTTGTGAATTGAAAGTTCGACAAATAAATGAAAAGAGGCAAGAGAAAAACTACGAGTACGATTTTTCTGTAAATTTCTGTACAGTTTCGTCGAGAGAAAGACAAAGAAGAGAGGGCGAAAACTGTTGTTTGCAATGGTTTGAGAAAGAACGATTATTATTATTATTATTAAAATACTCCGTACACAGAAGAAAATATAATTGTTTAAAAAAAAAGTCCACGAAATTCATCTCTCAAATCTGGATGAATTTGAAATTGTGAATATTTTTCCCTAAACGATTGTGAATTTTCTCCATGAATTGCTGAGGGAATGCAAATTTTCACACGATTTTACTGAGAAATGATCGAAAAGAAGAAAAATCGTGATAAATCCCATCTCACCGTATTTTACAATTTTCTATCGTGTATTTGCATTTTTGAAAATCACATATTCAAATAGCCCATCATTTACAGATTTCATATTTGCCAACTTCATCTTTATTACTCATCATATCATTATAATCAAAACCAAAATGCATTTATACAACAGAGTTTGCACTCTCTGATAACGATAGAAAAGACTCACTAATATGCGTTCAGGAGAGACTCGCAAAACTATCACAATCTTGCAAATTTATGATGGAAAAGTATCAAGAAAAAAAGTGAAATGGCACACAACAGACTCAACAGTTAGAACTGTGATAAATTTATATTATACATATAATTCCATTTGATTTTACAATATCTAGGATATATTACATTGCCAATGTTTTCATGCTCTTTTACAATTTGTAACCGATGTTCTGAAATAATCATGATTGCTTTGAAGAAAAATTACTTCTATAAGAGACGTAATACCGATGAAAAAAAAGAAAAAAACATTCCAAAGCTTATCAATTCATATATTTGATCTTTGAACGAATTCATGTTCAAAACTAATAATCTGAAGAGGAGGCTGTTTTTGGCTTGTCTGACTCGATTAAATAAACTGTTCTCGACTAATTTGGTTTTCGAATTTTGGATCATCGATTCATCTATGGTTGTATTTTTTTGCAATTCAAAGTAAAAGTTTATAATCGGATGAAAATCATGGAAGAATGAGTATTCCGAAATCATCGGGGTTTGAAATTCCACGTTAAAACAGAGAAGTGGTGAAAGAGGAGGAATTTCTTCGAAAATCCATACTGTTCTCAATAATTTATCGTATGTTGCTCCTGAGACAGTTATTTCCCCCATATAAGTAATTTCTGGATAATTTCTTCTACGTTGGTACACAAAATTCATTTCCAAATGCATCTGGGACTTGGAACAGTTTTTTTAATTCTTCATAGTATTATGATTCAATGGTTTGTCATGATATAATCACGTTATTTCATCACGCATTCAAAAAGATACGGATGAACGAATAAAGCTATGATGTACAATGCTTTTTCAATATAAAATAATAATAAAGTTAGATTGGAAAAACATTCTACCAGATCACCTTATTTGTTTCCTCGTATCTTCTTAGATGGGTACTCACTAACTCACTCAGTAACAATGGTATTGATTAAATATTTCATTAATTTTTAGAAATGGAAAATTCCTTTTTCGAAATTGTGAAAATGCGTGAGATTATCGAGTAAAAATTGCTGAAAAGTCACAAAGCGTTCAATGTCTTTAGTTTTTCATGAATCAGGTAATAACGCGATTAATGCTAAATTCGTGAGTTTCTATTTAGTGAGACTACAATTATTATTACCATTGGTAAAATCTCTTCTCCAATTTTTCTCGAACATGGATGGATACAGCCGTTAAAATTCCGCTACTTCTAGATTTATCGAAATTTCATCGAGTTTATCCATCTATTATGTACTGAACTGGATAAAAGAATTTTTAATCTAATAACTGTACTAAGAAATATTGAATCCCTTTAAGGAGACAATAATATATCATTGTTAATGTAAATTTTCATTTATCATTATCATAACAAAGAAAGTACACATAAATTTACACATAATCTAGTCAAAAAATAAATAAATTTCAAAATTCATCATCAAAATGCTGTGTTACACGTTTTGACGATAAATTCTGATAAAACACTGGATTCTGCAAAAGGGGTGACGTTTTTTATACTTCGTTTCAACTGTATTAATGTTATAAGGAGAAACCAAATTTGAAACTTCTCAAAAAAAGTTTTATAATGATAGGAAACATTGACGTTGCTTTATTTTGATATAAATGATAATTAATTAACTATTGGGTATAAGTATTATTTAAAATTAAAATTGTAAGTTATGAATATAGTAAAATCCTTATCATAAGTTGAGGTTCGAAAATTGAGTAAATATTCATGTGCAACTAACAAGAATTCAAAATAATGAAGAGAAACCGATGAATTCATGTGACGGAACATAAATTATGTTATTTCAGTTATGAATACACTGAAAGACTGTATTTATTTGATAAAAGGAAAATAATTTTATTGAATGTCGTGCTTAAAATCAAATAATAAGGGGTTTTCAGTGTATGTAAATATTTTTATTTGATTAATTTTTAAATAAATTGATTTTCATTCGATTGATTCATTGTACATGTTTCTGTTCAAAACTATTTGTTCGTTCAAAAGAGTCAGACTGGTTAATACGGCCAATCTGTGCTGCTCCTGATTATGTGTATAATCCGTTTAAGAGCATTCTACATGATTCAGGAGTTATTAGATCGTACTCATTTATTCATAATAATAAATTGAAAAGGAAACTGAACGCATATTCTATATAACTAAAAACACTCGATATCTAGTGATTCACAAAACTCATCATAACATAGAAATATACCGTTTCAAAACTAGATACGTACTCTCTCGAAACAAAATTTCGATAAAAAAATTCACTGTCAAAAGTGGTTACATTTAGAGTAAATCAGGGCAAGACGGCGTACTTTTCTGATTCACTACAGTATGAAATCATACATAAAACCTCAGTTACTCAAGGGAGATGTAATTAAATCTTTATATTTGTCTTGAGAAGCAGGAAAGTGTGTCATCTCACCCCGCTTCATCCCAATTTGATTTTTCAGAAAGATTTTAAAATCACCCCTAAACCTTTGCTGATTTATCAAAATTTGTAAATAATCACTGACATCACACGTCAATCGATTTAATCGTGTATCTGAGGTAAATGAAATTTTTGAAAGAGTGAAAGTAAAGCAGTATAAATAGTTGAACGAAAAACGAACTAAATACACTAGTCCAGAAAATTTTTGTTTAATGCTATGTATGAAATATACATCACCAGGGTACGATCGAATAACTTCACGTATCTTATATCCCCAGCCATGTATATCACAAATGTGATTTAGAGAACAAAACCGTACTCGAGAGAAGAAAATATCGGAATTAAATGTTTCCTCTCTCCAATTCAATTAAGGTATTACGTGTATATATACATAACATCACGTATGTATAGATACATACATATATACAAAGTTTTCCTGGGTACCTCAACCGCGAAGAACCATTTGCTTTAGAAAGAAACAACTATTCATCGATTTGGATCAATATGTATATTGTATATGAAAGACCGATCAATCGAATGAGAGTTATCCAACACTGAATTAATTAGCTATTCTTCAAAAAATCGCAATTAATTCTATGAATATTTGTTTTCCATATGAAAGATCATATAAATTTAGTCGTGCTATTAGTGTTCTTGTTTTCTCTTTTTAAATTCAAAGCTTATTGTTCCATTATGTTCTTCATCGCATATTGTATAGAAATATAATAACAGTAATATAAATGGAAAACTTTGTGTTTATAAATTGTCAGAATAAATATATTTGTAACAACACTACCAGATATCTCTGCCATCATACAAGATATTGTTAATATACTTGTTAACGATGGATAATGAACAAAAAATCAAGTATACATGATTTTTATGTTGCAATTGAACTAATTATTATAACTGAGTTGGGCATAGATTTTAGGATTGTAATCTGATTTTTATAAATTGAAAATATTTTTGTGTGCATCGGAAACACATTCAACACACGAATAACACTATTGTATATATTGTACAAATTACATTAAATAATTCTGTTACAGATCAAAACTACACATACCCGATATGCAAACGGTGAATGGTTATGACCACTTTTACCTTTGTGACACTGTTTACAAATGTAACATTAAATCATGATACAACAAAGAAGAATATAAATGACGAGATGTGCTGTGAATTAAAAATTTATTGACCATGATTTAGCACTTTTTTGTTTCGTTTGATCCATTTTTTCCCTTCAACTAATCGTATTTCACGTATTTTCCCACCAAGTCAGCAGCCCGAGACCAGATTCGTCTATAGCAGCCTACAAATCAATTGTATTCAGTTACAGAATAACATCTTTTTTTTCCTACTCGGTACTCACGCTTAGCGTATACGGTGAAATATTTTTCGTTTCTGGTTTTTCAACTGTCTCTCCGGCAATACTTGGACCTGTCGGCAATGCTTCTGTAAATGTTTCACTAACTACTCTAAACCTTATAATTTCCCCTGAAAAATAAAGTGATTTGTGCTTACTATTCGAATATTTTGTACAATTTATTTAGCTTATTATTGAAACATCATTTCTTAAATCAGTGAATGAGATTAATTTCAGTGGATAAGTGAATTTCTTCGATATATTTGAAAAGATGAATTTACTCATCTTTATTCTATTAATTTATCTTTCCAAAAACCAAATGTTAACAGTAATAACTCTGCTAACTCAGTGAAACGGATACTATTTCAATAAGTAAGAATACCTGCATCCATAAAGAGATCATGTTTTTCACCATCTCCTGTGTCATATTCCCATACCCATGCTTGTTCAGTTTGATCAAATCGTGAAGGATGTTGTAATTTATGAGGTGGAATAACTATATCTTCGAAAAATCCTAACGTGACTGAAATATAAGGGAGAATAATGATTTTCATAAAGGTTTCATTTGAATTTCGAAATGAAATGAAATTTTTGTTCTTATATTATGATTTTATAAACACACACATATATTTTTCAGCAGAATGTGAAGTAATGTAAAATGTGATTACTTATAGAGCTCTTGAATTGCATTTCAGACCCCTTAAAAATGATATAATATTCAAAATCATTACCGTGTACACCATCGGCACTGCAGCTACGGATTTTGCCCACTAAGATTTCTTCCATGAATGGTCGAAATACGATAAATCTAAAAACTACTTTGGTATGAGATGAACCATCGCCAGGAAAAATATATGATTCTTCAATTTTTGTTATATCGTATAACGCAATGCAAAGTCCCACATTCAAATAAACCTGGAATCCAAATTTATGGTTATATAAAATCATAAAAATCATAAAATAATCATATCTCACCTTATTAGCAAGTTTTCTATTTAATTCGTCACTAATTGCATCATTCAATTTACGTTTAAACTTCCATGGTTGTATTCTAACAGTATCTTTCATCTCCGCAAGCACAAACATTGTTATAAAAATAATTTAATGAATGTTCACTTAATTTTCATAAATTTAATTAATTAATCAATCGAACAATTATTTACACATCTGAAACACCGGAAAAGGTTATGTCAATACGGCAGCATGATAAGAATAACTTCAACTACTGTATCATACCGCATATTATCATAGTATTCGTTATCATTTGTTATTTAAAACGAATATTATTAATATCAAGATTAAAACATACCAATCATGAAATTCATTCTATTTTACTGTCATTCACCACCACTTCTGTCAATTGTTTGTTGATTGTTGTTGATTCATTGCTGTGCTTTTGCTTAAACGTAATGTAATGAAAACATAACCTCAATGAATCAATTATCCAATGAATGAACGTAAAATTTGAGTATTTGAGTAGTATAAAATAGTACTCGACCAATCAAATTACATAGAACAGGATTCTTCGATCTCCCATTGGTTGAAAAAGTATATTGAGTATTTCACACGATTTTATAGAGAAGCACACGTTTTAGGATAATAACAACGTGTTCAGATCGGTCAGATACAAGATAGAATGGATATCGTGGATTCAATCTTAAAAGAAAGTGGTCAAAGTGATCCCCAAAAAAGTACAACTGTTCAAAAAGAGATAGAACTCGATATCGATGAAGGAACTCTTCTCGCTTCTGATTATAATAATTTAGATTTGAAAACACTTAGGTAACCTCAAAAAAGCATATTTTAATTTCAATTATCGAATATTATTTATTATAATGAAGTTTTTTTCATTTTCAGATCCAAACCTGAGGAATATGTGAAAAATCTAACACGTGATAATGTACAATTGTTAATCAATAAAATTTGGACCCTCCCTTTCGAACGTGTGGACGAGGCAATAGTGGCAAAATTACCCAAACCTACGTACGTTCTGCCCCGAGCACGATGTATTCCCAAACCTAAACCTTTAACAAAATGGCAGCAATTTGCTAAAGAGAAAGGGATAAAGAATAAAAAGAAAGGCAAATCAAAACTGAAATGGGACGAAGAATTGAAGGTATCGATATATCCGATTGTTAAGTTTTTTTGTAAATTCATAGATATATTGTTGGAGAAATTGATATATTAATATATACTGTTACAGAAATGGGTTCCATTATTTGGTTACAAACGTGCCAAAGCCAGTGAGCAAAAAGAATGGCTAGTAGAAGTGAATAATGATAATCAACCTGCCGAAGATCCACATACGGTGCTAAAATCAGCCAAACGAGAAAAACAGTCGAAAAATGAATTGCAAAGATTACGAAACATAGCTAAAGCACAGAACATTAAACTGCCTAAAGTAGGGGTTCCTACCATAGAAAATTTTCCTAATTCTCAACACCTTTCTACCGCGTTAACTGTAGCTAGAACGTCAACGGCATCTCTTGGAAAATTCCAACAAAGGTTTATATCCTATATTTTCTTTCATATTCCAATTGATTCACATTATTTATTTATTTCAAATCAATTTGACAGATTACCTAAAGAAAAAGATGCAAAGGGTATTGCAAAAGAAGTACCAGGTTTAAAGAGGAAAGCCAAGGAACCGCCGTTAAATCCAACGGAAGAAAAGAAACGTAATACAAATTTGGTGGATAGCGTATTGAAAGGTAACAGTAAGATCTTGAGGGATGATCTTTCAACACCTTCTATGAGGTAAATATAAAATATTTACTCGATATTCGGATGATGGTGTAAGACAATCTAGTTCATTGCTGTGAAATCATTTTACAGTGCCGTGAAATCAAAATCAGAACCCAAGGGAAAGAAGAAGAAAGCAGGGAAAGGTAACAAAAGTGCAAAGAAGCCTAGGGCGGGTAAGGGTAAAAGAGATTTACATACAAAAGTAGGAGGTAGAAAACGTAGGTAAAATTTTGATTCAATACTCTCAAAAATACTGTAGCTAAATGTATAATTTGTTATTGGCGAATTAATATTGTTACACAGTTTTCATTTTTGAATACATGACGGATATTGTACACAATTTTTAAATACTGTAAAACCTTTCAAGCAGAAATTTTCTTAGATTTCAAATGAAAAATATTAAAGCTTGATAAAATACTTTCTTTTGTTTCATTTATATCTATAAATTAATCGTAAGTCTTTGTTTAAGAATTCAAAAAATATTCAAATGTAATACAAAAATAACTGACAGAATGGTATTTTAATTAAGATTCAAAAGTTTTTGAATACTTTTGATGAATAGACATGGCTACTGTCTTGCCAGTATTCTTGATGAGGTGCGATGTGTTATACGACAACTCTTGTTATTAGATTTGATCTTTAGAAGGCCGGGATTTGAGAGATCCTAATCATTTTTTCCCAACTTTTTGCATACCGCTGCGCCACTTGAGTTCGTCGCTTTTAGTGAGGTTTTGCATAAAATACTCGTCCAGTTTAGATACAAAATAGTATAGAATTTGTAGAAACTGAATATCTTTTTCCTCCAAAAGATCGGATTCATCGAGATTCTCTAGTCGCATCCACATAGAATTAAGGTAGAGAATTGGATGATGAAGTAAATCGAACATTTCTCCGTTCCCTTCACATCGCATTTCCATCGAACAACCGTTTCTCTATCGATTCTTCTATCAAATTCTATGTAGAGATGCCTGGTCCAACTTGCAGGGTTAGAATGTCCTATCCCGAGTGAAAAGATTGAAAAAATTTTTCCACTCAGAATGAGATGCCGTGGATTCAACGGTAAGAACTAATATACGCTTGATAATCCGCTCTACTAAAACGATGTTATCAAAACTGCATCAACCTTGCTCTTGCTATTAACCTTCCTTGGTAAAAATACAGCGTGTGAGATGAAATGAGAATGCGTAAACAAAACAGTTATTAAGCGTGATAAAAGCGTAAATTGGAACTCTCTTTACGTTTCACTTATTCCAATATTCACATTCATGAGCGTAAATTTTAATCAATATTTTATAAGAATCTGTAGAAACTAAATGTTTTTTCTATGAGAAAAAAATCTATCCTGTTCAAGGATCGGCATCACTAATTACTAGAATTTTTTTTTCAAGGCTTTGATTTAAATTTTGGGTGAAAATCGATTGAACTAGCTTCTCTTCGCTACACGTCCCGTTTCATTGGGATTTTTAGAAACAATGAGTCATATACGGTATACGTATGCGTCAGCGTGGATCATGTAAAGGTCATATGTAAGGTGTATACTTCGCATAACTCATTTTTATGAGAACTTCAAATTGTTGTTATCTTGAATTACGTAAATGATCAATACAGATTTACAGAAATTCCTGCAATAACGTGTAAAAAGTTCCTCCATTCCAGTTAAAATTAACTTTATCCGAATTGATCGATGAAAATCAATTTTTATGACACTAGTTGAGAATCCTATGGAAAGTTGTGTTGAAATTCTCCACGATTTCATTGGAAGTTCACCTTGAAGTGAGAACATCAATTATTTTGTATTTACATGAAGGGTTTTTTTCATTTACTTGAAATAAAAGTTTTTTTAATTATATATAACTTATGTATAATGTGATATAATCTGATTCAATGTGATTTTATATACATATAATTTGTATCAAGTTTTTATACAAATTTATAGAATCTTGATACAAATTATATATAAAATCACATTGAATCAGATCACAGCCCCAGCACTACGATCTTGATAGAATCGTTTCTTTTCTATAAAAAATGTATATAGTTTCCATTGATTTTAATATAATCTCAATCAAAATTCTATTAAAAAAAGTCGATCCTTTGAAGATCGCCCATCGCTATTCTGGTAATGGGTTATCTGAAATGTTTCTGTAAATTTTATTAGGTACTCGAAACTCTGTTACACGTCAGGCCAAAACATCTCTTGATTTAAAACTCAATTAAAAAAATTCTACATAAACTTTTTCTATAGAATTCCGATAGAGACCTGATTTTATATAAAATTTTCATTTAATTTGACACTATTGGTTGATTAACAGAATAATATACCTCCCGTTTGATTTATCGGGAATGTATATCTTTGTAGATGTTCAAATAATTCATATAATGATTCAAAACAGTATCTTCCCATAACAATTGTGGGGGAGAGTGGCCTAAGTCGGACCCCCTTTTCTTTTCATTGCATTGAACTCTGTAATGTTGATCGATCGCAATGTATTATATGCCGTTAGAAAAACTCTTCGATTCTCCGAAGTTTGCAAACAAAATTTTGAAATATTCCTCATCAGTTCTGAATTATTGCTGAAAATCAAAAATGGTGATAAACAGTCTGAATGGAAACAGTGGTTCCAACTCGGATTGCCTACTTTTTTTAGCTTTGCATTGCAAATTTCGAACTTTCGAAAATATGTGGATGTATTTTGTTTTGAATGATTCTCAAAATAAGCAATTCATAAAGAAAACAAAATTTTATTGTGCATTTTTGTTACATCTCTCAGTACGACAAATAGTATAAGCCTCTTTGAAAAAGTGAGAAAACTAACATTCAAAAGAGAAAAAAGTGGCAAGGAAAATCATTCTGAATCCGATGATTCATGATATAAGATAGGAACACTGATACTGCAGCCGATTGTCTGCCTGTGCTTGTGCTCAGGTGATTTCCGGTAGCTGTGTGATCTTGTCTTTCCGTTACATGCCTTTTTTTCATTTTTCGAAGGTGTTGCATGCTACTTTTTTTGGATTCCATTGCTATTTCACACATCGTATCATCATCGGTCAGAATTGAGTTCTGGCCTTGCCAAGTGGCGATTTTACGTGGTGTAGTTTTAGAGAATGCCTGAATCGATTGACGTCTTTGTTTAAGGGGTTATATACAGTTAACATTTTCAATAAATCGATTCTTTTTTTATTTCATTTTTGTAATGTACATACATTTAAGTACACACACAGAAAATTTCAAGTCAATTTGGCGATTATTGTCCAAGTTACACGCATATTTGCAAAATTTTTTTACTATATGTCAAGTGCTTTTGAAACTTTGAATCCGTTTTTCTCCAAACTGTGTTTTCAAAGTCGGTGACCAAGATTTCTCGAAAACAGCTGGACCGATCAGTCTCAGATTTTAACACAAGCTTGTTGACTATATTGTTTAGTAATTGATAGAAGGTTTCTTCTCACCGATGATTTTTTTTTTTTTATGAACAATTTAAGGCCAAAATTTTGGTGAAAAATCGATTTTTTCCTCTTAGAAGCCGCCATTTTGTCCAAAAATGTTATTTTGCTCATTCCTTCGATTAATTACTACATTATACATTACTTTAACGGAATCCGTTTGGTTTTTTCATTTTACAAGATTCAGTCTCGAGATATTATCGTGGTCACCGCTTTTTTTTTAGAGAAGCTCCTGGAGATCAGTTACAACAGCTCTCAAAATTATTATTTTTACAAATAAAAAATGTTAAAATACAGTTGAAAGTTATCTGAATATATGTAAAAATTTTCACATTAATCAATTTAACTGTCTTTTCAGGAAAAATTCTTGAAAACTCGGGTTTTTTTGCAGCTCTTAAAGGAAACTTTCATGTTTGTCAATTGATAGTATCAATGGCTGAAGCATTGTCGACTACTGTGCCTTTAGGTTGACACATTTGCGTTTTGAAATTTTGAAATCTGTGAAAACCTGGGGGTCCGAGTTGGAACACAGCATCTGTTTTAGTTTTGAATCGAGTGTCTTAAAACTTACAAAATCAATCACCGGAATGAATATATCCTCAGACACAGTGATGAACACTGATCTAAACAAATTCACTATTCTATCCGGATGGATAATAAAACACACAGTTTTAACGGATTTTTTGCAGTAACGCTGAAAAATACAATGTTGTCTGCAAAAGAGCTCAATATAAATTGATATTTGTCAACCCATTGACAAATGATCAGTACCAAATGATGTATCCAGGGATACATTGGGTAAGCTGATTGAGTTGGAAGTCTTCAAAAAACATAAGAAGGTTCGAGTTAGACCACTCTCCCCTACATAGTAAATTTATGTAAATATTATAAAAAATTTGTATACAATTTTCATTATAAAATTCTAAAAAACCAATGAATTCAAAATTGTCTTCTCGCTACCATCGTAGATATCGAAAATGCAGGGAATCTCAGAGCATGTTCATCGATGCGCACGGAGAAAACAATTTAGCTGCAGCAGCTAAGTAGCTAGCACGGACACGGACAGCCATTAAATTGGCTTCTGCAGCTAAATTTTAGCTGTTACAGCAAAAAAATTTGCATTTGTAGTTCATTTATTTGCGGTAACAGCTAAAATTTAGCTGCAGGAGCTAATTTAATGGCTATCCGTGTCCGTGCTAGCTACTCAGCTGCTGCAGCTAAATTATTTTTTCTGTGCGCGATATGTAGATGATATGCTAGGTGAGGGTGCTGCCAATTTATTTAGATATGATACAGAGCTTTCAAAGATCTTTCACAGAGGTCTCCGTGCCCGTCTGAATCATGTGGAAATTAATGACGAAATTAAATATTTCAAGTATTTATAATGAATTTTTGTAAACAATATATGTTTGAATGTGGTAAAATAAGACCCAAAACAATTCTTGAAACTTTTATCCACTGAATAATTATTTTTCCAAAATCATTTATATTGCAGAATTGAAAATAATCCATACGGAGTGAAGAGGTATTTAGAAAAGTACCATATCCTATAAAAATCTCAAAATATCACAATTGCTCGTACTTTCATGAGAGTCCCAATGACCAATATGGTATTTTTGAAGATTTATCCACGTAAATAATTCGGCTCAAATCAAACCAATGCTGAATCTCCCCGTGTGAACAAATTTTCAGAATTATATATAAAAAAATTGAACATTTTCCAGGTTTTTGAAACAAACTTTGCGAACTATCCTTTTATATTTACGGTTGAAAAACAATGCAAATTTTTCAAACTTTCATGATAATCTTTCCCGCAAGGAAGATTTTAAATGAACAAACAGAACCCCAGTTTGAATTCTCTTATCATTCCGTTCGGAGCTCTAGTCGTCGGTAAAGTAGGCAATTTTCTCTTCTCCAGCTGGAAAAAATGTAATAAGCGGTAGCAGGGTTGAGTATCGCGGGAAAGGTGAAAGGTCAAAAACAGGTCCAACGCAAGAGAATATCGACTTTGAGAGTCAATCTGGTCGTAGAAAGGGAGACGAGCTTGAGTGGGGATGTGACGAAAGCAGGTCATCCTAGAATCCTACACCGTATACGCTGGAGTATACGTATACGCGCGCACACGCATACCCTCACATGTTATTCAATGTCATCCAAGGAAGATACTTTCCCTAGATGCCCTGCATCGTAGAGTGTGAAATTGTTCATCTTTTTGTTACATTTTATTACTAAATAAAACTCGATAACGGTGTGTAAAATACAGTGAGGTATCCCAAACCCTCGATACTCGATTCAAATATGATTAATATACATCAATGAAATAAGAATTATTGTTGAAATGTAAATTCCAATGAGCCATTGGTGCGCGTGTGGCGCTGGGTGGGTGGAACTGAACCTAACCCATTTTTACAATATAGGTGGTGGTTGCTCGACAAAAACAGCAGCAATCCACCCCAAAACCGCGATGGAGGACGAATTTGATTGACATTCATTTAAGTTAGTGTTTTTATTCGGGTGCAGTGTGCGTGTGTGTATACATGAATGTAAAAGAAATAAAAAAAAAAACAAGCATGGATGAATTGACGGACGACAGAATGTCGTATTCGATATTACCGTCAACGATAACTCGTTCGTCTTATTGTCCGTCAACCATTGTCCTGAGCTGAAGATTCAACAACAAGAAGAACCAGAATCGAGCTCCCCTGGGTACGCTCAAGCAAACCCTCAATCGGTGTTGCTGACTTGATGCCTGCTTCTTTGCTGTTGCTGTTGTTGCTGGCACACACAGATCATCGTCGAAGCCGGCGAGGAAACAAGTGTAGCCTTCATTGTTTTCGTCTTTCATCGTCTAATAATTGTTGTTTAGGGAATATATATTTATTTGTCGTCTCCCGTGGAAAGCAAAAGAAACTTAAAAAGAAAAACAAATTCAACAAGCAAAAAAATACCATGTGCCCAAAGGCCACCAGCCAGCCTTTACGTTTTTTTACACCTATATTTTTTTCCATTTTTTCCGCGATACAAATCTTTTTTCATTACCCTGCTCTTAGGGATTAGATCGATGATGGTATTTTAAACTCACATATATTTCCCCTTTTTTTGTTTTTGTTTTTGATAACCCGATGATTTTGAATAAAGCACATATTACTTTTGTTACACAATAAATCATTGAGAATATTTTTATCAAATTGTAAATAAAATCAATTCTGTGATTCCCTAATTTTGAAAATTCACACGTACGTACCCATTCGGTAGAAAATTATTCAGAAAGATATTTGGATCTGCAATATAATTTTATTCGAAACATCTCAAAACAAATTCGAGAGTTTATAAAAATAATAGAAACAACTTGTTCAAATTCCATAAAAATGTTGAGAAAGATTAAGTTGCATGTAGAGATGAGCGATACTTGTCTGCAACAAAAATACATAGTTTCCATCTATCGATACAGTAAACATCGCCCATCCCTGGTAGCATCTCAATACCTCAACTTTATAACATTTGCACTGAAATAATATCCATTTGTATTGAAAAAAAAAAATATTTCATTGCGTACATCGAATTAATTCCTTGTTCAACATAACTGTGATTTACGTGCTTAAACGTAGTTGATCGAATACAGAGAAATATATCACCGTGGTGTGAAATGAATATTCATGACATTATTCTACTGGAGAACAAATAATCATTCCATACGAATGAATCTTTTTTCAGTGTGAAATGAAATACATTAGTTAGTTCAAGCTTTTTTTCTTATTCAAGAGTGTGAAATTGTGATCGTTGATTTTTCAAACACTGAAATAATTATTTGACAACACAATTTTCACATTTTTATATCAAAACTAGTAACTAACTTGTATATTGCATGGAATATGAACTATAAAATTTATAAAGAATTTGTTACATATGGAAAAAAAAAGATAAATACTGATTAATTGATATATCTGACTTGATTTACGTTTCCTAACTCTGAAAATTTTTCTTCACCTACCGACCGTAACAAGGGATGTGTGGAATGAAACTAATCATTGATTCATATCACTTACTTTCAAGTAGTATCAACTCTCACAGTTGCATTCAAGTTTGCAAGTATGTAAATAAAGTCCCTTCTAATGCATACGTATTAAATACGTATTCATTCATTACATGTTTTGGAATGAACACTTGAATTATATTTGTTCACCTCTAGTTTAACACGAGAATTTTTTATGTAACAATTAATGTTTGAGAATTCAATAACCCCGGTTATCTTTCTATGATTTTATAATTCAATTTTTCAGACAATAAAGACATGATTCGAATTATTCGTTATTCAATTACAAACAGATGCATTGAACTTTAGAAATTTAATGTTTAATAATTCAATAACAAAAATTGGTTGGTAAATTGTCTGAACGAAATCACAGGGATGTTTACTCTAAGTAGAAAAACACCGTGCTGTTCGTGCGTGTATACAAAAACTCTCACGTTGAGGGAACTGACCTTTTCTACTCATCTCTTTATTTGGTCTGACTAGAAATTTCTGTTACCCCTCTAGCTATCACAAGTTCCTAAAAAAGGTGCTAATTCCCAAACCACGAAGGGTTCAATTTCCTTGGAACAGGATGAATAACATCGGGAAATAATTAATTTATACAGACAATGCAAATATTGATGAGGAAAAAGTGAATAATATCGAATCTCCAGAAACTCCACAATGTTTTCAATTTTGGTCTTCAGTAAAAAGAATTACAAGTAAAATTGGCTCATATTCCATACTGTAGGAGTTGATATTTCTTGAAAACATAACAACGATATAATATTTTTTCATTGATTATTCGTTACCTTCACCCAAAAGTCAAGAAAAATATACTCTCCTTGGTCTGATTTTGGTCGGTTATAGCATTTCAATTGAAAAGAGTTTCAAATCATTTATAGATTATTCAATTCTTGTGGAACAGAATTCTCATAGAATGGATCGAAAAATCTAATTTAATGCGTAAAGAATGAAAATCTGATGAATATTGTGTTGGATAGTCCTTGTGCAAGACAAAATCAGGAATAAATGTTATATTTCTATTGAATAGAAACTTTAAACTTTATTACATTCACTGAAGAGATTAAATTTAAATACATTTTGCATACTCAACTCAAATATCAAAAAAGAAAGGTATCTCAATTCTTTTCCATGTTTATATATATATTAAGACAAATATAAAGATCAATACATATGTTTTATTTATAATTTCTTCATCTAATATATTGATATGAAATTTATATATATGCTATCCACTTGATGTATTCCAACACATAACACCTATCCTAGAAAAACATAGTTTGAAAAAACTGCATTGCAGTATCGGAAAATTATACAAGTGGTAACCCTATTCGAGCTCTCAATTCTAAAATAAAATTCTCCGCCCACGGAAGTGTGAGGGAAAATACAATTCAAGTATACCAATTGAATGTTTCAATTTGATACAGCTATATAATTAATTTATTCAATAAACCTCGACTGTTATAGTGTAAATTATCCGAATGAATCTGGTTAAAATGGTTATTGATATCACATTAGAACTAAAATAAAAGAGATTTTTCGATCCTCTCTATAAAACCATTGAAACAGAATCCATTTCAATAAATAATAAAAACAATTTTCCTTTCCAGAATCAACATAGAAAACATACTTTAGCATAGAAAGTATTTAGAACGAAGTAAAAAGTAAATCTTGGATTCCTTAATGAATCATACACACAGTTAGTTTGAATAATTAGTGCGAAACTTAGGTTGCAGGGTATACGCTTCAAATTGCACAAGTTATAAAAATCATGATCAGGCGAGGCAAAGTACACTCAAAGTGTATTATTGTTTTCTTCTTTTTTTCTTTTCGCCATCCATTTTCTCGTTATAATTGATTTCGAAGTAACGTCAAATATTATTATCTTTTTATTATCATGGCAAAAAAGACTGCGCGATCAGCTGATAATATTATGTTAAACTGTATGCTGTATATTATTGTACAAAGCTTTCGTGCACACACTCCTCGCATTGCATGCTTCGTCCTCTTATCCAGTAGATTGTATATCGTATTTGTGTCTTTTTATGCTCGCTTTGTAGTTTATCTGTTATACGTGGTGTTCTCCGTGTATTAAATTTATATTAATTACGATAATTAAACAATGACGAATCCAGATTCTGAATTACATGAGAAAAAATTGATAATGGAATAATATGATTCGGAATTATGTTTTGAAGGAATAATTTAAAGAGTGCATCAATGTGTGCATATGAAAACGTATCTTGATTCGGATCAATATTATTTATTTCAATTATTTTTTTTATTCAGAGCGAATAAGTACCTGTTGAAAATGTAAGATACGTTATGGGAAAATATATATATATATGTATATATATTTCTCTGAATGACCAAGCAATTTGTATGTATTCCATTAAAAGTGCGGTTTAATATGAATTGTGTGAAACAACAAAGCGGATGGTCTGTTAGATTTGTATTCTTGAAGAATTTTGGATGAAATCGATTTTCAGCGGGAAATAAATATTATATTTTATAACATATATATTCTGCAATGAATATCTTTTGAAACTGTTATTCTTGTAATGATTGTTGACAGCCAAATTGAATCGAACCATTGTTTCGATGTGATATGTACTTGAAGTAAATTGCTGTAGTAGCTAAAATTTAGCTATTACAGCAATATTTTAGCTATCCAAATATCAAATACATGAAGTAGCGAATTGTTTTTTCCATGCAGCAAAAAAAAGTTTCCTGATAACTATGATAACTAAGCCAAAATTTCAGCTCTAAAACAGCAAATAATGTAGATGCCACGGTAAAATTTTGCTATTATCCAAATTTGAACCATTTAAATTGTTGTTGACGCGACAACGGATTCTGGTTGTGGTAACTAATAAATAGCAATAATTGCTTATTGCTTCAAAAAAAAAAACTTCACAAAATTGTTTATTTCAACAATATTCAAACAACTTTCATTACTCTTTGAAATAGCTTCACAAAGTTGTTTATGTTCGCTTGTTTTAGGATTTTATAAAAGATGTGAGTTTTTTGTAATCACGCTAAATGTTATCAGCAGCATCATATTTTGTTCATACTTTTTCAAGTCAAACCGAATTAAATCCTTCGGATGTCAAACTCTGAATAACTCAAGATCCGAATTGACAACATTGTTACTCGCACATTCTCAGTTTATAATAAATAATATTTGCCGTACCGTAGATTCATGATAGAATAAGCTCTATTGAATACGAGACACACTAGAAAATAGAATAATTTTACCATCATACTTCGCGGATATTCAATTATAATGCAGTTTGTATTGGACAAGATCAGACGTTCCTTACATTTTCAAAACCATCAATCTTTTTATGCAAAATGATGCTGAAATGTTGAAAATACAGAAGAAATACCCTTTCAAAAGATATTCCACCAACTTTTCATCATTTTGCATAAAAAAAGAGGAAAAAGAATGGTTACAATTCACTGTTTTCATGATAAAAATCGAAATCGTAATCTACATGTACAATTAAATTTTATCCTAGGTACACTGAAAATTAGTGTAACTTAAACAGCAATCCCGTTTAATTGTTATAAATATTTAAACACCAAACAACAAACGGGCGTTGCTATTAATTGCTTATAATCAATTAATTTACTCAAAAGAATTTAATTCATATCACAACTATTGAGCTTTTGGTTTTCACAACGAGCTCTGATAATTTGAACGAAACAAATCGTTCATTAATAACTTTCTCCAAGTGTATGAACGACAATTTTTGAAATCATAAAAGAATCCAGTTTTAGTTATTGTAATCTGTGTTTTTATCTCAACTGGTTTCAATTATTTTAATTATTATTGTGGTTTTAATAATATATTTTAAATCATTTGAAAGACAACAATTTGGGTAATTTTGATCAATCGAGTTATCACTCGATGTGCTCTCCTCAATAATATATGAATTAGGAAAAGAAAGTTTCTGAAAAAGTATCACAGCTATCTTTTCAAGTTCTTAAATTGCCTCAGTAACCACACTTTTTTTCAGTGTACGAAGAATTCATTGAATCTAATATATAAAGTGATCGTTGAATTATCTCAATGTTGTGTTTTGGCCGTTTCAATCAAATGTACATTATTCAACTTGATCCCTCTCTCTCAAATTCACTTCCTCATAATTAAAATTCAATATTCCGGTTCTTGATTGATAAAAAATCACGATTATTATTCCTCCTCGAGGAGAAAATTTTCAAAATTATATGTAATTCATATATAATTTATGTACAATTCTATATAAATTAGTGTGGCTATAATTCGAATCGTTTGTCGAAACGAATTGATAATCGAGTAACGAAATATTCAGCCGTTAAAGACCCAAAATTTTACAGTACATTCTTCGAACAATGTTTCCAATTCCAAAGAGTAAATTCGAGAAGATGAAACCATCGACGATATATAAGAATTTTTCGTTCCGTTGCTATAAAAGATTTAAACTTCAAGAACATATAAATTATATAATTCTCAAAATCCTTCCATTTGGATTGTACAATAGAAATTCTCAGAAGAAAAAAGAATAGCATCAAAACCGACTCCAAAATGATTTTCACTACTCTCTGAAATTTTTAGAGATTTCATTTTTTGAATAACAGGAAGTGAGTGTCATTTTTCGAATGAAATTTTCATTCTTTCGAAATGAGAGCCCAAAGTCTGAAACTCGAGGTTGACAAGCCCGTTTCTGAGACTCGATGAAGCGAGAGCGTTCATACTCAACAGTTGCAGATTTAGAAAGCAGAAATACAGAAAATACTTTTCTATGCGAGCAATAGGTTTCGCAGTCGAGTAAACTTCTTGTTACTATAACTGGAGCAAGGAATAATGTTTCTGATGCAGTACATACTTTTATCACACTCGTAGCTTCCTTGCTGATTTATTTTCTAAGCTTTTTGGAGGGAATATTCATTTTTGAGGAGGGAAAATACCACTAATTCCTGAATGTTGGAATAAATTTATAGAAATAGTCATCTATCTACAAATGCAAAAATTAGAATCATATCCTTGCATATATGAAATGTTCTAATCGAGAAAAAGGGTGTGCAAAATATACACAGAGAAGTATCTTATGGAGAATTCTATCATTTATCAGAAAGTGGCATTATATCGTTATGTTTCTATAAAATACAATTTTCATAAAACTTTAACAAAAATTTGATATTATGCATTAATTTTTATGATTTTTAAAATAAATGATTTCATGGAAAAATATCGATATCGCCTTACTGCAATTTACGTCATAATGTGACGTATAAAATCATTTGTTCGGAAAAATCTTCACAATTCATAGTAGACACCCCATCAAATATGAGACGTTTGAAAATCTTTTCGACTAAATACACAAAATAGTGCCGCTTCTCGATAAATCATGAAACTTTTTCTCACATACTTTCCTCTCATGTATAAGGAATGACAATCAAGTGTTTCATGTTATTGATACAGAAATGCTGTGTTCTCAGTTTTCCAAAGTAAATACATATTACCGTTGATAATAGTCTAATATATCATGTCGAAATAGATGCAAATTATATGCAATTTACACGTAAGCTGCAATTCGAACTGATACTATTCGCACAAACGATCAAGTATCAATAACAGGTTGCACGGCGTTTCGACCTTGTTGCGAAGTTCTCTTCAAATTAGTATGCGTATATCAAACACAAACGTAATCAACCAAATTGTAAGAGCCGCAAGATATCACTCATTTATCGATCGTATGAGAAAATCTTATTTTTTCTCAAATATATGTAGATCACGATACTCACGTTCGATGCCAAATTTTTCTTTTGAATTCCTTTGAATCTGGTCAATGAAATATTTCCCTCAACTCAAAATTCAGTTGATATTTCTCTGCTGTGGAAACATAAATGCATTTGAACACGGGATAGAGTTGAATGTATTGAAATGTATGGGATGCTTAGTCAATTTTTGCATTCGAAATATTATAATATATGTATAACAAACGTTGAGTAAAATATTTTAAATTTCACTGTAAGTAGTGAAACCTTGATATAGCCAGACACGACATTCCTCTCGAATAAAGATAATTTTTCTTACTATTCTAATAAAAAAAGAGTTTCAGATATACGCATATCATTTTAGTGCAACAAATTAGCCATTTTTTTCGCAGAAGTAGCAGAATATGAAATGAAGTTATTTGAATGTGGAATCTTTTTCTAATTTATCAGTGTACTTTTATCGAGGACAATGCATTGCATCCATAGCATCACTTCTTCTTAGATAAATTTTGCTTTCTTTTCCAAGTAAATGACAATACCCATCCAATGGTAAACACGTATAGCGACGTGATTTTGTTTGATATTCATCTCACATCTTGCTTCACTGCAATAAATCAAAAGATATCTTCCCATATATCAATCTCTTATTAAGAAAAGAAGCATAACCGACAGGTTTTTTATTTTTCAAAGTGTAAAATAATTGGAAGTACAGAAACACATATAATTGAAATGAGATTAAAATAACCTCGAGTTGACGAGTAACTGTAATTTACAGGGTGTTCCATACCTTCCTGATACATAAATCATATAAAAATTCCATAAAATCTTCTACTGAAAATAAAGGCTTTATAGAATTTCTATGAAATCCAGAGTCGTTTGCTGCTTTTCTCATCGCTTGTTCTCATCTTCCGAAATCTCGAACTATTATTTTATAAAATTTTACGTAGGAAGATGCTTTTATAATCCGCTATATTATTGATTTTGAAAATTCTAGTAAAACCTAACATTCCTGTTAGATTTAATGATATACGAATGGCAGAAGAACGAATTCGCTTGCCGCTGTTTATATTTTATTCGATTTTCCCTCTTGTGTATTAAATAGTCATATTACTTCCCTCGCAGCGAAAGAATCAACTACTTTTTCATTTTAACTATTTCAATCTAAAGCTTTCTCATCCTGAAATGAGGAATGACTTATCACGCTTCAATTTTTGACAATATTCTCTCAACTTTTGCCATATATATTATATCCAATAAAAAAAGAGCTCATTGAAAAGACTGCGCAAAGTCGATATTACAATGAATCTTATACACGGAAAAAAAAGAAATAGTTGCAGCAACTACTTAAATAATCGATTTTCGAGCATCTACTTAAGTAGCTGCAGCAACTATTTTTTTTTTCTCCATGTACAAATATGTTCCTCCACTTTTATCAGCCCTCTCGTTATCTTCACTCGCTAATAGGCCTGTGTCCCTTGAGTATCGGCGATTCAGGACACATTGATAAAGTTTCCTAAAACAAAGAGGAAGGAATATAGAGGGAGAAAGTGAGTTGCATGCAGATGTTTGCACTTGATAGTCACGTTCTCGTATGAAAACACTTATCCCACCAACCGGAAGATCAGTAGTGTGCGAAGAAGTTTTCTCGGAGTAAGAAAGTCTCGGTACCGCGAAAATTTCTTACCGAATATGCTAGCTCTCAAATCCAAAGCCTTACGCGAGAAAAGACGTCAAATTCGATTTCAGGTACCCAGCATGATTTGTGATTAAATGTATCGCCTGGGAATCGTGTCTTTCGAAATAATGTTGAAAACGCATGAAAGCTGAAAGGATTGTTGTAAGAGAAAGAAGATCGAAAGAGAGAAAATTAATCGTATCAACGAAAGAGAAATTCCTGAGGATCGAAGTATTGTGAATTTTTATATTTGTCATACAAAAGTATATCCAACGATATTTGTGCAATGATAAAAAGATTCCCGTTGAGGTCTATCCTGTCTATCATTTGGCGAAAAAAGTTTTTTCCCATGAAGATAACAAGAAGATATATATCTTTCTCGAAACTATTTCCTTGTGATAATCAAACATTCAAACATCACATTCATACGAAGAAAAGAATAGCATCGGTACAACTTTTCACTTTTCGTAAAGAATCGTGACCGTTAAATTTTTATCAACGATATTTCAAGAGTTGGAAAAATGAAATACAAAAGGAGAACTCACAGTCTTCCTATGAACGTCTGAAACAGCTTTGACTTTCGATTAATGGCTTGATATTTGTAGATTGCAAAAAATATACGGCTCTGTAAAAGGTATGGATCGTCGATTCTTTATTTTGAGGAACAATACCCGAGTGAAAAAATTTTCAAATTATAAGTAATGTATACATAACTTATATATAATCTATATTCAATTATATATCAATTAAATATAATTATGAAAATTTTCCCGCTCGAATAGAGTTCTTTTAGACATCTCAAAACAATTTTATCAAGTTTCAAACACATCTTTGAAAGATCTATACAAAAATCTAATAAACACTATACCTTGGACACTTCCTATGTAAATGTATAATACATCATTTTGAGATATGTTCAAGATGTACTGTTCATGAAGATATTGGTGCTGTACGAGTGAACGAATTTCATAAATATGAAGATCTTTAGAAAATATTCTTGCGACATTGCAAACTATGTACACAGTGTTATCTGAATATCTTAAAATTGTTGAGTTCTGTCGTATAAGACATTTTTCACAATCTTGAAAGTGTTTTGTTCCTTTTGAACGTTTATTTTCATACAAATCGTGAATCAAATAATTAAAATTGAATTCCCCTAATCAGAGAGAAATAGATATTCAATGCGAAAAAAAGTAGACAAAAGTAAAATCATCCAATATGTAACAGATTTATATTTGCACTACGAAAATCATTCAAAGTGATACATTTATTAGGATTTAATTGAATAATTATTATAATGGGATAATACAAAATCTTCATCTAATGAAAGATATATCATGTTAGACGTCAGAATAACTCTTATTCCTTCAGCTGAGCCAAAGAGAAAACTCTTGAGCCGAGAATCAAGTTAGAAGTAAAGAAGAATGCCTACATTGTAAACAATTTGGTGTGGAATCATAGACGCCATTTAGTACTTCTCACAGGCAAATTTTCACTAAAAGAATGAATTCTCAAACGATTCGATCTGTACAATTGCAAATCTATGCAAAACGTTAATATTTTGTGCACAGTTGGAAATTTTGTGTTAAATTCAACACATTTCACATGTCCCAAACGGTCCACACATATTTTTGTGTCGATATCACATAATGTGTTTGTGTTAGCTAGTAACTCAAGCTTAATGTAAATAATATAACACAAAAGGATTTCCGATCGTGTAAATTCAACACATAAGTACTGTCAAATAAAATCCAAAATAAGAAGTGAATCAACAGTTTACAAGTGTAATTTACGGATTTTTTTACATCAATCAAATGTGAAAATCACACTTTTTTCGTGTTGAAACAATGCATAAGAATAAATTGAAAAAAACAGTACTTCATTGAGCATTGAACATGGATCGTCGGGACCGAATGTTGAAGCTGTATCACTCAAGCCACTGCTGGTCCTTTGGTTAAGTGTACTTTCTTTGCGTATATCAACTCACACTCTATCTTCAAATTTACATATCTAGAAAACGAATTCCCATTAGAATGAAAGCTAAAACCAAAATGAATGAATAGTTCTTCCGACGACTACTAAAGTTACACGTACATAGAAGTTTCATAAAAAAAATAGCTCCCACTACTGGCGATCTCCCTTTGGTAGTTGAAAATAACACAATTTTTATGTTCAATCTTGAGTTGAATAAAATTTGTGTCATTTTGACACTTTTTTTCACTTGTTTGAATGATTTGACATTATAAATCGGTTGAGACCTGATTACACAAGGACTGTCTGTAGAAGTTACACGTATTTATGTTGAATATTTAACAGAAAATTCATGACACACGGATTTTTTAACACATTTACACAAAATTTTCAACTGTGTGTCGACGAAAGCATTCAAGACAGAAAAAAATAAGTGATTTTTATTTTTATAATGAAAAATATTGAAAATCAAATTTGTCGATATTCTTGGTGCACCTTTCATTTGATTTTGCAATGATTTAAAATGTCAAAATGACATTTCTTTTCTCGAAAAAAAGAAGAGCATTCGCTGGTATTCATTGCAGATACTTTTAGAATTTACATACGTCCTTGAGTTTCGAAATTCTTCGCATATTCAATCACGATATGAAATTTCTAACCACAGACGCAGCATTTTGTGAAGCCTCTTCAATCCTATTCTTTTCGAACACAAAAGAAAATTTTCTAGTACGGTTATACTAGGTCAAGATGAGAGTATCTAAAATGTGTAAAATCGAATCCGCATATACGATGGTGGAAAAGAGAACTAGGTGAGAGATTGATTACATTTTGAGATCGATTCAAACATTGAATATAATATTGATACGTATAACAAATTGTTTTAAATTTAATGTTTGTATTTCATCGTGAGTTTCTCTCTTATTCGTATAATTATCATTTATAACGTAAAAATACATCCTTTGAACATTCATGAAGTATTCAAATAAGTGAATTGAAAGGTAGAAATGGTTTGGAAATTTTTAGTTTTAGCTCAAAATTTTCATAAAACATTTAATCTAAAAGTTATCAAATCTATGTAGGTATTGAAACATAAATATGAACAAAAGAAAACTTTTTCGCTGCAATTCCTCTGTCCTGTCCCCCAAGTAAAGGCACATACACCGCTTCCGATTAATGCAGTGAGTCTCAAATAAGTGTGTTTTTGTGTGTAAAAAGGTACAGCACGTTGTGTGATTTTTAACCCTTGTAAATAAGTGTGTAGTAGATGTTAGAACGTGAATGACGGATGCTGTGGGGGCGGAGCTCCGTCACGTTTCTTGCCTTTCCAGACAGAGGTTCAGAAAGAGAGAGAGAGAGAGAGAGAGAGAGAGAGAGAGACACGCACATACTAACAAAGAGACGTAAAGAGGAACAAGATAAAGGAGAAAAAGAGACAGAGACCATGAAAAGTAAGCGTTACTCGTAACGGAGAATCGCCTGTCCCCGAAGGCGTTAAAAACCGGGACGAATCATTGAGAATCCGAAAGACACGGAAAAAAGAATTTCATCGGCAAAGACCTAGGCAAGAAATCAGCTCCTAGTTATGTACGCCGCTGCTGGAGGTGCTAGTATTGCAAGCAGGAGAAAGCAGAAAAAACTACAACTCAACAACAGACGGGGTGCCGAGGGTACCGTCCCCGCTTTACCAGCGAGGATTAAAATTGTACCACCAGCTGCTTCTGCGTCATCCTCTTCGCACCATCACCATTCGAGCAAATTTGCTCGCGCGCACGTTGTACCGCAATCATCATCATCCTCTGCACGACTACCACCACCACCATCATCATCACAACCATCCAAAACATCATCACATGCCTTCCATTCGAACATCGAGCATCATCGACATCGGCGCCGCGGCGGTGTTGAAAAATTTCAACATCTTGCTCCACCAGTTTCGCCCATCATACAATTCCCGATATCGCCGCCTCCGTTGTCCTTGGAATCGCCGGATCCATTTGTCAAGAGCAACAACAACAACAACTTTCCTTTTCCGCCACCCTCGTTCCTCGATCTCAGAGTTTCGCCCTCTTCTTCTGAACTACAGGTGGGTAAGATGTCAATGACGATGACGATGGGGAGAACTAGAGCAAAAAAAAATAAAGAGAAAAAGTGGAGATGAGAGAAGGCCGCCATCAATCACATCCAGGGTCCAGAATCAAATTGTTCAAGATGTGTTGTTGATTATTCACCTGAGATTGCACTGGGGTGCAGGCAGGCAAACCCCCTCGCCCGCCGCCCTTTGCTCTTTTAGTCCACGTTGCACCGCACTTCTTGCCACATATATATCCGGCACTTTCATGTAACAATATACCGTGATATGATTGTGAGTTAATTACATTCGTTAAAGGTCCCGGCTGTCTGGTGGCGCGATCCCTCGCGGTAGAAAGACAGAAATATATAATATCATTGTTAACCTTTACTATTAACGAGGCTTGGTTCGTTGGTAATGAAATCTTTCGATACGAATATATTTCATTTTTCATTGTTTTTTCACCAACGAACCAGAACTCGAGGCAAATATCGCGTACTCTACCTACATTCGAGTGCAATATAAATATAGGTTTCAGTATCTTTCGCATTGTTGATCAGGACTGGATTAAAGTGAAAAAATATATATATATATTGTGAAGGCGAAGAATACCGGAGGGAACGCTTCAGTGGCGCGGAAAGATAAAGAAAACAGAAAAAGAGTCATTTAAGAAAAGAAAAAAAAAAGAATAAAAGAAGGGACAGTCGTGATCTGAACAATGCTAGAGACAAATGAATGAGCAGGAATGCAGGCTGCTCTGTTGATTAGAAGAGAGAAGCAGCGGTTACGGGGGGGTAAGGCGGTGAACTTTAGAGAATTGCCCTCCAACTTGGCCACCAGACTCATTCCACCGCTTCCAAGATATCCCCCACGATCTTACGTTTACGGGGTAAGTATAACATAATCGCTCTCTAACCAACCATCAGTCTAATTTGCGAACTGAATGGATCTGATGAATCTCGTACCGACGAATGATTCAAGGAATAAACGGAGCGTTTCATTCGTTTTATTCTTAGCCTTTCCAACACGTAGATTTAGTTTATATAATTTAGAAATTCTCATTTCGTACATCAATCGAACGTTTGAATATTGTTGTTGAAGAAATCAATGATTGAATGATACAAATTATTTGAGTTTCTCAACACCGATATAATCATGAATCGAATTTTTTCAGTTTTTCTAATTCAAATGTGAAGGGATTTTTTATATGTTTTTGGTTTTCTTCTTTCATTCGGAAAAAATTATAAAATCACACGATAATTGTCTGCGATGAAATTCATAAGTTCATTCGTTATAGCTTCTATAAAGGACAAATTCCTAATGATGAAGAGTTATTCCCAAAACAATTATTTATGTCTCAGGATATCCTACCATGTGAATCCGAATCAGTGAAATTCATAAATTCTCAGTACTTTTCACTAATTTAGATTCAAAGATTAGTAGCACAAAAATGTTGGATATGTCCCTCCTGATGAAAATGAAGCATATAAAGTGGTCTGGACGCGTAACCGAAGAGTAACTAAATACAATTTAGAAGGGAATTGATACATTTTCACGCTTCGTTTCAATCCTCAATCTCTGGAATTTCTATTTTTACAAGAAATACTATGAACATGTATATTATATACAGGATATCCCAGAAAACATTACACCCTTTCAAGAGGTAATTCCAGAGGCAATAACAAGACAATTTTCCCTGTGGTACAATACTTGGAAATGCTTAATTTTTGAGTTATAAACAAAAGGAGATAGTTTCTTGTTTTTGCCTCAAAAATCACCCTTAGAAAGAGGGACAATATGTTCCGAGTATATAGACTCTTTATGTAACATTTAGGTGCTACTTGATTATCTTCTTTATTCCCGTTCTCTGAGAGAATTGACCAATTACACATTTGCAATCAATATAATGACGAATCAGGCACAAAGAAAAGTCCCGTTTTGGCAACACAGTTCCAGACGAGTTTAAGATGTCTTATGCAATATATTCAGAAGTATTTTAAATGTCTGAGAAACATTTTCAAGTATGCACTCTTATTTAGATGTTAAAGATGTCGATCCTCAACCAGGGTCAATCCTTTTTTGTTTATAGAAAAAGTATCTAATTCTTGTACATTTTGATGAAGTATTGATACAAATTCGACATATTTTTCATTGAATAAATCCTCTTCGTACTAGTAGATATGAAGAGGATTCATTCAATGAACGTTCTTTGGAGAAAAAACAGAACTCAACTTCACTAACAATCGGGAAACAAAGCTTTATACATGACTGGAGAAAATTTCATGACCCCTCACAAGCCCTGAACTCATTCTATATTCTTCTCAAGCTTACAATTGTCCTGTAATAAACATTGAAATCAGATTGTTAGGTGATAACTCTTCATATTATCAGGGGGTAACATTTATCAAAAAGAAATACTCGAAGAATGATTCGATATTTTATGAACCTAATAAGATTATCTAAAACTAAATGTACATCTCAACACCTGACCGGGATGAAATTTTTTTTCGAATCATAGTCGAAGGAACAAAGAAATCTGGTAACTTTAGAAACTGTAGGGTGTTCGCAAACTTGAAACAACATTTCAGATCCAGGCAAAGTTTTAACAAACAGATGATTTTAGTTTGTGATGAAACTTTGTCAAAACTAGTAACGAGGATCCTTGAAAAAGATCGATCCTTTTCAAAGATCCCCATCACTGATCAAAACATTTTTTTAAACCTTTTTAACATGTATCATCAAGTAACAAATTCCAAAATGAAAACATTCACAAAATTATATATAAACTCTATAGAATTATATATAATTTTATATATAATATAGGACTTTCGGCATGGCCGGCACAACACAATTGACCCAGGTGGGAAGTATCCATAGAGTAATCCTGTAACCAAATGGCCAGCAAAAAAAGATGAATAAAACATACATATCTGAGGAGAACCATCACAAATTTTTTCACAACAAGATTTTCAGGTGGGTACTTTACCCACTGTACCAAGGAGAAGTGCCGGCCCTGACTTTCGAAGCTGTCTTTGAAAAAGAGAGTGTACATTTTCTAATGTTGTTTCAGTTTTTCCCAATATACCTTCATGGATGAATTAGAGCAAAACCATTTTATTCAAAATTCCTTCCAACACCACGAAGGTTTCATTTTTCCATTACATAGTATTTAAAGAAAATTAATAAAATCCCTTTACATATTTGATATTCCTCTAAGGATACAATTCATATTACAAAAAAGAATGAATTGATAGAATCATAGTCAAATAAATACGTTTTCCGTACAAATACACGTACTGAAAGTTTTAGAATATATGAATTAGATGGAATGCATGAAGAAATTCAATAGCGTTTATTAGAATTATATTTTAGGATTGTTTCGCACTCTAGATTCGGATGATTCATTCAATTGATTATTAATCTTGTAAAGGAAAAATCTAATAAATGACTGAAAACTAGAATATCTTTGAACAGAATCTCAACTAGGACCTTCTGAATTTCGTACATAATAAAATGGATTTATAGTTATATGGAAGTGACTTTCATAAACTGAAGGAAAAACAACATGTTCATATTAGCTATACTCCCATGGTTGACAATTCATCATCACAGTGATTTGAAATCTAATTATGATTACTAAACTAACTGAAAAAAATGTAGTTGTAATGACCAAATAAAATGCTAAAACCCAAAATTGGGGACTGTTCACTTGAACAAAAAAATAATCTATTTTCTTTAAACACGAGACTGATTTTGAGTTCAATGATTTTATGTGATCATCGAAAATTTATTTTTTTTGGTTTTTTAACAGATTTCAATTTACCGTAATCATGAATTTTTAGCTATTACATTTGTTTGTAATTATGCCAATCAAAATAAACAATAACCAATTAAAAAATCCAAATGCAATTATTATCTTTTCATATCAACGAATAAACGAACCATATACGTTTGCTATTTGTATTCTATAATCCACTTTAATATTCACAAAAACAAAAATTGGAGTAAGAATAAAAAGAAAGTTCATTAAATCCTAGTCAAATCAGTCAATATATTTATGAAATGTACGAAAGCAAAGTCAGTATGCATTGATGTATCTTTAGAGAAATATACCAATCATTTATATCATTGATTAATTTAAATATGTTTTCATGACAACCATTTTTACGCAGTGATCATCTTCCAGAATGATGTATTCTTTTTTAGTGCGGTGGTGGACCAGGTAAAGCTGCTTGGCAAGGTTGCAATAGACCTTCACCTCTTCCTCTATCACCGATATCACCTCACATTTGTCGTGGAGAAGGTTATAACAAGAACAAACAATGCGAGGCTCATCGACGATGGATGAAAAGAAATCGAGTGAGTACTTTTTTATTTGAATCATAAGATTTGATTTTAAAAATATACTTGAATAATCAAATAATTAAAGAAGAAAACATACTCAAGTTTGAAAAAATTAATTTCCGTAAGGAAATCATTTCAGAAGGTTTTTTCCAGAATTAATAACAACGTATCTCAGTTTTTGAATGGGTAACATTTCATGATAGAATGTAGTAACGTGGGGTTGAAGAGTAATGAATAGAAACCCCATGACTCAACAAAATTATCAACTAAAAAAAGAATAGACAGATATCTATTCTCAATTAGTTTACTGTTTTCGTCCAATGTAGAACAGAAAAGAAATTTAATAAAAGTGATGACGAATTAGTTAATTACAATGTTTCTTGAATCTAGGACGCAATCCCTTTCTACTCTATTCTTACATATCACGCTTTTTTCATTCAATGCTTAAAATTACTCAAATGCTACATTATAAGTATTCATAAGAATGCTTCGAATGGAGTTCAAACAATGAAGTGGATCGCTTTTGAATTGAGAAAAGATTAAGAATGAATATACTTTCTGAAAAAAAGATCGGTTTAATCTTCATAAATTTGTACTCTTTTTAAAGTTCCATTGACAAATGGGAAATCAAATGGTATTGAATCACAACTTTATAAAAATCTATTATCTGTATGTAAAATCAGAACTCATTACGTTGAGTTTTCAACCAGTAAATTGGTACTGAAAAGAAATTTTGCACTATTCACAATGTTTTGATCAATTTCAATAGCTGTCGATAATTTTAGAAAGGGGTGAGTAATATTTTAATTAATGATTATTTGAATATTCATGTTATATAATTCAAGAAATAAATTTGAATAAAAGCTGATATCGAAGAACTCTGATTCTTGTAATGAAGTTGACATAAATAGCAAAGATGATGTTCTCTCAAGAAAATTTACTTCCCCCGTGATTATGCAAGAATGAATCCTTGAAAAGTTTAAATATAAATCATTATCAAATCTATAATTCATCAATTAATTTTTGCAGTCTTATAGGAAATTATATTTTAATAGAGAAGACTCATCTTTATTCCTGAATACCCTTAGAAATATAGAAACAATGTCTATTATAATTGTTAAGAGAATGCCAGCGATGTGACGCTAAGCAAATATTAAACTCGTATTTGGTACCCGTAATTTGTTCATGCATAATGCGTTGTATTCAACATTGAAAATATATTCTTACATATATATATATATTCGAGGTTTTTATTGTTCATAGTTGTAATACGCTTCTAATATCATGAAATGACTTTAGATACGAGATGCGAGTTACTGCTATGGGAGTAGCGGAGATGAAGATGACGAAGATGGAAGCAATAATCGACGAAGAGGAGAAGTCAACGCTGCCGTAAACACCGTGCTTTATGCAGGTCTGGGGACCACCGCCCTCGGTTTAGTTATTTCTTTCGTAGGTACTGGAGAGAAAGGATTTCTCAGTCCAGAACTAAAACTGGTTGGTCCATCCTTATTGTGCGCTGGACTGCTTTGTTGCTTATTTCGAGTGTTGCTGTGTCTTTGTCGAGTGTCAGCAGACAAAAAGAAAGAAAAAGCACGGAAAGGACGTTCCAACGGACCATTGCCGACTGCCTTGCTTCTATTACCAATCACACAACAGCAATCACAACATCAACATCAGCATCAATCTAATCAGCAACATCATCACCATCAACAACTACATCAACCGAAACATCCAGGTCGTTCAGCGACGTCATCGACTACAAAAGCACACGAGCTGCTATTGTCTCCTGCTCAGTTACCAGAGTGACGAATAATCAATTTAAATTGTTTTGTACATGAAGACACACTTATATCTACTGCCGGTTTTCTTGAAAGAGTGCTACTACCTTGTGGCTCGACACTCTTCATGTTATAAAAAGCTAAATAAATCTAGTTAAAAACGATTTAGTGCTTAGAGACAAAAACAAAGAAGAAAAGATAATAATAATAATAAAAAATCAATTGTTTTTTTCTATTCCCAGTGTATTTGAAGAAACAAGAAAATTGTTGTCAATGACTTTCTATAATCTTTTGATTTATTCTTGCTCCAAACTTTGTTGTAGAAGATCACATAATTCACTTTCGCAGCCCTAATCCTTTTTGCGTATTCCCTACTTTTTGAAACAAAATTTAAGAGAATTCTACTGAAAGTCAACTTTTTTCTCAAACTAATTGATTAATTCGTAAATATCTCTGTTAGTACTTTTTACAAATACAAAAGTTCATATTAAAATAGCTTGAAGAGTCTCTTTAAGACAATTGAAACTGCATTTGATCTGCGGATGAATAACTGTAGATGACAGGTGCGTCAGACGTAGTGGCATTTGATCCAGTTGCAGCAATTGCGAACAGTTGATCTTCGTATATAGTGTTGGTTGGTTCAGCTTTACCATTGCCAGCCACTACGTTAGTGGTGCCAGGAGGATTATCTCCTTTGGTAGCCTCCCTATACTTTTGCAAGTACACCTTCAGGGGCTCCACATAATTGTCAAAGCCTAATGTGGTCATGGCAAAAAGTATATCTTCGCCGTTGATGGTTTTGCGCTTTTCCATATGACATCGGTCACTGGCCTCGGATGTTATAAATGAAATAAACTCGGAAACACATTCTTGAACACACTCACGAGCATCCTTGGCTATTTTTCCAGCTTCCGGTATAGCTCTCTTCATAATTTTTGCTACATTTGCTATAGGAAGAAAACGATCCTGTTCCCTCAGAGGTCCAGCACTGCCGCTACCACCACCTTGCAATGGATCACCTCCGCCGTGATTGGAATCGTCGGTGTTTTCAGGATCATCTGCAGGTGAGATGATGAAAACATTTTCATACAAACTATAAACAATAATTATCTACCTATTCCTAGAATAACCATATGTTTGTTCAAATTATAATTCAATCTTGATTAATAACCAAAAACGAAAGAAGCATTATCATAGTATTCTATTTTCTTTTCCTTTTGAATATACTGACCTACAAGTTCCATTTTGGAGAATGTTGAAGAATCCTTCAATTAAGCTGATGAATATAGATACATTACTCTTCTGAATGATTTAGATGTGGCTATTCTTATTGTTTACCAATATTGAGGGTATCAACATCCAATATAAATTCTTGTATAAAGAAATCAACAAATGGCTCAGATATATATAAGATTTTGTTTTACATTATACGAAAACACTAAACCCGATATCGTTAATTTTTCATATGATATAAGGAAATTATGAATTTATGAACCACGAGAAATGACATTTCGTCGATTACGAAAGTAGGATTGAGTATGAGACGAGTTGAGTGGGGGTATCTTCAACGTCATTAGATTGACGAAGGTCTATTTATTTGAGCGCGAACTTTGTCTCAAAATGAGTTTAACCTACCTTCTAAATCGTCTGATTGAACACCTATGTAAGATGTATTAACTCCATTACCACTAAGAAACGAAGTATGACCCAAAGGACCTCCATCATCTCCACTTTCACCGCTATTTTCCATTTGTTGTTCAATTAACAAGTTTTTCAATGGAACGATTTGTACACAAGTATTTGTTTCCAGTTCATCAAATGTTTTTACAATGGCTTAAGTTAAGCGTGGATCGTTGTGGTTATAGATTGTGGGCATTGGTAGAGATCCATGAACGATAGTATGCCAGAAGCCCGATCAACATTGCCAGTATTCCCTAGAAAAATCTTCAGATTTTTCGTTCATTGGTCATTTCTTTCGAAATTGAAAATGTGACTGGCCGATTATGGCAGACCTCCGTTGTCCCGAAGGTCCGTTAGCCCGAATTTTTCTGATCAGTTGGAAACTAGTATTTTCCAGTAATTTCCCTAAAAACTACTAGTTTTCAATCAATAAGCAAGTTTCGGGACAACAGAGGTCTACCGCCGATTATATAAGAAATGACCAATTATCAGATGCTAAAGATTTTACCTGGCACTTTTGAGCCTGACTGCATGCTTGTCATTTGCTGAGGTCTGGGCATTTCTGGTGGAATCACTAGGAATCCCTAGCGATAAACCAATAGTAGCGAAGTTGGACGGTAGACCTGTTCTTGCAGCATATACTACCCGGAGTGGGGGGCCAAGGTATAACTTCGTTATAAATTTAGTTCAATTTGGAATTTTTTCAGTGTGTTCACGCATAGCCCGTCGAATGGAAATTATTATTGCATGATCAATAGGTTCGTTCGTTTTACGTGCTCGGAATTACTCCAACTTATATCAAACCAATCATCTCGTTGCTTAGACTGGAAGTAGCGAACCCAAAATACTTGGAGCGAGTTGGGGTAACTAGGGACATCCATAAACGAACTTGGCTAATGATCCAATAAAAATCAAGGTAGTACGCGAGAAGCTCGACTGCTTGTGATTGACTGAAAACTAAGGATTTCTGGTGGAATTACTGAATATTATCAGCAAGCCGCCAATGACAGCGGAGTCGGACTTATTACCGGTCGGGCTTCTTGCATACTACCAGTGAGCCCGTTGAGCTCAATATATAATGGAGCTTTCCGGAGTGTTTGACCCGGGGCGTCTAGGCCGTGAACTACGGATTCCTATTGGTTCATTCCACGCCCCTGAGGCCCCGTGTCCACGATGTAAGAAGAATATGTGTGTTATCTTTTGTATGTGTTGTGAGATTTTTCTGTCCTAGTTCTTGATTTTGCCACTACGAAATTCGAGTGACTAAGGCCAAAAAAAAGCGGTAAATTCAAATTAGATGTTGGAAATACTAATCCAAATTGACAAAGAAAGAAATCAAAATCGTATTATAAGACATAACATTTACAGAGGGAAGTTATTTTTCATTAAAACTTGATTTTATTTTAAAAAATCGAAATTTATTAGGCCTTCACGACACTTTCGCCAACTGGTGGCGAAACTGGAACTAGGACAAAGCCTGCATCAAAAAATGTTCACACCGACAGGGAAGATGACACACCTATTCTTCTTAAATCGTGCCCGGGCATTGAATTGTATAATATACTGGAATGAGCACCATTCCAAAATTTTTCGTCAAAGAGAGACAGTCGAGTACACTGTGCGAGAAAAAGAAGCAGATATCCTTTACACTCATTTTCCCTTTCTAATATGCATGTATTGAAAAGAAACAACGCTATTTCATCTTGCATTTCACACTGACGAAAGATCTCTTCTTCCATCCTATAGGAAATTTCGGCAGTGCTCTTTCCTGTATGTTATATAGTTCAATGTGCCCGGGTCACACACTTCGGAAAGCTCCAATACTGCAGTGAGCGTGTCAATGGAATCGCGCAACATGAGAGAGGGGATATTGAAGGAAGATAGCGCTTTCTACTGAACAAACATAGAAGCACACTCAATCGATTCTTGGGGTAGTATGTGATAAGCCCGACTGGCACTTAAGCCCGACCGGATTATAACCCGAATGACAGTTGACCCGACGGTAGGGGTCAATAGGCCCAAAAGGAAATAGTCCCAAAAGGCAATTGTCCATAATGAAATAGTCCCAAAAGGCAATTGTCCATAATGAAATAGTCCCGAATGAAATTAGCCCCGAAAACAAATTGGTAACTATCATGGTGGCTGGAGCACGGCTTGGAACACGTGGGGTTTTTCGGACTATTTCTTTTCGGGTCTATTGACCCCTACCTGACCCGACTAGTTATAAAAATATAATCAAATAAAATGGAAAATTAATCGAAATCAAAGCGTAATCAACCTTTAATTTATACATATTTACAGTAAAAGGTTGAATAAGCTTTGATTTCGATGAATTTTCCATTTTATTTGATTATATTTTTATAACTAGTCGGGTCAACTGTCATTCGGGTTTAAAGTCGTTCGGGTTATAATCCGGTTGGGCTAACGCCAGTCGGGCTTAAGTGCCATTCGGGCTTATTACCAGTCGGGCTTCTCGCATACTACCGCAAAGATGCTTGCTGAACGCGTCCATGCGCACTGTCATCTTTTTTCTGGTTCGGATAGACAAAGACACAAGCACACTCAATCGCACCTCTCCCTTTGTCCACGCGTTTACATTGACGCGCACACTCTAGTCTGTATAGAGAGCTCAACGGGTGAGCGTTGGTTTGCTCTCGATTGCAAGGATGCAAACATTGCTCCCTGGGGCCAAGGGCTTCTGCAATCGGAAGGATCTATAGTCTAATGTACGATTGGAAGTATCACACTAAGGCTGGCCTCCCATGGACCGGAATTCGTTCCAGCGGAATGACTTTAAACCAATCGCTTTCACAATTTCTTTTAGAGCGTTCTATCAGAAATCTATAAAGAATTGTGCATTGGTTCAATTTTCATTCCGCCGGAACGAATTCCGGTCCATGGGAGGCCAGCCTAATAAGAAGAGAGAACTAATGGACTTAGAAGTTCGAAGTGTCATAATCCCGGAAAAAAGATTATAAAATTTAATATAAATCGAGTATTCAATCAATTTTATCATGAAAGTGATCAAACACTCGATTTATATTACCCAGATAGCCCACAATAATCCCAAATGAATTCTAGAAAAGGAACTCTCGAAAAATTCTTTTAGAATACACAGTGTTCCAAAAAAGTTTCGAGAGAATTCGATCCGAGAGACATTTGCGAGTTCCGTTGAAATTCTATGAGACTTCTTTGAGCATTTTAACGGACCTCTCAAGTGTCTGACGAATCGAATTTTTTTGAAAACTCTTCAAGGTGATACCAGCGCCAGGACATTAGCCAAATTTATTCTGACATTTTATTCGAAAATGAAGCAATAAAATCAAAATATCGCTTTATACCGACCTTCTTGAATTGATAAAGTTGGTCTGTATAGAGCCATATTTTGATTGTTTGCTTCATTTTGGGATAAAATGTCAGAATAAATTTGGCTAATGTCCCGGCGCTGGTATCCCCTTAAGAAGGTCAACCATAATCAACCCGAAGTTTAGTAAACCGTAAATCAGTAATCTCGAACGGGAGTAATCCCGAAAAATAATGATTTGTTACCAGCCGCATGGGAATGTAATAAAATATGATGAAACTTTTTTCGGGATTAGTGATTCCGGGTCTACTGCACTTCGGGTTCATTATAGCTAAGTTCGTTTAGTGGCATCCCAAGTTACCCCAACTTGCTCCAAGTATTTCGGATTCGCTATTTCCAGTTATAGAAACGAATCGATTGGTTTGATACAAGTTGGAACAACTCAGGACACGTAGAATGAACAAACCTTATGGTTTACCTTCAGTGTTGCCACCCAAATAGTACGAGAGCTCTGAAGGAGTTCACAAAGGATATGATGTATTTTCGTAGAATTGTTTTAGAACTCTTGAGGTATCATCGAGCAGCCTCCTACTTGTTTCCCTTGGATCAACATATCACACACAACTGTTGAATGGAACGTCCAATGATGGAGGTTGGTGAAGTAGGAGTCAGGTAACGTTGTTTACTTCCAAAGAACTCTTTGTATTCTAAAGAAGTTTTTGAAATGTGCGTTTTTTAGAATTCATTTGGGATTCTCGTGTGCTATCTGGGAATTCATAAAAAGTTTGAAGTCACGAATGAAATTCACTCACGATATCCCATACGCATGTAATCGATTGAAACATTTGCGTATCTATTTTGCGTTTACGTTGAGGTTTACGGAGATGATGTAGTAGAAGGGCTTTGGCTTTCATCAAGAAAAGTGCGAGGTTGCTAGGCAACGGCAACACTGTGCGCGTCACCAGGCCGGTCTAACCGACAAAGTTGCAAGGCGTCTCGTCTCGAGCATAAGCATACAGTCCTACCGAAGAACAGAACAAAAGCTTGCACAGAACGGCGTTGACTGTCGGCTAACGTAGACGTACAGTAGTAGTATCACGTGAAACTTCATCGCTACACAAGCTTTTTGTTTCATTCCGCATTTGTAATACTCTTGCGCGTTTTTATTTTCAATCAAATCTCAATCTCACTTCATTTATCTTGAATAGAGAATTTTGAAAAGAATAAATCGCATAGAATTTTAATCAAAATGGCAGAGGATAAGACGGAAACAAGCCCCGGTGTCGAGGGTGAAAAACCACCACAGGAAGCGGCACCGCCTGCCAAGCAAGAAAAGGATGATCCCAAGGAGGACGACAAGAAAGTTGAAGAGAATGGCGACGGTGAAAAACCTAAGGAGAATGGCGAAGAGAAATCGACGCCGGAGCCGAAGGATATGCGGGCCATCGTTCTCAACTGTTTTGGCGGACTTAAAAGTGTCAAGGCTCTTAGGAAGCCCGAGCCCACCCCTGGCGAGGGCGAGGTTTTAATACGAGTCAAAGCCTGGTGAGTGCGTCTCTTTATCTTGTTTTTTTGTTTTTCGGTTTGTTTATTTTTTTTTTCTTCATTCTCAACACACGTCAACTTCCAAATTCTCGAGATTATATTTTTTTATCGTCCGAGATGACATTGAATGATAATCCAAAGATTTTAAGTTGAATATATAACAATACGTTAATATCATGAATTTTGAATAGATATAGCATCTTTTGTGCATAAAATTGAATTTGTGTGTGTTGAATGTGTGTTACTATTGACATTTTATTTCCCTTTCTTTCATTATTACGGTGGAAATTGTGAATATTGGATTATTTTCAAATTTGAGTCGTAATTATGGTTGTTTTTATACCTTGCATCATCAATGTTAAACCTGTATTTTTATTTTCTGGTTCTCCTTTCGTACAATTATTATCAAAACAGTATCATTTCCTTTCTGTATTTCATTAAAACTGATATGTTACTCGAAGATTCTGAGCATGGTGGTTCTGGAGAAAATTAATGATTAATTTCCCAAATTGTACATACACTATCCCGGGATAATGTCAATTCTTATTAGGAACTTGTTTTTTCATATCCTGTTGTGCGTTTGACCATGAATATTCACGAAATAATTACAATTTATCAAATTTTCTCGAAACATCGCAAGTCCATTGAAAGGTATTTTTCACACGAGTGACCAGAACAATATAATGATTCACTAAGGGAGGGGTAGAAGAGAAAACGCCCTAGGCTTCACAGAGATTCCATACAAATCATCTGATGTGAATAATTCTTCTTTGTTTTGTATTCAACGCATGAACATTTTACAAGATTTCAAGAAAAAAATTATGTAGATTATTTGATTATACATATATTTCACATGATGATATTGTCCATCAAAAGTTCGATTGTAAATAATCGATCTGACATTCGAATATTGATCTTTCCTTTTGTTTTCTTCATTCAATAATATGATAAATCATATTTTTAAGGTGTGAATCTTGCGTTCATTTCTATAATCGTGAATTTTTTTCCAATAAATACTTAATTATATATGTTGTTTTTTTTCTTTCTTTCCAAGCTAAGTATTCTTGTTTGTTCATAATTTGTTTGCTTTTTGTATACATTTGTCTTATCTGGATCGTTTTTATGAACCAAATAGATCACAAAGTGTGAGTATTCGTTAAAACCCTTTCGACATTTATTACATCGATAGATATCGATATACCGCAATAATTATTATCTTCAGAAAAAATCACGGGATTGATAGTTTGACGGTACCTGATATTTCCTATAAATCTTGATTAATTTTTGAATGGACAAATCGAAATTTTTATTCCAACAGTTGGGCAGAAAAAGCGATCAATAATTGTAGCACCACCGTCTTCTCTCAATATATGATTTTAGAAAAAGACAACAGAATTCGATATAAGCAAAAACAACCGGGCCACCCATTTGTATCCTCTCAATGGATCACTACAGAAAGGTGTTTATATGTCTACAGTTTATTTTGGAATGGTACAACGCAAAAGAAACTGCGTCAACCATATCGATACAAAAAGCAATTGGATCATTTGAATGATCAGACCGTCTGCCGCTCAATGGAAATTTCCAACTGAAACAAAATTGAGATATTTCAAACTTGACAAATGTCTTAAAAACATAATTTTTGTGATATTCATAGAATATCTTACATTTCGAATCGACTTTTTTTAATGAAATAAAATAATTCCCGATGCTACTTCCGTACTAATATCGGAAAAAAATGATAAATTCATTGATAGAGTATTATTAACTTCTATTACCATTTATTCAGAAACTTTTTCCGTTAGAATCGATTGAAAATGCTGATCAACTTGTTCCTCTTTCAAAAGATATGAATCCTCTGATGTGTTCGTATCGTCTAAATGATTACAAGTATTGTAAAATCAATTCTCGCCCATTTATTCTTCCCATCAAATGTTTATACAATTGGTATAATAATCTTCACAAGAACACGATTCAACGGCTCGAAGTGAGTGGATTGAATTCTCTTTTCCCAGTATCTGCAAAAATAACTGAATATCAAATTGTTTATGCATCTTATTTAGATCAAAAGAGGGTGGGGGGGGGGGTAAATTTTATTCTTTCATTAGTGAGTAACATTAGAGTTTTTCCTGACTCCAAGTGGAAATTTATCCTCTGAGCCTAGTTAACTAGTGACTTTGATCTTGTTTGAACTTCGACAAGGGTTCGTTACCGCTAAACCCCATTCAAAAGAAATTATTTGCATCATAATTTGATGGAAATTTTCTCATTAAAACATAGGAAAAATGCCTTGACTCGAATATAGAAGAACTGAAGAAGAGACACATTTTGAATTATACTTGGTTATAAAATTTGATATCACGTGTTACAAGAATAATTGACAATTGAAAATTTCAAACTTTCGTACAATGAACGAAGCAACACGAAAATTATGCTCGCTTTGGTTATGATAATTTAGATCAAAAGACAAAATCGCGTGGGTTTAGTTATGGCAACTGTATCCGATTATTAAAATCAGATTTCTCTCTCAGCGTACACATTTTTCGCATAAAGAAACTGCGTGGTTGCAATAATTAATTCGTTGATCAAATGCCGGGACTAATTTTATTAATTAGCCAATCAGTACGCTGGACCGTATTCAACCAACGGGGGTGAGTCATTGCAACTAAGAGTTTTTTCTTAGTGCAATTCTTCAAAAACCGATGACACAATTTTGTAAACTCTCGGTAAGTTCCCATAGTCTTCTTATCAGTAAAAAGAAAGAGGACAATGCTATAGTCTGGTGGGTCATTACCTGCGGAAACATTGATAAATTGATTTAATTACGAGATGCGAATGACAGAATTACAAATACTTTTTTTTTATAAACAAAGAATGAATGGAAGGAGAAGGATCAGATTCATTGAACCGGAAGAAAATTGAGATAAAACAAACGCCCCACCGCTCAAGCCAAATCGGTGGCATTCAGTGATGATGAGTGGCCAGCGTCGATAAGTCATCATCTCGTAATTGAATCTGCGATGAAATTGATGAATAGTATAAACTTGTCTACTCTAGGTGGTATTCAATACTTTGAGATAATCGTATATTTTATACAATTGAATTAAAATTGTTTTCCACCGGATGAAGTATCATTTATTTGTCCAATGAACAACATTCCTTCCACGCGGATATACGAATCGCTATATTTCCTCTCCAAGACTAAACATTTTTTCTTTTTTTTTTTGATAGTATAGATATATTATTATATATATGGTAACAAGTAACATTACCATTCCTGTTGTGTATTGAACAGGTTAAATTATCTTCTCCGTTAATTATGTCATGGAACGAATTGTATGTTTGCAATACTCGTACAAAGTAAATTCTTGCGTGAATGTTCACACGAGACGATTTGTTACGTTCCATGTTACGCGTTTTAAATTGTTGATCTCTTAATTTGATCATGATGAATCATACTTTGAACATAAATTTCTTTTCATAACATCGAACGATATATCACAATTCGAGACTAGGAATTGTATTCAGTGTGTTTATATCACTAAACGTAATTGAATGAAAATCCATTAACAGAAACGCGTTTAAAAATTGAATATATATAAATTATATATAATTTCGGCAATTTTTCGCTCGGAGTGATTTGTAAAGAATATTCAAACTTCGTTCAATATACTGCATTTATAATCGATGAATTTAATGTAATATAACATTTTGAACAATTTTTTTTATTCGTTTCATATAAATCAATGAAATTTGGAAATGTTGACAATCCGAATTGGAATTCTTTGGAAACCAAGTATGACAAAATCTACCAATGACGATAGAAGAAAGAGGATCATTCTCGTATACCAACTTCTGGAAAACTATATTTTTCTTAGTATTTTAAAATTGAATTTATCTTATCGATTGTAATTTGAGAATTCTCAGACCTGTGTATTGCTTTCTCACCAAAGTTATCGCTGATATCAAAGCGAGGAACAAAATCCTTTGTAATTAATCACTTTCTACAGAAGTTTATCAACGATAGGATCTGAATGTATTAATAATACCGTGACTCACGTACACCGATGAAACTTATTCATCTGTTGATAGTTGGTGGTTTCAAGCTTCATTTGTATCTTCCAATATATCAATCCATTTATAATTTGAGTATCAATCACTTGACCGTGTGTCTCTTGGGTGTTTCTTTTCCATTCCAATGACTTTGCTTTTATTACTTATGATACATATATTTTAGAACATGAAACTACAATCGATTACGCGTAGAAAAATCGAAACATGTTTTCACTTCAGCCCTAATTTCTCATTTTGTAAATTTTTAATTTCTCTATATCTATTGAATGTTTAAAATTTACCAACGACAACAGAGAAGATGTTGATTTGGCGAATATCCAAGTATGGATAAGCCAAAAAAAAAAGGAACAGTATTGAGACACAAATTTACAAACCTGCTTAATCGCTTTCTGTGACAATGTATGCTAATAAATATCTACTTTGACCTTGACCATGATGAAGGCTTTCAGCTTGGAACTTCGGCGGATTCATTTAGCCAAAAATAGATCATTGAGCTGTCCTGGATTCCAGTTTATTTGAAAACTTTTCTATTTGAGACAATGAGAGAGACGACGACTTCCTTTTTGTTCACGGTTATGGATCTTGATGAAAGTGAAGAACGATCTCATCTTTCCGTACTTTGATGTCGCAGAATCGAAGTTTGTGGACTTGATGAAAGGAAAAAAGCATGCGTATTTTCAAAGTCGCAATGTATATGTATACTTCACCGTGGTTACATTTCTTTTCATAAAGAACTGCACTTCGCTACATCTCATATTGTGAATTGCGAACGTACATTCCGCGTGGGAATAAAAATCAACGGGTTGATTGAATTTTTTGAAACGAACTTCCGAAAAAACATGAAAAATGATCGAAACGGAATGTCGCGAGGTTGAATTTTGCCTTTGAATGATAAAAACTCATTTCGAAATATTTTCATCCTGACACTCTTCCGCTGTGGACGAATAAATGCAGTCATATTTTAAGGTACAGCCGCGACAAAGTGTGTGTTCTAAAAATGAATAAAGGAGTTTTCTTTTCCCCAAAGACTCTTGTGAGGAGTAGGGGAAAAATGGAAAACAAAGACACAAGAACGAAAAATGACATTTGAACGTGTTGTATCTGAGAATTGAATATTTTGGAACATTGCTAATGATGGCGAACTATTCGTTATTTTCAGTTAACACCGGTCGGTAAGGGAAGAAGCGATTAAAAGTAATCAACTTCTAGTTCAACGCTTAAAGAAGTTCTCAAAAATTATATATAATTTTCCTTGTGGAAAAAAATAGTTCGGCATCAGTCTGGCCGAAAATCTTTGAAAAATCACTGCAACAAGCATAAAAGAATAAGGCATAGATACAGGAACGATCTCGGAAAAAGTATGAAAATTGCGATCCTTCCCGAGAGGAAGAATATCATACTTTAACCGAAATCCTTTCCATATCTCTGTCCTATTGTTTTATACGTGTTGCAAAAGTCTTGCGAGACTTCTTTCGCAAGATTAACGCTAGACTAGTTTTTTCCACCAGGATTATATATTAACTTTATTGAATTATATACAAATTATATATAATTAAAAGAGTTGAACAGACGGAAATCTATCGAGTTTGTATTCGGATAAATCAATATGAACTCGGAAGGATAGAAACGTGTCTGAATTTCAGATTCATTCGGAAAGAGAAAGCGTTGTGAGATTGAAGCTCCGAACACGTACGTCTGCTCTTAATCAAAGAAATATTTCATTTCGTGTAGATATTGGTAAAGTTGAATCGATGGAAAGGACCTTGCACTTATCGTAGGGAAAACCAGTTTCGGTCGAATCGGCTCAATTTGGTCAAGAGATAGATCGAAATCTATAAAACATCAATTTCTTAGGCAATCAGGGTAGAAACGTCTTTCACGTATATTTTTTTCTATGAAATAAAATTTCATTGAAATAATTCAGGTTTTCTCGTAGTTTTGCTGAACACAACATTTTCTGGATACAGCAATCGAATTCCACTCTATTCTTCTCATCAAGGAGGACTTCAATGGTTTTGGGATGAAAATCAAATTGCAGTCTCGAAAAACTTGAATGAAAATTAGCGGTGACTTGCATAAAATCACACTCATCTTCATTCATTATGGCACAAAGTCTCATGCATTTTCTTTGTGAATTCGTGTCAATCCTTGTACGAGAATTTTGATTTAACGTGCTTCTGCGGAACGTTTAAAACTTGATCTTGTTTGTTGAATCTTGTACGTTTTGCCATACACGCATTTTTAAATGTTATATGATATGTTATATATGTTCCTGTTCGATAACAACGTCGATAACACATGTTTATGTTCATTGGAATTCCTTTGAACATAGTGAGTGATCTTGAACGGAGGAAGTTAACGTTTTTTCTCTTCCCTTAACGCCGATGAATGCTTATACTGACCTTGGCCATGGAACTAGGTTTCCACCTTGGAGCCACCGTAAACTCTTTCATCGTATGCTCTCGGTGAACGAACAACGTACGCACCCATCTATGGGCGTTGCTTGATCAACACCAGTATAGCAATGCATATGTGTTGTATATACATGTAAAGTGCAGTTTATATTAAAGGGGGAGAAAGATTGGAGTGAAGTGAACGACGCCGGATTCGTCAAAGGCGCGTTCTCTGAGCCTTTCCACGCATGAGTCACGTTTCATAAAGGCTATTGGTAGTGATGAGAAAATAGCCCCCATAGAATGATATAATGCCCATTCTCTCTCCTTCTCCCCCCACCCCTTTCTCTCTCTCTCTCACTCTGATTCTCATGCATACTCTGACTAAGGAATAAATTTGACTACTTCACATTACTACTACTATACTCTCGTTGTCTTCGTGTCGTAGCTGTTTGAGACTTTCAGGCATGAATTGAAGCAAAAATTTGGCGACTATCATTGAAATGAATCGGAAATGTCGAAAAAATGCGAATTTATCGATGCCTCGAATATCAATGTACTATTGGTCAGTCAAATCGCGTGTAAGTTTGTATATAACGAACTATAACCAAAGTGTCCCAATTATGATGAAAACAGATATTTTGTTTACAGTTTTTTTATTCTCACAACTTGAAATGTCCGATTTAAGCATTAACAAAGTTTGTTTTCATCAAATTCTTTCCTATCGTTGTTTAGTCTTCATTTTGAAACAAAATGATCGTCTCAAAACCGTTATTTTACTTAATTTTATATCCAACCTTGGCTCGATGTAAAGATTTATCTTTAGTGATCGTGGGAATACATAATATTTATTATGAATGTCATTTGAGGGTAACGTCAGCTTGAAACAATATCACTGTCTGCTCGGCTTCATATTTTGGAGTCGAAGGAACTAAATTTAAGAGGGAATTGAAATACAAAAGTCATCATTTGAATATGAATTACTTTCTTGACCTCTCAAAGAGAAAAATCAGCCGAAAAAAGTAAAATACTACATTTTGATTGGAAGGGATTTAAAAAAATAAAGCATAAGGATCACTTATCATTCGATTACGCGAACAAAGGCCAAGATTTAAATTGATTGAAGATGAATTGTTTGCTGTATGTATAATTTATTTCAAGTTCTAACGTTAATATGATATGTTCGGAGTATATTATTTATAAACCCGATCCATTATTTATCAGTTGGTAACCAATGGGTATCCAACCGAAAGATTTATGCGATTTCTTGAAAAGTTTGTTCGTGCGTGGACAGAAAAACAAGTAAAAATGATCTATAGATAATACTCGATTTCCTCTGAAACGTGATTCCATAAATCAGTCTCACTCGAGTTCGAGTAAGAACCAATCCAATTTCAAACTACTTTGAATCAAAATCACTCTCGCTCTTCGTTTTTACCATATTTTTTCTTTTTTGTGATTTGCATCCAGCTCAGGAATCCGATGAAGCTTGCGCTTCATCTCTAGAAAGATGAAACTTGCATTAATAAAATTTGTGAATCATAATCTCTGGAAATGTGTATTTTAGAAAGATTCAAATGCCCACTAGCTCTGTTGAAGGTAGGTTCGCTGTCTGCTAGTTTCAGCTTTATAGGAATCCGTTGATTCGTACAGAGCGTGTTATTGAAAGAAGGTGGGGTAGAGTCTCTAATTCTTCTCTGTATAAACCTTGCGACGATTAGTTCCGCTTTGCCGAGCATAGATTTTTCTCCCCACTTGAACGGTTTTTCTGGATTATTTATGACGCGGTTTGTGATATTCAATTAAATATTATGAAAACATTTATCAAACTAGATTCACAATTTGTACAATACGTAAATAAATGATGTCCGAATGGAACAATATTTTGGTCATGAAACATTAAACGAATTTTTGAACCATAACCAGACAATTTCGTAATTCACAAGAGTGAGAACGAGTAACTCGTATCTTATTCCTTCACAGCCCTTGGGTGAGGCTTATAACGGAATTCAACTGAATTTACGATACAGTTTGATGGGAAACAACTTATTCGATTCCAACACACACGTGTTTTAAATATCTAAAACTCTTATTTCGTTTCAGAGACAACTGAAAAATATCTAACATGATATTAGCTTGTACCGTAAAATCCCTGGTTTTTCATTTTTTCCTTTATCTTTGGAATTTTGTTTTTCCAAAATGAAGGTATATACTCGTGCATTGAGATGTACAAGTTTTGCATAGCTCAGTATACATTCTTTTACAAACATATCTCATCGACAGAGTGCGTAATAAGATTCGTAAGCTTATTAATAAGTACCTATGAGTGTATTGCACGTGAGGAATGTTGTTTACAACATATCACCATTATACAAACGTATGAGTACACGAGCAAATTGTTTGCCATATGGACATATGTAGATACAAAAGTCATTTGCGCGTTTCATTAATAATGCTCATGGACACCAATAGACGAGGAAAAAAATCCAATTCAAATAGCATGGAGGCTATTAAAACAATTGCTAATCCTATCACAAGAACATTCTCAGTCTTTTAAATTGTAGATTCTTTCATGGGTATTGAAAGTCTTCAATTCTAGTCCAGGGAGAGATTATTTAAAGATATTTATTCGCTTGGATTGTCAAGAAAACGATAATTAAAATTAAAGAGGTCATTGAATTTCAAGTAAGGAACATTTTCTTCTCATTGCGAAGATAACTAGGATTTAAATGGTGCACTGAGAAAAATTTGTAGCCAAGATACCCATAATAATAGCAGTTTCGGGAGCGTTTATGAACATTTTCCTTTGATCTATGGTAATTTTTTGAAAACTTATAGTAATGAAATAATGAATGTCAGCTGCAAATTTAATCCCACTAAAAGAAGATGTGGATTGCCATAGATTAAAAAAGTGCGCATAAATGCTCTTGTGATCCAAAATTGCGCTACACGTTTCCCATAAGTTTTTCTTGGTAGGCAATTTGAACGTGTTATCGTCTGTCGCCATTTTCAATATGCAGCAACAGGGAATTTATTTCTTGAAAATTGTCCCAGAAATTTAAATATCTTAAACTTTTCACAACGTCACTGACCTGAATTCCGTCAGTGAATTATGAAAAAACACTTAATTTTTTGATGTATGTAAAATAAATATATTTGATATATGTAAAACTATGAATAAATTGCAGTGGAAAAGCACACTGGCACATGAGATGAAACTGTACAATCGGTGTCTATTTCACTATGAAACATTATTTGAAAAAAACAAGAAAGAATCGTAGCAATAATAAAATTAATTATGCTATTTCATAACCATCTTCGAATTTATTTACATCTTTAGACAGTATGATTTATCGTGTATATATTTTAATAACAATTTTTTATACAAAATTTTCTCTGTAAATTAAACGATCTCTCTTTCAAATATAATGGCAATAGGATTTCATCGTTAAGGAAGGAGCTTTTCTCCTCCTATTTTCTATTGTCTTGAAATTTAGATCGTTTACTAAAATGAATTGATGATCGGATGACGAAATACTCAAAGACTCATAATCTTGCAATACATTCTTCAAACGCTGTTTCCAATTCCAAGGAATTAATTCAAGATCACCAGCGATAATTTATCAAATTTTGTGAGTTTGAATTTTCGTTTCGGTTCTATAAATGATTCAAACTTCAAGAATGTCTCTTCTCTATGATTTGAAGTAAATTTTTTCCAAGAGAAAGGTGATATTCTTCAAATCGATCAGATTTATCACCAAAGTTTGCTCTCATTGCGAAATTCAACACAAACCTTTCACAGAACACATTATCAATGTAACGTTAAAAAGTTTCATGCTCCCCAATTTCATCCATATTATTTTCAACTTCGTATCCCATTATGAAGTACATAAAGAATATTCTCAACAGTTTCGTTCGTGTCGATATTGTAAAAAAGTGAAGAATCGAATCAGATTACCGATCATAAAGCGTTACAAAATCCCTTGTAGTATTTATCACATCAAGTATCGTTCAATAACGACTACGTGTGAAGTTTTTCACATAAAATGTTATCAAAACTTCGTTGATACGATAACTCCTCCGTGGAAGACAATCGCAGCATCTCATCTCTTCAATGTCATTAGTACGGTGAATGTTCTTTTTGGAGGGATCTCATAAATTTCAGATATGTCGAGCATCTCTTATATGGGCTATGTCTGCATACACATAACTCGCATACCAATACGCATAAATTCACTTCGTTCCTCTTCTCTATTCCAAATAGAATATGTGACTTCTCGAATATTAACCGTATAATAGATTTCTGTTACAACATTCCCCTAATAATTGTCGAATACCAAGTTGAAAGATTTACGAGTGATATTGTAAATCACTTTCAAGTATTCTAGAATAAATGTCCATAAAATACATAATACTATTCGTATGCGTGATTCGAATGCTCATATCCTGCGAAAGATGAACAAAGAAGCACCGTATATCGCATCCGATTCTCAATATTTTGACACAAATAGCACATATTTTCTTAGATGAAATTTCTTTTTCGTTACATTATTAGATCTCCGTATACAAGCGGAACGAATTCTTATTACGTATACATGTATCTCTTGAATTCATCATCGATGACCGTATACAATAATAGGCAATCATAATTTACTTCAAGAAAATACCCTGTTCACGTGATTCTGAAATATATAATTTCGAAAGTAGACAGATCAAAAGATTAGTCATCGGTATCCGAGTTTATTAGACCTTTTTTTCTACGAATCTGGGATAAAAAATTCAGGTATACTCACAAGTAGTCCTTTATATTAATTCGTTCCGTTATTTCCATTCACCTAAGCGAAAGTGATACTTACGGTCTTGTATCTTATAATTTTAGTCTTTTTTAATGAGATAAGTTGAAGTTGTTCGTATGGAATATGCGTATGATTCGATCTTTCTTTTTATTGTATTGATAATGTTTCATGCCATTCGAGAAGGTAGAGATTGAACATTGGAACATTTGAATAAATGATGAAACTGAAGCTAGCAGCCGATTGTTATAAATTTTTATTCAGGATTTGAGCATCGGAAATATTTAGTGGAACGCTGATTAATCGGTTTCTGATATGAAAACAGCTTCAACAACGTTTAATGAGAAGTTACAACGATCGGCTGCTAGTTTCAGCTTCATGGATGAATTTATTATTCGAGGCACCAATTTGAAATATGTTGTGAAAATACATTCATTGTAATTTAGAGAGAACGCGATGAACCAAAAAGCAAGCCGTTTGCGAGTTAGCGGGTTCACATTTTCGTCACACGCACGTGGTGCCAGGCATGTTGCTGCATGTCCCTCTCTCAAGCCTCCATGTGGACTTATTGCGGTTCACAATGTGTAGAGATATATGCGGGCTTGTGAACGTGTTACTAGTCTCTCTGATTTATATTATTCCTCACAAACTGTATTTGATGAGGTAACATTGTTTGAATTGCTGATCGAAATGATCGTATTAAGAGATTCACACGGAGGAATAAATGTAACAAAGTGCTGACATAAATGAATCTTATTATGTTCTCATTATCTGTAAGACCACACGTATTTGCATCATACTTTATTATACAATTTAGACACCGCCAGATTCATTGAATGAAATTTGTATTAGGTTTCATAGGATTCGACTTTTTGATGATTGGCATCGTTCAGGCTGGTATCCAAGAATTCTCATTCGAGATAAAAAATGAGAGAGCTGGCTGAGAAGCAAGATCCCCAAGTTTGAAAGGGAAAAAAAAAGAAGGTTTTCTTGATAATTTTGGAAGGTAGAAGTCGAGCCCTTTTATCATCTTTCTTTCTCTCCCCTTGAATACTCTCAACATTACTTTTGGTATCGAATTTTTTCTTCTCTTTTATATACATATACATATAACGAAAAAAGATTCTTCCGCATTTTCCGACAGGAAAAGAAACTTTTGTGTGTACCAAAGCTACATTCCAAATGATTTTTCAATGCAACGCTGTCTCATAATTTTCCTGCTCATTTAGTTGTTCTCTTTCCATACACGCGATTCGCTGATTTTCACATCGAATACCATTGAATGCTGTCAATAGCACCAATACGTTAACACCCAACTATTCAGCCAGAAGATATCCCACGTTCTTTGGAAATTTCATTGTGGGGCGACAAAAGAATTAGGCTGCTCTGGTCAGGTATACGTTGGCGTAATCGTGGATCATATCGAAGAATTCATATCCCTGCGAAGTGTTAGTATACGAACGTGTATGGATGAAGATCTTCCCCGGCGTATCTGTATAGAAGCGTGTATATATGTATATGTACGTCTGAATACATATACATATACGTAAACCAACATAAGTGTGCACCGATAAATCTATGGGGTGTTCGTATTGATCGGACCACACCCGTGCTTCTCTTGCAACTTCCACACGAACGAAACACGCGCAAGAATGTATTCTACGCACGCGTGCGCACAAAATTTTCGTTGAGAGAAAGATGTACGTATACTTATGGAGGGAAGGAAGTGAGATGGCCAAGTGTTTTACGATGTAGGCACCTTCTAATACTGTCGTTGTTTCTACTACTACCACTTACTTACTTTCACCTCCACCAACATACTAATAATAAGTGAATAAGCTTGTAAAGGTAGAATACAACCCTCTCCTCTCGTATCATCCAATGTTCCAGTCAAATCTCATTAATTCGATTCCTTTCTTTACTCTTGGTGCATATATTTCACTCGTCTCGTCAAAAATTGATTTACAATGTAGTTCTTCTTTAACCCTGATTAATGTTGTCTCACAATGTATTAGGAAGAAAATTGCGTTTGAATAAACTACGAATCGATATTCTTTAGAATCTTGCATTCACGGGAAAAATAATTTAGCTGCAGCAGCTAAGTAGCTAGCACGGACACGGGCAGCCATCAAATTAGCTCCTGCAGCTAAATTTTAGCTGTTACAGCAAAACAAATTGCATTTGTAGTTGATTTATTTGCGGTAACAGCTAAAATTTAGCTGCAGGAGCTAATTTAATGGCTGTCCGTGTCCGTGCTAGCTACTTAGCTGCTGCAGCGAAATTATTTTTTCCGTGTAGAAATTCTAATTCAGATCAAATAAATGGATTCTTAAACGAAAGGCTACGCCTGGCTTCAGATCATTTCTTTGGAGTCTTGCGAAGCCTCAATTCTGTGCTATGAATGAAATCTATCAACATTTGTAGATGCACATTGTACTCTTATTCGAATAATTACCATCAAGTCATTTCTGTTACAAGGTCTTTGTGATATCTCCGTATGATTACATTCGAGAGTAGAAATAGTAGCTGAATTGGATTTCCCCGTATTGTTTCCTGTATCATTATACCGCTGATAAAAACTGCAACCAACTGTGCAGCAATGATTACGTGAATGGGTGTATTTTCATTATCACGTATGGATTGTTACGTTATTATTGAAAATTTTTTGTTGAAAACAGTTCTTACAAGCATTCTTTTTGGTCTAGAGCTTTGTATCTTTCAAGATCATCCACATTTTTTCACGTGTTAAAACAAATATGAGAAACCTTCTCCTGTCCAAAACAGTATTCAAACTCCATTTGAAATGAAGTTAAAACTAGCAGCCAGAACACATAGTTGAGAATTAATTGTTGAATGGATTTTGAATGTAAGAAAAATTCGAGTACAATGTAGTCAAAAACCCCAGCAGATGGGGGGTGCTAGTTTCCGGCTTATAATTTCAGTTCCATCAAGTTGAATTTGGTTTCCACAGAATCAACCCTTCAGTGCTGCATCCATCGAAAACAAAGGAAAACGTATTATCGCCCCTTGGTCCGATTGCAGCTTATTTCAGCGGTGAAGGGTTAATTTTACCCCTGATCCTCAAGTTGAAAATAAAAAAAAATTTAGAAATACATTAGCTGAAATCATGATAATGTTTTCAGTTCAACTATACTTTATGACGAGTATCTTTTCACCAAACTTCTCTCTATTTTCTGTTTATCTCGTCAATGCGAATGGGTTCAATAGACTTTTCAACGCTGGAGAATAGTAAAGTTGTGCCGGTCGATGGTTGTATAATACCATTTCTGATTCCCTGTCCCTTGGAGTTTGATGTTGAACATTTTACGAAACGCATTCACGAGTTAATGACACAAACGAGAATGACAGAGAATACGCATGTAAAGATGAGCATTTGACGATAATGTGACTGAAATAATTGAAATTATTGACAACTGGTTTGAAGTATCGTCGACGCATCCGTTTTATTTTTCCTCCGTGTTCGAGCTTATCGAGTGTTATACGATTATTTTATATATTCAACGTGATTTACATTCCAAACTTGAATCCTTCACATAAATAAATCCTTTTGCAATGAACGCGATAATGAAATCCAACGCAATTGATCAACTGACTATACAAATTCTGTTGATTCAATGAATTTCACGAAAATATACTTTATCAAACATTTGCTTCGGGTGCGAACGGCAGCATACGAATTGAGTTCATAGATTAGGTTAATTATCATCGATACGCGAATCGTATAGTAATTTTCAAGTATCCAATTTGAATTTTTGTTTTTATTCATGTGAAGTAAACGGTCGAGTTTGGAGAATACATAACTGTACTTCCGCAGTGTTGAATCCATGCAGGAAGGAAACTTTATTGATCGGACGGAAGGGCAAATAAACGGAACAAGATGTTGAAACATTGTTCTCCAATGAACCATAAGGGAAAGTGTGAGAGAGCACGTGTCAGGTGTTAGATAAAATTAACCAGTTGAAAACTTTGCCTTCCGCGCATATAATCGCCCCTTTTCTCCTTCACTTCTTACCACAATATTTGACGCCTAAAATGAATAAATATACAGCGAGGTGAAGGAACACGACGAGGGTGGTGTTATTAATATATCTTTCGAGTTTACCTTGGATATTTAACTTCTATCCTCGAGTCGATGTTCTCCAATGAATTTGAAAAGTTAAATTACAGTTGTGGTTCTGAAAAAGGTGTGAACGAATGTTTGATGTTCATTATCAGAGATTTCCAGTTATTTCAAAGTAACGATCATGAAAATTTGTATTAATTAAAATTGAATTTTGAAATCGCGTGGTTATAAAGTTTCATTGCAGATTCTTTGTACCATATGCTTGAAACAACAACAAACTTCAATTAAAGTTCCTTTTATCGTCATTTATGCTTGAATCAAGTTATTAAGCTTAAACCAAGCGTGTGAAATTTGATTCCAACACAGAGCGAGTATTATATACGCTAGATATTAGTTTCACATGCTTCGTTTCAAATCTAATAACTCGATTTGAGTATGATTTAATTGAAATTTATAGTTATTCCAAAACGTAATGACGAACCCACCTTCTAAGCCCATTATTATGTTTTTCTTTCTCAAACTCTTTATGTATTGAACTTGCAATCAATTTTTCACGGACAAGATCAATAATGAGGCACTCAATTTAATCTAGAATGTTTGAAATGTAGAGGAATAAACTAATGATGGCGATCCTTGAAGAAGATTGATCCTTTTTTCTTATATAAAAAACATCCAGTTCTTATCGGAATCTATGATAATTAGATATTTTCTATATATAAAAGGATCACTACTTTGCTACTGTACCTATATTTTTATCTCTCATCTGTTGCAACCGAATTACAACTTTTGAAGTAACAAATTGTTTTTGTTTCGTTCAGATTTAAGGAAGTTTATGTGATTTATGTAAATTTCCCACTCAAGATATTCAACCAGTTAGCCTTCACGTTGATTAATTATTTTCTATACGAAATTAAATTCGTCCCTCTCTCAAAAGCGAAATTTTCGTGGTTGTTTTTTAAAGCAAATCAAAGTACACGGAGTGCAAATAATGTAACAATGTAGAAAAAAATGTTTGTTCCCAAGGAAAAAGAATTTTGAGAAGCAAACGATGAAATTGATTTGTTTTAGAGATTTTCTGTATGTTTGGAGAAGTGAAATGAAAACAAAGAAGCAGCGCATAAAGTACGTATATATGTGTATGATCGTACAAGATCTGCCTCTTGATGAATCTGTATACTGTGTTTGTTAGTTGGCTCCAAGCCAGATGTGGAACCTATGGTGGTGACATCTGTTTCCACATTCAAAATCGTCATCTCCTGGTCCACAAGCGCCTCAATTTTTCCCTATACCCGTGTGTTGAAGGTGAATGTATGCATTTCTTTATGTATTCGATCACTGAATGCATTATAGAAACAAAACAGATATTATTCGAATTCCAAGTTATAGCAGTTTGTTGGGTTAAAATCTCATTTAACGGAATAAAATGTAAATCCTCTCACACAGCACTACAGTCTCATGAGAATTCACAGAGCATTCTCATTGAACCCATTGTGTTCTTTGTGAATTCTTTAAGAATTCTTTTGGAACCGTGATGCTGTGAGGGGGGTGGGGGGGGGGCTCTTTCAATTGACATTCTTGTAATCGAAAATCTCCGACAGTCTCGATTTTCGGTCCGAAAATCGAACCGAGACATTCAATTTCCTACGATCACTCCAATCAATGTGTGCTGTATTTTTCAATCCTGCGTGTTTCATGAATCCTATTGTTTTGAATTTGAATTCTCATGTGGAAATTCAGAATATTTAGTGGAGGGCAGTAAAGTATATCCAAATTCCGATGATTCAATGTATTCTTGTCAATACTTGATAACATTCAATTTAAAGAATTCATATAAAAACTGTATGAGGATTATATGAAACTTTGTATAATTTGCACATCAGACTTTCCACGGTATTTAATTTTCATAGAATTATATGAACATTCATTTACGAAAATATGTTTTTTAACCATCGTAATGGAACATTTCAATACACATCGATATCGATCAGATGTTTTATTTTTACTTAAGATTCAGAATATGTAAAACAATGGAAAAGATTTACAATCGCATACCTTGGACATCCAAACATTTTAAGCTTGATAGACCAAGCGATATTAAGCCGCAGATGTTAGCATCTCGTTAATACGATGAAACAAACACTGAAACAACAATGTGTGCTAACCAACCGATGTACGTTAATCGTTATGTACATTTTTCGCCGTGTTTAATTCAATAAGAATTCATCAAACTCACAGAGTTCAAGTCTTGGGAGTAATAATACACATTCCTAGTAGTATAAAGAGAAATAAGAGTCTTTTGTATGAAATACTTATCACGTCTTGATAAGAATTACATGAATTTTTTTTTTTCATATGAGTCAATCCGATTCGTCGACACTCGCACATCTCTAGTAGTATAGACATATTCTTTCGTAGACGTAATATCCACGTTTGATATTATGATATAAAAATCCATTATTATCTGTACATCATTACGTTGTTGTGAATAATTTACACGTGTCATATGGGAATACATTATTTCACGTGAGTCATAAAAATAGCTTCAAAACAGAGTCGAATAAATCATTAGGACGATACAGTTTGCCTGCTCAGTTTCAGATAAATGTATAATGTCGTTGTCAATGATTCACATGATCTATGAACAAGATCGAGGTATTTGTATAATTTTTATACTGTGTCATCAAACATTGTAATGATCACAAGTCCTTTCCTATTATCAATAAACATTACATCCTGCTCATGTAATTTTTCAACATCGGAGAAAAAGCAACACAATTTAATAAAAAAATTTAATTCGCGAGGATTTTTGTTAAAATGAATGCAAGTTGAACTAGTGCGCGATATTTATTTGGTTACAAGAGTGAAAGTTGTTTCTCATTAGTCCGTCGTTATGGGCGGGTTATCAGAGCAGGTTACAAAGTATTTTCCCTTTCTCCAGTTTTAATCAGCGGTAATAAAACATTGTTGTCGAGACAATGCTAGGAACTAAACGAGTGAAGAAATAACAGGCATTGATTACATGTATCTTTATTTTATCAGGGATCTGTTATTAACAACACTTTGTACGAGTTTTTTTTCCAGACGATCAATGGGATCTGACAGTTATGGTTAGAATTTCTACTATCACGCGGATAGATAATTTTTTCCAAGTTTCGAATCGATCGAACGATGAATTAGAAATTCTTCATTTCGCACGGATTGTTCCGTTGGATCCGGTAATTGAAATCAAATATTTATAGATCGAACCATTTCGGACGTGCATGAACGAAAAAACAAATTGCCCAAGATTGAATGAAGAATAGCATTGTCGAGAAATCTATCGTGGAGTATGGGTATTGAATATTAGCTCATTGCAGTAACCTCAACACTTGAACGCTCGCATTCCATACTTACACGCATACTTGTACGTACAATCGTATAATACAGTAAGTCACAAAAACAATAACAACGCGCATTGGGATCCGACAGCTGCTCTGTCTTACGGTTTCAATTCTTCATTCTCTATCTTTATTCTACATCTGGCACCAGTGGTTATACTGGGTGTGTGAGAAAAATAAAAGCCAACTCACAAAAAATCAGTATCCCCGAGGGCTCTTACAAATTTCAAACAAGTGTTGAAGAAACACTTGAAGGAGTTCCTAATAGTTGTATCAACTTTTTTGACACTACTGTAGTGTAAAATACATCAACCGACGAGCCGACCAATTTAAATTACCAAGCGTGATTGAATTTTCCAAAACACAAGCCCCATTTTTAATGTGATTTTTATATAAAATTTGTATCAAGTTTGTATAAAAATTTGATATTAAATCAGGTTGAATCAGATTATAGCCCGAGCTCTATTGTGGGGGAATATACATTGTTTTTATCGATAATAATTCTTCTGATTTCTACTACCAAATTTTGTACCAATTTCTGATCTAATATGTAATCTCCTCGTGTAATTTATTTCATCAGCGTCAAAAAGCTTTGTGAAATCTGGATAAGAAATGCTTAAGTTTGCAAAAAATGATCAGTTTAACTTACTTTCAACCTGAATATCAGCTCGTTTCAAGATGCAGCCAAAACTAGCCCTGTTCCAGCTGGAAGTAAGCACCGAAACAAATCCCAACACAATGTAAAACACTGAATTTCAGTTGAGTTTTCAAGTAAGATGCAGTCATGTTCAATCGGACTTTTACAGTGTTATTCTCGCTCGTGTAATTCCAGTCAAACCCTTGGCAAATATCGGGACAATCTAATGATAATTTTTAATTGAGTATCCTACTATAGTGGGAGTCATTCGCACCGGAAAAATGATTATATACCTTTGAATACTTGATATTTATCAATTGTTATAAATCAAGGATGTTAACGTTACTCGTTATATAAGTAACGAAAATGAGTAACGTTACCATGCCTATATTATAAATGTTACATTATTATCACATAAACGAACTCTCGTAGGCATTGAATCGCATAAAGCTTCGTTACATCTATTTCAATTATATCCAATTTCACAAGAATGAAATGATGTTATTATTCACTAAATGCCACAAATGAATATATTTCTCAATCAATATATCGACTTTGAATTTTATAAGAAAAATTGAGCTACTGAGAATTTGACCGGAAATTTCTTTCAAAGTTCTGTATTTTTTTCTGTAGCTCTTTCCTTCGTTTCCATTATTTGATAAATGACTCGATTCCATAAAAGCAATGAGGATGATTGACACAACGGGGAACCAAAGGGCGGAGTCTTCAAGCTAGACGGGAAGGACGCGCAAAACGAGCCATGACCGTTTAGTAATGGACATAATTATTATGACTATAGTTTTTATCGACTACACTCATATGTTTTTGAACAATATTTTTCACACCATCATTTATTATAGGCGGATGTCTGTAAATTTGATAATTTTTCTTATGGTTTTAATAAACCTAAAACAAATTGAAAATATTGAACAATCAAATCTTACTATGCTCTTTATAAAATTCAACGTTCGATGTTTTGGAATTTCAATCGTGGATGTACCTTTGTGTACAGTATTCGTAATCTTACGTATTTTCATGCAATAAAATCAATTTTCTCAACCTTCTTAATATTCTTGATTTATGAAAAAGCTAAGTCAAAGTCTCAGATTTTTATGAGAATTATTATATTTTCGAGTGCATGAAATAAGTTTATCGAACACTTGAAAGAAAAAAAACTGATTCAAACACAATCAACCATTTTACATTCGGCATTACAGGAGTATGTGGTGTACGTACATAGAATTCAGATCGAAGGCAGGAAAACATCTCTCACATTCTGAGAAATTTATGTAAATTTCAAATTCTTCAACACCATACCACAGATAACAGAGGAATCTCTAAATGCTGTTCGACATAACTTATGAGCTCGTCTCGTTCTTCTCGTACTGTAGGGAATAAAAAGTCGCGTTATAATTTATTTTTCGCGATATTTAATTAACGTATACGTACATATCCAAGTTTATCAATTTCTTCCACAAACTCACTTTGAATGAGAGAAGTTTTTGTTCGATAGATTGATCAAGGATTTTCTTTCAAAGCGATTAAAAAAAAGAGCATGTTTCTATAATTTGATAGTCTCATTATTTTGAGGATGAATAAATTTTCTCATAAATTGTAGAAGATACAATGTCCGATTGTTGAAATTTTGCGCAATGCATCATTGAAAATTTAATAGCTACAAACAAAGCAAAGAGAGATTACTTAAAGTTGGGTTGAATGGAGACATATGGAGCAGGTTGACTTTTTTTGACTCGACTATAGATGAAAATTCATTCAAACGTTGTTGTTTTTTTTTTACAATAATCAAGTTGTGAAGATGATAAAAACTATATGAATGAATTTTCAACTTCGCCGAAACGCCCCTCTGTCTCCGCTTTACTCAACTTTGGTTAATATATTTTCTTCGTGTATGTTTGAGTATATGAAACTTTTTCTATATCAAAATGAAGTCTGTATTGAAAAGAAAGGGATGGATATATAATCATCGTTCTATAAAAGCGGAATACAGATCAAGCTTCATCCTTGACTGGGTGCAGACGCGCGTGCCTCGGTATCCCTCCTCTCTCGCTACCCCACGAATCTCATTACATTTATAAATTATCATACTAAATCTGTAACATGCAATTCACGTTCTAACGCTACAATAAAATTTGCAGACCTTATCTCGAACGTTAGTTTAATGAATCACAATAATTATATACTCCTTGTGACAATCTTTCAATATCTAGACAAACGCGTGTTAGAAATTACACTCGGCCGTGTCCATTAGGGAGTCCAACGATTGAATCACGTGAGATTTGTGTATTTGATTCGCTCCTGATGATTATAGTTTCATCGGCGCCACAATGTCTTCTCTACCGACGACGATCGATTGGCAACCTTCTTCTCCCTGTTCTGTCTCCCTCTCTCCCTCTTTTCTACTTTAACTAGTGCTTTCGGCGTGTGCGCGCGTTTGTCTGTGGTACACGTGTATATACATATCCCTCTATGTATATACACTCCGGTCAACACCTGTCTTTTTATGTATAATAGATGCTTGGTAAAAGACAACACACAAGAATGCATGTAGTATACGTGACCCTGGGATACCGTGGTTGCATGTCGTCGTCATCGTCGTCGTCGTCGTCGCCGTCGCTGTGTCGACGGACTGTACGACGGTTGCCATTTCTCGCGCCAGTTCAATTGGTCCCTGCCAAGAACGGGAGGAAATTGTTCCCCTCAATTCGACGCAATTTAAAGGAATTAAGCGAACGAACGTTGGCCGTACACACAACAGTAGTACGACACTGGAATAACGCGGGTTTCTTCTCGAGTTGTCAATGACCGGGGGTTTCGCTTCTTCTTCTTCATACACTCAAGACTCAGTCGAATGTATACGTATCGTTTCAACGTCTTCGATCTGAAAAGAAATGGATTTGAAAAAAAAAAAACATTCCCTCCTTTTATATCTGATATTATACATTTTTTTCACTCGCTGTGTAATGAAAAGGGAGAGATGTTCATTATTAAGAAAAAGGAATGAATTTCAATTCAGATGGTGTATTCATTCTTTTTCATTGATCCTCAAATAATTGATGTGGAATTACAGAAACTCCCTTCATTCTTTTAATGAAGTTTTCACTTTCTCGAAGTGAGAGTTTAACTGGAGTAAAAATTAGAAAGCACATAAAAAACAATGCGTGATCAAATTATCGATGACCCTAGTCTCATAGTTCTTCACTTCATGTCAGACTTCAATCATACTTCATAAATCATCCAATATTATGAGGATAGTATATATGGAGAGAACTTTTACATCATTAATCACCGCAACTATACATCTTTAACGCAAGTTTGAGTTATACTAGCGGTATGGAATTATTCACCCACACGTAGAGGATTTTTTAATATTGAAAATCACTTTGAAAGGTTGATAAATGGGAGATTCAATGCACTTCTACAAATATTTTATACCGTATATTATGTAAAATTTATTAAGAAGATTTTAAATTTCACGGAACGGATAGCAAATGGAGGAGAAATAATGTTGATAATTTTATTCAACTATCGATAATGATCATCACCACGTTGTAAGTTTTTGTAGAAAAAAAAAATATCCAGTTCGCATCAATATTTTGTAAGAAACATTACTGGTCTACAATGTTCAGAATTCTTTTTGGTAGATGCACCTGCTTTTGATAGAACATAGAGTAACTTTGTGCGCGCGAAAATAAATGCTTCCTCAACAAAGAAAAACAATTGAAGAGTAAAACGATTCGATCAAATGTGATGGAAATTTGCGTACAAGAGAAATTCCCACACCGGTACATCAAGTTTATGATTGCCTTCATTCAAAGCGCGTACAGTTCTTTGAACTCGTAATCAAAACTGTGTATTTACGAATCTAACGATGTAATATCAATCGTTACACGACGATAGTAAAATAGTTTAGTATTGGTTGCTTTCATCTATCTTGTGTGCCATGAATGAAAACGTGTTCTTATGTATCGGACGACACCGACATAGCAGTTGTAAATCACATACATTATCCACTTGTCGGCGATACGAATGCTAAAAGGGCGGTCAGGGGTTCAGGAGAATAAGGAGGGGAAAAGAAGAAAAAGAGGAGGAGGAAGAGGCGACAGAGAACTGGACAGAATTTCATTACGCCAAATCCTCTCGTCTGGCCGATTGACCGGGCCCCGACGGTGGTCTGTCGTCTTTGTTGTTGTATCCTTTGTGGGTCAATATGGCGGTTCGTAAAAATATTTTTTTTCTCTTTTTTCAGTCTTTCGTAATTAGCCATTACAATTTTATTCGGTACCCGTTCGCATAATGTGCAGTCGCAATGCCACAAAGGGGGGCTTGTTGTATCTGCACGCACATTATATATCCAGATAAAAAGCTCGGAAAATTTTCCATAAGAACTCGCGCTTGTTCCTCGTAATTCTAACGACGAGTATTTTAAGTGTTCGTCAAAACTTGCATACCGCAATAATGTCAGATATAAGACGGGGGGAGGGGGGGGGGATGAAACCGTTGAAGAAATCAAATCTGTAGTATAAACCCAATATGAGAAAATATATATGTATTTCCCTTTCGCATAAAATTAACGGGAGAAACGTTGAAATCACGAGGATTTTAAATGAATCACCGGCAATACTGTATTCATAATATAGGTATTTAATTTGTAATTATTTCTTTCTTCTTGTACGTAATTCTATATGTTTACCGACCTCGACCACAACTTCCTTTGCAATGTTATCGGTAAAAACGTAGGTTGAGTTAATATATGACGCAGTTATTTCACAATATTGATGACCCGCTGTAACCATGAAGACGGTCGCGAGAGATGCGGTTTGTTTATTGAATCTTGGTGTGGAAGTTGTATCTTGGTGTACGGAAAATGAATTATGCGGTATCCGTCACGAGGATGCATTTCATTTGGTTAATTGTTGTAAAAATATTCCGATGGATAGTACTACATTCTTGAGACATCAATCGTTATATCAAATAATTGATATTATTTCTAATCATTCGAATTTTGTACTATTTTTCACATTGAAATATTCCAACGATATCTCAATACCGTCGTCTTAGCGTGTAAAGCTTTTTACGTTAATCGGGTAAATCAACGTGAGAGGGACCCTGAGGCCTAGGGAAAGGCAGGAAGAAGGGACGTCCTTCGTATTTCTAATTGCTCTGTAGACGCAGAGTATAGAATACAGAGCCCAACCTAATTCATATCTGAATAATCAGGTTCATGAAAAATGTATTTGAATGTGATCATAAATATAAACTGACACGATAAAACAACGCTCATTTATCGTAATCGCTCTTAACTGGCCCGCGAATTATTTCTCACGTGAGAATATAGAAAGTGACCATGACACTGAAGTATAATAATTTGTCACTTTCAATAAAAATAAATGAAACTATTTTTCAACTTTGATATCTCCAGGGAGAACGGTTATTACGTGTTTTGATGATAAGATATCCCACGAGTCCGCCTGAAAGCAGACACTTTCGCACGCGACATCCGTACAGTGGTCTCTAGAGATGCAGAAATTGTTTTCTTCGCTAAAACGAAGTTTCATGTAAAAATATTTGTCTTTCATGCTATTTTTATCGTAAGAAAACGTTTTTCGTCTTCGTTTTAATTACACGTGCTACACATACGTGTACTTTCCTGAGACATTTATCTTGCAGCAAATACATTTCATACTAAATAGTTAGACTCTTGACAATCGACGTCGTCGTCGTTATGTCGTCGTTCAGGGGCACTGTCAGGTTGCGTGAGACGCCAGGCAACGGTCTAGGCGTCGCGGCGCCTCAACGTTCCCTTCTTTCTCTCTCTCTCTCTCTCTCTTCATCTTTCTGTCTGTCGGTATAGTTTAAGTACAGTGGGGTTGAGACCGTGAACTAACTACTGCATGTACACTACTATGTACTTTACACGAACTGAAATGTGGCAATGCTGCCATGTGCAGAGTTCTATTTTAAATTTCAACCCCTACCTTCCCTCATATAACGCTACCTTCTTTTTTGCTTCTCAACATATTTTGTATCATACGTGTATATACACGCACATATATCTTCAATTCCCCTGTTACAAAGTAGATCTAAGCAGTTCCTTATTTTTCTTGTGCATTATTCTTGAAAACATTGCAATGGTATTATTTTATCGATATTAAGTATAAACGTGGTAATTGTGCTTTAAACAAATATGTATAGAAAAACAGATTTCCGTTATAATTATCAAGTGAATTCTTCGATCAATTTATTAATATATCCTCTTGTCAATCATTCCGAGATTTTAAAGCGGATGACGTTGTGTAGATATAATTGGAATATTATCTGCCACAGTTATTTCGACAGATGTCCAACGCATACACTTTGGACGATGTAATTTGTTGCACTCAAACGTATGAGAGAATGAAGTACATGTATGAAGGATGTTGGGAACAGGAAGTTGGTAGGGAGTATGACGCATGAAGTACATTACGGTGTACTAAAATTGTCGAACTCGTTTCTGTTCCGATTGTTGAAGGAAGAATTATAAAATTGTGCAAAACTTTCTTCGTTCGGGGAAAAACTTTTTAATTTGTATAAAATTTTTCAGGTTCATTGAGAAACCTAACGAGAAGCGTTACAAATTTTTACAAATAGAGATTCAACTCATTTTTTAGAATGAATGATGATTAGTGTTGTATTGTCGAATAGGTACCATGGGGTTCACCCATGCATTTATGCATTTATATGTAATTTTTTAAAAAAGAATTTCACAGCAGCATTTGAATTGTTTTGAATTTTAATTTCGTGCAATATTCATCAAGGTGTTGTTTTTCTTATCATATTTCAAAAACTTTGATTGTTTTCGCAGTACTTTTATAGGTATGATAAAAATGTAGCTACCACATACCACTTATTTGTGTAATAATTGAGATTGTATTATTAATGGTAAAAATGATTTTTCCTGTTACAGTGGTTTAAATTTCCAAGATTTGATGGCCAGGCAAGGAGCCATCGATTGCCCTCCCAAGACCCCATTCATTTTGGGCTCCGAGTGTGCCGGAGACATTGAACAAGTTGGCGAAAACGTTGAAAATTTCAAGGTAAGGCGAATATATTTATAATCGGATCAAGAGAAATTTGCATATAATTAAATTGCGTGAGACTACTCGGTAATCATTCGAGCGGAGAATTGATTTCCCTAGTTAAAGAACGTGATTCAACTCGATGTGCGAATACTAACTAGGGTATGTAAATGGTGTACGTGGTGGAAATTGATCTCTAATGTGTTCCACATCGATAAGGATGTGAAGAAATGTTTCTTTCTTTTCCCTTTAGTTATGATCAAATATCTCTATTCATTTATTCATAAGTAAATCACCGAAGTTTACACCTTCGAGTCTTGACATCAAATTTGAATACCATCGTAGATAAGATGATGAATATAAATCGAAGAGAGCATGCACGTGTTGTAATATCATTTTTTTTTTCTTAAGATTCGTAGGGCTTTCCTTCTCCTCTTTGGAACTTCAGAATGACGATTGATTTGATAAATCGATTGTGAATATGATATTATTATTACGTACGGATCTTTCTAGCGTTTAATCTTCTCTTTCAGTTTTACGAGCTTCTTCATCTCTTTTGAAATATCGATACCGTTATGAAGTATCGTATTCGCAACACGTGCGATCTTAGAACTTGGAATTAATAGGTTGATAATCTATGTCTTCGGAAACTCGAATGCACAATGTTTTAGTTCTCTTTCTTGAACTTTTGACGTCATCATCTTCCAATCCTGACGGGTTTTCGGAAATCGCATTCAGGTTATGTTCTTATGAGAATACGATGATAATCACACAACTGTTGATTGATTTATTTGGATGATAAAATCACTATATTCGCTACTCTTTGAAGAAGAATCAATTACAAGGAGTCTAATCTTGAGCAGTCCAGTTGAAATTTGATTGATCCTGGTTTAAATATGTATGACTAACTAAGAAAATTAATTTTTATTTACCGTAGAAAATTGAAAATAAGTTGGATGAAAGAATGTAGAATCTTCTTAACGTGAATAATTTTCTTCTGAGATAATATCGATCCTCTGAGGAGCTTGGCACACGAACAGATTGTGAAAGAGGCTCTGTAACTTCCGTGCTTTTCATTGCGGGGATCTTCGTGTTACGTTTTAATAATATTTTGTACTCTCGGTGAGTTTTCATATATCACATTTTGCGGAATTGTGAGAGAAAAAATTCATCAAAGTATATTTTTGCATCGAAATTTCTCTAAAATGATGTGCATTACGTTGAAATATGTATAGACGTTCGCAAAGAAATCCTATGAGACTTGTTCCACTTCCTCTCAAATGAAGTACAAAAGGTAAAATGTGACGTGAAAAAAGGGCCACGTAGAGACCGTGGTTAACGCGATTCTACGCAAAGAAAAATAGATTTTTTCCGAGATTAGGAATACTCGGTACAATATATTTCCCCTGATTTAAAAATAGTTTATCTCTCTTAGTAAAAATGTCAAGTGAAACAATTCCTCTTTCATGCATTTAGAAATATAAAAATGAATTCGAAATATCATTCGAGGTTTGATTGCGAATTGCATTTCTCATTTTCATACGATAACTCAAAAGTGAATGCAAAAAGATTTACACGGAAGTTTACAATGATTGATTATAAAATCCTCGAAATATGATGAATTTTTATAATTTTCATAAAGTGATGTATCAGAAATATTATACAGGAATCTGAATCACTTGAAAAATCAAAGTATCATTTCCTCTGTGAATAAAAAACACTTAGCGGTGAGTAATGAGCTTAGATACACTTGCGATGAGATCGCGAGTACATTCATTTGCACAACAACACAAATACCAGCAATGAAAAACGCGAGATGAGTAAGACACCGGCTCGCGCTTGTAGCACTGAACGATATGATCTCTTTCTTTCTCTCCCGTGAGTCATCTTTCTTTCGATACATTTTCCCAGCGGCGAACTTTCATACGATTTTATAGCTTTATTTATTTGGTCTCGTATTCTTGACCGAAACTCGTTATTATAAGCCAAGCGGATAGTAGTATGTCTAGGGTAGTGGATTAAGGGTATAATGCACAATATTTCATGAAATGAAATGAAAAGCAGCTTAAGTGGAAGGCGAGATCCTGTCACAGTAACAACAGTGCTTTTCCTCGAGATGATTAATGGTTTCTCGTCATGATTCCATGTACACGTATCCATTATTATTCTTCAAAAGAATACTAAAAACGATGACGAAAACATCAATCAAGAAAAATAATTATTCCAAGTAGTGGTAATGTATTGTGAATATTCTCACAAATTTTCCGAATTCTGTACTGTCACGAAAATCAATTAACGCTAAATCGAGCCTGCCCAGTATAAAGATTCGTTTGTAAATTCGAGATCTCTTTTCCTGTTTTCTTGAAAACTGAAATGCTGAACATTTCGTACGATATACATAATAACTGCGGTAGAATAACTATAATTCATTGTGGATGAAACCAGGAATTCTAATTATTAACGAAGGGGTAGTAATATTGTATAATATAACATATCAATGGAATCTACAATTATAATCCACCTATATTATACCATCTCGAAAATGAAGTTAATATTCGATATTTAGTAGTTTTGAGAACATTCGTCCCTCAACGTAATTGAATTTTCATTGGTAAACGTATCATCGCTTTCTCTCACTCGTACGAAACGCGTAATTCCATTAAGTTCCAAACGAAATATCATATTCCTATTTGAATTTATGATTATTTCACTCAGTCTAATTGACTAGTTACATCAATGAAAGTTACACAACCCCAACACGATTAGGTATATGCCATATTTCATCACAGATTCGTACTATAGATTAATCTGACGAATTCAATTATAATTTCTACGCATAACATAGTTCAGTCAACTTTTGAAATTACTTAGAGGAAGTATCATCGAACATCAACCTGAAATAATGAATTGATTTATTCGACTTTTGCATTTTTCAAAATCTCTGTAGAATTATCTCTGACGAACTGCTCTGACATTTGAAAACCAGATGTATTAACTTTGAGACCCGAGGGTCAATAATCGATGAATGAGACGAATCTGTCCTTAGCGTCGTGTTGAGAAGATACAGTAATTTTCTGTTTTGTGTTTTTGTGAACAAAGACATTCTATCCCTGCAGTAGAATTCTAAAATATTGATATATTTTTCTTCTAAGAATCTGAATTTGATTGAAAATGATGTTTCCATTGTCCAAAATATTATTTAACGTAAAGTTATTTTCAATTGATTCTGAACATGAAATTTACCGCGAAATGTATTGAAATTCAGACTAAAATATAGGGAAAAAGGTTTTTTTTTACGTTAATTCATAAACAAGAATAAATTTAAAATCCATTGATATTTTTATTGATGAAATTAAATTTGAGAATTCTAAATTTTAATGCAGGAAGTAATGTAAATTACGCTAACTCGAAGCCTGTTGTTCTTCGATTTAATCTGCGCTCGTGATTGAAACCACGATACTTTGTACGAACAGAGAACGTTTTCATCGTTTCGAGTCATTCGAATTCTTGTGTTTCTCCTTTCACGCTACCCCTTGGGTATCGTTGGTATGGCAGGAACTAGTTTAGAAATGCATGTAAACTTCCCTTCTGTTCTATTTTCGGAACAGTTGATACACACGTTTCAGGGTCGGATAGTGCTCCAATTCGTACCATGAATTGATTATCCATCTCCTTTTCTATTTTTCATCATACTCTCTTCGATTTTCATCCATCCAGTTCGTTTTTGTTATTCCATTTCGATAAACACATTGGTTTTTTTTTGTTTGAACGACGTGATTGCGATATAGTAATAATGTGAGGAATTTCGTCAACAATAGTATCTTATTTATTTTTCAGGATTGAAATGGTGCGGAGAATTGATAAATCATTCTTCGTGCGTAGTATTGAACGCATCGAGTATGGTCCCACGAACACAGCGATAATTTCTATTTTCTTATGATGATTTATAATGGAATAATGTGATATTCACCGATGATTAGATGCCAAAAATGGATGTTATGCAGAGCAATATTTTGATCATATTTTTCTGATAATATGGAATGATGTGTAAATCGTTTGGCCAATATAGAGACTGATTTCTTTAATCTATTTGAAAGGTGAGGTAAGAGACCCTATACCCCATCAGTCCTTATATTTTAGGTTTTTGTGGTTTAGTTGTGTGTTAAAAGCTCTTCAACCAAAACATTTTTTGTAATTAATGGATCGGGAATTAACTTTTTTATTCGAAACTTCTAGCTAAATTACTTTGTAAGTTCATGTAATAATGAAAATGATCGGATATAGGGTCTCTTACCTTACTTGAACATTTGTCGTTGAACGATATTAGTATTCTCAATTCTTTCAGGAAGTTTCAAATGATTCAACGAATCGTGACAGAAGTTAACTCGCTGATTGTCACATGCAATTTTAGCAGTGGCTGCTATAACCACGCATTTTTATCATTGCGATAATCATTTGAATTACAATAACGTAATACTTACGACAATGTTCAAAAATACTCACGCTCATAAACCCTCTTAAAAATTTTCTTGTATTTTGCCGTTCTGTGCATAAAAAGCAAAATTCTTGGGTTCTGGAATGAAAATTGTAATGAAAACAAAGCATATTTAACTTGAATTGTTTTCAATTCTGATGGAAAATTGTCTTCAGGTGAATCATCACTGATCATCGGAACATGTATTCATGTTTCCGGAGATCCTCAACAAATTTCTTCGTAATCTAGGATAATTTCTAATGAAGAAAAATAACCCACGTTCGAAAATGAAAGAACAAACACTTTGTAAACGTCGTTAGCGTAATACAACATAAAAGTAATTGCCAATAATTATCTGGTAGAACTAGACATTGAATTGATAGCAAACGTTGGGAACCATCATTGCGTGATGGTAAATGTCAAGAACCTGTTCAATTGCGTCATAGAGATCTTATCGATAATTTACAAAAGAATGATCAATTAAATATTGATGTCCGTAATTTTGATGGAAAAGAGGCCATTGTATTAATGATCGTATACGAATATAATATTTGCGGAAAAGATTGAAATGATATCATATAGGAAGAAGAAATTCACTAAGATGGCACAGTAGGAAGTATTCGCTATCGCACTTTTTGCTATGGGAGAGTTCAATTTTCAGTATTATATATAGAACAACAAACAAATGTTCCTGTAGAAGTCAAAATTTTTTGCTGTAACAGCAAAAAATCACTTTTATAGCAAAAATTTTTCCAACGAAATCAAATTCCTCGTCAATACTATTTTCTGAAATATTTTTCAGAAAACACGCTTCAACTCCAAATTTGCACTTCTAGCTAGGCTAAAGAGTGGAATCTGACTATAAAAATTCTAGAATACAATTTTATGGTAGTTTTTTGTATTTTGATGAATGAGTGGTTATCACAAACGGCTCACCTCGAGAGACATTCGTTGAACTTCATAGTGAGAATGAGAAAACTCTGATAACCATCTGGAAAAGAAAAATAATACACAGAGTCACTGAATTTTTATTACATGAAAACGTTCTTCACGTACATCCTTGAAAAATAATTCAAGTTCTAGCTCGATGGAAAATTATTATGCCAACATATTTTCCTTAATAATAAATTTATGAAATCATATTTCCTCCTCGATGATTTCATACAAAAGATTTTTTTATGGTACACTCATTCTCTTTTCATCTCTCGAGTGCCAATATGGAACGCATAAACAAACATGTACACTCTAATACTCCACATTCTCGAGGTGGTCTATTTTCGTGTTGTATATAATCTGAGCTTAGATTATGCCCTCGTTCATTCAATACTAGTTTCAAGATGTTTACTGGAATTTCTTTGATCAACTCTTTCTTTAGTGAACAACAAAAATAAACATCACAATTATTCTTTCCTTCTTTTTCACTTTGAATACAGAAATGAGGATCTTCGTTATCCAAAACTCATCATTCAATTTCAACACCCTGATCGAAATTTTCTGATTTTCAATAATTGATAAACCCGATATTGTATAACTACAAATTTTTGCAAAAAATTCTTGATACTTGAAGAATTGATTTGAATGGTTCAACAATTCAAGTGTAATAAAAAAAAAAAAACATGAAAGAATTTAGGGGCGTGTGAAGATTTTTCGTGGTTTTGTTTCCATAGTTCGTGAATGTTACCCGAGTCGAAGATCAATGAGTAACCGGAGTTCAAGGTTTAAGGTTAAAGTGTCGTTGGCACGTGAAAAACACGACAATCTTCAAAGAAAAAGAAAAAAACCTAAATTGGATTCTCTCCTTGCTGCGACGTTGGTTCTTGCACGCCACGCAGTTTCTTCTTGATCTAGAAAGGCAAAAAGTATAATACGTACCCAAGTTCAAATCCTACCCGAAAAAAACCGAATTTTCTCTGTCTTTCATGAGATTGTTTTTCCATCATCATATAATCCTTCCAATGATAAATCGCTGTTGTCAGACACGGCGTTGTCGTTGGTTTTTTCTCGTCCAATAAAGAAGTTCAATGATCGTTTCGTGTTATAGAAATTATTGGAATTTCAGGTAATTGGCGAGAATTTCGTAGAAAGGAGGAAACGTTTTTGCTTTCATGTCATAGAAACTCATTCCGTCTTCATATGTTGAATCTTGATATCAAGATCTTCACTGTTTTTCTTCGGTAGGGATAAGAACTATAATACACCCACGGTGCAGTGAATCACGATGAATTTCAAAACTTCAAACATGTAATTTTATTCATCTCACAGAGGGATGAATCATATAATTTTCTTTTGTTATGGAATATTATTGTATGAATTTTTACTCCACAAAAATGAAGACATTTTTGAGGATTGAGATATGATAAGTTAAATCATTGCAATATTTATAGTATTCACAGGTTTCATTAGAGACACTAAAGTGACTCGTAACAACGTATAAAACTCAACAACATATAGTTTTTCTTTGAATTCTTTTAGGAACACTCAAATTGTATGTTCTACATAAATATCTTGTAACTTTGTATAGTTTTTCTCTTCAGTCTCAATCTAACAATAATTCAAATAAAACTGGGTAGGATCAGCTTTGTAAGATCCATTTAGTAGAGCGTCAAGTAATTTTCACGGAATATTAACCGTGATGTAATAGAAGAGAATTCCAAAGACATAATCCATTGTATCTAAATTTACAGCAGTAGAGAAGCATATGATTAGAAAATTTCTTTAGGATCTGTTTTCAATTTAAAACAGAATTTTCATATCATTTCATCCTATGGCAAAACTATTGTTAAGAATTTTTTAAATTGATATATACATATATATATATTTAAAAAACGATATCAAATTAGAATGATCATATTTTGTTCCAGGTTGGCGACAGAGTGGTTGCATTACCTGATCACAAAGCATGGGCAGAACTTGTCGTAGTGCCAACATCAGCGGTGTTTGCTTTACCACCTGGTATGAGTTATCTCGACGCCGCTGCAATGACCATGAATTATACCGTGGCCTATATGTTGCTCTTCGAATTGGCTCATCTCACACCTGGGAAGAGTCTTTTGTTGCACAGTGCAGGAGGTGGTGTGGTAAGTTTACGACTTCTTTTCTCGTGCATGTTTTCCATTGTAGTGTAGTTTGTTCGATTCAATGATCAAGAAGAAAAGATGATCTCTTTTTCGACAAACCATAGCACGGTTTCGCGTTTCCATCACAAAATAGATTTCATGGCAGAACGGAAGAGGAAATTTGATACCACTTTCATCAAGAAAATACATATTTTCCCGATGGCAAATCCAATGACTAACATAAATTATCTTTTTCGATTAGGTGTGCGGATGCTTTTCTTTTTCAATAATCACCAATTTCTATACGTTTGAGGTCAACGATTACGTAATTAACCACCACCGCGCCCACTCTAGTCACTTACTTTGAGATGACCCGCATGGAATTTGATTATTAAACTTGTTAATTAAACTTAATGCTCTCGAGAAGGGTCCTTATGACTACGTCATCGAGGAATTTCGAGAACAACCACACTTTATGAACCTCGACCCTTTCTCAATGCCACAAGATCAACAGCTTTCTACGCAATAATTGTATACTTGCATGTTATGGAATTAAGGGGGAAGAGTTGACATAATCAAATGATTCTGATGAGTTTGCAAGTTTACGTAATGTCACTTACATCCTCGTTCACGTGAAATATTCATGTATTGAAGCAAACCACGCTGAAAAGGAGAATTCAATTATTGTTGCACAAATAATGTATTTGATACAAACAATCAGCGTTGACAAGAAAAGAATAGGATATACCGTTGATGCAAACTAAACGTGTAGCATCGAGAAAGTTTTCCACGTTCGAAGTAGTTTACATTATCTTGCGCACATTATCGTCTTTCTACTCGTGAGTAATATAATGCGTTTCTGTATATTTGAATCCTACTAATTTCAATTTAATTACCCGGCGCCATCGGTAAATTACAAGTCTCATAATCCTCACGAATGCAGGAACTAAATACATAAGAATCTAATCAGACTGCATAGTTTCTAAGGCGATACCGTCATTATCATGATGTGATTTGAAAAGTACTCGAGTTTTTGTCTAGACACTTTATCGCGTCCAAGAGAAACTAATATTCCTAATTACTCTCTTCGTCAAAGAAATTGTGAATAATTAAAAACACATGAATCGTGAGTGATCATTCTTCATTTGAGAATACAGTAGAATATGTTTAATGGAACTAATCAAATACTGAAGTCATTTTCCAATGATAGAATATCAGATATCTTGTTACAGGTATAAGCATTTGTAAATTTAAACCCCCTCTTTTAACTCCGACAGTTATAAGAAAGAATCTTTTCACAAATTCTTCCAAAGTCCTGTACAGCACAGACGAATTCCAATTTTTTATTATTATGTAGTGTATGAAAATTTGATAGAAATTTCAATACAGAATTTTATATCATTCACAAGGCTCCTTGTCTTTGAAAATCAATAGATCCAATCCTTGGGATGAATTCTTTTCGCTTAGAAATATATTTTGAAAATTGGATAAAAAAATTCGCTGTTTTTTTTATTCGACGATTCTTATCTTCTGACAAATTTTTCAATCTAAATTCTTTACGCTTCAAGATTCCAAAAGTAATTCTCAAGCGTATCTGCTGTGTGAAGATAACTTGTAAATTCACTGACATGATAAATTTGAAGCGAGATATCCCGACAAACCATTGAATCAATGAAGAATAATCACATCCTACGAATGAAACGAATGGATGATCCAACGAACAAGAATAAAAAGATAATCACGCGATTAGTAGGATCGTTTGAATGATGAAATACATGGGTTCATCAAATCATAACCATACAATTAGAATTTCGTACGATAAAAATGCAAGAAAAAATGTGGATGAGTTAATTGGCTCGTTAAAATGCAACTGTTCTTTCGAATGCCCACACCACCCGTTGATTAAAAGTCAGTTAATTTCGTATTTTCTTCACCGTTAATATCAAGGATTTTTTCAAGGCAATGGGCCAGAACAGTGATAGTCCATGGTGTATATTTGTCGCGTAACAAGAATCACTGATATATTCGAAGAAGAAAAACATTAAGGAAGTAACGAAATATCACACGACAGGATCATTTTTATCGTTCGACTCGATCCTCTTGTTATAAAACACATATTCTTCGGACGTTACGTACAATCATTCGAGAATGGGTAAACATTTGTAATATCAATCATCCTCGTTTCTTTAATTGTTTATGCGATATCAAAATACCCGACTTGGTTTATCATCTCAATAATTCTGTACATCAAAAGAAATTGACTGTTCGTCTGATAAGGAAGAAAAAACAATCCCAATATTTGTTTCCAACTTATCTAGAGTATCTCTAATTACGTGTTGCTTACGTCCATGAACCTTGAAATCCCCTTTTCTCTCATTATCAACGCGTTAAGAACTTTCTATATTTATACTTAATCAGTATCCATGAGAGGATGCCCCTTTGACAATCTTCGACGGCTACTATTACAAGTTGCTTTCATTGTCTTCTTTGTGACCGAGTTTATTTTCAATGAGCATCGAAATTCCCCTATTGTGTATCATCGCATCGTTCACATGAAAATCTTCTTGGTAATTACATTGTGACGAGAGACAGAGAAAGAAGGAGGTTATAACGCTTCGGATAAATCACTGTACGACCCAAGACATTACCATGGTATAACTTCTTTCATTGCGTATTATAAAGAGACTCTTCTTGTCGCTAGTGGCCGAGTTTATTATAGCCGTGAACGAGTACACTGTTATTATATCTCTCGACTTCGACGCTCGATATTAATGGTTGGAAATATTTCATTTTATTTGCCGATCGGGAGCAATCTGGGTGCCCTTCGCGGTAAATAATATCACCCTAATCCCTCTTCTATATCGACTTCGTTTGTATAATACAGAAGGAAGAGGAGAGGAAGGTCAGATAAACGCGAAAGGCAAACTTGCGAGGGCTCGGCGGCGTATGCGTGTATACCAGTGCATACGTGCTTGTATGAAGTTCGAACAACGATAATTAATCCGTTAACCATTAATTCTTCGAGGATCGAAGATACGATCGAAGATATACTTCGCTCCGCGAAACAGGTCTTCTCTTGTTCTTGCGAGTATTTATTCAGAAGATTTTATTGCCAACTATTGAGTTCCATAACGTACGAATTCTATAAACGCATCATTGATAATCGTATCATAATCAAATTAAATTGAATTCCGTAATAAGGAAGAGAAACTGATTATTGGAATGGAATAATCGTTGGATTTAAATACTTGATTTATGATCATTCTCTATATGCTGTTACAAGATCTTACCATAAGTCTTAGAAAATGATCAAAGTAATTTCTAGTAGGATTATTACATCTTTGTCACTCAAAGAGTCAATGAAGAGTCCAAGACTCATAAATGTATTTGCACAACCATTGAAGATTCAAACATTTATAATGGACGTTTCCCTCTCACTATCGCGTATAACGTGGTCATTTAATTTCCAATTGAAGTAGCCAAACTTTGACCATAACCCATCGAAGAAGTTCGTTATATTCTCTAATGGTTCTGCCTACACTTAACGCCGAGAGTTTCGGCAAACTCTCGTTGAATTTGTGAAGATGTGGAGTATCGACTGAGGATAAATGTAACGCCGTACCGAAATACATTCGACTCGAATGAAAACAATTAACAGAGCTGAGATTTCACTCGTTTTCCTTTCGAAATGATGTGATTTATTTTTCAATTACTTCGATAAAAAAACCTATTAGCTCGTGATAATTTGCGAAGCATCGGTGAACGCATTGCAGTATTTAAATCCTGATATTTTTAATTGAAAAACAAAAAAAGATTTTGAAAGGTAATTATCGTTCAACGCTTGAAACACAAAAGTCAAAGAACGAGATAATTATTCATTAAAGTTTGTGTATATTCTTTGAAAAACAAAACAAGCAGACAAAATCACAGTGATCTTGTGACGTATATCAAGAATGAAATTATATTTACAAATTATCGGAAAGTGCATCAACGAATGATAATGTCATAATTATCTGTCTATCTTCGATTTGAAAAAGGAATTTGTGCTTGGATAATGTTAATGTACCTCATAAGGAATTAATAAACACTCTACTAGATTTATAGTATTTGATTGAAGAGAATGAAATTTTATTGACTTCATCAAATCGCTGATAGATAGCCCGTGATAGGGAATCACTACAGTTTTTTTAAACTGTGCAAAGTCGGGAGTGACAATTTAGTAGAGATAATGTATGTATTTGTAAAAAAAAGAAAGGCTCTCTCTTTGAGAAGCTATTCAACTTCATTGAGTTGTAGTAATGATAGAATTGATTAGCTATGTAACTCAAACTCCGATGAGATTTTGTACACAGGGTGTGGCAAAAACACACAGATCAAATTTTTTTCTTCAGAATTCAAAGATCATCATCATTCACAATATTTTGAATTATTTCCCTGAGCTCTAGACGTGAGAAATTCAAATGATTCGTTTTGAGATGAATTTATCGAGAAACCGATGGACGATTGAATCATAGAAATTCAATGACAATCTGAATCATCGACACAGTTGATCTTGATACACGTGCTCAATGTCACGGTCTTTTCTCATCGACGGCGTAAATGTGGTTTAAGAGCCGAAGAGAACGGTTTCCCAGCACGTGGTGTGCGTACGTACGGCTGGTCGGTCAGGTTGGTCTCAGACGGGCGCGGCCCATGACGATGGTGGTCGATGAGAGAGCGAAGGGTTGCCAAGCAACCCTCACACCCTTACCGTATGATCTCGACTAGCCTATCCCTACCCTTCACCCTTTCGTTTTCTTCTCTTTTTCACCGAGGTTTCGCTGTGTAGATTTCATCTTCTCAACTTTTGCCTGTACACGACTGGTCGGATGGCGGCAGCGGCGGCTGCTGCTACGTCGATGGTTAAGATGAGGAGGAGAAGAGAGGCTGGTGACTGCGGGGGCGCGAGACACCACGTTATAGTAGTTGACTACGGGTGTAACCTGTTGAGTCGTATTGATCCCGACGTTTCTCCGCTGCTCTTCTTCTACCCTCTTTTCCTTCTTGCGTGCCGTCGTCTTCTTCATCGTCCGCGAAACGCGCGCGCGCGCGCGCCTGTCTTCTAAAAAAATAGAAGAATTGTTTGCCTAACATATGTTACTCTTCTTCTTATCGGAACATTCAATTTTGTACGAGTTATAAATTGATATTTCTATTCGTTTGAATAATGCATCTTATTTTGAGCAAGTATTATTCGTATGATGTACAAAAATCAAAGAGTAATCAACACTTTTTGTAACCATTTGGGATCAATAAAAGTCAGATCTTCATCTTATTTTGAGATTAATCTTCAATCTCTTTTTGGTTGAGTGAAATTCTTCACTCGTCTTTTCAACTCACATCACAAACGTTAGGCGACGAAGCTGATTCATTGAAATCATTGTAATCAAATATACTCTCCACGGAATACAATGAATCATTTCAAATACGTATCAACTAATAACAAGAAAAATTTTCAAATGATCATCTTTGATTCATTTCCACTTGAAATTCATGTGATAAATTACAAACAAGGCGTTGAAACAATATATATATATATATGATAATGAATAACATTCAAAATGATTTCACTTTCAATCATTTTTCATCATCACCATAACTTTGACACACGCTCGGAGATCGACCGGATGAATGAATGTTCAACGATGATTCAGACCTGGTATCTCTCATGAATTATGCACTTCATAATGACCCTACAAGAAAGAGATTACGATCGATGTTGAAAATTTCAAAGTAATGTTCTACGTTGTGCGATGATATTTTGAAACGCGTCTTCAATGAGTTTGGAATTTGAGAGAGAAATTCATGTCTTTCCTTTTTTCTTTCGCTAATCAGAGCGTGAAACATATGTGATATCATAAAGTGTCCATACACATCAATATCAATAGTTGTTTTTTTTTCTACATGAAAGTTATAAAAATGATAATCCATAAATACTTGAATGAAAATATATCTCATTACATACAACTTGATATCAATGAAATTCCATTCCATTTGTACGCACTCATTCATTAGTCGTTTCAATCAAACAAAAAGTACTCTTTAGTCTTTGAAAACCCAAATAAACGTGACTAAGCTTGTTTTTCATCATGTCATCCTAAGTAGGCTCTTGAGTTCATACTAATGATGATAGTATTTGAGATCGTAAATAATGTCTCGGCATCAATAACAACAAAAACAATTTTCAATTCTGAATGATGATTTAATTCATTCGTAAAGTTTTTGAATGGAAGAAGTACAGATTTATATTTATAAATTCAACATCAAATTAATGCGAGATTTATAATATGTTTTTAGATAATCGAAAATTTTAATTACGCGCTGCTTTTCTATTGAATGAGATATTAAACATTGAATTCCACTTGAAAACAATTATGATTCGATGTGATTATGTAATTTAAAAATAATTAAAACTTTTCTTACTGTCTACAAGGGAAATTCATTTATTAAAATATCTCAGCTTCATCGATGTGACACAATTGTATTTGTTTCACCAGACCTCGCTATTGGGGATCATAACCAGACACCCTCTTGTAGGATTCCACTTGAGCAAACCCTTCTTCATTGTCTCGGCATAAGAATAACCCTGCCTCCGTTTCTTTATATGCGTTCTTGCACGAAAGGAAAAGTCCATTGCACCATGGTTTACATCATTTCAAAGAATGAGTTTCATTTACTTGTTATTCTCTTTTCCATTCATTTGACAATGATCCACGTTTCAATTCTACTCAGCAATTTCTGTTTATAAATATAATGATGGTAATTTAAAAACTAACCGATTAATGATACATCATATTTCAATTTTTATTCAAAAAGAGAGATGAGAATCTTTGACGCGCAGTCCACGTATTTCATTAATAATAAATACATTTTCTTACAAGAATGAAGTCATTTTGTATGGTAAGAATTTGTTTTTCCCTGTGATACGACGATATCATGAAACAGTAATTCTCCAATCTTCCACGTGGATTGCAATATTTACTCGTACAATGCTTTATCTCGCTTGTTTTTTTTATCATTTTTTTTTTCAAGGCTTTGTATAAGAGTAAAAGTGCTTTTGAGCCTGAAGCCCTCCGGGGCTGGCTGGTAATTTCTCTCGTGTTGGGAGAGGAGAGAAAAAGAAAGAATAACGTCGAGAAAACTAAACGAGAGAGAGTATATATATGTGTGTGTGATGAAAAGGGAGAAAAGGAGAGGGACCAAATACTTAGATTGCAATACAAAAAGGAAAGGGAAATCCAAAAAGCGGTACTTTTCCTTTGTTTTTCTTTTTATTCTTCCTTTTTTTTTTCACTCTCTTTTACCAAGTCAAGTGTTTCTGCTATGTTTTTTTCATCTGCGTGATTCTCTTTCACAAAGGATAAACCGCCTCAAAGTATAAAATTTTGTATATAATATATACTCATTTTTCAAACTTTGTATTTTGTACATTATCTTTGAATCTACGAAAGAATAAGATATGACTGTGCTCGGTAAAACCAATTGTATTAGTTCTGATTTTTTGAAAATTTGCTATAAAAAAGGGAAGATTCAGTGACGTTATTGTAGTCCTTACTACAATTTTTCTCTTTACACAGTCGAAGAGAACGCGTACAGCAGTTGAGTTTAAACATTGGTTTCTACTGATAATAGAAGGGCGTGTTTCAAAATCGATTGCCTTTATTTACTCTGTACCTTTTTCTAATTCGAATTTATGGCTTGACTCTTTCTTCCTGCACATGGATATTCTTTCCTTGGTCTTCTTTTCACGTACCTTTCTCGTCATAAAGACAAGCCGCAAATTGTCGGAGGTAAGCTCGTTGTGCTCACAAAACTGAATGTAAGACGATCGACTCTGCATTAACTTCACCCGGAAATTTGTGGCCTTTCTTTGTGTGTATCTAGCAATTACACGCTAAACTTGTTTTTGCTCCTCTAAAATTATTATTTAATGTTGCTTTGAACTGAGATAATTAGATTTTTGGAATAAAAAGCGTTGTCTTAAAAAATATGAAAATTCACCCTATATAGAAACAATTTTCATTCAATTCTACTTTCTTTTTTCTCTACCGAAAGTAAATGTGGACTCATTCCATTGTATATCTTCAACAAAATGCATTGTTTAACAACTTGAGAAATGACTCCACTTTTAAATCGCTGTGGGCCTCTCAAGCATAGAATTTTGAAAGATAGAAATGTATCCCATGCAGTACAAGTTCTTAGAAACAGCACTACTTTATGATGCCCTTAAAATTTTAAGACAGCTTTTTAACCTCATAAAATGTCACTTCTGAGAACCATGCTTTAGAATGTCTGTTAACGAGCATGTTTGGAAGATAAGATAATTTCGAACTAAAGTGGAATAATTCGAGTCAACAAGCAAAAGGCTTTGTAATTAGTACTCGAATAATTGAATGTTAGTTTCATGAAATATTTGTTTTACTCATGCCCTGGAGGATCCATTGATATCAAATTTATCAAACTCATTCTCTCAGTCGTGTAAGTAATGCTATTTTTAATAGCGCGTTTCTCTTCTGTATACTTTTCCTTTTAACTTCACTCATACAGAATTTCTTGCGTGCAACTCTACCACGGTACGTACCAATTTGTGGAAAAAAAAAACAAGTGCGTACAGTACCGGTATGAACACTACTATCCTCACTCAATCCGAAGCAGTTCTTCCATTTTTTTTAAAGGGACAGCAAGTTCTTCCGCATTTATTTATGCAAATCTTGTTTACCTTCAGAATAATATGATCGATCTTCACTTTCTATGTATACGAATGATATTTCGAATTTGTCACGCGAGAATTGTATTTGACAGATCACAAAATCCTACTCCAAATTGGTAATTATTCATACATTTGAGAATTCTCACACCGAACATTGTCGTTGACGGTAATAATTTATCAGTGATTAGATGTTCGCTTATCATACAAGAACAATGTGTTTTCTAATGAAATGCAATTCACAGCGGCTACTTAACATTCTGGGTCGTGCAGCTCCTTTTTATTCATTTTTCTTTTCCTGTCTTTTTTTACTTTCGCTCTTCTTGAGTCCGAAAAGAACCCCCTTCACCTCGCATCAGTCTTGTTGGATATCGAATTCTCAAGAAAAGAAGAGGTTGAGAAAAAAGAAAAGAAAGAAGAAAAAGAAGAAGAAGAAGGGAGTCTCGATTCTTGGAAATAATGAATGCCACTTCTGTTGAAAATCTCGAGCAAGAGCCCCACTTGATGATACTTGTTCTTCTTAATCTCGAACGTTCTCTTTCCCTAATAACTCTGCTCTTATACATATCAGAAAAGAAAAGGAAATGATATTGTGAAACATCCAACTATCCTTCTCTCTGCCTGATCTATGTCGAACATCTCTGCGTCTTCGGAAGAGGCAGAAAATTCGGTTTAAATTTATGTGTCGAAAGAATGCATGTGATGTAAGAATTCACATGTGCGGGAGAAAACAAGTATTATCAAAATACAGATGATAATGCAATCAATATAGATGAATAATTATTACGTTATTATATGTTTTAGGGTCAAGCTGTGGTGCAACTTGCCAAAACCGTCAAAGATGTTACCATCTTCGGTGTTTGCAGCAAATCTAAGCACGAAACTCTTAAAGCAGCTGGTACCATCGATCACCTTTTGGAACGTGGAACAGACTACAGCAGTGAAGTCAGAAAGTACGTTAAAGAACAAAAGTTGATACAAATTTGACATTATTCTAATTCATTGAAAGTGATTGTATACACTGAGGAAAAAAAGTCATTACCTAAGAGAACACGGATCAAATAGATTATTTTCAGGTTGATTTAGCTTTATTTTGGAGTTGAGACAAAAAAAAATAATGTTTTATAAATACAATTGGATTTATAAGTGCTCGTAGAATAATTTGACCCACAGTGATGTTAAGTCTTCCACGAATTCCAGTACACTTGAATAGTTCATAAAATGTTTTTCTTTTCAATTTGATTAACCAAATTTTTCCCTGTTCTGTTGTTTCTAATGTAGAATATCGCCTGAAGGAGTGGACATTGTTTTGGACTGCTTATGCGGTGAAGAGTGCAACAAAGGATATGCCCTTCTCAAACCTATGGGACGGTACATTCTTTACGGTTCAAGTAACGTTGTCACTGGTGAAACTAAAAGTCTCTTCTCTGCTGCCCGAGCTGTAAGTCATTCTACATATCTTGAAGTCACGCTATCGTAAATTAGACTTTAAAAGTCATCGTAGAACGAATATTGTTCACAGCACGCGATTATATATAATTTGTTTGGGAAAGCATCTCATTTTCATTTAATTTCATTTTGAGCAGCTCAGTATTTTTTTGGAATGAGAATGAATTTTCTGTGTTCAGTTTTAGTTTTGCTCTTTCCCCTACATTAACAATAAACAATGAACTTGATATTGAAACAATCATAAGAGATATTTAAACGTCTTCAAGAGCAACTTAACGAGTATAATATATCGTATGTGAGTTGGAAAGTGTCACAAGATCCTCCTTAATTTCTACTCTCCTTATGTCTATCAGTAGGACAAGTTACGGTATAGGGAAATTGATTTATATCTCTTATGTCATATACTCGTAAGACTTTGAAACACACGACACACAACGTGTAGTGTACCGATGTGGAATAAGAAATATGAAATTACAATGTTACCCTCAACACGTATATATATTTGACCCGGAATATTGAGTATCCAACCATATAACCGCATCTAAGTCATTTTACCATCAATAAAAGTGAACTAGAATATTGAATATCTTCTCGATGTTCATCAGTATTCTTTTATAAAAAATATATTGAGGTGAAAGTATTACGGTTAACTAACTGTTCCTTTTCCCCTGAGGTTTTATCTTGAATTCTAAAGGAACAGATAATTGAAAAAACTCCGTGTCTATACTATGGCTTACTAATATTCTTAACTGTATCAGGTAATGTTTAAAGACTATACAAAAATTTTGATATCGTAAAAAAGAGTATGGTTTATGAGGGTCACCATGCGTTTGGAATTCAAGAAAAACGTTTAAAATATACTTGTATTACACAGACATATGTGAATATTGTAAAGCACCTCTACTCTTTTTGAGGGGTGTTCTTTATCACTCTTGAACGTGTAAAAACAGTCTTAAAAAAGAATGTATTATGATTTCAGTGGTGGCAAGTCGATAAAGTCTCCCCCATCAAGTTATTTGATGAAAACAAAACTCTATCTGGCTTGAATTTGCGCCATTTGATGCATCAACACGGAGGTCATGATTTCGTTCGGAAAGCTGTGAGTCAGGTGTTCAAATTATGGGATGATGGTAAGATTAAACCAGTAGTCGACTCAACGTGGGCCCTCGAGGATGTGCCAGAAGCCATGCAAAAAATGCACGATCGCAAGAACATCGGCAAAATCGTCTTGGATCCAAGTTTGGATCCCAAACCAAAACCAGCGACTCCGGCAAAGGGCAAGTCGAAGGATAAAAAGTCCGCCAGTCAAGAAGATAAGAAAGCGTCCAGCGTAGAGGGAGAGGATGGCGATAAGAAGAAAGAGCCAGAATTGACCAATGGCACTTCCGAAGATAAATCCGATAGTGGTTAGTGAATGATTTTCAATTTTTTTCGCTTTTCGACTTTGAAAAAAAAAAAAACATTTACATAAAACAACATTTTTTTCTATGTTCACAGATTCGAAAGAAAAAGAATCTAGCTGAATTCACAATTCTAGTTGATGAACTTAAAGACAGAAACAGCCGGCATTTAGAAGTCCAAGAACCTTCGACCAATTGATTCAATCGGAGAACTGTATCGATCATCTAAAACAGTAAATAAGTTCAAAATCAACTTGATTGTATAAGAAAAAAGAATCATATGCAGATGATTAGGAAGAAACTGTTCTATCGGTTGGTTAGAGCAAAGTTCTAATTTACAACTGTTAAAATTTATATTTTATTTCTTATTTTCTCCTTCATAAATCGCTTGAAATTTGAAGTAAAAAAACGTTTTATTCTCAACAAAATTGTCGATCTATTCAATTCGAAAGACATATTTTTATTTTCTCAAAGCTCGAGCGCACAAGATGAAATTTTATATATTTGACACGTGATGTTTAATGTATTCCGGAATTTACTTCACATCTTTCAGAACTTGGGCTCTATGCTTTTGTTTCATCTGCAAATACAATGACCGAAGTTTCTTTTTTCTTGCAATACATTTGGAGATTTTTTTTTCTAATTTTTAAATGCGATGGGATGGTTCATCGTTTAAAAGAAAACAAATAAAAAGCCAAGAACCAAAAAAAATTTTATAAAACTCCATGTGGTCCAGAGTAGTTTGCAGTGTATAAAAAATGTTAAAGTTTTGATTAATTTTTTTTTTTTTTTTTACATGTAAACCGACCAAGAATGATTTTTGATTAATTATTGAAACATGTACTGATCTTTATTTAACGTTTTGATATATCGATAATAATGGTTATTCGTAATTTAAGCAGCAAACAGTGATATCACATTTATCTAGATTTTTTATGCCGATTTTGCAAAACATATTGTACTATTTTAATAATTTGTAACGTTTTTTAATAACATATATCGAAACTATATCTTTTTTTATGAAAAAAAAAATATATATATATAAATATAAATATATATATTTATATGTATATATATATATATAAACACACACATATGTATATGTAATCGACGACTATTCTATAATAAGTATATATTTTTAAAACAACATTCGGTAAAAGATTCTTTCAGATCTCGAAGTTTTCAAACATATCAAAAACTGTCGAGGCACTGAAATCTGACTTTCCGAAACAAAAAGTATAATTTCAGTGCCTGAAAATTTTAGATTTTGATAATAAATTGATAATTTTTATAATTTTTGGATAAAAAAAGAAGAAAACAAACAACGATACCTTTGATACGAAATACACATACATTATGTACATCCAAGTTTTCAGTCGAATCCGCTTTATAACAATGATCGTAAGAATGATCCAACTTTGATTGTCATTTGAAATTTAAAGCCATATTAACCTTCAATCATTTTACATTCAGTATATGTGCAATAAGTGAATATAGATTTAAATAGATTGCTGAAACTCAGACTCCAGAGACTTATTGATTTCATATTTTCTTTTATTCGTAGTTGATACAAAAGGAGAAAAAAAATTGAAGCTTTCATCCAAACGTTTATATGTTGCGAATTATTTTATTTTCGATCCCAAGAAAATGAAAGAAACATCTTATTTTACAATTAAAAACAATAATATACGCGGCCTAATGTGTTCTTTTTTTCTTTCTTCTATATATCGTAAAAGAAACATCCATCTCTCTGCACTCGGCAACGCAACACGAATTTACACACGATTAGAAGAGATTAGTTTATATTTTGATATCGATTAACACAAAACTTTTAGTATTCATATTAGCAAATAGAACTTCTTGGACAGAAACATTGTCAGAAATCTCTAACAAGAGGGTGGTTTCATGTATAAACCAGATATTTTTGTGGGAGAGACAAAGTATAGTAAATTGGCTCAATAACTCTAAAGGTATTAAAAAATTTGGAACATCACGTAATTGAGTTGATGGAAACGAAACTGTCAACATACATTTAAGAAAATTTGAAACTAACGATGTATTATCTACTTAGGATGAGATTCAAGAAAGTGGTTTTGAACTGTTGGTTATGTATTCGTCATAAAATAATCAAAGTTTAATGAAATTCTGTCGTATAAAATGATGATATTTTTCATCTTTCTGTGATCGATGAAAGAAAAATAATTGGCCAACACTTATATGTCATTTATCTATTATCTTTAAAACTCTATCAAAATACAGTTTCTACTTGGCACCCCTCCTTTTTACATCAAAAACTGTTACCATTTACCATGGTCTGTATAAAAGAGATTCGAGATTTCTCTGACGTGAAAAATAAAAAATTGAGAACAAAACGAATAGAGAGTGAAAAAAAAAATTATATATAATGCATATCTCTTGAAGAAAGGAAACGTTGGATCAATTTTTATGTAGCCAACTCATTTAGGATTTGATAAAAATGTTATACACCTTATCTATATTATTATAGTGAAATACATTATCATTACCGAACTGAATACTCGACCAGGAGAATTGATGTAAGCATATATGTACGTGTGTTTACATCAGTTATATTTAATATAAAACAAAATTAACTCTTGTATCGAAAAATGATGAATTCATTACTGCCGTATATCAAGGTCAGCGCTTGACCCGTGAAGTGGACACAATGCTCTCATTTTGTTCCAAGTCCCTTGTTCGATAAAAGAATACATAATTACTATCTACTTACTACTACTACTAACTTATTCATTGGACAAGAACAAAAACAAATATACTGATCAACGTGGCTGTATATTTTGGGATGTCTTTTAAAATACAGCGAAACAAATCAGTTGGGAGACGTTAGAAAAGAAAATCATTGAAAAAAGAAATGCATGCAACGATCATGACATACACGTGTACACACACAACATACTGTATATTTTACGTAAGGCTTTAAATGTTTCATAAGATAAACTCTATTATATTATAACTATATATTTGTATCAACCGTTTTGTCATGCAATTCCTTTCGTCTGAACAATTTGAAGCACTTGAGAAAGTGGAATAACGAATTTCGAAAGACGAGCTATCCTTTGAAATTCTTCATTGCCAATTGTTTTCTTTCTCTGTTTATATCAATGATGAAGATTTCTCAGCACTTTGTTAATGACAATGCTATTGTTTCATTTCCGAATGTGTACAGAAAAAACACAAAGGTCGAAGCAAGAGGATTATCATTCTTTTAGAGCTACTTTGTGTTTCTTCGAAGAAGAAAAAGAGTTGATATGAAAACGAGTGCGATGCTGGAGAAATGCCAATTGATTCATCTTTAATGCTAATCGATTAGTTGATATTGTATGTATAATAAATACATGAAGAGTACGAAGATCATAATAATCCGATTTCAAGCTCAACTTTTCAAAATAAAGAAGGGTAAGGATACATAAAATAATGATTACCGTTGGCGCGACACGGAGAAGAACAGGCTATATGCATTTTTTCTAATAATTCTGAAATTTTATCATTTCGGGGAACCGGGACCTAGTTATACGAAAGGATGTCGCGAACACGAGAATATGTGTAAAAATGTAAAATATCTCGAAGAACAAAACAGAGGTCCGATCGAGCGAAATAGATGCTTTTCCAATAATCTTTCTATTCTTGAATATTCTTGCCTTAATTTCATTAATTAAAATGAAAGAATAAAGGAAGATGATTTGTCTTCGCTGATCTCCCCGAAAGCTTGATCTATAGATTGTATTTTTGGCTTATTATTGTAAGACTGACTATGTTGCTATATTAAAAGATTGCTTCAAAAACATTTTCACGATAGCCAATGTTTTTCAACACCTTTCTTCGTTCATTTTAATTTTCGTTAAGAAAGTATGATTTTCATCGAATGGAGCAGCAAATTTATTTTATAGTTGCTCAAAACTTTAACAATTTGAATTTAAATTACTAGTTTCAAAATGACGTGGGAGGTACAGTTTGGATTTTAAGAAGTCGTTTAATCATGGAGAAATGAATATATCGGGCATATTGAACTCCCTAGATTAACTTTATCGGAATGAAATAATTCATGAAATGAGCAAGAGAGAGTGTAAGACTTTCCCGGTAGAGCCTGTGTCAGGGTTTTTTCCCATGGATCGGAACGAATTCGGAGATCCAATTGGTTCGTGGATAGTAACTGACTAGAATTCCCTAAGAATTTTAGTCCATGGGAGATGAACTCCAAACTGGAATTTCCATTGAACGTTATAATATATTGGAACGCGTACTCCCTAGATATTCAATGGAATAGAAAAAGAAATCCTTCGTCAGGGAGAGAGAAAAGCAGTGAATGGGCGAGAGAGATCGCGTTACCCATCCATCTTTTACCTTCACTGCAAGCATTGTGGAAATCTTCCATGTTTTTAGCGAAGATCCCAGATAGCACAAGAGTTCCGAAAGAGCTCATGATGAACACAAAGTATTCATACAGAACTTTTTCAGAGTTCTTGTACTATTTGGGATAACACACAAGAATCCCAAATAAATACTGAAAAAATAACTCTTTTGGAATACAAAGTGTTCTTGAAGAGTTTCCAAAAGAATTCGAGGCCTCTTGAAATTCTATGAGACTTCTTTGAGAATTTGAAACCTCTGAGGTATTATTTTTGTATAGTCTCTATGACGAAAGTTTTTTGAGGAGCGCGCACTTCAGTATGTTATAGAATGCAATGAGTAGAGATCAGTGAGTGTCTCTGCTCCGAAACAGGGAAACTGCTGGAAACCCCGGATAGATTTCAATAAAAATTCGATACTTTTGATATGAAAAAAGGAGCTTGTACATGCTTCCGACACTTGTGCGAGTTTCACAAACTCAATGAGAAGAAAAAGGACACAAGTATTGAAGTTTGCACGCCCAGATAGCACACGAGTTCATAATGAATGCAATATATCCATATAGAGTTCTTTTAGAACTTTTGTGCACAAATGTTGGAAGCATCCTGTATCTCCTATCCAGTATGTACCCAGACAGCACACAAAAATCTCAAATGAATTCTGAAAAAAAAAACTCTTCTAGAATACAAAGTTTTCTAAAATTAGATTCGTCAGACATTTGCGAGTTCCGTTGAAATTCTATGAGATTTCTTTGGAAATTTCAACGGAACTCGCAAATGTCTGACGAATCGAATTCTTTTCAAACTCTTCAAGAACACTTTGTATTCCGAAAGAGTTCTTCAAGAGCTCTTTTTTCAGAATTCATTTGGAATTCTTGTGTGCTGTCTGACTACAGAAATTTGCTGGCAATTCATTGTTGTTCAAGTGAAAACATTTCTAATTAATTAACAATGGAATTGGCCACAAAGATCCATCGGAAAGAAGGAAAAGGATTAGGGGGTGCCCAGATAACACATGGAGAATTCTTTTTCGAGAGCAAGAATAGAACTCTTCAAGAATTCTTTTCGAACTAATGAATTCATATAGAGCTCTGGAGGAGTTCAATCTGTCGGACATTAACAAGCTCTTTGAGAATATCAGAAGTATTGTTTGAGTACTCTTAAAGAACTTGTTAATGTCCGACAGATTGAACTCCTCCAGAGCTCTATATGAATTCATTAGTTCGAAAAGAGTTCATGAAGAGTTCTATTCTTGCTCTTGAAAAAGAATTCTTCGTGTATTATCTGGGTGCTCTGGTCAATTTTTCCACTACAAAACTACTAGGTCGTTTCAACCTTTTCTCTCCATTAATATTCAATTAAGTATATTAAACTTTGGATCGAAAAATTCGAAATTGATCAAACAATCCGGGTCTGGTCCGTTGGTTGTTCAACTAAACAGTTATAATTAATTGGAGCGAAAATTCGTTATTAGTCAATTAGAAACCTCCATTAAGTTTTTTGAAATTGTATCAAATATAACCCGTGTACAATGATTTCGAAACCAGAGCCCGGCTTCTCTGATTTATTCGCAATTTTTGTATTTAAAGATTATTGTAATTAATTGAGTATGAAGGATGTAAAACGGTTGAAAAGATCTAATGGTTTTCTGGGCAAAAAATCGCCCAGGGGACACTCTTAATTGAACCCACTGTGATAGAAATCAGCATACCTGAAACGATTCTGATTGGATCCGCTGTTTTGACGGTATCATTAACCAATGAAGTTTTATAGAACTTGATCAATCAGTCGTTACATCTTGAATCGGCCAGAGTTGCCAGCAAAAACCGCCAATTTCTTGTTGATTGGTAATTTCTTTGAGAATCAGGAATACGATTGGTCAGTTATATAAGAAACAGCCAATCACTGGAGTTGGCGGCTTTTTGCTGGCAACTCTGGAGTTGGCCAGACTCCGCTATGTGGACTCTACCTTATATAGAGATCCGCGCCAACGGTTGGCTGGATTGCGCACAGAAGTTTTCGAATTATTCGTCCAACATTCAAGTATTCCGCGCGTTCTCGTCATTATATATGTAATTTCGGTGTCGCGATAACGAGTGATAAGGACTTCGGGGCTCAATAATGCTGTATTTCAAATATAAACGTAAGGAGAAATTGAATTTTATAATGATGAAAAATAGTATTCGTCTATCTGAAGCCAACTAAAAAGAACGTATCATTCCTTGGGAGTGATTTTAAACAACATAATCCTCAGAATTCGAATATACCGGTCAACCTTTCTATATGCAGAGAGACGACGGTTGACGAACTTTTGAAAATCATAAACTGAAATTCGTATTTCAAATGTCGTTTGGAATTGTCATTAGATCACGAAGTATAAAAAATATACCTTGGCTAATTAATATTATTATAATGTTTTCGGATCTAAAAGTATGCTGAATTTTTTACACAGGTATCTTATATTCTAATAACGGAAAATCGTATTTTTGTTTATCTTTTGCTTGAGCGGTATGAATGCGTGAAGTTTGGTTTTCTCAATATGTTCACTCGATAGGAAAAATCTCTCACATATCTCTGTTCTAAGAAAAATTATAAGATTTTTTCTTAAAATTACAACTTGATGGATAAGTATAAAATTGATTCGTGATGATGAATAATTTTTTATCTGCAATATTTACAGAAATTCATCCAAATGTATCCTATGTGGTTCAAAGTTACAATGCTCTTATCATTTATGGTACTTGAGGGAAAATTTACTATCTATTGTTGAACAAAAATATTAGAAACAACAGTAGTATTTAAATATTATAATGTTTTATAGAGTTCATACATATTTAATATGTATTTTCAGATGACAAAACATATTATATCAATTATTGAAACTGCTCTGAAAGTTTTATTATGTAAGGGATTGTTGGTTAACGTAATGATGGCGAACTTTCAAAAGAATTGACCCTTTTTTATATATAAAAAGTATATCGTTTTTATTTAAATCTATGAAAATTAGATTTTTTTTTTTATCGCCATCATTGAAGTAAAGTGAGAAGTTGGGAGAAGTGAAGACTATCAACTGTTCCTGTATATCGTGTGTTTAGAAGTGATCCAACTCATAAAAAATGATTTATGATGTCAAAAACCCTATCTCACATGAGTTCCATCACTTTTAACGCACAACTATGCAGAAATAGTTTGACACTCTCCTATCTCAACTCTCAAGCATATTAATTGCTAGAATCAAAATCCAACATTCATTCTTATTATTAATTTGATTTTCTTCATAAATATTATTCAGTGGAAGAATATAAAACTACGTAAATGGAATGTGATATCGCATGATCGAATAAAGATTTATCGAGTTTTAAATTGCAAAAGAAAAATCCATTTTGGTGTAATACAAATATTATTTACATAGAGTATACATTTTGATCATTTTATTTGTAAAAAGATTATAAAACTTATTTTTATGTATTCAACGTATATTAAATGCTGCTTTTCTATTTTCATCTAACACACGCTACTGCCATCCATATTCTGGATGAGATTGTACAAAGCAGAATCAATCAATGAGTACAATTATCAATGGTCAGTTACGATATTTTACTCATCATTTATATTGTCTCAAATAAGAATTTTTTTTGCATTTTCAAATCTAAGAAAGAGATTCAGAATTATATAAAATGCCTTAAAAATTAATTATATGTAAAATATGATTAGTATTCAAATTTTTGTTGTTGCAAGCACAAGCATACTCCTATAACCGTGCATACGTATGATCTTGCAATAAAATTTTCATCGCCAACAAAAAGGATGAAATTCCATTTGCATATACAAAAAATGATTATTTCATTGATATTCTTAAACTGTCATTATCAGTGCAAAATACCTAATAAACAATTTACAATTCTCATATCTTTCAGTTCGTTAACAGTATATCTAAAAACCGTAACAAAATTTTCATATTTCCTTAAGGACGGATATAAAATCTTCATTTCGAACGAAGAAGAATATTAAAACTTTTCACAAAATTAATTTTGTAGAACAATCTCATTTGTATATAAAGATTCAACAATTGCTGTGTATTTATACGCAAATTCTAGAATCAAACGGTATAAAATAACATCTTACAACAATGTTTTCATTGTTTGCTTAGCAATGTAGAAAAAATTCTTTATAAATACAATTTCCTTAATGGAAAGAGAAACAGACTTTTGCATGGACGGCATTCTAGAGAAAGTTGGGCACGTCGGAGTGCACCTTTGACGATCTGTGACAATTATTTCTATGAATTACAAAAAAAAAAACGTAAAAAAAAAATTTCGAATCAATATCACTGACACAGATCTTTGAGTCATCAGCATATAACAGTTTTATATATATATATATATTTAATACTAAATTTACAAAAAAAACTATATAATTACAATCTAATCTATGAATGGTGATTCTCTTCTTTTTTTGTTTTGTTTTTTTTTTCTCCTTGTAATATTAAAATATATCTTTGATAATCCTTTTAAACAAATACATATCATACATTATGTAGCATTTAAAAAATTTCACAGGAGTCAAAATGTTCTCCTGTATTGCATAAATGGACGGTTTCGATTTCCGATGACTAACATCTTGGGGTTCTTTTTTTCATCTATATATTATGTATGTACAAATGACCAATCAATTTTTAAGAAAATTTACTTTTGTACTTTGAAGTGTGTCTAGTATTTTTCTTTGTGCGATAATAATATTTGTTCAATCTTAAATTATATCCTAAGAATCATAATAATGCATAAATAATATTTGCAAGTATTCATTTTCGAGAACACAAAAGTAATGACTCAATGAAAACATATCGAGTTGAAAGAAATGTATCGTGTATATGTGTGTATTGTTTATATGAGATAGGACGTAGACGATGGCAACTTTGTTTATATCCCTTTGCTGATTCCTATGTTCCGGAGAAGAGATTTGTTTCGCTTTGTATTACACGTTTGTACTTTTGAGATGCTTTCGCTCTAACAATGCCATTCGTTTGGTGGTATTCCATTTATAATCATTTTTGTTTTCTTTTCATAAAAGTCGGATTATAAAATTAAAAATAATCTTTTAAAAATTCAGAGAAAGGTTAATTCGAGTACGTGTATTTGAATTTGTTTATATTGCCGAAATATTCTGCACTTTCAAATCTCTGGATTTTTTTAAATCCACATATCAATAAAAAATTCCTAGTCTCGGTAGCAGGATTCCAGATGGACACAGATAATATTTGTGATCTTCTTAAAACCTGCTCTTGAATCATTTATACACTGAGGGAAGAGTTCAGTTGTATTTGATAAATCTTGTTTTGGATACGGCAAAATAAAAATTTATTATACACAAACATGGCTCATTACCCACAAATAAGATTTATTAACAGTTGGGAAACGTCATATGAGGTTTTTTAACAGTTAATAAACTTTATTTATAGATCATGAGCTGAGTTTATGTGGAAAAAATATTCATTTCGCCATATCCAAATCAAGCTTTGTTGGATATAACTAAACTCTTCCCTCAGTGCACATGTTTGAAGGAACGATTCAAAATCCAAAATAAACAATCTAACGCGACTGAGACCGAAAAATTCGCTATACTTCTGTTAAAATCTAATTCAATTATCCAGGCTCTGAGTTTGCTATTCAAATTTTGAATCTTCTACAAATGTATTCATTTTAAAAATTTTGTTCTCATTTTAAACAAATTTCTCCTTGATGAATTTTATTGTAACCTAATTTCGAGATGTTTAAATGTATATTTCTATCCCCAGAGTACATTATAGTACCAAAATTGTCTTATTCAATTCTATTCCAATGGGAGAATAAATACAGATACACGTACTTCGAAAGAGACCATCATCATTGTAAGTAGATGAATTCTGATACTCGATATATATAACATAAAAAGATTTGTCTCAGATCTATTCTTCGATAACGACAATAGCTCGACTTGTCTTCATCTTTTTATTAGGATCTTCAAAACCACGAACGATTATAATCATCATTCGAAAACTCCACTTTGGTCTCACATTTGCACGCTGATTCTGGATAATTTGAATTTGAATCAGCGAATTGCCATTCTTTCCATAAATATTAGAGATAATGTTGAAATTAGTTTTTTTTTTTTATACATGATTATTTTCTTTTCTAATGGCATCTTGGATTGAAATCTCCACATTATCTCAAACGTACATTTTTTTTCTTCTTAAAAAAAATTTCAATATATATATATATATATCTACATTATTGTTCAAATCAGTTACCCTACGTGAAATTCTTGTGTTCTGAAGTACCTCATGAATGTGATGAAAACAGATGCAATTAGAAGGAAACCCGTAGGCGTTGCGAGCAATAAAGCCGCATTGTAAATTGGACAATACGGACACTGCGAACTACCGCACACTTCGCAAATGTTTAATGTGTAAGTTGGAAGTGCATCGAATATGGATTCGTTGAAACGTTCTGTAAAATCAAACATATTATTATTATTATTTGTGAAAATCAATACTTCGAATCCTCATGATATAGATTTTTTAGTTTGCGATAGTAAACACAAAACAGTTTTACATCTCTTTCAAGGGAAATTAACTAAACGATTTTCTCTTAGAATTCATATTTCCTTAGCAGAAGCGCAACAACCCAACGCTATGAATGGATGAAGCTGAAATTGGCAGCTGTAATGTTAGCAGCCGATTGTTATAACTTTTTACACAAAATTCTTATTAAGGATTTAAGCATCTGAAACATTTAATGGAACGTTACTCAATCGGTATAAAAAAAAAGCTTCAATAATGTTTGATCAGAAGTTACAACAATCGGCTGCTGCTACTTTTAGCTTCATATAGTTTAGCTTGTTTAGATGTTATTTTCTGATTCAAAGGAAACATTTTCAAAATCATATATAATTTATATACAATTCCATATAAATTTACAATTGAGTAGGTGCGTTGTTGCACCTCTGTATAACAAAACGAATCAGCCACTGCAAAGAGAATGATTGTCCGTGAAATATAGGGGGAAAGAGCCGAATTTTTATTCTTCTCTTCCCTAATTTAATTCAGTTAATGAGAATTCAGTTCCACAATTGATATAGGAGGAGAGAAAATGGAAAAAAAAAACATTATTACATACCTGGTGCATAATAATCGTACACTCTGATGGGTAAATATCGCGACATATTGGCGACCGGATACCACCTTTCTACCGTAAAATTCACACAAGTTTCTTCTCCGTCGAGATAATCAAAATAGAATAGAACTTTTGTTTCCTGAAAGCGTGCCCTTTGTAGATTCCTCACTTGTCTTGATAGAATGTACCTATCCAAATTCTGCTGTTGAATGATGTACCCCGTTGGGATAGTGACGTCCAAGACCGCCATTCCAGAACGAGACGATTCGACCATGTTTGTCCATCTATTTCCCGTACAAATGTGAATATAAAATTTATTTTCCAAGATATGAAGAATTTCTCTTCGTTTCTATTTGAATCAAAAGAATTAGGATCAAATATTTTGCTTTTAATAACTTTCAGATTGTCAAAATGTAGCCCTTCTCGGTTGATATTGTGTACGTTATTGAATTAGAAAAAAACTGTTAGACCCACTCGAATCAAATTGAATATGATTCAGCAAAAACAGTTTGCAATTCTCAAACAATGCGGTGAAACATTGTATCAGATTCAATGAATTCCTTTAATCAGAACTAATAACTGTGAAGGCTTAGGGAAAATTTTAAAAAACGTCAAGTAGCCAGCAAGTTTCTAGACTATCTTTTTACTCTTCTTCTTAGCAGTGTTACCGATACCAACAACGCCTAGAAAAATAATACATACCTCTGACAACTAAGGTACGAAATATGAGACTGATTTCTGCCATGGAAATTTGCTCTGGTACGTAAATCGAATGCTCTCACAGGGGGTTGAGTTTGGAATCTCGCAATATCTACATTATATTGAACGGACATTTGTAAAATAGCATAGCCAGCACCTTTGGCTTGTACCTTAACGGTTCCCCAAGCTTCTGGAATCTGAAAATCAAGGAATTTGAAATTAATGAATTCCCCATTCAACATCAAAATGTATTGAAAGAATTAGAAATCTGAAAACCAGCGTTACGTACATCGATAGTTTGAAGCCTCGCCAAATTTCCGCTATTCACTTCCAAAGTTTTGATTTGTCCAGGGAGGGCTGTAGCCTCGACCGTAACGCTCAACTCGCTAACGTATCTAATTCTAGATCTAACAGTGTATTCCATGAGCGCTTTCATAGCCCAAGCGGTATCCTGAGTGGAAGCCCATCCTCCGTCGGTCAATCTTTGCGAGTTGAGCCATCTCACGATAGGTTCTATCATGATCTCTTGTCTCGCGATAAGCACCAGAAGAGCGTAAGCCGTGGCTTCTATATTTTCCGAATCATATTTGTAAGGCAAACGCGGAAGAGAGAATGGTTTTTGATTCTCCAATTTGTAAGGAGGTAGCGGTATAGGTTCTCTACCCCAGTACGTGTATCCACCTTCCCGTCTTGCGTGTCTCATTAAAATATTGAAGGCCTGTTCAGCGGTCGAGGCTTCCGCCAAAAGTAAAGCATAAGAGACGATAGCAACGTCGTAAGGTCGACCACGTTCCTCCAACAATTTCAAATTTCTTTCCAACCATTTGACCGCATTAGCGGCACTGATAGCTACTTTCGAACTTAGACCGCTTGTCAAATCTTTGACGGTTTCCAGAGTGATCAATACGTGAGCGGTCAGAGTGATATTTCTATGTACAATGATATCGTCCTCGTAATTGAGGGAACTGTTCATTTTTCGATCGGGTAGCCACGTTACCTCGTAGAAAGATCCCTCGGGTGTTTGATGTTTCAAAAGCCACGCAACGGCCTGCGTTATTACCTCCGGATCGATGTACAAATGATTTTCCCATTCGTAAAAGCTGGCTTCATCGAATATACGAGCACAATACGCGGTGAGCCAAACGCTTGGCGACGATTGATTCCAATCACTGCGGAAACCACTGAAAGAACCATCCGGATTCATGAAAGAGAGTTGTCTTTGATACCCGATATTCATGTAATAGAAACTCTGTCTTTCCTGCGTTCTGTTTCGTTGATTGATGAGACGCATGTGTAGAGTAGTGTACATGTTCGCGGCAAAGCTGAACATGTTCTGTTCCGCGCAATCCATCGGGAGTCCCATCAAACTGGTCGCATTCACCGGCATGGTTGGGAAAATCGGCCCCACGACGTCACCTACCACGCTTATTCTCGCTATGTTGGATCCAAATACGTAGTAACGATTTTGATCGTACGGAATTATTGGAGTTTCAGTGATGTTTACGTGCATGTAATTGAATACGTAGGCTCGATTACTGAGATCCAAAAGAATCGACTGATGACGGTGCTGAGGAAGTCCATCGGCTTCTACGTGCAGAGTTCGAGTAACCGAATCACGACCTACCAAAGTGGTAGCGTAAATATGAATGTCGATATCGCCCAATCTAACGGGAACTATAGGAAGATAAACGATTGCAGCGTCTTGCGCGGGAACCCAAATAAAGAACTGGTGTTCGCCGAATGATGTACGTGGATTGTAAGATCGTACTATACCATGATCTTCCACGTGAACGAATTTGTAATCTCTTGAATCCGTTAACACGACCGTAGCTTCGATATTATGCAGCATGTAATTGAAAACAGACACTCTTATACCAACTTGTTCACCCTGTTTACTCGTTCGAGGCATTTCCACGTTGATATAAAACGGTAACACACCGATATATTCTAGAGCTTTGGGTAACATACCGAACCCTGTGTTCGGTGACATGCTAAAAGCTGTGATCATCCAATGCACCGGTGTTCTCGGAACATTTATATCAAATATTTGTCTACCGTGTGGGCCTATATTGATATCTTTCCATAACCACACGTTCTCGTATTGTCTTTGAATCCTGTTGAATCTCCATTTTCTGAATTCCACTACATCGGTGGCGTTACCTTGGGCGCATCGTGCTTCGTCCGTGCCATCTTCGCAATCGAAAATCCCATCACATTTCTTCTCCAGTCGATAACATCTTCCTGTAAGACATTCGCCGTACCCTTGAGTACGATTGCAGATATCGGGTCTTCGGTGTATCAAAGCATCGGTGAATACAACCAATCCAACGTACTCGAAAGTTCGATTGACATCTATGCCAAAAGTCGAGGACGGAGAATACACTATTTCGTCTGGATCTCCGTCATGATGCAGCCAAACGTGAGAATGAGTACCGTTAGTCTCTTCGTCGAAATGAGCCATTTTCGCGATGACGTTGGCGTAGGTCAATTCGTTACCGGCTTGCATGGTAAAGAAAGCTCTATCGATAGCCGAAAGCGCCACATAAGCTCCAGGTTCGCCATAAATCGCGATTTCCACATTCTCTCCGGTTCTCGCTTTTTTATTATTTATAAAAACTGTGAAATTATTGCGAGAAATACCGTTTACGGGAAAAGTAAGAGAATCCGCCACCACTTCCCCGTAACGTCCAACGTAATAAACCACCGCTGTGGCAACTGGAGCCATTTCCGAGCTCAAAGGAACGGCAAAAGTTCTCACATTTTGCTGCATGTTGTCTTGTCCATTTAGAAGAATCGTTCCCTTTGCCATAACGATATAATTAAAACTTTCTATATAAAAATTCGTGTGTACGTGAAACACCATATAATCTCCAACTCTCGCGTTCTCCGTGGACGTTAAAATTTTAATATGTTTGTTGTTCGGTGATTCGTGAGTGAGTAAAAGTAATTCGCTTTGAGCTCGATGTCCTTCGCCATCGGTAAAGAAAGCGTACACTTTAACGGACGAGATATCATTTAAAATTTGTTGCGCCTGTTCCCAATTGTTTTGTTCCAATCCGAATTTCTTTCTCAAGTCTATTTTGAAGTTCCAAATGGCACTGTTATCGATTCTATGTTTCAAAATGTGATTGTCGATGCTTCGACGCCCACCGTTTCGCATATCTATATCGGCGCGTACTTCCATTTGTGCGTTTTCAATTTGCGTTGGTCGTAAAGCGGAGTTGTCATGGAAAGAAGCTACCAGAGTTACCGTGAATGGCATCGACGGTTTGATCACTTGAGGACTTCCACCAAGAAATTGTATCTTTATCGAGGAATTATAAATTCTAGCTGTTGAATAACCAACGACAACCTCGTCCAAAAATCTTTCTCCCACGGTAGCTATGATCGTAACTTCCATTCCATCCATACTATTCGGGGCAAAACTCGTTAATTCTGACATTGGATATCGGAAACGATAAGTTCCATTGAAGAATCTCAGTACCGGTATTTGTTCCTCCCACGGATTGATAGTTCTGAACCAGGTTGGGTAATACTCTTGAAATTGAAAATATCTGTCTACCGGTTCCACTTGTGTCGATCTCGTTCTGTCTATGGGTTTGAAACTTGCTTTCAAAGTTAGATTTCCTCTAACGGGTGCACCCGAAGTGTAATTTGCCAACACCACGCCGTGAATGTATGGATCGTTACTGAAGAAAAACGCGGGCATCGTTACGTTAACTTCGAAACGCGTTTGATAATATTCCTCGACTAAGAATGTCTTTTCTTCCACTTGATTTTGAGCTATCACTTGGATTATCCATTCGCCATAAACCGGTTGATCGGAAAGTTGATAAGAAAGAGATACGGTTCCCAAATTACTTTGTCTACTCAACCATCTTCTCATTATCCTTCTATACGGATCCAACATGTAAACGTCTATCGGTTCGTTGAATGCCTTGAGTTGCGTGTTTATAGGGATGGTCCTAAATCTTATTGTTTGTCCTTGCATGTAAACTGGTTTGTCCAATTGTATGAAAATTGTCATTGATCTTTGTGAAAACGTGAGTTTCGTTTCATTTAAAAATGCTTGACCACCGGTTAAAGAGTTATACATTCCTTCGACACGTAATTTGTATTCCCCGACTACCGATGTTCCAGGTACTCGCATCAACAGCGTCTCCGGGATACCTTCTTTCACTTCCTGATAATCCGCGTCCAATTCCACGCCGTTTCGTTGAATGGAGGCACGGACCACCATCGGTAGCGGACTATGTAATACGTTCACAGCCACGCGATACACTTGACCTGGACGTACCATTCGCGAGGCCACAATGAAGTATGTGCTGTCATTAAAAACAGTTGATTAATGTTTATATTATTTTACAAGCGTTTGGATAGAGATGGTATACTTACGCCTCTTTGATTATCATATTTTCATTTTGATTTTGTGAACTTCGAAATCCAAAATTTGAATTCTGGTCCCTGTCGTCATAATTGTTCCAAGCGATCGTTGATTCTGCGGGATATTGAGGATCTTGAGAGATTTGAGCGTTCACTGTCACCAGTATCAATCCCAAAATTATGAACCACATTTTTCTAAAACATGAAATATTCTCATTATTGTTACGGTGTATTTTATAGAGCGAAAATTTATGGCTAGATTATATTATCAAGTCGAGTTGTTCCGTACAGCACGTATAGTAGATTGATTAAAACTTAAAGCAGACGCCTGAGCTCACCAAGGTCTTCATTTCCCTGTCCAATTTTAGGGGTATTTCTTTTTTACAGAGGACGAAATTGACAAGATAGATTCAAAAGACAGTAGAAAAAAAGACGGGAAAGGGTGGGGTTTCCCTTATTATGCAGCTAACGATCGTATTTGGAAATTCAGATAGTTTACGCTCTTCGAAACAAACTGCAATTGTTTTTACGAAGCTGAAACTAGCGACCCAAAGTTATAGAAAGATTTGATTGAGATTTGAGGCTGCTGAAACATGAATATATTCCGTCGTATTACCATGGTGGTGTTTATCTTTCAGTGCACTAAATATGACTGAATACAACCCTGGTAAAAATAAAATATGCGAACAATATTAACATCTTGGAGGAAAATATGCGCAATTCATATTAAGACGGGTACAAAAAAAATTATGAATAGTGTGTAGGAGGTGGGGAATGAGATATAAACAGCGTATCAAGTTCGTGGTTATAAACACTTTGGATGGCATATAAAGCAAGTTCATTCCGTAAAACGTTCAAACTCTCTTTTGATTTGGTATAATAAAATTTCACCGATTGTCGTGAAAAATCGCCCACTGCCAAATAGGGCATATAAATTGCATAATGCATTATCAACAACTGATTGTAACAGTAAAACGTCAATGATTCAATTAGAGAGAAGTACTTTCAACTGCACAATCTGTGACTATCCATACTGATTATGCAGTGGAACTAAACTATGTGACTATTAGAATTGAGACCTTGCAATCTTTGCAAAATATTTTTTCTATCTTGTTAGCCAACTCTCTGGATTCCAATGAGTGAAAAACTTGATTGTTTCTACAGTCACCTGAGTAAAAATTGATATAGGGACCATATCAAGTCTCATGAGGTCCTGATATTGGCCACGCATCGCCCTGAAGTGGTTCCTATATCAATTTCTGCTCGAGCAATAGTCGACCATTGAGTGGAATCGATGAAATTTCAGTGAATAGTTACTGGTTATGCAATTGTAAGTGTTCCTAACTAATTGAATCAGTGAAATTTCACTGTTTTATAACAAATTTGAAATGAATCGTGAAAAAAAATCTACTTTGCAGTTGATTAGAATTTTCCAAAATTGATTCTTTCAAACAAGATACTACGACTAAGCATGTTATTAAGAAAGAGTCTAATCACGCAAAGTTGTATGTTTTAGGATTGGGTGACAAATGCTATTCAATTGTATCATTTTCCTCATAAATCGACTTCTTTTTCTGCGGGAAATTACTCCATTCAAAGAACTTAGATGCATGAAAATTCGAAATTCAAAACTGGCTATCATAGTGACCAGGAACTTGGTCCTTGAAAGGTTAGAAAAACATCAAAACCACGTAAAAATGCTTGGGAATGGAAAAACTTTAAATGCGGTTTTTGAGCATGTCAATCGGCTTCTATTGAATTAGGACAAGTTCGAATGGATCCTGGGACAAAAATCATACAAAGTTTGACGGAAACGCATAAAGTCGTATCAAATTTAGATTCATTTAGCCTGCATCCATTGGGTATTTCGAATAGAAAGGTAATTAAGGGCACTCAAGTACCAACAAAAGCGAGCCAAATTTTGCGCCAACTGTTTTCATAAATTATGCGTTCAACGGGAATTTTTAATGGATAATAATAAAATCCACGTCCAGGATTAGACTCTGAAGTTAACTTCCAGTCTTTTTCTGATCTTCTGGTCAGTATAAGAGGATTTTAAAAGTAATAACTTTCAACTGTTGAAAATTTTTTGTAATATTGTTTTGCAATACTCGCAAACTATGAAGAAACCCAAATTGATATTCAGGGTCCAATTATGAAAAAAGTTGGCGCAAAATTTCACCCGCTTCTCCTGATGATCGAGTGCCCTTAACTGCAGTATCCGAAAAGTTGTTTTTCTAGGTAATCAGTAGAACGACTGTCTGTAAATTCAATCGAAAACCGTTAGGGTGAGTACAAAAAATCCGTGTCGGTTCCAACGGCAAGATTTTTCATATCCTGTCCTTAGTTATAATTGCTGAGATCTTGCTTTCATTGATTGAATAGACGATAAGGTTTAACGTTTCGATTATGCGTCACAATATTCAACAAAATTCCCCAAATCTGTCTGTTGTAACTGACACGAACTTTTTTTACTCGTCGTAAATTTGAAAAGTTGACAAATTATAAAAATATTCATCGTTTTCAATCTTACAAATTACGTAAAGAATTCAAAATGATTCAAAACATAAGATTCAAACTCCTGAATTATGCTTAAATGGTTTATAAATGCAACTGTAATTTTGGAAAACTTGAGTAATTGATAGAATTATATTTTATGTTCATATGACAGTTTAGATCAGGTTTAGTAATTTTCGTTGTAAAAAAGTTGTAAACTGAACAACTCAAAAATTCTTTTGCTTGTTATTCCATCATTCTTTAACCAATATATAAAACTAAGAGAAAACATCCTAGAAAAGATCATAGAAGGATGTAAAAGCTTCATTTTGTATGCTATAACATCCGCACCTGTTCAATAGTTTACATAACAACAAAACGCTTGGGACAATTCTACATCTAACAAAATTGTTTCATGGAGTATTTTGCCTGAACAAGATCGAACTCATGTAAATTATTTATACTCTCATGCTTTTCCCCTAAATTGAATATTCATGCATTCCATTAAACATGATATCTCCGCAATTCCCGTGTGAAAAATTGAAAAAAGACCCGAGTGGAAAAATTTTCGAAAATTTATATAATTTTTATATAATTCAATATAATTTATATATAATTCAGATATAATTCGATACAAATTTTATACAATTTTGAAAATTTTTCCACTCGGAATTACATTGACTTCTAGATATTGAGCATTAAACGAAAAATAAAACTCGACAACAACGTTATCATTTTCTAATATTCAAAATCATCAACACAATTCCCAACCACAATTTTCGAGCTAATCGATTATATTTCGAATCTCTGATTTTTTTGTATATTACAAAAATATATATTATTCAAATTTCGTGATCCTTCGTATTTTCAAAAGCATCGTTCAGGCACATGGTATCGAATTCCTTCATTCAAAATAAGCCGTTGTCGACGCCCTGTTGCAAGTTTAATGACTTCACTCCGATACTTCAATGTTGTATAGAATCGTATTGTGTAATCCATTGGATCATGATGATTTTGAATATTATAGTTGATAAATGAATTTCGTGGAAAATGAAGGATTACGTTACTTCGAGTCAAAACAGAATGCGTACAAACACGCCACAGCGAATGTTTGCGGTCAACGCCCAAAATACCTGTAGTGTGAATTATATATTAGCGCTCATACCTTTTCAAATACACCACGCCGATTAAAACAACATATCACGAATAATCCTTTATCGCCAACGCCAACACGAAACAGAACACATAAACGATATTCATACAAAAATTCTTGAATTTACAAAACGTACACTGGTACTCATTCTTGAGAGAAAGGCTAGCTCAAATCAAGCTAAACATACCTTTCTGCGGTTCCATGACAGATCATAGTACTCGCGTAGCATGAAAAAACGGCCCACCCGAGTGACGTCATCCCAAGATGAATCAAACACCCTAGAGGTTAACTTTTGTTCCATGAGTGCATATAAACGGTGGATACAACAGGTACCTTCCGATCTAATGGAAATGTTTTTATTATTATTACACCGTAGTGGATAGTTGGGGATTGGTAGGGAATTATAAGGGTGGTATACAACAAATCCAACTGCTTGTCATTGGCTAAAAACTAGTGGGTTTTAGGGAAATCACTAAACATCACTCAAATCATTGTGGGCGGAACACAAATTCTTTTGATGTTTCAGTGACGGAGAAGTATCTGAATTTTATCAATAAGGAATAACATCACTCAAATCTTCTCATTGAATCGCAACGAATCTTTTACACTTTCTATCCTCTGTAGTATGCATGAGAAACCCGACTGGGGATAAGCCTGATTGCTCGTCATTGGCTTGAGACTGGTGATTTTTAGTGAAATCACTGAACATCCCTAGCGATTAACCAAAAATAGTAGAGTCGGTCTTAATAGCTAAGTTCGTTTACCGGTATCCCAAGTTACCCCACTCACTCCAAGTGTTTTGGATTCGCTATTCCCAGTTATAGAAACGAAATGATTGGTTTGGTACAAGTTGGAGTAACTCAGAGCACGTAGAACGAACAAACCTATTACCAGTCGAGCTTCTTACATCCCGGTGAACACAAAGGTAAACCGCGATTATCCCGAAACTTGGTTGACCCGAAAGATAACTATATTTTACTAGTCACGCGCTAATGAGATAAAATGTCACCAAAATTTTTTCGGGATTTCAACTTTCGGGCCACCACACTTTCGGGATAATCGCGGTCTACCGAACACAAATGGAAAACGCCTCTTTTCAGAGCTCTTAGAGTTGACCGATGTCCAACTCAAAGACATATTCTAGCTTGCTCTCATCTTAAAGACCGCTCCAAAACAAAAGCAAGCTTAAATATATCTTCTGGGTCGACATCACTGATCTCTATTATACACTGGATAGCGGATACTAAAAATTTCTTGTGACGAATTGAAGACTTGAGCCACCATTTTGTTGTGGGCTGAATGGTCATTTTTCAGCGGTAAATTTGAACCGTATCAACGTATTTTCAACAAAATCTACATTATATTTTCGCGTAATTTTTCATTATTCATTCCCATGTCATCTAAATTTTAGTTCATAATACAAACAAGCATGAGATTCCGTTTATTGTTGATTTTTTGTGAATTTCACAAAAAAATGTATATTTTCAATTATAAAAACGTTCCAAACCATTCAAACTGTAATCAACCATGATTTTTCCGAATTTCCCATCATATTACACAATATTGGGTATTAGGATTGGATTAATATTGATATACTGCACAAAATACTTCGATAGCATTCAAATTTACCACCCAAAATTAAACATTCAAGCCACAAACAAATGACGGCCCCAGAGTCTTCTATCACGTTCAATTATTCACAGAAGTCTTGTATTGCGAAGTCCTGTATCCGCTATCCAGTGTATATTAGAGATCAGTGGTCGACATTGAGTTTTTCTTCCAAGCCAATCAACATGGAAGGATAAACGGAAAACGTGATACCACCGATTAGAAACTGGACCATGGTTTTCATATATCATTAGCAATCTCTTTCAACTCATCTATGACATTGGTCAGCTCTAAGAGCTTCATAAAGAAGTTTTTTCCGCTTTTGTTCACTGGAATAGTACGTTATGACTCTCTCAATCATTCAATAGGATTATTCAGATCACGCGAATCACTAATGAATTATCAAAAAAGAACTCCTCAACTTTTTGAGAGTCCAATGAATCCTTGAAAAATTTCAAAAAGAATTCGATTCGTCAAATATTTGCGATTTTGCTTGAAATTCTTCAAGCCTTCTAAAAAATTAATTCTGAATAGTTGGGATTAACTGACCCGAGTGAAATTAGACCAAAAAAAAATTGTTAACTATTACAGCGATTGAAGCACGACTAATAACACATGGTGTTTTGTCGGATATGATTTCATTCGGATCAGTTGCACTTCGAGCTTATTCTAATTCGGGTCAGTTGACCCCAACCTTCTGAATTCTATAAAAGTTGAGGAAAAATACATAAACGATCTTACAAAACATACGGGAAATGAAATTTAAAAAAAAACCAAATCCAAATTTCGTTTTTCACAGAAATCTCATCGAACCTCCATTTATTTCACTGAGAATACAGATTAAACGGATTCAACCGGTCTCTGTGCTCCGACCGGTCTATGATTTTTAGCCAAATAATCAGCGAATTCCTGATACGGAGCTTTTTGCAACGCTTGATCTTTCCAAAGATCGGGCGTTAGGTAGGCGTAGGTCTTAGCAATCGCCGCGTAAGTAGCTTTAGCAAAATTACCAAGAGTACAAGTAGAGCCACGCGCTGATGTGTAACAATCTTCAATACCGGCCATCTGAAGAAGCTTTTTGGGTACCGGTGCCGATACGATACCAGTTCCACGTGGCGCCGGAATCAAACGTACTTGTACGGACCCACATTTTCCAGTTACTTTGCAGGGCACGGTGTGAGGTTTACCGATCTTGTTACCCCAATATCCACGACGTACAGGTACCACCGAAAGCTTAGCAAGAATTATAGCTCCACGAATGGCTGTTGCTACTTCCTTAGAGCATTTCACTCCCAGACCGATATGACCGTTGCTATCGCCGATTGCTACAAAAGCCTGTTGAAAAAAGTATTTTACGCATTAAATGAGATGTCGAATGCATTAATAACATCAGCGTTGAATGAGTGTAAAAAAGAATTACCTTGAAACGCGTTCTTTGACCAGCTCTTGTCTGTTTCTGTACAGGCATAATTTTCAAAACTTCGTCCTTGAGATCGGAGCCAAGGAATCTATCGATGATTTCGTATTCTTTGATCGGCAGGGAAAACAGATAGATGTCTTCTAAAGATTGGATCTTTCCATCCCTGACCAAACGGCCCAATTTGGTGACCGGTATCCATTCTTTGCTGTCCTCCTTACCGCGTCCACGTCCGCGACCTCGGCCTCTTCCTCCGCGACCTCTACCTCGCGGTCCACCCGCGGCTCCTGCACCTCCGCGAGAGCCAAAACCTCCACGAAATCCACCTCGTGCGGCTGGAGCAGCGTCCGCCATACTATATAACAACAAAAAACACAAGGATAATTCTTCTATCTGCCGGAAATATTTATTCTTTTTTTCAATTCAATAAATATGTCTTCGGCATAGAGAGAAATTGAATTCCTGAATATCGAATCGTTATCTACTATTTGCGAATTCAATGAGAAATTAATTATATAATTAATGAATAGGCTAACAAAACATAAAATTCAATGAATCTACTCTTTCAATTTTGAAATTGAACTAGAGCATGTGAGAGATGTCTTCATGATTCATGTAACATATATCAAAGAATATTTGAGCATAGAATTTCAGAAAAAATGAATCGATACCAAACAATACAAGTTGGTTTGTAAAATTTCATCAACGTAACACAAAATCTCTAACATCGATGGAATTTCCATGGTTTTATTTGGTAGATTTCGAACTTTTCGAAGATTCATCAAAATATCTATACGTTTTCCACAATCGAATCCTTCAAAAGTTTCATACTACTATTCATTTTATCAATTCTATCAAAAATAGCATTCAAAAAGTCTCAACTCCAACATCATTCAATAGTTCTATATGTACATTTGTGCTGTTTCCGAGAATTTTTCTATTCATTTTTCAAGATAATTATGCGTATTCAAATGAAATTGCATTTTTTCAATGATTTTGAAGTATGACATTTAAATAATGACCTACAACATTTTTTACTTATCGAAGAATAGGTAAGGTCAGTACTTTTGTCTTAGACTTCGATAGGGGAGGATGGGGCACTTGCTTACAGTCCATCGTATGCCAAATAATGACTCAAATTCCAAAAAAATCAACACGTGAGCTTTTCAATCAATACTGCAATGAAATACAAACGTGCGGATTTGATGCAATGCGAGTCATTAATCGGTGTATGATGGATTGTATGACGAACGTACCTCATCTTCTCCTATATATCATTTCATGGGTTGGTTTCTGAATAGACACCAAAAGAGTTTATAAAAAATAGTCAACAGACATCAACTGATTCCATATTCCTATTTTTCACTTAAAAGAATGACACGTTCCAAAATATGTGCATCAACAATTTCATATCTGCAACCAATTTTTCCAAAATATTCATTAAAAATCAAATAAATGATCGTTCCAAAAAGCATTGAATAAATAAATGACAATGAAATTCATTGTGAAAATACCGTACATACACAACAATTGTATTCTTGTCATTCTCTTTCAGTGAATTCACATGGTATTCTGAATTCAATTTCAATCGATTCTTTTTAATATCACCAAATATTGGTAAATTCTTAAGTAATTAATTTGCATTTTATCGACAAATTTGATCAATCAAATTTCAATTTACTGAATAATATAAAAGAATATTCCTACAAAAATACAATCTCGTGGTTGTGACTTAACCTCGAAAAATGCCATCTCAATCAAATATGAATTGCACGAAAGTATGTGAAATAATTAGAAAATATAATATTCGATTGATGATATGTGTTTGATTGCTACATAAATTGAATAACGAAAATGAATTTCATTTTCTTATTGAGATTAAATCATGAAAATATGTGACAATGAAAAGATTTTCTAGTATACTCACGTTTCTTCCTTGATATAAGGATCGAATAAAAGGCTGTGAATTTCCTCTTCCGTTCGCGTGGTGATAGATTATCTCGTAGAGGACGCTGCGAGCCTTCCCGCCCTTTTCTCCTTTGATTTGAAATTCGGAATATCGATTAACCATTCTTCTCCTCAAATCTTTGCGATTTCCCCTGAGAAACATTTGAAACAATTGAAACATACAAAAATTTCAGTGATTAATCAATGTTTATTTCAAACTATCCGTATTTTTTCAATATGTTCCTATCTATAAATATCGTAAAACCGTTGCATTAATCGTGAGAATATTAACCCACAAAAAGGCCTTTGTCAATATTCGTAAGAAAAGTAGAATATAAAATTTTGAGGATATTATTATCACGCGAGAACTTGTGCATAAATTTGCATTGGTTTAACTAAATAGGATGATATTCCAAAGTGCAAATTTGACATGATAAATGCAAACGAGTATTAACAAATGTATCCAAGTATACTTCTATTTGTGTATAAGTTACATTACATATTGATATGTATATTCATGTGAATTCACCACTTGAACATGAGTGTTGTTTGTTTCTTTTTCACGATATGACACATTCTGTTGCGGCTCGAACGAACCTTTTGGAAATCTTAGATAACCCTGATCAAAATGACCGTTAGATTTGGATAGAGGTTCTGTCCGTTTCTAACGGCGATTTGTATCAGGGAATCGTTTTGTGAATCTTCATTGAAACTATTTCCAAGCGGATATTTCCACGTTCATCCGACCTTCATCGAATGTATACGAATATAAAATTCAGCTTCAGCAGAACTTCAGAGTCTGAAGTCATCATAATCCGTTCTGAATGTTTTTCAGGTTCTCTTCGGGATGAGATAAGAGCAGGGCCGTTTCAAGACTCATCGAGGCAAGTTAAAAATTGACATATTTTGGAAATATCATTTTATTTCACTGAACATATAAAAATCATGAAAACCTCAAGGATATACACGTATTAGATGCTATAACAATTTTTTTTCTACTCTTCAATGCGGCAAAATAGTCAATTATGTCTTCAAATCTATAGTTTCTAAAATTTCATTCTCAATACCCGAAGAGAACATAAAGCTTCGACGAACGTTCACATCACAAATTTGAAGAATCATTCAATGAAACGAAATATAATTTTCATGAAATAGCGAGCAATAATTATAATAATTTGTGCAATACTTTTTCACTGTTTGAATGCGCAAAAGTTATTAATCCATAAAAAACTGTCGTATGCTCAACTAATTACCCACACAGTAAAAAATTTTTCGTCAAATTCAACACACAAGCGAATGTTAACCATTTTTCTTCACACTCAACGTGTGTTGATTCCAGAGTGACACTTATAAAGTGTTAATTTGAACTCGAATAACATTTTAATCTGTTGAAAATGAATCGATCGAACAGCATTCGATCAGTCATTCTTTTTTACACAATGACGGAATTTTTGTTACTGTGCAGATAGAAAATCATGCCCTAAATATTTTGTAACATAATGTGCCGTAAACATACTATCATAAACTTCGCTCAGATTGCAATGATGCATAAAATGTAAACATTATGTCTTCATTATGGTACCATCACCTCGTTTTGCTACCAATAACAATGCTTTACGCGGAAACACCTTGGTACCATGAGGCAAACATTTTTTGGCGTGCATGTCACCATTATGATGGCATTATTGAGACATTTTTCTATCTGGGTATGTATATAATTGCTCACGCGAGTACCAGTGACGCTCTCTGTAACCGTACACTACTCAAAGCTGTGACAATTGATTAAGGTAGTTCTCCGGGAGAATTCAGGATCAAATTAGAAAAACTATTGTCAAGCAGAGCACCAAGGTCGAAGGAATTCGATAATCATATTCGTTGAGACTTATATTCTTATTTATGACAAAAAAAGAACCAACTCGAAGTATAAATAAACAACCTTGTAACAACAACGCGAAATTTGATATGGTTTTTTTCTCAAAAAATTTTTATTTTCGATCCGTTTATGACTTATGAGGGCTCATTTTGTTCCTTGTGAGATTTAAAAAACCTTTACCATGGGGATTTTTTCATATGAGTCATCATGACACTGCCACACGCTGTTGTTTATTAATAGTAAAATACATTCCGATAAACAAAAGCGTGTAACAATGTCATGATGACTCATATAAAAAAAATCCCCATGGTAAAGGTTTTTTAAATCTCACAAGGAACAAAATGAGCCCTCATAAGTCATAAACGGATCGAAAATAAAAATTTTTAAAGAAAAAAACCATGTCAAATTTCGCGTTGTTGTTACAAGGTTGTTTATTTATACTTCGAGTTGGTTCTTTTTTTGTTATAAACAAGAATATAAGTCCCAACGAATATAATTATCGAATTTCTTCGACCTTGGTGCTCCGCTTGACAATAATTTTTCTAATTTGATCCTGAATTATCCCGGAGAACTACCTCAAGTTAAAATAGCGTCCATGGAGACACCACGAAATAAAAATATGTTTTTCATAGGGAATTGAACGAGGAATACGATAGTATTTTTTCAAATTTGTAAGGGACGGTTGTGAAAATCCATGTCAAACATTTCAATTGTCGATAACTCATAGAATTTTTCAAGAATCGTATTAGTAAAAAATTCGGTCATGAAGTTCATTCTTTTCCGATTAAAATGAGCGATCAGGAAAGTTTGTAAGTGAATTAGAACCGGAGATATGAGAATTTGAAGATTAACATCACCGAAGATTTGTTCAAATTACTGCAAATCATGAAAAAAATGGCAAATCCTCGGACACGTGTCGACTTATTCTATACGTAGAACCCACAGAAAATTTCTCAAAAAAAAAAAACATCGTGGGATTTTTTTTTTAAGCGAAATCCGTCCGGTTTATAAAAGAACGTCCCATATTAGAGTGTTATATTTGAATATTTCAATTGTTAATCCATATATAAACTTATGCATGGTGTGCATAAGAGTCGAATATAAATATTTCCAATGAAAAATGAATCAATGTGAGATAAATTATATAACGAAAAACTCGTCAGTTATTTGCTTAAAAAAAATGAGCAAATTGTATTTAACGGCTTTTTGTAGGTAATCCTATCTGTGAATTCCATTTCTAACTGTACATCATGGTTGATCTTCCTAGTACGCTTTATACCTGCGTTTGGCAAGCTAATCTTTTCTCGCCCTTGTACAACAGTTCACCTTCTTTTAAACTTTCTCTTTTACACCAGATTCAAAATCTACCTTCAGAACTAATATTAAATACACGGAGAAAAATGAGATTTCGAATGCTACAACATTTTGTCCTAAAGTAGCAGGATAAGTGGAATAGAGTGATTTTTTACAACACAGTGTAGTAAAAATTCATGTTTAATGGTGTGAAGTGGCTCCAAATTAAATGATTCTTCAAATCATTACGCATGAATTTTTACTACACTATGTTGTAAAAAATTATGCTATTTCACTTATCCTCCCTGGTTAAAAGAATCCATTGAATCTGACAAATGAGATTCAATGAGATTTAGTCAGAACATTGTCCAAGTTTAATCGTAATTTAGTGAGATTTGGCCAGATTCAACGAGATTCACATGAAAGTTCTGACCAAATCTCATTGAAAAATCACCGGTGAGATTTGGTCAGAACATTGTCCACGTTTAATTGTAATTTAATGAGAATTGGTCAGAATCAATGGATTCTTTTAACCAGGGCTGCTACAGGGTTCCCACTTTTTCTAAATGACAAAATTCCCTGACTTTTCCAGGTTTTCCAGGCCCAGAGTTTAGTTTTTCCCTGACCAAGTCGAAAAAATATTTTTCGACAAACTACATACACAGATTGTCTTTCCGCTCATAATAGAAGAAGTATTTTATTCATTTGAAAATGTACCTTTTTGGTCATAATTTTATTAATTATTATAATAATATAATTATATTAGCCTGAGTTCTACCTATTTGGCCTATATTATTTTCTTAGCGTCGTCGTTTTTGGTCGTCCTTCGCGTGGATCGTCTTCAAGGCTAGTACGACCACGTTTAAATTCACCAGCCCAAAATTCAACGGTGCGTTTTGAAGGTGAGGACTCCTTATACACTTCTAACAATTGTTCATAAATTTCCTTTGCTTTTAAACCCTTCAAAACAAAGAATCTAATGACTGCACGATATTCAATTTTTTCCATATTAAGAAAAATCAATGACACGTCAACTTCAAATGGCTTGTAAACAAAGAATTAATTGACAGAATGACTTGTAACTTTGCATGTGTTCTCAGGACAGATATACCAACTTGAGAAAAAAAAAAGTTTTGAGCTAGCAGTGCTATTTCTTGGTGAGCGCAGGAACTTTTCAACCAACCTGTAACAAGTCAACATCGTATTCGATACCATAATCCGTCATATGATGCATAGAATATTATTAATTGAACTCTACATTAATTTTCGTATAAGACCGAAATTTCCTTTTTTGCAAAAAATTGTATAACCCCGACAATTCTTGATCGATTTCGATAAACAACGACTCATTTTACACAGAATTGAACACACTTCAATGTTATATATGATAAACCATTGATTCTTGAAGTATAGTTGGAAAAAAAATTCTTTTGAAACAGAAAAAATGAAAAAAACAGGTGAAAATTTCAAATTCTTGAGGACAAATTTCCACCAAGTTCTGTTTAATACTCAAAACCATATATATGTCTCGAAAGTGCCAACATTCCCCTTTCAGAAACCGTTCAGAATTTTGAAATTGGTCAAAAAATGGCAGAGTTGGAAATTTTTAAATCTACAAAATCACCAAAAATCAGTTTTTTGACCATAACATGAAAATTCAGGGTGTAAAGAATTTTCCAAACATGGTTTTGTGTTGTATTCGACCAGACCAACAACCTACACTAGGTCATGTGAAAAGTGTCTTTAATTTTTTTCTTTTTTGTAGCACTGTGTATTATATTGACAACCCCAAGAGAACACACGTTCTAGATCAAATCTACGTCTATTGTACGTAAATTCACGTTCATGGAATGTTCAATGTACTTCCAACCCACACGGCACGCAGTTTCTATAGATATCTAAAAGAATACTCAATTGAGAAATCTTCAAGAACGATCTTGAAGAGGTCTTGAAGATGTCTTTCAGAAGTGTTGGAAAGACACGTTGTGAAAGATTTCTGAAAGATCTCTCGATTCAAGACATTTTCAAGACGACCATGCAAGATACCTAGAAGATATCGATGAAAATCAATCCGTGAAATTTCGTTGTATTGATGAAAATGTCATTGTCCCAAAGAAATACCAGTTAATGAATGCAATTCTATAGGCATGGAAAGTCAAACTTCCCAAGCGGGTACTATAAAAAGATTTTTGTCGATAACTTGATCGGATCCCAATCAAACAAAAAGACGTCGGAAAGATGGCTTTCAAGATCACACGGAGAGAAAAAATTTGCTAACGCAGCAAATCGAGGTATTATATATAGAATAGCAAAATTTTTTGCTGACCTAGCTAAAAATTTGCTATAACAGCAATCGTGTTAGCTACGACAGCAATTTTTTAGCTGTGGCAGCAAAAAATGTTTATTCCGCCAGCAAATTTTCAGTATTATATACAGAATAGCAAACATTTTTTGCTGCCACAGCTCAAAATTCGCTGACGCAACTAACAAGATTGCTGAAACAGCAAATAGTTTGCTGTCACAGCAAAAAATTTGCTGCTCTGGCAAAAGGAACCCAGCAAAAGTAAATTTTGCTGCCACAGCGAATTCCTTTTTCTCCGTGCAACTGAAATGTCTTTTCCAGATATCCAAAACATGTCTTTCGTCTGAAAGGTATCTAAAAAATGTCTGAATGATATCTTTTGAAAGATGATCTGGAAAGAGATCTTTTCTGCTCGGAATGTTTATCGAGATCGGGTTGAAATTCACTCTTCAATCAATAATTTTCAACTATTCGAATTAAGAGTCGTCTTTCAGCAGAAGAATTTCAAAATTGTAGAAAGTTTCTGAAAATCAGAATTTTCCAGGAACTTTTCGAAAATTCCCTGACTTTTCCAGGTGAGTGGGAACCCTGTGCTACTTTAAGACAAAATGTAGTGATATTTGAAACATTATTTTCCTGCGTGTACAATGAAAGAGAATAGAAATTGTTGGAAATTGTGAAATTTATCACGTATTTTCTCTCCAAAATTCAGACAATGTCACGCAAAACTGTATAAAAGGAGAATCTCGAGAATTTGTCTAGTTGTTTGAGATGATACTACGGTTATGGTTCAAAGAAACCCATTGAAAATCGTTCGGAGTTCGATCAATTCATTTATCTATCCGTTAGGTCTTGGAACAATTATTAATTAGACAGAAGTCGAGTTAAACGAAAAACATTTCTAAATAATAAGCAATAATTGAAGCATGATGCATTATATGATGTGTATGTATGAAAGATTAAGTACAATTAGTTGAAGAATACCATAGTATTCATTATATGATTAAAATAACATCAGATTAAAACAGGATAGAGTTATTTGACTGGCTGTGGTGAAATTCGTAGAGGTTGTTATTGAAAAAATTTCATAAAACTCACCAAATCTCATTGATAAATGATTGAAAGGAAGTTAATCAGACCTTTATCTAGGTTCAATGAAATTTGGCGAGATTCGATGGGTCTTCATGATCAGGGGATACACAAAATGGCTAGAGTTTCGGCACTGGCACTTCCCTTCCAAGGGATGCTAGGCGTCGGTATCGGTTCTCTCTTTTTATCTTATGATTCCGTCTTTTTCTAACCACCGATGCGAGTTACCGACGCTAGTATCCACTCGAGGGAATTACTTACCAACGCCATCATACAAGCCAAATCGTTCATTCTCAATTATTTGAAAGTGCTTCGATGAAATGAAAATATCGCTGTGTACAACAATTCTACTTGCACTAAAAAATTACTGTTAGGAGCGATATTTTAATTTCACTGGACTACTTTCGAATAGATTGAAATAAACGAGTGGGCTCTTATAATGACACAAGTATTTTTCCAACGAACACAAAATGTAAAACTCGTTAGAAAATATCGCATAAGACGTCTTTTAGATATTTTTGGAATACATATGTATATTAGAAAATATTTGTCTGTACAGCACTTCCTTCACTGCTCACAAAATAATGTACACAGTGCTATGCCATCTGTATCTCTTTGAATAGGAATTGTTTGAGATGATATAAGCTACGAGCGTGACGCTAGGCAAATCTTTTGAGTAAAATTTCGTGAACACCATTGATTAAAATGAAAAAAATCGCTCTGTACAACATTGCTTCAGCATCCATAGGAATGCTGTATAGAGCGATTTTTTTTTAAATATTGAATATTTGGCTAGAGTGCCAGTACTAGTATCCTCTACACATACAATTTATATAATATCATCGTTAGGATAATCACAAATTTTGGAAATCTATAAAAAGGAGTATAGTTTTTATTCCAAATCATGATAGAATTGAAACCGATTCAACGTGGTTTTTTGAAACAATCAGATGATTTACGTTCTTATTTTTGAATTTTAACAGATAACTATAACTCATCGATGCTAATATCCGATGCCGTTTTGTTTACAAATGGTTGTTGATCAAATATCCTTGATTTTATTCAATACCATTCAATTTAACATTCGTCGATGAGATTTTGTATGGAATATTTCAAATAGAGTAGCAAGAACTTAACTCCTCATTGCAAATTACAAATGATCATCTTGTAAATCATCTGTACTGAATGAACACAGAATTTATGGAAGAAGTATTTGCTTCTTTTCCTGCAATATTCAATCCCAATTATGGAAAATTCCAAACTACTTCAATTTGTTGAAGAATAGCTTTCTAAAACGAATATCTCGGAGATTGCATATTGAATACAAATGATTAGTTTTCAATTATGAAAATAAACGTCGAGTCAAACGTACATTATCAGGTTTTTGTTTCATGATAAAAAAAGCTATCAGTTGAATAATATTTATATTCGGCATGAAATCCACATCATACATTCGTTCGTTTTCAAACTTCATTCCTCGAATACACAAGAGAACGGCAATTCTACGTGAACAGGGTATTATCTCTTGTTATAACCAAAGAATTTGATACTGCCAATTTTCCTTCATTGAAAAATGTTATTGCATTGCTTGTTGGCACTATCTTATAATTTTCCCAAGGTTTTAATTATGAATGGACAGAAAGAACGTGTATAGTCAATATCTATTGGGAAAATTCAACAACATATTGTGCTAATTATTCCCTCAACGATATAGTGTTTGTTTGCTGGAAAAAAAGCGATTCCACGTATAGTTTTGATTTGTTTCAAAAAACACAATATTCAATTTGATACAAAATTTCGAAATCTTGAATGGATTCAAAGTCTACAGTCGTAGGTTGTATAACTTTCATAGCATTAACACCAAATCATGTAAAGATAATACAGAACTTATATTCCTTCGTTAAGAAACATTTGGTGGCCCTGAAAAGGGCCGATGTTGAAAATATCGTTTTTCGAAGATTTACTTCGAGCTGGTGTACTTGGTGACGGCTTTGGTTCCCTCGGAAACAGCGTGTTTCGCGAGTTCACCAGGGAGCAAGAGCCTGACGGCAGTTTGGACCTCCCGGGAAGTGATGGTCGATCGTTTGTTGTAATGAGCCAAACGGGAAGCCTCAGCAGCAATACGCTCAAAAATATCGTTTACAAAGCTGTTCATGATGCTCATAGCTTTGCTGGAGATTCCAGTATCGGGATGGACTTGTTTGAGCACTTTGTAGATGTAGATAGCGTAGCTTTCCTTCCTCTTGCGCTTCTTCTTCTTGTCCCCCTTGGTGATGTTCTTTTGAGCCTTACCGGCTTTCTTCACGGCTTTTCCACTAGCTTTAGGTGGCATGACGACGAGAGAGAGAGAGTTTGCTGGTTTAGTCACGAGAACAAAACTAGATATGAGTCTATCGATGTTTCACGATGGAGTGTGAAGGTGCACAGAAACCGTGTTCTTTATATAAGGAATGTCGATGTTACGTACCGACCAATCAGGTTCGAGCACCTCCAAACTCACCCGAGCTCGACCGAGAATCATGCGAGTGGAGGTACGAGCGGACGGTCCTATTGGTCGATACGTCGCACTCGTAAAAAGCATAAAAGGGCAACTGACGGTGCCGATGACATCATTCTCTGTTTTCTCTTTAGTTCGTTCAGTTTTCAATTATCTCTCGTCGTCATGTCTGGCCGTGGTAAAGGAGGCAAAGTTAAGGGAAAGGCCAAGTCCCGTTCAAACAGAGCTGGATTGCAGTTCCCCGTCGGTCGTATTCATCGTCTTTTGCGTAAAGGCAATTACGCCGAACGTGTGGGTGCCGGGGCACCCGTGTACTTAGCTGCCGTGATGGAATATTTGGCCGCTGAAGTTTTGGAATTGGCTGGTAACGCAGCTCGTGATAACAAGAAAACTAGGATCATCCCTAGACATCTACAACTCGCCATCCGTAATGACGAAGAGTTGAACAAATTGTTATCTGGTGTCACAATTGCTCAAGGTGGTGTGTTGCCAAACATCCAAGCCGTTCTTCTTCCCAAGAAAACAGAAAAGAAGGCTTAAATGTGTTATATCCCATCTATTGTATACTCAACGGCCCTTTTTAGGGCCACCAAATGTTTCTCAACGAAGGAATATGCTTGTATTATCTCTGAAAAACATTGATTCATCATGCAAATTAAATATGTTTTATTCAAGAATTTAACAATTGAAATTTCATATAGGTATGGAAACTTACGTCATTGATATAAAAGTACACAATGGAGTTTTCATCAACAGTCCAAAAAGTAAACTCGTAAACATTGATCAATTTATTCTGTTGATGACTGTGACTCTAACGAAAGGTAGAACGAATCATAATATTGAGAATAACCAATGGAAGTTTTCCACGAATTAGATACCTACAAAATGAACAAAACTACCGTGAATCATCGAAACAATAAATTCTTGACTTTCAGGTTATATTTTCGGAATTTTGTATTAATAAAAATACTCTACTCCGGGTGAATACAAAAGTCCAAGTAATTTTAATTCAAGGATCATCAGAATTGGCAATTTGATTAAATATTGAACTGGTGAGCTTGAAAAAACCTGATTTTTTTCACTATTGAAATATACAATTCTTACATAATTCAAATATACTGAGAGTACTTGGAATTGGTTATAAAAGTATAAATTTCAACACATTTCGTCTCAAGTTTGAGGAGTTGGAGAAAAAAAAACAAGAAATGAATTATCTGAAAAATTTGTCATTCGAACTTGTTTTTTTTATTTCACATTCGCAATATCATGAATTGGTGAATCTTCGATTCTTCTTGGTGAAGTTAATGGCAATTTGAATAGAAATCGATCTTAGTACATAATCTGTGTAATCTCCCACGATTTTTTTTTTCGAAAACGACGGTACTCTTCACAGGGAAATACCATCTCTTGAAAATAGCTATTATATGTTTCAATATCGATGAAGAAATATTCATCTCGGAGCCCGTATGGAAATATTTCGCTGAAAAATGTCTGCAAAACTATGAAAAATCTCTGAAAAAAATGAAAAAACTCTGAGAATCTCTGAAATTTTGATGAGAAATCTAATATTTTTGGGACATTCTTTACAGAGTTTTTTCATACTTTTTCAGAGAAATAGTAACGAAATTGCACTCTGAAAAAACTCTGACAAAACTCTAATAAATTGTTGACATTTTTCTGATTATTGAAAAATCCTGAAATTCAATAAATACATTCATATGCCACATTCAAATATCATGTGTGAAAAAGTGTTTGAAAATTTTTTAATTTTTTTCTAAAAGTCAGAAAAATGTTAGCAATCCATCAGAGTTTTGTCAGAGTTTTTTCAGAGTGCAATTTCGTTACTATTTCTCTGAAAAAGAATGAAAAAACTCTGAGAAACTCTGAAAAAAGTCTGTAAAGAATGTCCCAAAAATATTAGATTTCTCATCAAAATTTCAGAGATTCTCAGAATTTTTCCAGAGATTTTTCATAGTTTTACAGACATTTTTCAGCGAAATATTTCCATACGGGAGTACTAACAAATTATTTCGAAAATTATTATCCGTTACCATGATATTACAGTAATGAGATAATCAAGAAGAATTCTCGTTAGATCGAAGTGGAATTTCGTTGTTCATTACAAAGCTCCATCTCTATTACAAATATCGTATAGATTCGGACCAAGAGATGGCAAAACCCCCCCGCATTCAAATCAGTCCAATTTAATCCAGTTTCATATCACACTTTCCATAGGAATGCTAATGAATATTTTATCGTTTGGAATTCACATGAATTTTTCATCTCAAAAGTATTCCAGAGTGGTAGTTGAGATATCTAAAACATATTTGAAGATTGTAAAAATATTTCTTGGAGTGCAGTAACATATAATGCTTGAACAGGTTTTCTTGTTAAGTTTAAAATCTCGAAGTATAAAATTTACATCGTAGAACCGTATTTCTTTTGAAATTCACAAATTGGATACATAAATTGACGCGAGAGTGTTGGAAATTCTTGAACAGATGATTCAACATTTTCATTATCAAATAATTTTGCAGTGAAATATGGTTTCGGTTACCCTCAGCGATGCATCGCATGTTTTTGTACTCCAAAGTGTTTCTCATGGATATGTAGCTGGTATTCTACCCTGCTTGACATTTTCATAGAAAACTAGAGTTCATAATTAGAGATAGGAACTTTATGCTAGGAGCATAAAAGCATAAATTATTCAGATAATGCAATTGAGGCTTAAATATTCCTATTGTACTGGACTACGTAATTGAATTTAGCCCGAAGTTCGTAAGCATAATAAAGCATAATTTCCTACTCGGAGCAGCATGAAAGAGTTGAAGCATATTTGCTGCATAATCATTTGAAAAAATCGCAAATTTTTTTCCCAAAACGTTGTTGAATAAATTCGTTTCCTTGAAAATTCTCAAAAAAATCTCCCTCGAAATTCGGACTCTGTACTGTAATAAATGCATGATTGAAAATTCATCTCATGAGAGAATGCAGTCAAAGGGGGATTTTTCTCTATGAATTCACCAAAATTGCCCACTGCAAAACAATCGATTTGTTTTCATAATATATGAAAATAAATAATGCGCGCATAATGAACTCGACTATTGAATATTTATGTTTTTGAAGTTCGAATCGTTTATAAGAACGAAAAGAAAGTTCAAACACACAAAATCTGATGAATCATTGGTATTTATTTTTGTGAATTGACTTTTTGGAACTGAAAATATCGTTTAAAAAATGTACTGCAAGAATTTGAGTCTTTGACAGCTGAGTGTTTCATTATTCGATTAAAAACTCGTTTCAATAAACGATTCAAACTTCAGCAACATGAATATTTTGTATGTTTGTGATTGTATGGAATCATATAATATACATATTTTCAAAAATAGATGAATTATCGAGTGTCGAATGAGAATAAAAAGGAATAAAAACAGTGACAGATATAGTGATGGGAATGAGTGATAATTTATATGAGGGTTGGTTCATTCTCCTACCTCCTTTGACATTGTAGAAAAGTGTAGCTAGCACAAACAGAAGTCATGATGCATTCATGTGAATTTTGGTTTCAAAATATCAGCCTCCAAATTTACTAAAATGATGAAACTTCATATTGCAGTTATTCAATCCTGAATTACGTATGTTCAAAGATTAAAAATCCATTGTTTATGGGTATTTTGAGTCACATTGACTCACATAAGCAATCTAAAATCAACAGGAAAAGCATTTTGATAATCAATAAGGAAATATAAATAAAACATTTTTGCATCAAATATGAGCAGAATTTCGAAAAACAAAGAGCATAATTGGAGCATAAATTACTGAATTTTGCAGGCATAAATTGCTCTTCGAAGAAGCAGAAAGTTCCTATCTCTATTCATAATACAAAAGATGATGATTCAGTATAAGAAATGAATAGTTTTCAATAAATCAGTAATTTACCATTGAACATGTAATAATGATTTTTGAAATAGTTCTTGTGGTTTTGAATAATCATATATGTAACTTTTCAAGAACAGTAGTATCCAATTTCCACACTGTTACAAATTATTATTGTAATATAGTTTTTCCTTTGTCAAAAATACCCTCACTATTGAAAATTTGAGATCGAGGATAGTGAATGATCGATTTAAAAAATTCATTAAAAACTATTCGTTCTTTCAATACTTTTCAATACAAAATTTTGCACAGGGTGAACATCTTTGAAATCCAAACCAGGAGTGATTTTCAAACGACGTGCCTATACTTGTGAATAAATTTTTAAAAGACGGTTATCATATTGTACTTTGTATCAATATATCAATCCTAAGAATTTTGACTTTCACAGCTGATTGATATTTCAGAATATTAATTGATTTGAATCCTTATAATTCTCGTGATAAATAAATCTAATATTAGTATTCGCGTAACATCCTAGACAGCACAAATTTTACTCCCTTCACAAAACTTCCGTCGAATCTCTTTCTTATGCCACATGAGTTTTACGTGCGAAAGAAAATTTATGCTGTTCAGAATTTTTAAGTTATTTTCAACAGTATCAGTTTACATTCTAAATGTATTTTGTGCGGGAGTTTGAGTATTGATGATGCAATTCTTCACATACACCGTAGGAAATAGTCCTATTATACATAGCATATGGATTTTTCGTGACATGTATAGAAATTTTCATCCAGAAGTATATGAAATTTCAATTTTGTCAGAATATTTTCCTTACGTCGATGAAAAATTTCCACAGGGAAAAAAATGCCTTCCCTGTAATAGAAAGAAATATATGGCTGATGGAATATAGTCGGAGTCACAATAAATTCATTTACAACTGCAAGAAGGAATAATTATAACGCTTTAGCTGTCATTCACGACAAATTTAAAAAAACGTATTTATCGATATTTGTAATGCAGTTTATTTATCACGAACATACAGCATAATTCTAAGGGGCTTCTATTATTATATGACTCACACAGCTTCCTTGTTTGGGAACTACACCTAAGCGAGGGTAACTAAGCTAACGTTTGAATGTTTCTTTGGTTTCTACCACTTTACGCCAGTAATACACGAAGATTGTATCGCGGAATGTTCAGTTCTCATATGTCGATATCTCAGCTCTAGATGGATGGAATGTCTTCAAAGATATCACAATCGAAAGTTTATTTTCATGTTACTTGATTGAACTTATTATTAAACTTTGAATATATTCAATAAATTTCGAGATATTCGTGAATTGAAGTTCCTTCGAGGTTAAGTATTTCGTTGGTCGTTATGTGAAAACCCAGACATCACGAATCATGGAAAAATGTGTTGTGGAAGTTTGAATCGTTTATAGAAACGAAACGAAAATTCAAACTCACAAAATTTGATAAATCACCGTCGTTTGACTCCTTGGAACTAGAAATATCGTTCCAAGATTCACTGTAAGATTTTTTGATCTCTAACAGCTGAGTATTGTGTTATTCGATTATTAATTCGTTCCAATAAACGACCCCAACTTTAGCAAAATGGAAAAATATAATCTAGAAATAAAGCTCATTCGGCAATATTTCGGAATTCATCGAATCCATTCGAAATATGTGGAATCCTGCGAGCAGTATAGGGATATAAGCTTTCGATTAGGAGTACAGAAGCTTTCGGCTCGAATTATGACATTCCAAATCGAGGTTATCCTAAGCATCTAACAAAGGGAGTTTATTTTAAAATTCAGTTCATGATTATGTTGACTTTTCAATCATGATATGATATTAACGTTTTGATATTGGAAAATATCATTTCAAGATATCCGAAGTTAAGCCGACTGATAGCGTTTTGACACGACGATGGAAGAATGCTGCAAACAGAATGTTCATATTCCAGTCGAAATTCATGATCACCTCCCACATAGCGATAGAGGTTAGGCAGTTCCAAAAGTATTCTAAAAATCATCTTCGAGATGTCGTATGCAACATGGACAGAACAAGATTTGAGAATGATTTTTTCTTTAGAAAAGTCTCTTTCAGAGTACTTTTGATAATGCATAACCCCTACTGCCATGTAAGCTCACTTGGAAACATCAGTGAAAATTTCTATCTGTTACAGCTAAAGTAGTTAGCTAGACTGTGCAGCTAATTGTGTTCAGGTGTCGCACCCATACAATCCAGTCGGTCTTTTGGAGTGAAAATATGTCAGTGGTTAAAACTATATTTCATCAGCGATAAAGTCCATTTCCTACAGCTAAACTTCTATCTCAACGAAATCCAGTGATATCATTCAGCTTGGATACCAAGAAATCTTCGTAATAAATCTAAACATATTTTTCCGTGCAGTGAATGCATAATCATATTTTTCTATGCGATGATCGCGTTAATGACTTCACGTGAATGTATATGAAGTTTCCTATGAAAATTTCTAATAGCTTATATAATTGAATTTATATAAATCATCTGAAATATCGAATTGTTCTACAGAACAAAACTTTGTATACAAGAATACGTCGGCCATCTTGTCGAAGATAATTCGAAGCTCGTTCAAAGGCCATTCGGTTTTGAACGTGAAGAATGATAACTGAAGATTACATTCTCTATATCTCAATGCTCTTCCGTAGATATTCAAATTCAACATCGACGGATTGATTACAAGCATAATTTGATAATATTGAATGATTTTTTATGATGAAGAACTGTGTTATTTCCTTCAATTTCCAAATGATGAGAATTTTTTGTTTCTAAAGGTCTTGAACGTATGGGAGTAACGTAAATCTCTACGGAAAAAAACTAGTATTCTAAGCAGCGGATTGGTTATTTCTAGTATCAAAGTGAATCTCGTAATCAAAGGAAGAAAAACGGAATGTACTTTGCTTGACCGATCAATAGAAATGGTTTTAGAAAGACACGTGTAAGGAACTTGTCATCGCTCATAAATAATACCAAGCCTAGAAAATTAATATCTATTGGTATCGATATGTCAAAGTTTTCGTATGAGTCATGAAACTGAATCTTTTGGGCACGTGTGAAATTCTGAGCAAATGAAAGAAAATGTCATCCATTTTTGTAAGCATATCTTATCTGTGTAGTTTTGTTTTTGTTTTAGAAAAGATGCAATTTTCGTTGATTCGGTTACTTCGAGGAATATTAGAGGAATTTAAATTCTCAAGCTTTGAAAAATCATGGATACATAACATTCATTCGAACTTGAGATATTAGGGATGTCTTTAGGGGGGGGCTTAAGGGTTTATAGCCTAGGGCAGCAAAATTATAGAAGTTTTTTTACATTGTTCCCAAATGATATAGATACGCTCGATGAAATAATTGGAAATATTGATCCAGCTGAGGTTGGGGTTATTATTGTTCAATTTTATGAAATATTGATAAACACTCCATACAAAATGTATGTAAAATATCGCCCATCACTAGAAACTGAAAAAAAATTTCTCCCAACCAAATGGACAGTTTATTTGTCCTCTCTTCATAAAATATTGCTTAATATTAATGAAATATTTAATCGAACTAAATAATGGAATGCTTGCCCCAGATGAATTGGTCGTATAAATAAATAATGTATTCGCCTCAAGTAATCAGTTTTTGCGTCTAGTTGAATATTTAATTTCTACAAATAAATATTTTATGGAGAGAGGACAAATAAATATTCTTCCCAGTGTTTGTCACTGCAATTTACCATGTTCTACAAACAACCAGGGTTGGCACGTAATATATTTCTAGGTATTTTACATAGTTTACGACACGTAAGAAACCAAGTATCTTACGCATAAAATCAACCCCTTGCATTTGGGGGAACAGCAGGGTTCAAGTATTTTACATATATTATGTGTCAGAAATCAAGTATGATACGTAAGAAATTGAAAAATCACGTAATAAACCCAACCCTGCAAACAACCGAGGCATAATCTGAGTAAAATTTAGAATTAACCAAAACATTGTATACTCTATTTAAAGAAAAAAAACAAAAGAAAAGAAAAAACCCAAGTGGAAAGAAGTTTTGAATATTATATAATTCATGCATATAATTTCGTCTGAAGTTCTAGAACTAACCGTTTTCTTGTAGAACTAATTTGAGTTGTTAGAATTGACCCTTAAATTATGCCTTGCAAACAACATTCACAAAGTGAATCATTTTTCTGTTTTATATCAACTGGGAAAGCTCTCAGGATTATTCAGCTTCCCAGGGGTACCCATGGTTTCGTTTTTACTTCCAAAGATATTCATGAAAATGTGTGAATTTTTTCATGTTCACCAGTAGTGATGGGCGATATTTGACTATCGATGTTTTATAAAATTCAATATGAACTTGACAAAATTACTATTATCCCTTTCAGTGCGCTCTACAAAATGGCACCTCATCAGTGCGCACATGGGTTATTCATGTCTAGCCATTATTTCGCGTAGAAAAAGAAATCCAAAAAAAAAACTATGTACTGAAAATTAGGCAACGATTAGATCTCGTGTGCTTTAAAAATCACAAATGATTGAAAAGTAAGGGAAATTCCTGATTTCACATGAGAAATTGTAACTTTCTATGAAACCCAGTGTGAAAAACAATCCCTCGAGGATTTCGTAGTTCAAGAATAGAGCTTTCAGGGAACAGTAATGGAAATCCAATATTTCTCAAAATATATAATTATTTGAGCATGCAAAATCGTATAATGTTCTTGTACGAAGAATAGTGGGAAAACCTTTTTTTTCCGTGTAAGCAGGGCCATAGAGAGGAAATTTGGGCTCGGGAGGGATCAACTTACAGGCCTCGGTTCTTCGTGAATATTATCCTCAAACTCGAGTAATTTATATTCAATCATACATACAATTTATACATCAACTAAACTACATCAAATCACAAATAATCCCGAACATTTTTACACTTGGGTATTCGAAGAAAATTGGGAGCATGAACTGGTGCTTTAAGGATGTTTTTGGCACGAAAATTTCATGCTTACAACACATCCCAAACAAATAACACTTCACACGAAAAGGCCCCTATTCGCGCGCACATGGGTCATTTGTGTCCGTAGAAGTTTCCAACACCTTGCTGTTGATAGCGGGACTGACGGCTTCGATCGCCTTTCAGCAGAGAGATAATGTCCACCCTAAAGTTTTTTTAGGTGGTGAAATGGGGACCTAGATTTCATACTACTCGGGAGAATCCGTCGTGGGAGAAATTACCTGGACAAAAATGACCCATGTACGCACTGAAAGGGTGATAAATATCGATATTTTCACACATCGCCCATCATTATTCACCAGTAAATGTATACAATTTAAAAATTGTATCTCGTGAAACTCCAAAGCTGTGATTCATAGGGAATAAGTGTTAATATCTTTTTAGACTAACGCGTGAATGGGTTGATGGGTAAATTATTTTTGAATCATTTTTGGATATGTTCTCCCGACAGCGTTCATTCAGTGGTGCACTAATCCTGTGGAAAGAACAATATGAAATTACACCTTCAACAGCAGAATATGGGACGTTATCTGAACGTTCAGAAAACCTCCTCTACGTTCTATAAACTTCCCACTAACGTTCCATTCCGTTCCCACACATCACAAGAGTTCACAAAGCATTCCAAATGTGTTTATTTCAAATTCTCATAATTCCAAATTGATTCATTATGAATTGTTCCTGAACTGATGTGCTGTGTAGGTTATCATAAATCTGATTGAGAAATTCCTTCTGGAACTCACTGAGAATCTCTGGAGATTTATGAAAAAAATGAATATCTGCAAAATTCTTGCTTATTGAACTTTTTATTCTTTCTTTTATGACTTTCATTTATTCTCTACAAATTTTGGGAAAACTCTGATCTGCCCAGATGGCACACAAGAATCCCAAATGAATCTGAAAAAAGAACTCTTTGGGACCTCTTTTGGAATACAAAGAGTTCTCGAAGAGTTTCAAATAGAATTTGATTCGTCAGACTTTTGAGAGCTTTCTCAAAATTTATTGAGACTCAAAGAATTTGAACGAATCCCTCGAATGTCTGACGAATTGAGTCTTTTTTGAAACTCTTTGTGTTCTAAAAGAGTTCCTGAAGAATTTGTTTTTTCAATTATTAAACTATAGATTTTCTACAGATTCCTGAACACCACAAAACCCTTCGAATTTTCGTGGAATTTTTGGAAGAGGGAATGAAATAAATCAAACTGAGGAAATATAAACGGTGTGACTTCGGTCAATTTTTGACTGGGACAACTATACGGGAATGCATGCATTCGTTCAAAATCACTCTCTGTACAGCATTTGTTGAGGGGTCGAAGGAATGCTGTACAGACAGAAATTTCGAATGAATGCAATTGAATGTATCCAATGTATGACGATATACGAACTTGAAAATTTATAAATAATACTCTAGAAATATGAATGAATATGATATGAAAGTTCCAACATAGTGTATTGTTTAGATTCTTGGAGGAAAATCTCCTTAAACGAAGGAAAAAGTCTCTTGACTACACTGTGAAAAATGAAATGAACTTTACAAATTCTGATTGTATTATTACAGAGGTAAATCTTTGTAATATTCCCACGCTAAGCGTAGCAGAACTAGATTTTCAAAACAGTAAAATTGTGTTTTGTGGTGAAAACTTGTACAACATTTGTACATAAGCCTTTACAAATTAGATTTATCCCACGCTTAGCATAGAAATTTTACATGGCAGTTGTAAAACTGTCATGTGCAACGTAGGTAATAAAGTTACTACGCTGAACATGAACAAATCACAAATCTTGATGCAAAGTTCCAACCACAGATAGCTATAGTACAACTCTGAACATAGGGAATTCACCATTTTTTTCTGACGAATGTCATACGCTGAATGTAATAGAAGTAAATTTCTATTTTTTACAGTGTAGACGACCCCCTTCAAATATTAGATTTGAGAGGTTGGTTAGAAAAAGGAACGCTTATACGATGAAAGGTTTGAGACCGTCACTAGAATCTCTCTAACGGAACAAGTTCTATATTGAAGAACGCGATGAACATGATTGGCAGAGAGCAAGGGACTTTCAGGCAATCCCTAGAAACAACTACTGATTTCACCAATCTGTTCTTTAAACGAGATACCACCAAGTCGTTCTATATCCTCTTTTTTCCATTCTCAAGTATTGATTTTCATTGAATCCCGCAATGCAAGTGACAATGAATGTCAATCAAATAGCAACGAACGCCAATAAAATCTTATACAATCGTATGATCTCCAACGTCTCCTTGTGCAAAAGTTATAGAAGTATCTCGTTATTCATTATTCTTTTATTGAATAATATTTTGGAAAATAGTATGATCCAATTACAAAATACAAAACTATGCGGTGTATTTGAAGAACTTAATTTACGAACATTATGTTTTTCATACGAGATATTCTCTCGTTTCTTGAGACTATTCGTCATTGAACGAGAGTTCTAATATTAATACATCATTCTTACATAAACTTCCAATCGAGATAACCTCACTTTTGACGAGTTTCAACTCTGAAAGAATTTAATATATAATTTACTCATTCGTAGGATATTGAATTTGCTGCAAACTTAGATGAGATTGTTTTGTATTTCGAACTTATTCTTATCTGATTGAATTCTCGTGATGGTTCGTCATTTTCCTAAATAATGAATTTGCAATTCCAAGGTAGGGCTCATTCCGACCCAGCATAAATATTGCAGTAATATCGCTACAATGTTACAGCGATATTCTTAATATAATTACTGTAACATCAAGTGCTGGGAGGAATAAAAATGATTGATTGCAAAAACATTGAGGAATGAATTCAATATTTCATATTGAAAAACCCCCCTTTTGAGATTCCTTCAGACGGATTTGAACAATGAAATATCGTCGCTTCCGGAATGCTTTAACGGCAATTGAATAAAATTTGATTCAAGTATCACAATGATAGTGTTTTCACGTCAAGAGGGCGCCAGGCTTTTAATATGAGTAAAAATTCAAAAATAGGACTTCCATGTAATTTTTTTGATAATCACATATTATTACATATAATAAAGAATTCACTCAAGTTGATTTAAGTGACCGAACCTTTTCTGTAGTAGAAAATACCTTCAATAGAAGACAACGAATTAGATTGAATTTCGAAATTTTTGCTAGATGGTTCAAATTCTCTTCCAGACACCGGAAGTTTGGGTTTTGTAATTAAAATAGTGATTGCAGTGTCAACTGCAAGAGGTTGTTGTGTGAATAGAGCATTGATCTACATAGAGATAGATTTGGTGGCCCTGAAAAGGGCCGATTGTATAAAGGTGATGCGGAATTTAACCACCGAATCCATAAAGGGTTCTGCCTTGACGTTTGAGAGCGTAGACTACATCCATGGCGGTGACGGTCTTCCTTTTGGCGTGCTCGGTGTAGGTGACGGCATCTCGAATAACGTTTTCGAGGAACACCTTGAGCACACCACGGGTTTCTTCATAGATCAAGCCGGAAATACGCTTGACACCACCACGACGGGCCAACCGACGGATCGCAGGCTTGGTGATACCCTGGATGTTATCACGAAGAACTTTACGATGGCGTTTAGCTCCTCCTTTTCCCAATCCTTTTCCTCCCTTTCCGCGACCAGTCATAATTGAACTGTTTTAGAGACTTGAGCGACGGTTCCTAACGGAGAAACACTCAGAAATGATGAAAAGTCCCAGATTTCGGCCTCTTTTTATACCAGCGGCGACGTTCGCGATCCCCACTACAGTACCTCCGACCAATACCGAGCTCTTGCCCACTCTTCCTTGCGTCGCTTTACGTGCTGCATCACGCATACTCGATTTTAAAACACACACATAAAACATATACTTGAGACAGCCATGCCAGGTGCTTAAAAATTCTCTTTGCTTGTTCCACGATATATCCAATCTGCTAAAAAAAGATGGTGGAAATCGTTGAATTTAGTAATGTATCTGGTATTATTGTACAATATCCGAATGGAACTCTTTTTTTTCACAATTAGACGCATGTATGATTCGATTTCATCTGCATGTTTTTTTTTTACAGACTGTTCATAAATATATTTATAGCCACGCACATACGTATGTATAACGCACGTATTTTAATCGTGAAGAAATTAATCTTCAAATTCATCCAATGCAGTTGTTAGAGTTCCCACACCGTTCGAATTGTTTGTGATAACACGGACTACGCACAAGAATTCCTAATGAATTAAAGATAGACAAACTCGTGAACCCTTTAGAAGTGCTTTGAATTCTGAAAGAGTTCAGAAGAAGTTCTTTTCTCACAATTCATGATTGATTTTTGTGTGTCCAGTAAATTGTCCCCATACATTCGTTTATTAAATTCGCAAATTTGAATGCCGACTGCACGAAGAAAAATGCAGCTCGAAAGGGTAGTAATCTTTAATAGAACATTGGAGAATTTTTCTTGAGTTCGTAAAGAACATAAAACGGTTTCAGATTTGTCTTGAATATTGCTCGAAAGACAATGAAAAATTATCAATACTCAACAAATCATAAAAACAAATATGAAGTTTCCAAAAGTCGCGCATGAAATTTTACAAAGTGAATAACAAACTTCTGCAATTTGAAAATAAGATTTCAAAATTTTGTTATTTACTTTGTAAAATTTTTCATGCGCAACTTTTGGAAAGATCATATTTGTTTTGATGATTTGTTAAGTATTGATAATTTTTCATTGTCTTTCGAGCAATATTCAAGAGAAATCTGAATCGTTTTATGTTTATTACGAACTTAAGAAAAATTCTTAGATTTTAAGAAATATTCTCCAATTTTCTATTAAAGATTACTATCCTCCGAGCTGCATTTTTCTCCGTGTGCATATTCAGACGACAAAGAGCTTTCCAAAGCATTTTCTAAGAATTGTTCTAGTACTCATCAATTTTGCAAATTTTTGAGGTATTCTGTAACCATTTGGATTTTAACAATAATTACTTGAGTAAAATTTCCATCAGAAACTAACAAAGTTTCACTGCCTGTTTGAAAATTTCCATAAAACCACATGAATGAATTTTACGAGTTTCGATTCAATTTTATCAGTGGAGACCGCTCTGTTGAAAAAGTCTCATAAATTCTCATATATAAATCTTATTAGTTTATATGAATTTTGACAAGTTCGTATCAGTCTACATGCGATTTCTGTCCTAGAACTTATCGATTTTATATGATATTATATAAGAATGCGAAAATTATATGAGAACTTTATGAGATTCAATTGGAGCCATTTGCAGAATCTCATGAAACTGTATAAAATCGAGTGTGTGTACTAGATTTCATGCGGTTTCTGTCCTAGAAATAACTAGAATTCATATGTATTTTTTTTGTTCATTCTCATTGAACCAATTTAGTTTCAATTGAATATACATACTTATTTTCATATAATTTCGTCCTTGGTCATTGATAAAACTAATTAGGTCCAATAGAAACAGAAAAAATCCATGAGAAAATTTGTATAAAGTTTATTTGTATATCTATGAGATATTGTGAGACCTTACAGAGTGCATAAGGTTTGATAAGATGCCAATGCGACACAGCTTCCCTCGTTGAATCCCACCAAAACATCTCAAACCCAGGACTATCCGATTTGATATTTGTATCCAAAATAGGATCAATGAGGTTTTATTTGGATTGATCAGGGCTGCGTTAGGATAAGAATTTACGAGAAGTTCAGAGAATCCATTGGAAAGCTGAAATATTTAATGAATGAATTTTCAATTCCATGAGGACGTGTTATATTCTGAAATTGAATATGGCTATTGCGATAACGATGAGATAAAATGTCGACAAAACTTTTCAATTTTTAGAGAAGTGGATAATTTAAAGACTTGGATGAGCATATTTTTTCTGAATCGTTAGTCTCTAAAGATATTCTAGAAGTTTGAATCGTTCATTGAAACGAATTAACAACTGAATATTGAAAAATCTACATTTATGGCAACTTGAATAGTTTTATATAGTTTCCATATACCATAGTCCATTCGAACAAATCGCATTCATATATCATTTCTGTCATTTGTATACGGAAAGAAATTCGGAGATATTAAATCACCGAACTTCATGCAATTTTTTATTTCGAACAGCGTGAAAAAACATCACAACATCGGAGAGCGTAAATCTTGAATCCCGTGATATTATTTCACCGTGAAGTTGGAGATTAAAAACCAAACAGTTCGGTGCTCGAAAAACATACAGTTCGTGATAGAAAATCACCAATCAGTTGATTTTGTTCTTCTAGAACCATCTAGAACATCTCTAAAGATTCAAACCAACGTAGACAAAGGCCTTCATCATAGATAATCAATTATTCAAGTAACATTGACTGATTTTATTCCATTTTCCCTGCAAATATCTTCACTTTGTTGATAGTAGACTGTAAATTTTGCTTAGAAATTGTTATCGAAATCACGTAATTATTCGTACATAGGAGAAAACAGAAGTGAATTCTACAAGTTCCTTCTAGATTCTACCCTGTTACAAATAATCTATAGAATCCCATTGACAAATGGGAAAATCAGTAGGTTCCAATGAAATTCAATGAGATTAATAGGATTCAATAAGATATTTCGAAGTGGGTAGAGACAAAAGATACACTTCCATTTCTACAAGTGCTTTTTATAAATTCAACATTACTTTTGTTGTTTAGACAAGTTTCTTCATACGAATAATTATACTCTATCCCTCCATCGGCTATACAAAAATGTGAAAGGTTCATTCGTTCCTTTGTTTTTGAATTCCTCAGTCGAGTATTGTAAAAAATACTATATGTCGAGACTTGTTGAATTGATCTTCCCATCGAGCACATTACACTAAAATCTCGTTTTGTTTGATATCCCTTGTTTTAGTATATTATTAATATTTGATTACAGATCAGTTTCGCATTTTTTGCAAATAAAATTTTAATATACAATCGACTCAATTGTTGAATGATTCAACAGTTCTGCTTCTTATCAGAAGCAAAAACATTATACATTCTTCCTCATGAGAAGTATAATGGCGAAAATGATACAGCGATCTTCTTTTGTAATGAGGTATAGTTCTCTATAGAAAATTAGACGATACCTTCAACACCCATAACAATTTTAACCATCTTGCGAATGAAGGTAAATGTAGTTCAGGGCGGTCCCAGCTTAACAGAAACTAAGAAATTTATCGAAATTGTTGAGGAACGATAATGTGAGAGTTCTGATTAATTTGAAACTATCAATATCAAGTTGACAACCAGCGTGGAAAAGAAACTGAAACATCACGAGTTCATAGACTCTTCACGTTTTATCGCTGCTGTTTTTTGAGCGTTTTGGTTAATGTTCCCATAATAAAAAACGATCTCTGCATTTTTCCGCATTCTAATCTTCCGAAATCTGACACACACCCAGGAGAAAGTAATCTGAAAACGGAAAGAAAAATCCCTCTCAATCGTAAAAGATATTTTACTTTTGTTTTCTTCTTCAATTTGAAATATGCCTCTTCGATTGAGAATATTTTGAACAAATGACAATTCTTTGCCTACAAAGACAAATCCTTTCAAATGAAGAGGAATACTTGAAATATCATATATCGAAGAAGGAGTTGCATCAAAATAAGAGGGAAACTCGTATTTTGATATCGATTCTTTGTGGATGCAGAAATGAAGAGAAATGCGCAAATGATTTTTAATAGGATACGTATTATTTTTCATTTCCCATTGCACACTGAGAACCCAATTTCTTAAACTTGGAGAAAACTTCTTTGCCCTCATTCTGAGAAATCTTGTGTCCGATGAAAAGAATAATTCATTTCAATGGAAAAATTTTTCATTGAATTGAAATCACATTCTTCGAATTCAAAAAGGAATATATTTCTGGTTCAATTTGAGACTTTTTCGTTTCAATCTGATGAAAACTTTTTCCATTCGACTGAATTTTTTTTCTATTGAAAAAAAGATTTATTAGAATGAAGGCAAAGAGAAGTTTCTTTCAGTCTAAAAAATTGGGTTCTCAGTGCAGAAACAACACAGCTTGTGTTTGAAGTTCGTTTATAAGGAATTTAATTCTTATAACTATTCCACGTTCGCTGTTTTCTTTTTAGTTTTTTCTTCTTTAAGGCTCAAGAACTGGTCACTGTTTGTCATTGAAAACCTTTGAGGACCAAGGAGACAAGTGACCTTCCATCATGGAACCGACGATACACAGCATTTAAATTATGCGATTTATATTATTTGGGAGCATTTGAACCCCATCCATCGACAATTCCAAAAATTTCATTTATTTGATAGTTCTTGACATAATTTCCGATTCTAAAGAATTTTCAAGGTTTCAAATTGTGTACACCATTATGAGCTGCCGTAACGGATATTGTTTCGTGATTTGTTCCTTTTTCGCAAATGTATTGAATTCCAATGAAACCAGGAAAGTTGGAGAAAGGTTGGGATCTGATCTTTCTATAGCTCAGATTTTGACCTGAAACTCATTCCAGGATATACCCTAAGGAGGGTACAAATTCTCAGAATTCGAAAAGTAACAAATAGAGTAGAGAAGAACGGCAGAGAACCGACAGAATGAGATTTCCGGAACCTATGAAAACTAGTAAAATTGAGTTTACAAACCGGAGAAAGTATATTTCTCTTCGAATGAATGTTTATTTAGAACTCACAGATATTCATTCTATTTGTTTGCATCGAATAAAAATTTCTTCTTTGTGCATCAGAGTCCTCAATCCCTTCAAATATGAGTTAGTTAAGAGTATTCCTGTTTTTTCAGTGACATTCTATTGGGAAACAGTCCTCCTTGGTCTTACACTCGACGAAACAGATTGTCAGCAAAATTTCACTGATTCCAATCCGTTGAGTATTATTCGAGTCTTTATCAAAGTGAAATCTAAAATTAAGCAAAACATGGGATACACAATTTTTCAAAAAAAAAAAGAGAAAACACCCGAGTGGACAAATTTTTTCAGTTGTATCCAATTCATATTTAATTTCATATGATTTATGAATAATTTGTATGGGGAACATGTCATTGTACTAACCGTTTGACGTTCTAGAACTAATTTGTTGGTGAGAACTGATTGTCAAAGTATCATCTACCGTCATTTTGTTCTATTATTTCACTCAATTTCCTGCAAACTCCAATTATGAAACTTTTATTCTCATTTTTTTTATCTCAAACCTATTGTATTTACAAATATTCACGATAGGAATGATTCCGAATGATTTAAGTATCATCATACTTATGATATATCTTTTCTCAATTTATATTTTCATGCTATAAATGTCAAAATTTATATTCACGTTCACGTCCAGTACTTGCAAACTCTTCGAATAATCAATTCTTATATTTCAAAGCACGAGTGAAAAATGTATGAAGTAAATTATATTCAATGATAAGCTTCGTTCTTGTATGCACAACGACTTTCTTCGTGGCTTATTTTATCATTCCTGTGTGATAAATGCATAGTGAGAATTAAGAATTATTTCATACATTGCATGATTCTTGTAGATAAAGAATCGTGTACTCGGTAAATTCGATGATGAACTGATATGACATGATGTTGCACTTTTCTTCTCCTTCTTTTATATACTATAATATTAGTCATTTTTTACACAGCAGGTATCATTATATTTTCTCTCCTATGATTTTCACGTTCCAGCTAGCACAAATAATCAATTTGAATCCATGAAGACTACTTTCTTAGTCGATTCTTCCCTGAAAATTATAAAAAATCTGTGTGCAACGTTCGTTTACATTAGCATAATACTTGAACCTTCATAAATGTATAATTTCCATCCGTCGGTGTTTATCCAATTCGTACTTTCAGGAACGAATCATAAAACATCAACACATTTCCGCGTATATGACTTGAAGATAAATATTCATTGTATACAATTTCATGGCAATCATTGTGAAAACATGATATGAACAATCATATCAGAGATACGGAAGCATTAATGTTGCTGAAGTTTGAATCGTTTATTGAAACAAATCAGTAATCGAACAACGAAATACTTCATTATTAACGACTCAAGTTCTCGCATCACTTTTTCGAGACGGTATGTTCGGTTCCAGAGCGTTAATTTGAAGAGTTAAATAACGATCATTCATTAGATTTTGAGTGAGTGGAAATTTTCGTTTCGTTTCTGTAAACGATTCAAACTTCAGCAACATAGCATTGAACCCATATCATGAAATATCAATCTATCCTGAACAGGGTCATTTTGATGTAAAGTTGGAATGAATTATGGGACATGATTACATTTCTATATCGAGTCCATGGTCATAGCCTGTTGAATGCACCGAATGAACATTCCTGTATCGTTCGAATATAAATGTTTATTACGACAATCAAGGAAATGTTATGAAAATAATCATATCGGAGATACGAAAGCATTGAACCCATGTATCGGAACATTTATCGGTTCTGAAAAGAGCCATTTTGATGTAAAAGTGGAAGATTTGACTACCAAAACTCCCTCCCGACGCTGACAATGTGTTCGATAAAAGCGTCTACGACGAAATTCAATAATTATCCACGATGAGGAATTACAATATTCCACATTATGACATCTCAAGTGGTCTATCTATCCTCGTCTCACGCAAAATCGAGAATTCTCGAACACCCGTAAATTGATTTCCTCCTATTCCGTCGTAGTTTCTGGTTCAGAAAATCATCGACATTTTCAATTTCCGTATATCTTTTTCCCCCATGTACTGACAAACGATTCTGATTCCTCGATGTATCCATATATTCAGCAGCTGCAGCGTATGATAATTCAAGTCCCTTAGAATGTGAACATAAAAAAAATAGTTTTGTACCGTGACGCGTATGCTCTACGCTTACAACGCAGAAAGGATTCTATTCCAAACGTGGAACAAAAACTTTAGTAACGGTTTTGAGAAACGAGTTCCGTCGCACACGCTATTGTCGAACAACACCCATCCCCAGCGCCTCCACCGTCCTTCGGCGCCCATTGACGTTGCAGCTAGTTTCGTCCCCACTCCCGTACCGTCGACCAATCACCGACGAATCCTCGCTTGGCGAACCATATATATTGAGGTGCCGGGCGCAGGAAAAAAATATTCTCACTCCAACATTCGACTTGCATCAAGCGTCTCGAAGACTTCATACGAACTCATTCGCCATGGCTCGTACTAAGCAAACAGCCCGTAAATCTACCGGTGGAAAGGCTCCACGTAAGCAACTGGCCACCAAAGCCGCTCGCAAGAGTGCTCCGGCGACCGGTGGTGTGAAAAAACCTCATCGTTACAGGCCTGGAACCGTAGCTCTTCGTGAAATCCGTCGTTATCAGAAGAGCACGGAACTTCTGATCCGTAAACTGCCCTTCCAACGGCTAGTTCGTGAAATCGCTCAAGATTTCAAAACCGATTTGCGTTTCCAGAGCTCCGCAGTTATGGCTCTTCAAGAAGCCAGTGAGGCTTATTTGGTTGGATTATTCGAAGATACCAACTTGTGCGCTATTCACGCCAAACGAGTCACCATTATGCCAAAAGACATCCAATTGGCACGTCGTATTCGTGGTGAAAGAGCTTAATTCGTTCTTGGTGCACCTTCTCAAACGGCCCTTTTCAGGGCCAACAAACGTATCTCCACGTGGGTTCAATGCTTGGTCGTAATTTAACATTAACAATTAGAACTATGTTGACTAATTTGAAAGGATTGATGTGGTTATCAAAAAATTTCCATTCATATAATTTGAAATTGATCCTTTTATATTATAGGAATTCATAATTGTGGATTGATATGAAAATTCATATAGTTTGTATCAAACACTGAACTGGAACAGAATTCTGATGCAGGCTCAAGAATCGTTCCTACAGATTTCAAATCTCTTCGTGACTACAGTTTCGAGTGTTGGATTACAAAATCCTGCTCCTGTTGTAATTCGGTCATGATCTTGAATAAAATTCTGAATTATCTCTTTGGACTAGGAACATATCACTCAAAGTGGCAAATCCAAATTGATACTACTCAGGATTGAACTGATTATTACATTCTCCCAAAAAAGTCAACAGAAAAGGAGTACTTGACTTAGAAAATATGTGAATAAATTATTAAACCTTCCCAAAATGCTAAGCTTTTAAAATTGCATTTAGATTACAGTGACCTCTCGGAAAATAACGCTTTTCCAGATTTTTCTTTCGAAAATTAGAAAGCTCCTATTCAATTGAACTACATGAAGGTGTTCCGCTACTATTCAAGTACAAAATAATTTTTTCGTGGAATTTTATTGTGATAAATGGTGGCTTGACGGGTGAACGATTGGAACACTGTGAAAATTCATGGTCGTGCGGTGGGATAAATAATTCCGTCCAGAATTAACGCAGAACACAGAACCAAAAATAATTACTTTCTGTAATCCAAAAGCTAGTGGAATACGTATCCGTTTTGAAAAACTTGCATTTTTCACGAAATGGCATCGGTTTGAAGAAAAAAGTAGAATTTTCACCCTAAATTTCGTTACTTTATGTTGAATAAAAAACGCAAATATCAATATTTCGAGAAACCCGTACGTATTTCACTAGATGATCATATCACGAATACAATAAAAAAAAACCCCCGAGGTGATTGATTGAAAATTGGCGGAGCTAGAGCTCGCACCGACTTTCGACATACTGTTTTTGAAATAAACGCGTCTAAAGTTTTTGTAACAGTTTAGTCGGACCTATGTTTGTAGTTTACGGCATATCATTTTCGGGTCCTCAAAGAGTACTTTAAACCAAAAACAAACGCTTGATTTTTTAAAATTCCACTGTGGCGTTACCCCTTGAACATGCAAAGAATAAGGGTTATTTTTCGTTTTAAAAATTCTCTTTATTTCAATGATTATTACATAACAGTCAATGTCTTGTACAAAAATAGTTCCCATCATACACAGATTTAACCTATTTCATATCATTTGTATTCATATTTGTATTTCAAGTAACATAAAAATCTTTTTTTGTTAAAGGAAAAATAGTTTCAAAAACCTTATTACGCGTGTTGTACTCATTCATCCATACAAAAAACAAATAATAAATACCTATATAAAAAAAAACAAACATTTAATGATAGTGAAATGGTAATTCATATTTTATTCTGAACGGAAGGTCATCACAGTTTTTCTTAAAATTTTCACTAACGTTTCTTAAGATTTCTCTATCATTAATGCCATTATAAAATCTATGGCTCACTTCATAAATATGGTCCTTAATTATTTTAATATTAGCTTTTTCGTGTAAGTCACTAATTTTACAATAATATTCTTCATTCAATGCCATTCTCAAACTCTTATTTTGAATAGTTTGCAGGTTTTGAATATTTGTTTTGTTCGTGTTACCCCATATAGGAGCGGCATACATCATCACAGGTTTTATAATAATAATTTATGCTTAATAGATAAGACACTTTTCTTATTTATCAGTGGATATAACTGTCTAATGACTCCATATGCTTTCTTCTGAATATTTCTTATGTGTTCGATAAATGTTAATTTGTGATCTAAGGTCAATCCTAAGTGTTTGATAGTCTCTTCATAGAAAATTAAATCTTGACATTTTTGTTTCTTCACTTTTTTACTAAAGATTGTGAGTTCAGTCTTATTAGTGTTAATTTTTATTTTCCATTTACTATAATAATCTTCTAATAGATTTGCATATTCTTGAATTTTTTGTATAGCTATTCGATTCGGCCACGATGATACATATAACGCTGTATCATCGGCAAAGAGCGCTAGTTCTACTTTACTGTCTTTTGGGATGTCATTTATGAGAATCAGAAATAATATAGGTCCCAGTATTGACCCTTGAGGTACTCCGGCTTTTATTTTATATTTTTCTGAACTTTCATTATTTACAAATACTTTAATATATCTATTTTTTAAATAGTGATTTATAAGTTTAATTGAGTAACTGGGCATTTTTATTTTATTTAGTTTGCAAATCAGCGCTCTGTGCCACACAGTGTCAAAAGCTTTTTCTACACAGTAAAAATTTTTTCGTCAATTTCAACACACAAGCGAATGTTAACCACTTTTCCTCACACTCAACGTGTGTTGATTCCAGACTGACACTTATAAAGTGTTAATTTGAGGTCGAATAACATTTTAATGTGTTGAAAATGAATCGATCGAACAGCATTTGATCAGTGTGTTAAATGAACACACAAAAGTGTTAGATATTCAACACTTAAATTTTGACACGTACTTCTTTTTTACACAATGACGGAATTTTTTTTTACTGTGTATGTCAAGCAGCAACATTGAGGTATTATTAATATTAAAGTTCCTATGTTATTTTTAGTTATTCTGGCCAACTGCTGTATTGTACTCCTTTCATTTCTGAATCCAAATTGCTCTTGTATAATGATATCTTTTTCTCTCAGATGTTTCTTTACTCTAAAGGATATAATGGTTTCAAATATTTTGCCGACTGTCGGTAAGAGGCTTATGGGTCTGTAATTTTGGGGAAAGGTTCTGTCTTTCCCCGGTTTGGGAAAAGCCAAAACCGTTGCCACTTTCCAGTTTTCAGGGAAATATTCTATTTTAAAACTTACATTGAATACATAATTAATTTGCACAATCAGTTAGTTTGTTATGCGTTTGTATATAATCTTCTGTATTCCATCGAAACCTGGAGCTTTAAAAGTTTTTAATTTTTCGATGACATTCGTGATTTCTTTGGGGTTTGTAAACTCTATTTTTTTGTGATTTGTATCATTCGCTATTATTTTTGTGTATTCTTTATTAATATATTGTTCATAATCTTGATCACCCATAGTTTCTGTTAATCTATGTGTTCTTTCGAAATTTTCTGCTAGGACATTCGCTTTATCTGAATCTGTGAATACTAGTCCATTTGGTCCATGAATTGTTGGTATTACATTATTGGTTCTTTTAGCGATTTTTATAATTTTCCAAATAGAGTTATCTTTGAAGTTTTTTTCAATTTGTTTTCCCATTTTGTGTTTTCCATATTCATTATTTGATTTTTTATTTGTTCTCGTGTGGAAATATTTCGCTGAAAAATGTCTGCAAAACTATGAAAAATCTCTGAAAAAAAATGAAAAAACTCTGACAAAACTCTAATAAATTGTTGACATTTTTCTGATCATTGAAAAATCCTGAAATTCAATAGATACATTCATATGCCGTATTCAAATATCATGTGTGAAAGAGTGTTTGAAAATTTTTTAATTTTTTTCTAAAAGTCAGAAAAATGTTAGCAATCTATCAGAGTTTTGTCAGAGTTTTTTCAGAGTGCAATTTCGTTACTATTTCTCTGAAAAAGAATGAAAAAACTCTGAGAAACTCTGAAAAAAGTCTGTAAAAAATGTCCCAAAAATATTAGATTTCTCATCAAAATTTCAGAGATTCTCAGAGTTTCTCAGAATTTTTTAATTTTTTTTCAGAGATTTTTCATAGTTTTACAGACATTTTTCAGCGAAATATTTCCATCGGGTTTAGATAATTTATTTTTCAACTTCTTATATTTCTTGATACGTGTAATTTGAAAGATCCTTCTAATTTTATTTCTGTCTTGTATGAGTTTTTGAATTTGATTTGAGCTTTTAAATACATATTTATTTTCTCTAATAGTTGGTATTGCTGTTTTAATGGCTTTTTGTATGTTATTAATAAGTTCTTTCACATAATCGTCTATATCTTGTTTTGTGTTTAATTGTTTATTAATTTTACATCCGGTATCGAGTGTTTGCTTGAAGATTTTCCAGTTAGGTTTTTTATAATCTAGAAAATCCCTTTCCGTATTGTCTCATATTCAGCTGCCCCTAACTTAAAAATAATTGGTCTGTTGTCTGAGTCTAGTTCATTCAGAGCTTCGATATTAGAAATTCGATTTATATTTTTATTTATAACAAAATCTACCGTGCTTGGAGTTGTATTACTGTTGTATGGGTATAGTGTGTAGCTATCTGGGTATTCTATATTTAAGTTTATTATATTTACATCATCATCATCATCATGAAGTAATCAGTCTTACGACTGGTTTGATGAAACCCTCCACCCCTGTCTATTATCCGCCAAACGCTTAATTTCTATATATCTACTACATCCCTTGTCTTGTACGATTTGCTTCATATAACTTGCTCTAGGTCTACCTTTACCAGTTTTACCATTCATTTTCCCTTCCAATATTGTTTTCAATAAACTCTCATGCCGTAATGTGTGTCCTATAAGATTGCTTCTCCTTTTCACGATGTGTTTCAAAAGATTTCTTTCTTCATTTATCTGCTCGAGTACTTCTTCATTTTTGACTTTGTCTATCCATTTTATTCTGAGCATCCTCCTATAACACCACATTTCAAAAGCTTCAAGTCTTCGTTGATCAGTTTTCCCCATTGTCCAAGTTTCGCAACCATATAATGCTGTGCTCCAAACGTAACTTTTCAAGAATTTCTTCCTTACTTCCAAACTTATATTTTTTGAGCATAATAACTGTCTCTTTTGATAAAAAGCCTGTTTCCCTTGTGCTATTCTTGCTCTTATATCTCTTTCGCTTTTGCCGTTCTCTGTAATTATGCTTCCTAGATATTTGAATTCTTTCACCTGTTCAATTGTCTCGGTATCTATTTTGATTCTCGTTCTTCTAGCTGTTTTCGCTGCTGTACACATCATGAATTTTGTTTTGTCTTTATTTATATTCATACAATAGTTTTCCAATAATATTGTTCTCATGGTGTTGAGAATATTTTCTAACTCAGTACTACTCGTGGCCAATATAGCTATGTCATCCGCGAATCTCAACATACTTATATTTTCTCCCTGAATCTGTAATTTCGATTGAATTTCCTCCTTCACTTCGTTCATTGCTTCTTCTATATATGAATTGAACATCAGTGGCGATAATGATAATTATATTTACATATTTGAATAATTTATTTCCTGTCCTATTGTTCCTCTGACAATTCCAACTCATATGCTTTGCATTCCAGTCTCCTACTGCTAGAATTTTATCACCTAGTTTTAGAATCTCGGTTAGATCTTCCTCTATATCTTTATTCTGTGGATTGTTATAAATTGGTGCAATTATTATGTTTCCCTTAATTTTGAAAGCTATTGACTCTATTGATGCTGTATTGATATTAATTGGCATATAATTTATGTTATTTTTAATGAATGCTATTAAACCTCCTCCTGTGTTCAATCCATCTCCGTCTTTTCTCAAGGTTCTAAAACCAGGGATATAATATCTGCCATTTTTTGTTAATTTGAATCGTTGTCGTGCGAATAATTTGATGGTAAACTTGAATGTATGAACCATACATAATATACATGTAAATATTGAAAATTAACAATTCCATTTGTACGTTCATATTCCCAATCAAGTGGATATCAAGGTTTTCTCGGACCTCTTGTTCTATCATACACGCATTTCCTAACTCACACGCTCCCTGCTCAATTTTCCCAATAAAGAGCGATACATTTTTTCTATAGTTTTCAATGAGGTTTCTGAGTACGGAATTTACAATATTATATCGTTATTAAAAGATAGAACTCTATCGTTCTTTATCGTATTCTATGAAATTAAACAGGATATATGAGGTTTTATCGTGGAATTCGTATAGAAAAAGTACCAGTCATTTGGGAAAAAATAGTCATGTGTGACAGAATAAGTGGTACTTTTTCTATAGGAATTCAACGATAACATCACATACATTCTATGATGAATTTTATATAATACGATAAGAAACGATAAAATTCTATCGTTGAATAACGACATAATATTTTGTATTCAGAAACCTTATTGAGCACTATGGAGAAAATGTATCATTCTGTATCGTTTTCTATTGGGAAAATTACTTATGAAGCTGATATGTGTTGTGTTATAAAAATTCTTACAAATGCCAATCCACATTGCAATAACTCTCATCAATTTCGCGTCTGTGGTACCAAGTTTTCCATGTTGCAATATCGGTACTTTGGTTCTTAAAATAATAATCTATTAAAAATTGAAGTTTGTAATTTGTAATTGCATATTTGTCTTTTATGTTTATCAGTTCTTCTCGATGAGTTCAGTAATATTGCACTGATTCCATTCAGTGGTGATGCAGGGCTCCCACTGAGCTTCCATAAAAGAGTAGGACAACCCGAAAAAAAGGTAAATAATTCCCAAAATAGAAATAAAACATTTATATAATGAAATTTTATAACAGAATTACGAAATTAACAAGAAATATAAAACAAAATCGATCAGTATAGTTTTTTATTAAACGTTACATCTATATCGCGTTTATTAAAATGAAAATTTGCAATTATCATAGATTATTTTCTCCAATAGTCTGATAGAATTAATAGAAATGTTGATAGAAAATATATTTTAAAAAATAAGCAACAATTATAAAATCGTTTTTTTTCAATTCTCTCGTTATACAAATTCTTCAAATGTTTTTCATTAGTCCAAAATATCCAATTTTGTTGCTTTGGCATGTGAAAAAAGTAATGCCGTTCAAAAGTTCATCAAACACATTGAAAATATCGAAACTTCGCAACATTTGTGATATTTCTCTAGTTCAGTATTTCATTCCTTATGTGATTAACTGGTTTGAATGAGAATCATGTTTATTGTGAATTGTCAATTTGACGTTTTGTGCATATACAAATATGATGTCCGCAAAAAATCGTTGATTTGATATTTCAACTGAGTTGACGTGCTACTTTATGTATTGCACTTTCTCAGATAATAATTGAATTGAAAAATTATCAACAAATAATCACATTGTCTGATCTCATGAACCTTCAATTGTAGCATTACGAAAAGCAGGATCAATTGTGGTCTTATGAATCGAACTATTTCTTTAAATTCTTAGTTAGATTTCACTTTTTAGCCAGCCAAAAGTGAGCTCATCAATTTTTTTAGTAGAATTTTCACTCTTTGAGAGTGATAGTCTGAGGTGTGAAGTTGGACTACTCCTGAGATCACTTCGATTTGGAAGGGAATTTTTCACTTTTGAAGAGGAATTTCCCTCGAAAAAGTTGAGAATATCACTCGAACTGGACAAAAGTTCACTTCTCAAATTTAATGAAGTGGAGCCATAGACTTCTTATTCTTCCAAATTTAGAGAGTGATCACGTATTTCAATCATTAACCAAAATAGATGTAGCGACTAGGGGTGTGCGAACCTTGAATTTTTCAGTCGAATCGAACTTCAAATATATTTTTCAAATCGAACCGAACCGAACCGAACTCCAAATGTATTTTACAAGTCGAACCGAACCCGAACCGAACTCGAACCGAACTCCAAATTTTCCCAGTCGAACCGAACCGAACTGCAAATATATTTTTCAAGTTGAACGGAACTTTGTAATTTCGAACCTACTTCCAACTTCCAAAACGTCTAATCGCAAAGCCAAAACTAAATTAGAAATACATTTATGAAAACAGAATCCATCATGAATTTATCTTTTAAAGTGACGTTTCATATGCAGCATGTTGCAGTAATGAAACAGTCTACCCTAGTAGCACCAAAAGTACGTAGAACATTTTGAGAATGTTTAATCAACGTTTGGGTAATTTAGAAACGTTCGGAGAATATTCTATGGGTCAATTTAAAATTGAGTGCAGATAAATTTTTCTCTGTTTCCGAATGTTCAATTGCAGCGACTAGTATTTAAATATTGATAAAATGGTCGCAAATTTGAGGCAAGTAACGAAGAACACTTCAATTCTTCAATAAATCACAGAAAAGTGTCCATAGTGTAATCTAGTGTTGATTTATTACCATATTTCTGAAATAACAGGGTTGTCCCTCTTGGTAACAGAGTGGTTTTTTATGTAAGTTTAACATATCCCACGTATCTAGATGAATTTGAAATTGGGTGCAGAACATTTTTATCATAAATTTCAATAATCACAAAGTAAAATTTCCTCCTAATATAATTATTTATATCCTCATGCAATATTTGAAACATGATTAACTCACATTAGAAACCACTCTGTTACCAAGAATGATTACTCTACTATTAGAAAAAAAATGGTGATGAATCAACACTATTTTGAGGTTCGTGGTAGCGTTGATTATAAACCTCTTTGCATAAAAGACAAGGACACTCACCTCACTGCATTTTTATTTATTTATTTATTTATTTATTTATTTTGTTTATACGGGTATAAAAGACCCTTTGGTACATAGAATATACATTATTTGAACCACATTATATATATCATACATCAAAGCATTAAGCATCATGTTAAGCTCGACTACATGCATCTTATATTACAACAACAGTTAACGTGTATAATTATAGGTGAAAAGGACAATTAGATATTAAATTTGACAAATAAGAGAAAGAGAATTCCTAAGATAAGAATGAGATGAAAATAATTCAAGCACATCACTGTAAGAATTTGCTAGGATAGATATCCGATTTACCGGATCAGAATAACCGTGTCTCGATTTATAAGAAATTGGATTGAACAATTTAGGGCGCCTCAATAAACGAGAAGGGACATTAAAACGTACAAGTCCAAGCAGTTGAGGGCAGCGAATTTTCCCATTAACAATTTTATACAAAAAGGAAAAATCATTGAACAAACGACGTGATTCCAAGGGAGGCAAGTTAAGTAGAGCCATAATCAATGAGTAATCATGACAAGTGACGCTCAACGGACGGCCTATCTGATAGGCAGCAAAACGCAGAAACTTATGCTGAACTCTTTCCAAGTCTGTACAATCCCGAATTAAATGAGGACTCCAAATTTGAGACGCATACTCAAGATGAGGTCTAACTAAAGTACAATACAGTGTTCGAAGTGCAACAGGATCACGAAAATCTTTACAAACGCGCTTGATGAATCCGAGAGATTTCATGGAAGTACCAACTATGTGATTGTAATGATCTGAGAAGTTAAAACGAGAGTCAAATGAAACTCCAAGATCACGAACAGTATTTATAGGTGATAACAGAGAATGAGACAAGTTATAAGGAAAATAAATAGCATTTTTACCTCTATGAAATCTCATCACATGGCATTTAGTGAGATTTAATGACATATTAGATAGCACACACCAAGATTGTAACCGATCCAAATCAGATTGCAGATTTTGAGCATCTCTGTAAGTTCTTATAATCATAAACAGTTTCAGGTCATCAGCAAAAGAAGATGTGTGCAGTACTTGAAAATCGTAGAGATATCATTAATGAAAATAATAAATAATAAAGGACCTAGATGTGAGCCTTGCGGTACACCTGAGGATACAAAAATGAATCAGAGAAATATTGAGAGACACGAACTGATTGCGTACGATTCAGAATATAACTCTGTAACCACGACAAGAAATTGCTTCGAATACCTAGATTACTTAATTTATTTAACAATATATTATGATCAACTCTGTCAAAAGCCTTTGAGAAGTCTGTATATATAGTATCCACTTGGGCATTTTGATCAAGCGCAGAGGACACAACGTGAGAAAAAATAGACAAGTTAGTTACGGTAGATTTGCCAGAAGTGAAGCCATGTTGGAAATCAGAAATAATATCAGAAAACAGTGGTGTTATTTTATCAGTAACTATATCTTCAAAAATTTTCGGCATAACATTCATGATACTAATCGGTCTATAGTTTCTCACGTCAGAACGGTCCCCAGATTTGAAGATAGGAGTAATTAAGCTGGATTTCCATTGGGAAGGAAATATTCCAGAGGATAAAGAGCTGTTGAAGATCAACCACAAAGGCCGAGAAATGACGAACTTGCAAGATTTTAGAAAATTAGGAGGAATACCATCGTCACCAGGACCGGAAGAAGTTTTCAAGGATGAGATTTTATTGAACACTTCACCGATATTGATGGATAAATCGGAAAGATTGACATTGAAAGTAGATTCTGGTAAATTACAAGGAACAACGGGATAATTTTGATAGACTGATCTGAAATAAGATGCAAATAAGTTCGAAATAGCAATACCAGTATTGCCAATAGTACCGTCTAAATGCATCACCAGGGGTATACCGTTCTGATTCCGCTTACTATTAACAAAGTTCCAAAAGCTTTTGACATTTGTAGGAATGGACCCTTGAACGTAATGAAGATGAGACAAGTAACATTGGCGAGTCAAAACTTTACATTGAGCTCGTAAGTGACTAAAGATTAGGTAATCTTCAAAGCAATTTGACTCTTTGTACCTATTGTGAGCAATTTTCTTTTGACGAATAAGTTCATTTTTCTCTCTTTCTTTTGTTTGCAGCTGTCTCTTTTTATTTGTGTAAACCCCATGTTTACTGACTCGTCCTCCTAGTATAATATCTTTATAGTCTAATCACGCAGAACTTATGGGTTCATTATATATATCCCGCGCATCTGAGGAGGCAAAATAATGAGGCTGCGAATAGAATTCATTATGAATATGTTTAATTTCATCTAATCCGCAGTATTGTCAACAAGGTTATCCGAAATATGAACTTTTTCAATTATTCAAGTTTGAGACTCGAAACTACACCAGGAAAAATCACAGATTCGATCAACTTGCGTCTATCAAGTACCCAATATCGTGTCAATTCGACTTGGAAACAAGTTGTTTCTGCGTGTTTACAAGCAAAAACAACATGGGAACGCCTGTATGTGTGTTCTCCATCACTTGAACCTGGCATCGATATCAGATCAACTTGATGATAGGTAGATTCAACATCGTCTTTTTTTTCCAGCGTAGTCGAATTTTTTCGGGTTTTGAGTCTAAAGTTCGAAGCAAACCGTGACAAATCGAATCTCGAGCCGAACGTTTTCAATGAATGCAGTTCGAAATTTGAACCGAACCGAACTGTTTCTGTTATCCAAGTTCGAAATTCGAACCGAACCGAACTTTTTGTACTATCCAAGTTCGAAATTTGAACCGAACCGAACCTTTTCTGCTAATCAAGTTCGAAGTTCGAACCGAATCGAACAGTAGGAGTTCGGTTCGGTTCGGTTCGAGATTCGAACGGTTCGCACACCCCTAGTAGCGACTAATCAACAACTACAGCAATTATCCGGTATATAGTCGAAAATCAACTATTTAAATAGCTCTTATAACCAACTTTTCGTGTGATTGTCTGGTTTGAACTTTGAAATCAACGTCATAAAATTACTGACTTGTTCTATTTATTCTTTCAAACATATAATCTGAGGATTGACGTTTGATTATCGCAGCAAGAAGAACAGTATACGATGTGAGTGAACTTCAAAAAATAAAAATCCTGACTAAATGGCAGAAGAATGGAACAAATTATGACACCCATGACAAAAATATTCTCATGAGTCTTTATAATTCGTCACAAAACTCATATTTTTTCATCATCTTTGATAAAGCCACAATTCTTAGAGAAATTATGAGAATTTTTGTATGATATACTTGATGAAATAATTGAAAATATGATTCCAGTTCAGGTTGAGAGCGGCAAAGTATTATTAGGCCCTGAGTGACAAAAATGTGAAAACGTCCCTGATTGTAAGATAATTTTGATCAGGGACTTTACGAAAAAGTAGGAATAGTAGGACAAAGCAGGACATTTTACCAAAAAGTAGGAAAAGTAGGACCAGTGGGGGCCCTGGGTGATGGGAATCTTTGGAAAAATCGATCCTCTTTTATATAGAAAATACACAATTTTCATAAAAAGATTTCGACAAGAATTCGATACCTCTTATTTAAAAAAGTGTCGACAGGAATAGTGAGTTTTCACTGATTCGAATTCGGAGAGAAAACTCGTATACAAAAAAGACGTGTGCAAACTTTCACTTCCACCCTGGGGACAATCGGATGTTGGATTATATAGTGATGGAGATTTTCGGGAAAGATCGATACTTTTTTATATGTAAAAAATATAATTTTTATATATTTCAATAAAAATTCTATACTTTTTATATAAAAGAAGATCGATCTTCTTCAAGGATCCCCATCACTGCATTATTGTCAGAATATGTCAGATTCTGACAAAATCTGACATTCAACTTCATCCACGCATATGACTTCTATTTTCGCCGCGTGGATATAAATCTGCGTGTACATATGACCCTGTCGTCTCCAGCCACGTCTTAACAATGATAATCCACTCTGGAGAAAAATTGTACAAAATTTCTCGAATTCAATCCATTCTCCATCAAAACTCCGGGAATTCTCGAAATTTTTCAAATTTTTGTAGTAAAAATGCTATGTTTTTCAGAAATCATTGATCATTTCACACAAATTTTCTAGCGAAATATTCCCAACCGTGAGAGAACGATTGGAAAAAATCGTTCCAAAGTCTAAAAATAAATTCTCGCGTATCTGAGTGATAAAATTCATTTCTCATAAGTTTTATGTGAGAAGAGCTTGTATTTTTTGTTTGTTTCAACAGCAACGAAACAGTGTCGACAATTCGTTATCAATTACCACATGAAAAAAACTTGGAATGAAAATGAATGAAATATACACCAAAGAATCGTTATAGTTACTCATTTGATATGCATGATTTTTTGGGAGGAGAAAATGCATAATATGACGTTGTTCGAATCGAATGACATCGAGTTTCCGAGTCTCGAAATCTCGCCACGTGATTGGTCAAAGCCGAAAGAATGTGGATAAATCGTCAGATCGCTTGGTTGTTCTCAACGAATGGAATTTCATTCTCCTATAACGTCAAGTATGGAATAATAATTCTTCGAATTCTCCGATGCAATGGAAATTCTGCATCAATTTCGATTCGTATTGGTCTCATTCCTGTTACAAATAATCCATAAAATTTCGATGTCGAATAGAAAAATGAATGATATTCAATCAGAAATTTCAGCATTATTTTGATAGGATTAAATAGAATATTTTCACCTGAGATCAATACGCTAAAAGTAATGTGCAACAAAATGTTGCATCATTGCTGTAAATAGAAAAAAGGTTAATTCGATCATATCAATCATGTGTATTTTTTCGGAAATGGGAGTAATTGGTAGAGGTTTATATGTTCAGTGATTATACGTAGCACGATCCTCGTTAGAAAACATTTGGTGGCCCTGAAAAGGGCCATTTTGTGTTTTGAAATTGATGATGATGATGATGAAAAAAATTTATTTTTTAGCCGCAGACTTGGTGGCTTTAGGCGCTGCTTTCTTCGGTTTAGGCGATTTAGGCTTGGTAGTTTTCTTCGTCTTGGCTAGATTCTTAGCAGGCGCAGCTTTCTTGGCAGCGGCTTTAGGTGCTGCAGCAGCTTTCTTCGCGGGAGCAGCTTTTTTCGCGGGAGCAGCTTTTTTCTTAGCTTCGCCAGCAGCTTTCTTCGTTGCAGCGGGTTTCTTGGCTGCTGGTTTCTTAGCTGCGGTGGTAGCAGCTTTCTTCTCCACGCGTTTTTTAGCGGCAGCTGGTGCTTTTTTAGCTGCGGGCTTCTTAGCCTTCGTCTCGGTGGTACCTTTAACGGACAATTTGAACGATCCCGAAGCACCTTTGCCTTTCGTCTGCACGACAGCTCCAGATTTAACAGCGGATTTCAAGTATCTCTTGATGAACGGAGCCAATTTCTCGCTGTCGACCTTGAAAGTGGTGGAGATGTATTTTTTGATCGCTTGGAACGAAGATCCTTTGCGATCCTTCAATTCCTTGATGGCTTTGGTGACCATCGCGGAAGTTGCAGGATGCTTCGCTTTTGGCGCAGTAGACTTGGCTTTTTTAGGCTTTGCAGCAGCTTTCTTCGCTGGCGCGGCAGGAGCTGCGGGTGCAGCGGCGGTGGCAGTTTTGTCTTCCATCTTCTCAAAGAGCGACAAAAAAGAAAGGTTTTTCTTCAACGATAGTATTAGAAATACAACGAGGTTGCACGAGTAACGCACGAGGATATACGAGTATGATTCGGTGCACAGCAGCGCGGTTGTTGTCAAAGACACCCAAGAACCATGAAGAGAGACCTGCGCAACATGTCGAGCGACACCTACCACGGGAATTCACTAAATTTCTATCCTCTGTGGCTTGATTCGACTTTTTCTCTTCGATAAATTCTATATGGAATTTATTTAATTCTATATCGATGTAATATATTACACCTGTATGTTTCTCCTATCGTATTCAAATATAATAAATATCGTACATGAAGTATACTCGAAGGAAACGCATGGTTTATGACGATGATGATACGGAGCGATCAATGTTTTCGGTGGTTTTATTGCTTAAAATAACGATAAATAAACATTGTTACGCCAAATCATCGGTCGCTCTTCCAAAATATGATCTTCATTTATAATTATAATTACCTTGCGACTGATTTCAATTTTATTTATCATGAAAAAAATCCATGTGAACCAATGCTCATAGAGCACACTTCGTCGTGAGTTCATTGCACGAACAACAGCCTACGAATGTTCAAAAATTATTGTAAAAAATGTAATCCTTGAGGATACAAATGGTTATTCGAAGGGTGGAATTTCCCTAATAATTTCATAAGATTCTAATATCGACGATTTCTTCGATCGATCAACTGTTCAAGGGGTTAGTTTGAACTATTATGTCTCTGCTACGTAATGTGAGATTCATTCGCACCGTTAATCGTGGAGGAATGTAAAAAAATATCTGATAAGTATTGGAATTTGTATATAATATTTGCAATAAATTTCAAATCATTTGATTTGTCTTTCCAAAAAAAAATTGAGTTATTCGCCTTCTCTCGATCTAACAATATGAGTTTCGAAATACGTCGATTTTTCCAAGATATTGCGTCTTAGTTTCCTAGGATGCTGCCTCTGGGAGATCATAGATATCTTATGGAACGATGAAAATTTTCAATCACGGTATGTTTATGGAGTAATCGTGCATAAACATTTATTTCTATTTTTTTAATCTTCTTATCATGGGTAAAATGAATGGTTACAATCATCATTTCGTTAATCGTATGGATTAATGAACGAACTCGCGGACGAAGGATTTCTACCGTTCTTTTATCAGTCATCAATTAATATTCATTCTCAAGATCACATTATTCGTAGACTTAAATGTTTATCGAAGTACGGGAATTTTCATGTTAAAGAATAAGAATTTACAGGGGCATCTTTGTGTAAGGGATTGCATTTTGAGATGAGTCAACTACGTATTTGGGTATCGAGGAGGCATTTTTTGTACATAGAACATGGAACATTCTTGTACAGAGTATAATGAAAATTGTGAAAAAAATGGAATATTCTGTGTAGAATGTGATACGAAACAAGAATTTTATTCTGATTGATCGTTTGTTTAAGAAAATGTGGATTCGATGACTCCTTTGAATGGAATAGAATAGAATCGAATCAAATCCTTAGAATATCAATAATTTGGAGAGTTCATCGATTGTGCATGGAAACAATGAAGCCTTTTGTTGTAATGATTGAATAATCTGTATAAATATAACCACGTTGATATGAGTGAAAGTGAATAAAACAACAGATTATTATTGGTGAAAAGGGGTTGAAAAGCACTACTTCTTGAGTGAAATTTGTTTTATATTCTCCGAAAATTTGGGGAAAAAAAACATTCGTAAGACTCACAATCTTGAAAATTCTTTTCATTCCAATATATGCGAATAATCTACATTGTTTTAACAAAACTTTTCAATTTTCCAGCAAGCGTTGAATCTAACGAGGAAGAAACAAGGCACAAATTCATGGAATCCAATGTGAAAAACAAGTACCGTTTTCGAGGGCTGTACAAATCCTGAAAATCTCCTCCCATAGGAGAGTTCCTGAAATTCTACGTGAGTCTTTTGTTGGAAATTTGAGATTATTCCATCTCTTTTCAGCATTTACTTCATTCAAAATGCAATGTATGTACATTGCATCTACATATTATATACATAACTCTGATTTGTTGAAACATATTGAATTTTCGTTAGTTTCGTACAAAATAGAGATGACGTGATTGGAATTTACGTGTTATAAAAATGAGGTTATAAATGAGTCATCGCTAAAATTAATCATGGGATCTGTGTATTAGAGATTATTCATCGACTTCGATTTTTCAATTTCAGTGTCATGCATTTATTTCATTATTATAACCTCACTCTTTGCGTTGCAAGTTTCCACGACGCCTTCCTGTTTCTTTTTCTATTTTTATTGTAATTCTTTATAATTGGGAATCAATTGGAATTGGACTGAAAGAAAATTACTTTGTGCGATATGAAGCATGAATATGAATTCGGTTGGAGTGCTTTGTGGTATATTCGATATTCGTTATCGAACCATACAATTGGTCCTTTGAATTTTTGTAGACGTAGAATGGGAAGTAAGACGTAAATATGAGACCTTCGTCCTGCTCGGAGGGTTAGATTGAAGATATGGCACCATTATCATTGTTATTGAGGCAAAACATCCCATTTTTTACCCCAGTTAATGATTTGTATTTTATAATGTTTCTGGTGAAAAGTATTGATTCTTCGTCAATAACAACACAAAAGTCAAGAAAGAACAAGATTTCTCTTGACCTACTTAAAATTATTCATACGCTACTTTTGTATACTATACAAAAAATCCAACGTATTCCAATAATCATAAATTGGACCCTCCAAAGTGAGAGTTAAGAAAAAAAATGCATTGGAATGACAATTTTTTTCTCAGAAAAATGTATTCATAAGATTGATAAAAAATCGAGTCACGTGATGAAAATTTTACAAATGTTGAAAATATGACTACCTCTAGAGACCTCTCGTCGATATTTGTGGCAAATATTCGCACAAATCTCGCACCTCAATATTCCGAACATGAATTTATTTCAAACTCCATCTGAATTCGATCAGGGAAAAAAAACATTCAATGGAACTGAATATTCATATTCGGATTTTTCTCTTTTTATTTCATCCGCATATGTACAAGATACACATAAATACTTCTTTTATCAGTACACACGTACACACACAACCTGTTCTGTTCTGAGTGAATTCCAAGAAAACAAAAGAAAAAAAATGGATTTTATATGCAAGGTACGCGTTTCGATAGTGAAATGAGAATTCCAGGGAAAGTTATGTTATCTACGATAATGTGATTGAGAATATTCTCCTAACGTGTGAATATGAATTTGCATCATTGTTCCCACGATGAAAAATCTGATTTTCCCAATGATCGCATGGTAAGGAAGGACTTTGCCGTATCGATTTGCGTCTTCGTAAATAACAAATTCCCATATACGCACGGATGATATTGTTTCAACATTTGTAAGGAAAATAATCTATCCACGTGTTTTTGTTATTCGATATTTTATCATTTGGAGAAGGAAGGAGAAACCAGAAAGAATAACAGACACGGATTTTATCTCGAAATCAAAGATATTGTGTATGAGGTGATGAATCGAATATCATAGAAATAAAATAGATCATTGTTCTTGGTTATGTTTTCCCAAACAATTTGTGGAGAAATTTTCTCCCTTTTTTTTCATAAAAAAACGTGAATATGTTGAACGTGTGTGTAGTGGATAACCAAACGATATCGAAGAATTTATAGCAATCATAGCGGTGGAGGTGTGACCACATTTCTGCCCTCTGAAGTTGAAAAGTAAAAATAACCATTCCATGTTCTTTTTTTTTATTATTATTATTATTATTATCGAATGAATTATGTTCTATCAACGAAGAGATAAGTATGTGTAGATGAAAAACTGAACCGGGTTTGCAGAATTTAATCAATATTTCAGGGAAACTTCAAGAGTAGGCTTTCTGGTCTGGACATTTTTTTATCGAATATATTTTCTTCCTTGTATTTTGAATTCTGCTACACTGAGAGAAGAGCGATTTGGAAGTTCGATAAATGTAAAAAGTACTGAACTTTCAGTGATGTTCCTAAGCGTTTAGTAATCGAATGACACACAGCAAATTTGGTCGTGAATATTGTATTAAATAATGACGTTTGAAAAACACTGAGCAATGTAGAGCAAAATCCCAGTAATCCTTCTTGAAATTTCATGAAACATCACTGAAAGTTCAGTACTTTTCACATTTATCGAACAAGTATATTACTATTTACTGAACTTCCAAATCGCTCTTCTCTCAATGTACGGTTTAGAAACATTGTCTCAAAATTGCAGTGAAAAATTTAATATCAAATATCAGACCATCACCCACACAGCATATGATAAAGAAGACCTTTGAATTCATTCGATTTTATATCTCAAGTCACCAGGCCTGAAAGAGTTAATGACGGATTTAATTGCTGTTCGAAGCACAGGGCATGATCTAAGTAAAATCTAGAACTAACTGAAACATTGAATACTCAATTGAAGACAAAATGAATCAAAGAAAATTTGGAAAATTATGTACAATTTATATATAAGTTTTATTGAGAACATGCTTATTGTACCACACGGAGAAACACGAATGTGTTAAAAAGTCCCATGATTTATTGAGGATCAGCGCCAGTCTGTGACGGATAAAGTTATTCACTTGGATTTACTTTCAAAAGTACTTTCAAAAAGGATGTTTTTCTACAACGAATTATGGTACTTTCCACGTTATATTCACGTTTATAATTTCATCCATCACAGACTGGCGCTGATCCTCAATCAATTATGGGACTTTTCACAATATATTTTTCTGCGTGTAACCGTTTTGAAAAATTCTAGAGCTAATCGGTTTCTTGTGGAGCTAAGATTTTAGCTCAGAACTGACCCTTAAATTATGCCCTGATTCATTATGAAATCTCCAGAATGCTTTTCGAACTTCTGTACCGAGTGGGTAATCTGCAGTAGTGATGGGGATTTTTGGAAAAGGATCGATCCTTCTTTTTTATATAAAAAATAAATAATTTTTATAGATTTCGATAAAAATTCGATACTTTTTATATAAGAAAGGATCGATCCTTTTCAAGGATCCCCATCCCTGATCTGTAGAGGGTCAAGAATCGACGATAGCTTGCCCCAGGCTTGAACGAATGCTCAGTCAATCGTTAGATTGACCAAATCAGTTGATCAATTATCAATACCGGTGGAGCATTTGATCGTGTATCGATCCGTGTTGCCTCTACACGGATGGCCAAGATTTGGCAATTAGTCTCGCACCAAGCTGTGTTCTATTATCACGTTGAAGAAAGCAAGGAGTGTTTGATAAAGGGTTTCTGAGAAAATTCATTCTATCTCCAGATGAAAGATAAAAGATTCATTCTGTAAAGATTAATACCTAGTTTGATTTTGAATAATGAATTCCCTCAGCTCGGTTCTCTTTTGCGGAATGGCGAATTTTGGCAATGATGTTCATTTCTTCATAACTGACCATTGCTTTGGAATGAACTAATTTTTCTGTTGGAGCTGTCTTTCAAAATAATCCTGTGCAAAATTTTATGAATATTGATCCACTCTCATCAGTTTTTCTGTAGAGAATTCTTGATGAATCGAATCTCTTACTTTCTAAATATCGAAGAGTGAGAATTCCACTTGAACGGGAAGACAGGTTCCCTTCTGACTGCCTGAAGAGTGAATTTTGACTTAAAAAATGTGGAATTTCACTCTTCTCAATTGAGAGAGTATATAAAATACTTATCAAGTTTTCATAGAAGTTTTATAGAATCCGATAGAAACTAAACGTTGTTTCTATCCAAAAGATTCGCCCACTTCTAAAATCATGCGCTTTATTGGAAAAAACTTTTAGCACAGAAATTCACCCTTGTTCGCCTCCATTCACTCCTGAAATAGCAAATCTCAATGTTGTATGAATTCAAACAGGATGCAAAAAAAAACATGATCTAAAAATTTTATCCAACGGAGCACATGATTTTTTCTGAATTTCTCTCTTCGAATATAGTGATGGCGATCCTTTGTCATGTGAAAAATACCTAATTCTTATAAATTCCAATAAAAACTAAACTTTTTAGATAAAAAGAGGATCTATCTTCTCCAAGGATCGCCGTCACTATTCGAAACCGTTATTCATTCAAATTTATGGACCAGTACATTGTAAAATAGTCCTCAGAATATTCAATATTTTTTTCAATCTTCGAGGGGGTGGTTCATTCCCGTAAGGTGAGAAAGGGTCGGTATAAAAGAATACTTTATCCCTTAATTGTTTGAGTCTCATAACATATATCAATTTGAAAACAATCGGTTCTTGACCGTTCTGATGGTTTCCTTGTTAGTACGTTCATAGCACATTCGTAATGTACCGATATTCAATCAACTGAGGTTTGATGGCCATTTTAAGAGAATATACCAGCGATTTTTGACAACGCAACCCAAGCCAAATGTTTTTTTGACAAATTATCCGAAAATAAAGCAATAATTTGTCAGGATAGTTTAAAGTCATATCTTTTTCTAACCAATGGATCTGGTGGCATCTTCAGAGGTCGCTGCCCTGGTTGAAAGAACCCATTGATTCTGACCAATTCTCATTAAATTACAATTGAACTTGGACAATGTTCTGACCAAATCTCACCGGTGATTTTTCAATGAGATTTGGTCAGAACTTTCATGTGAATCTCGTTGAATCTGGCCAAATCTCACTAAATTACGATTAAACTTGGACAATGTTCTGACCAAATCTCATTGAATTTCATTCGTCAGATTCAATGGGTTCTCTTAAGCAGGGTGTTATCACCTTAAATACGAATATATGAATTGGTTTCTTTGCTTGAGAAAATATTTATTGTATTGAATTTGACATACAGAATACAAATTTTTGTAAATAGTCCCATCTGTATACAGTACAATGTTTCCTAGCCTCAGTCATCACATATTATATTTTGAGCTATTGTATTGTTTCATAATAAGTTTTATACATCACACGTGTTTGTATAAGAATTGAAAGAATAATTAAAAAAAAATACCTCATTTTTCGAGATATGGATTTACTTAAATACTATCAAAAGATTGAACAAAGGATATAAAAACAGTGTAAGCATCCCTGCCTCATAAAACTACTCACTTCTTGCAATTGTCTCTTGTTTGAGGTGATACCAGCGACCCCTGAAAATGCAATCGAACCCATTGGTTAGAAAAGGACACAACCAAAATTATTCTGACTCGAAAACAAAAGAATGAAATCAAAATATCGCTCTGTACAGACCTTCTTCAATCAATAAATTTTATATATTTCATGAGAATTTTCGGATTTTTGATTTCTGATCATTTTTGTAAGTGCTATAGTGGCGCCCGATTGATCACTGTTTTTTCAGGTGGTTATGTTTCAACACGTATCAACAATTCCCATGGCATTATTTTTCACTGAAAAAATTTTTTATGTACTTGAAGACTCAAATAACAAGTGTGAAAACCCTCGAGCTCTTTATTAACTACCTTCCATAGAAAAAAAATTCGAGAAAATCATCTTATTTTGGGGTCGCATGATGAGAACCTCCCCTTAGTATGAAATATGCCTTTAATGTTATTAATGTTATATATAACTAAGTCACTTTTGAATTCAACAATAAAAATTAGGTAAATGTGTGGAGGGGGTTTCTTTTATTCCAGTATATAACTCAAATTTGTCAAGCACAGTAGATCTAATCCTAAATAAAAATGTAAATGCTATATCTGAAATTGAAGTACATGATGATCTGGATTCTGATCATTTACCTCTGGTGTTTACACTAGAAAAAACTCAAATAAATACTCAAACTAAAATTAAATATCCAGATTATGGTAGAACAGATTGGAAAAAATTCAAGTCTCACGTGAACAAGAATCGTAAAATAAATAATAAAATAATAGATAAGCACAGCATTAATGAAAGTATTCAACAATTCACAAAAATAATACAAAAAGCAACTAAAATAGCCATACCACATACACGGCAGAAAGATAATGAATATAACCTGCCAATCTCTATTATTAATAAAATCAAAGGAAGAAATAGAAATAGAAGAAAATTTCAAAGAAGCAGAGATAAAAAATAGACTAACAGAAGGAATTCAAAATGACATTATTGGATTTAATAACTCTAAATGGGAAAGGAAACTTTCAAGAATAAAATAAAATGATAACTCAATATGGAGGATTAGTTTTTAAAGACAGTCGAAGAAGTGATTTATTAGTCAATAATTTCGAAAAAACCCATACCTCAACGCGAAATATGGGGAACTCCAAACTAAATAAAATAGTCAGAAGAAAATACAAATACATTAAAAACATGATTATTGATACTGAAGACATAAAATATACATCACCCAGGCGATAGTTCAACTCACTTACATATTTAACACATGCTTTGAAACAGGATACTTTCACAGCCTATTACCTACAATAAGTAAATTATACGAAAAAATAATTTTAAATAGAGTACAAGAACATTCTAGAGAAAACGATCTGTTAATATCACAGCAGTTTGGTTTGAGGAATTATCACCGTACTATTCATCAACTATTAAGAATAACAGAACATATATCAAGAAACTTTAATATGAATAAAAGTAAAACCGCAGTCATGTTAGATATTGAAAAAGCATTTGACACTCTATGGCACAAGGGACTGATTTATGAATTACATGAATATAAATTTCCAACATATATAAAACATGTTATATTAAATGATATTAGAAAAAGAAAATTTTCAGTCAGCGTTTAACCAGCAAATTTCCAAATTTTATGAAATTAAGGCTGGGGTACCTCAAGGATCCATTTTGGGACCTATATTACTTTTGATATATATTAATGACATCCCAAAAGATAAAGAAGTCAAAGTTTGTCAAAAGTCTTTGAATAAAAGTAATATCCAAGATACAATTAGTAGTATATTTTCTCTTATAAATTCATTGAATTTCAGGTGCGTGTACGAGATTTTGAGAGTGCTTAATAGAGTGAAGTGAATTATGCAATGTAATAATCAGTTAGTAATTCATTTCGGTGCAAGAAACATATAATATGTGAGAATAAATGACATATCATATGATTTGAAGGTTAAAGTTTTGTCTACAACAAAGTGATGTAACTCTAAAGAAGAGAAGTGTGCAAAAATTCATGAATTGTTCGTGGATAATGAAGTAAATTATTTATTAACTCAAAATATGTGAATATTGACTGTAAAAATGTACTTATACAAACGATCTTTCATGTGTGAAAGAATTAATCGATTGTATCGAGTGTGTAAAATCCCTTATAGAGAACGATGGAAAAAACTTTGTGATCTCTATCTTTTCCGATAGGGAATTTGTAAAAGACTTGATATTTGATTACAAAGGTTTATTGAATTATGAGAAAGTTCAGAATGCTTGTTTAGTGGTGTGATTTATTTATACTCAATGAATTCAGATGTAAATGCATTATGAATTCTTTCGGGCAGATTATGTATTCTTTCTGAACTTCTATATGTTTTCATTTCTACCGACATAACGGGCATGCTTTTAGAATTATTTTTGGATTCAAATAAATGATTGTGCGTATTCTCAAAGAATTCCCTCCAGAAGCGTGGCATTCAAATGGTATTCTCTAAGAACTGTTTGAGAACTAGTTGTGCTGTCTGGGATGGTTATTAAATCCACAATGTTATATGCTGCCCCAATATGGGCAAGCACATGCAAAACATATACAAATAAACTTCAAATAATTCAAAATAAGTGCCTTAGATTAGTTTTAGGAGAAGAATATACGACACCTATCTAAGTATTACATGATAAAGCAAATATGCCATACATTTCGCGAGAAATATGTAAAAGAAGTGATCAGTTTTATAACATAGGAATACATACGGTACCAATACTCGAGTGCATATATGAATACATCAAAATGGGACCAAATATGGTACCTTATAAAAATAAGTTCAAAATGCCATTTCACTATAAGACTGATGTTGAATAATTTTATCTTTTAATTTTGTTAAGATGTTATCAGAGTTTAAGTAATTTAACTTAACACGTCCCGAGAAAAAATGGATTAGATCTAAAGAGATCTAATGAGATCTAATTTGATCTGTTTCGATCCAAAAAATGGAATGCGGTAGATCTCTCTGAATCTAAATAGATATAGATAGATCTACGCATACCTCAGTACAAATCAAAGCTCCTTTTGTATTTAGATCTCTGTAGATCTAAATTTATCTATTCAGATCCAAATTGATATACGTCAGTTTACAGCTTCTTTTTTTATTCTGATGCACGTAGATCTACTTAGATCTAAATAGATCTATTGTTATCCAAATAGATACATCATTTGGATCTCAGCAGATCTACCGCATTCTATTTTTTTGATCAAAAGAGATGCAATTAGATCCAATTTGATCTCTTCAGATCTAATTCATTTTTTTCCGGGATAATATAAGGTTTTTTATCAAATTTTTCCTTAATAAAAACACACACATATATAAAGTAGCTTAGAAGAGAATACAATATTATAAAATAAGATGTGAAATAGCCTAGGCTAGAAAACATTGACAAATTTAACAGATTATGTACAAATTGTAACAAATTGTATAACATATTTATGGCAATGAACAAATTTTCAAAGTCAAAGTCAAAGTTTATTCCAGTTGCACAGACCTGATTGATTTGATATTTCTTCCATTGAAATCTTGCCCTATTTTATCTGTAGTTACTGGTGGAAGAGCCTTGATTACCAATTTTTTGCTTTTATTTATTTTTGTTGATAAATGTACACAAAGAAAACAAAACATTAGTGAGTATTTTTCTGACACAACTGGCTCGTGTTATGAAAAAAAAATGCTAACACCATTGGTTAATGTAGAAACATGAATCAGTCATATCTCCACGGTATTGTCTGCTGTGAAGACACGATTGATTCGTGTCTACGCAGGAACCAGTGGTACTAGACTTCTTTTGTTTTCATGACACGAGTCAGTCGCGTCTGGTAAAATACTTACTGATGTTTCATTTTCTCCGTGTATGGAATTGATCATTATAATGTTCCTTCAAAAATTTCACCACGTTCTTGATATCTTCATTAAAAGTAGAAATATAGGTATCCGATTCGGTAAGTATTTCAATGTGAAATCGGTGGTGAATTTCTTGGATATTGGTATCATTTTTTACTGATTTACAGTTGTAATTATTATTGGAGATATTTGATCTCCATTTCTTCTCCACTGGTATTAAGCAGTGCATCAAATTTATTCTGAGTCACGATTGGATTTGGTTTTGATGGACTTATATCGCACTTGTGATAATGATGGGCGATATGTAAAGAAAGTATCGATATTTTTGATGGAAATTTTGTCGAATTTATATTGAATTTTTTTAGAGAATATCGATATCTTCGAATATCACCCATCGGCAGTGCCTTGATGGTGGTAAGCTCGTATCCTCTCAACAGATATTTCTTGCTTTTCTGTTATTTCAATTTCAGAATGATAATTGGAGATGTAAATATTCACAAGGTAAAATAAAAATAGAGAATACACTGAGAACCCGATTTCTGAGATTTAAAGGACATTTCTTTGCCCTCATTCTGATAAATGTTATTTTCAATGGAAAAGATAGTTCATTCCAATGAGAGAATTTTTCATTGAATTGAAATTATATTCGTCGAATTCAAGAAGGAATATATTTCTGTCTCAAATTGAAAATTTTTTGTTTCAATCTGATGAAGAATTTTTCCATTGAAAAAGAATATTTATTAGAATGAGGGCAAACAAAATTTCCTTTCAATTCAAAAAATTGGGTTCTCAGTGTAAAGGAATGTACATGAAAGAAGTTGAATAAGGTTTGGGTTATGAGCGTGTGAAAAATTATTGTAAATGAATCAATTTTCGAACTTGAAACTAACGTTGAATAAACATATGAATTAAGAGTCTGCATTCTCGTACAGTGATTAATGGCGCTCCCTTTGATAATTGAAAAATGATCGAAAATATAAAACATTTCGTTGTATACGTATATGCATAAAACAAGCTTATTTTTCCAACATGAAAAACGTTTATCAACATCAATATGGATCAACTAACCACACCGTTATTACACACAACGAGATGATTGAGTTCTCTCACCAATTCTATAAAATTAACCAGCCATTTATCATTACATGGGAACGGAGCGAGCGTCATTCAAATTATAGAGACTCGAGCATAACGAGCGTTGTTCAGATTATCAAAATGCGAGCGAAGTGAGTGTGGTTATTTTGTAGAAAAATGTGAAATCCCTTCATCTTTGATACTTCTTGTATCATTGAACAAATTTTATGCAGTATGAGAATTTGTCGAATGGAAAAATAAAAAGTTGCTGTTTTTTTAAAATCATTTTTCCGTTGGATTTTGGTACAAAATGCCCTGAATTTTTGCAAAGGAATCTGAAGTTTTAGAATTCATGTTTGAAAATTTAATACAACTTTCATCTCGACTCTTCCTCCCTTTCGATCGGTAAAATTCCGTGTAATTTCAGAATATGGCCTCACAATTTGCCTACAATCATTGCTCGAATACTTATCAACAATTTTGCGCAAAAAATGTGATTTTTTTACTGAACGAAATTTTTGTATGGAACCGATATAATGGGTACATATTTTCCAGATAGAAAAGTGTTTTCCTAAATTTGCAGATATGTAGGGTCTGGAATCAAAACTTCAACCGGGCCTTTTATAAAACTGCGCGTGAAATGAAAATTTTGTTGAAGAACTTTAGGACGCTCCAACCCAAGAACTGTGGGCTTTTTCAAGAAAATGCTGAAATTCTTGCAGATTTCTTTATTTGAATTTTTTGAAAATGTTTCAAAATTCACGAAAAATCCTTAAAAAAATGGGGTATATTATTTTATGAATTCCAAGCACTCTGCGATTTACCCCCGAATTCGATAGTTACCGAAAAAAAATCTCAACTGTTTTGTAGATATGTATATAGAATGTTTCGAAAAAAAAACACTGTTTTTGATTCAGAGTGTCCTGGAGGTTTCAAGCAAACTTTTCATTTCAATCGTTATTTTGGAAATCTTGAAATTCAGGATTCGAAAACTCTTCTATCTCTGGAAAAGGATTACCAGTTTCATATAGAAATTTCACATCTAAACATTTCTTCCAGTAAAAACAATGACAGTTTTTCGTAAAAAATTGTTGAAAATTATTCAATCAATGATTTTTAAAAAATGTTGATTTCTCCCTTATAGAAACTTGATATAAAATGTGATATCGTCAAATATCGCCCATTACCAGTACATGTAACGATGATGATTTTTGAAAAGGATCGATCCTCTTTGAGAACTCCTATCACCTGGAACATGTAACTTGATGGGTCAATTGTATGTTACATGAGATAATGTGAAATTATCACTGCACGTGAACGAAATTCATTTTTCCAGTACAACCGTTTGTATGTAGCAAAAAATGTAAATCCTTCAAATAAAATGCTGCTCAAAATACTATCTCGAATGATTTTCATAATAAATACAATATTTTATTCTCAAAAGTACATACCCGATGTCAAATAAAATATTCATTTATTATTCAGAAATGAATATAATATTTTAGTCAGCTGAGATATTGAATAATTGTAGTGTAAAGATTTCATTTTGGAAGTACTCAATTGAGCCGCACGTTCACTCTACGTCTAGACGAAATTTCAGAAGCGAGAAAAACATGATAATCTGTTCGTGATGGGATCTAAAACTTAGACTTTTTCTTGCTTGAATAAATCAACTATCAACTTTCGTTTCACATTGTGAAAAGAATGATACTGGAACGACTCTTGTGTTATGGCGAAGTCAGATTCAAAACAAATGAGGAAGTCATATGCACAAGGGTGATGGATAATAATTGAAAGGAACATCTTCTGAATCTCGCTTGCGATGAAAGTTTTGTAACAAAATCTTTGAATAAAAATTGTGCAGGAAATTCTCAACCAAACATTCAATAACTCGTTGATGAAGATTTATCGGATTTATTCCCATTAGAAATACATTGCAGTTCATTTTCATACAATATTTTCAAATGATCTTCTCAAATATTGTCTCACTGCTAGTATCAAAGAATTTTCATTACAACTCTTATAAGAAATGAAGAAATTTCATTTCAATGTTCCAGGAACAGGTTTTTTTGAAATTTTGATATCCTCGTCACATGGAATATTATTGGTTTTACAATTCTCATCTCCGAACAATGATAATTTCGATATATTCGACGGTATGAGGAATTGTACTCATAATTTCAATGCATGGACTAGTTCTTTTTTCCTTATCATGCATGGACAGATTTTCAAAAGAATCTTCACTTCCACATTTCGGTAACAGTTTCCGATGAATTTTGTTCTTCAAAAGCCCTTAATCGTTGTCATTTGATATACCTAATGAAAAAAAATAACGTTTCGTTATTAGTATTGAATGTTCATGTTTTCAGGAAAATAATTGTATGTATATCAAACATTCATTCCATGCCAACTTATTCTAGGAGATATTCTTTCAATTCAAATCTGTGAGAATACCGATGTATCGTTTCCTCCAAGAAAAAGTAAACAAGTAATATTTGCAAATTTTCTTATCGCGATAGCAATCCAAAACAAATGAGTTTTCAAGACCTATAATGGAAGCGAAAAATTAGTAATGATCATGACAGAGCAAAAACTGATGATTAAATAATTAGTACATACACATTTCCTCAGAAATAATCAACTATCGAGGATTCGATATAGAGTAATATGTATTTAAAACAAAAAATTATGTTTGTTTTATCACCGTTGATACATCCAGTGTTTAAAGAATTTTAAATTTATTCATCATGAATTATTCCTCGATCCTATAGAATTATATATAATCATCGAAATTCCATCCTATAAAACAATCAATATTTATGGGTCATTAGTATGGGTGATGAGCGATCTTTGACGATATCGATATTTTATAGTAACATTCAATTCATAAACTCGACAAAATTTCTATGAAAAATATCAATATTTTCACATATTGCTCGTCACTGACACGTAAATTGAGTCGCAAAAAAGTGAAATTTGTTTTTGTTTCTTTTTTGGAAAACAATACATCTCTCATTCACATGCACAGATATAATTGCAATAGAAAATATAAATAAGATTATGTAACACCTATACGTGATGCCATGCATGAAATAGGAATTTGAATATCACTAATATATTCTCTCTGGTAAATGAAATTTCCCTGAAAATCTCTGAATCTTACTGAAAGAAAAACCTTGAAGAATCTGAAAAACTCTTGCTTCTTAAAATGCTTTCCAAGTTTGAACCGTTTATAGAAACAAAATGGAAATTCAAACCCACAAAACCTGATGAATCATTGTTATTAGTCTTTTCGAATCGATTATTCTGGGTCTTAACAGCAGAGTATTTCATTATTCGATTACTAATTCTTTTCGACGAAGGATGTAAACTTCAGCAACATCTTCTTAGAGACATCCTTCCGCTTAATTTTTCTGAAAATCACTGCGATTGTTCAAAGAAGTATGCACATCTTTAAAATCTTCTGAAAATTTCAGAGATTCTCAGTGAAATTTTTCCACCGGGGTTTATAATAAAGATTCAAACTCTACAGAGAATATAAGCGTTCTCGTTACTCACTTAATTTTTCGACAAACATGTTTATTACTCTCGTACAAAGGCAACCTTTCCCAAGGGAGTTCTCCATGTACACGTCGTTGATCATTTTTCATGGGTGAAACTGGTTCTCTGCAAATGAAAACTATGTACATCAATCATTACAGGTGAGATATCAAATTTTTACCTACCATTCTTCGGTTTTAACATACTTTTCCCCTTTCATTACCAACGAGAACAGTTTAGAGCTTATAAACATTGATCTTTATGAGAAATAATGTAATGGCCCTTAGAAGGGCCGATTAAATACTGTTACAATAATTGTATAAATGTAAGTATAAATTCATTGCTTCGTTCATTCATTGCAAAGAAACACCATTCACGGCTCGTCATCGATATCCGATAACTCCACTATCTGCAAATCTTCTTCCATCCAAATGCTTTTCATTTCGAAGTCCACGAAATCTGTTGGATTCAGCTTCAGTCTGTTGTCCTAAAAAGACAAAAAATTATACAGTTCGTATGGAAAGTATCAAGGACATTTGTCGTATATTTCCCAATATAAAGTTATTCGGAATATTGACATAAGCCATGGATCTAGCGGATGAATGAACAAGTTATGTAGAAGCGAAGGAGAATTATTGTCGAGATTTCTTCAACTCGATGTTTTTGAACTTCATTACCAGGTTTGATTCATGCTGACAAACCAAATTTCAACGAGACAGGCTTAAATTTATCATGTTATGTAGATACAATACTTTCAGACGTAACATAGAAAATTATTAGTCTTCAACTACTTTCAGTATTAAATCAATTGTCTTAGTTCTTTATAAATTAATTAATTGCTCATTTAGTTGATACAATGTGCAGGAACAATGAAGTTCAGAATTTTTGTAAACATTCTCTATTTAATGCATCAAGTTTTCAAATAACCAACAAAATTCTCTCAATTAGTGAAGTGACACATGTTGAGTAGGGATGGACGATAGTCGACGATATCGATATTTGATATAAAATTCAACATAAACTGGAGAAATAAAATATCGATATCCTTACATCATATCGTCCATCGTTGATGTTGAAAATGAAAAGGGCACAGTTTTTTACAATCAAACTGCGTAGCAGTACATCTTCATTTTTCATAGTACACATACACATATTCGTAAACAAGAGTGGCAATGTCAGCCGGCTGCGCAGTTGACTGGATTGGGTTTCTGCGCATCTTTGTGTTTACATTCTTACGCATCGATACATTTGTTGACGTTTTAAGGAAAAAGGATTGTACAACAACAAACGATCAATTACGATTAATAATCTTTACCAAAAATGGTATCCAATCTCCATCTTGATCGATTATACGTTGACATCGCGTTTGCATACTCCCTACTACTTTTTCGGCGTAGGTCGAAGGCAATGCCCGCCATACTTTTCTTATTTCATCCGAAAATTGGAAGAAATTGCGTACAGAATTTCCTCGCATTTGTATCTCCATATAATTCCATACAGTTTTCATTGGATCGATGTCGAAAGATCTGGGTGGCCAATTTAACGTTTCCACACGATTATCCGCCTTCCAACGTCCCCGCAGATACCTCAACTGTTCGGATTCATTATTATTTTCCAGCAACACCCATTTCTTATTCCTCGCGTCGAACCATTTGTTTACATATTTCATCAAACACTTTTCATAAATTTCAATGAACTTTCGTTGGTTCGGTCTTTTGGTGAACAAACATAATCCACCGAACCCTCGCGCGTTGAAACAACCCCACGCGTACACTTTGACTCGTTCTTCACTCTCGTAATAATAAAAGTCCGCTGTTTTACCCGTGAACACAACGTTACTCCAATCTCGAAGAAGATTCCTTTCGGCCCAGACTCGTCGCGTTGCCATTTGTTTCGGAGAGAGCAACGGTTTCAAATTCGCAAATACAAGATGTTTCGACGGAGAATCGTCGTCCGGATATTTAAATTCTCGATTACAAACCATCACGTAGACATCTATATTTTTTTTAGCCAATATCATTCGCGCTTCGTGTAAACTCAGGTTAGGATTATTTTCAAGCAATTCGCTTATGAGTTCGTAATGTTCCTCGCGAGGGACTGCTCCCTCGCAAGTATCATCGTCCTGCTCGTAGTCTTTCAAATTCTCTCCCATTGTTTTCCCCTTGGCATATCTTCGTAACCAGTTTTTTATCAGACTTTTCGTGTCCTTCGTGTACCTCGAGTTCTCCCCGATCGGCATTTCCGGACCTTGCGGATACCGGCAAATGAAAAGCAATTCCAAACGCCTACCGTTTTTAGACGAAGTCATAGTTCATTCGAACTTTTATTATATTATTGTATGCCGCGACTCGTTGCCGGTCGACTCGATCCGACACAATCTCGCTTATGACTAACCAACTCTCTCCCTTGTACTTATAATCTTCGGGTAAAGCATGCGCTCTTTTGCGAGAGCATCGCCAGGGAGAGGGAGAATCTGTGGGATTTCAAATGGTTTACTAGACTACGTTTTGTATCATTCAAGAAACAAACATCAGAGAACAAAAGAAAATTCTCCTTTCATTTCTGGGTGATTTCGTACCCCAGTAATGTGTAACCGTCCCGCGTAAAATGTAGTAAAATTTTTCATTGGATTTTTCAGAAATGAAAATAAAATTTCTGGTACCGTGGTTTTTATCAAAATTTTTGGAATGCTTCATTATCGAATCAACAATTTCTCTGAATTTCACTGCAAAACACACTGAGAAATCTGAAAAATTCTACTCATCGGGCACGTTTTTCCACAGACGATTTTTCTGAATAATTATGAATACTTGTGAAAAACTCTTCACTGAAAATCTCTGGGAATATCAGTGATTTTCAGCAAAATTTGTCCACCAGGGAAGAGGAGAGGGAAGAGTGCGAGGGCATGGAGTTACATGGATTCCTCTCTTCGTGTCTTCTTAGAGAAAAACGAAGATGAGATGGTTATGTGTTAGAAAAAGTTGAATATTCGTAAAGTTTGAATTTCAGGGTCATTGAAATCGTTAGTTATTAGTTATGAGATGCACAGAACGACTGTCACGCAAGCCATTGGTGTGGAAATAATAAATGTTTCCAATATACGAATAGGAATTGCAGTCACGGTTATCGTTTGTGAATTCACACCAACTGTTCTTACGAATCGCAAATTCCGTTGTATATCAGATGAATTGTTTATTTCCACAATAATCGTTTGAGTCATAGATGCTGCATTCATAGGTTGAGGGGTAATTCAAGAAGAGGAAATACAAAAATGAGTAATGGACATTGAGTAAGGTGAGTATTGTTTACAGAGGGATTTTATTTATTGTATGAATTAGGAGGAGGTGATGTAAATATGATCATCAAAGTAGGGATAATTGGAATTTTGCTAGGTACGACATGAAGGGTTAGAAATTTGGATGGGAGGGTGATTAAGTTTTTTATGATTGTAAACAAGGGTGATGAATTTTCTGAAAGACATATTGATGCAATATGGCAAGAAAAGTTTAGGAATGATTTGTTCTTTCTTAAACGATTCTTATGTTGCATAAGGTATCTTTGAGAATACCTTTGCAACTGTATAACCTGTATTGCTATACTCGAAGGGTATTGATGCGTTTTCAAACTTCCCTCTTTCAAATAATTTATGAGATGAGTGTATATGTGTGTATATGATGTTTTTGAATATAGAGCATGTTCTTCGAATGGAAACATTTGGTGGCCCTGAAAAGGGCCATTTGGAAAATAAGAGGTAAGAAGTAAAACCAAAAATTTACTTCTTCGCCGCAGGTTTGGATGCCTTTGGCGCCGCCTTCTTAGGCTTAGGAGACTTAGGTTTGGTAGTCTTCTTCGTTTTTGCCAAATTCTTGGCAGGAGCAGCCTTCTTCGGCGATTTAACGGCGGTCGATTTCTTTTTGGCAGCTTCGCTAGTTTTCTTTGCAGCGGCAGCTTTTTTGGCCGCAGGTTTTTTGGCAGCTGCTGGTTTCTTGGCTGCAGCGGATTTTTTCTCAACGGATCCCTTGGCCGCGGGTTTCTTCGCTTTAGGCTCGGCGTTTTTAACGGAAAGTTTGAAGGAACCGGAAGCTCCTTTGCCTTTGGTCTGGACAACAGCGCCAGATTTAACGGCAGACTTCAAGTACTTTTTGATAAACGGTGCCATCTTCTCGGCATCGACTTTGTATGTGGCGGAGATGTACTTTTTGATGGCCTGAAGCGAAGATCCCTTGGCATCCTTCAATTCCTTGATGGCTGCGGTAACCATCGCGGCAGTTGGAGGATGGTTCGATTTTGGTTGAGCAGACTTCGCTTTTTTGGGTTTAGCTGCTTTTTTGGCTGGAGTCGCAGGAGTTGCGGGTGCAACAGCGGTAGCGGATTTGTCTTCCATGTCTGAGTTGTAGATGATCTTTCGACGAAAGAAAGTTTAGAGTTAGAATCGATTCGAGCTGTACGTACTATACAACGGAGTCGCGGTGTGATGCCGAAGCTTCGGCCGAGCGCTGTTGTCAAAGGCAAGCAAGAACCATGAAGAAAGACCTGCGCATCAGGTTGAGCGACACCTACCTCGAGAATTCACGAAAATCCAATCGTCTGTGGCTTGCCACGAGTTTTTTACATAAATAAATCGATGGTCGAATAAATAATTGAAACTCTCATCATAATATATCTTTGCCACATGTATCATTTATCGGATTTCGTGAATTCTACGAGAATCGTAATATCGTTTCATGAATAAATCAATCGTTTATCAAGACGGTGATATCGAGCGTGCAATCACTTCTATTGAATTATCGTTCAAAATAACGTTAAATAAACATTTTTCCATGAAAAAATCATTTCTCATTCGAAACTATGATCCCTCAGAAGTATTTTAATCATAGAATCGTTGGTTTTCGTTGAGAATATACTCTGAAAACTCGTTGTTTAACATTGGGTACAGAGCACATTTTATCACGACCTCGGTGTAGGGTAGAAGTGTATAAATATTCAAAGAATATTTTATGTACAATTTTTGATTGTCGACAAATATGTTAGGAAATTGTTGAATATTCGATCGTATATCATAAAATTATATTTTTTACCATTTTCTTAGGTTGAATAACGTGTTTCGTTAACTCCCCGTGGCATTGCGACGATCTTACTCGTTGGATGCATCAATCGTAGAGCATTGTTATTTTTTTTCCATAGATATTCATGAATATTTGTATAAAATATCAAAATGAGGAATACAAATTTTTTATTTTATATTTCAACGTTTAATTGCAATTTTCAAAATCCATTTCCACGAGAATGGCTTTGAGGTTCATCGCAGGTATTATTACGGATCCTATGATTCATTTACGACTATTTCCTAGAAAAAAAATAGGTCCAGATTTTTCAATTTTGTTCACAACGAATGAACGTATTTTGAAATTTCTATGTTTTCACGTTAATAGCAATTCACTTTGATAATATTCTTAACTATCTTCTTCGGCATTGATTTGGAATCGTAAAATCAAAAAAAGAAAAATACGATTCCAGCTGTGGTGGATTTTAACGTTTGGAACAAATCCAACGGGCTTGAATTAGTTGAATCTGTTGAAACGGTGATTTTTCCATAAGAAAAAAAAAAACCATAATCCCTTAAATTATGTGACTTGTGATGTACATCATATTTTTATAAGTCAAGAGATTTCTAAAGCCTATCGAAAAACGAAAACGAAAGAACAAAGGTGGAGGAATATTTTCATCTAGAATATAGCGTCTTTACCGAAATCCCTGCATAACAAAGGAACTGTTTAGATCATGTTTCAAAACAGGTAGCATCGAACGAACATAGAACTGTCCAGAAATGTTGAATATTCTGAATATTTTATACTATTCCGGGGTAAAAAATCGAGAATCCATATTGAAAACTCTTAACGTCTCTGACTGTGTTTCGTTCACCCGTTATTGAAATGAGGGTATACGAAATTTATGCGAAATAATATAATTCATTCTATATCAATCAATGAGCATTGTTCAAAGGAAAAATGATTTTTGTATCAGCAAATATATACTCCGCAAAAAATTTGAGAACAGAAAGAAAAAAAAAAAGATTTTATGTACTACTACAGTGACCTTGGATATGTACATATGCCCCAGAATCTAGTACTCCAGAAAACTACTTCATACGATTGATATGATTCGCCATTTGCGTCGTAAATAATATGAAATATTTCAACAATTCACACATGATTTAGAAAAATATCTGTTGGTCAACTTAAATTCTTTATCGAATATTCGAATATCTGGAAACAAATGGAATAGCGTGGATATGAATATTCTAAGAATAGTTCACAGGGATGTATGTATACATAAATACATACAATGTGGAGTAGGTAAAATCAGTCATGTATTCATCAATAGCTTTCCGCCATTTTAAGTATTTTGTTGTTGCGGAGCATGACGATTATCGTTCGGACATTCTTTGGCTTTTTATTCGATTAATCACGAAATTTCAATCGAATACATCAATTTCAACGGCTATAATCGTTTGACGGTAGTTTTGTGAATCTTATCGTTCAGAACTATAATCGAAATATGCCCCAGCATTGTCCTCTTTATTCCCGTGTACCGCGTTGGACGAGAGACAAAGACGATGCTATCCATGTACATACACGACGATACCGTGATGCAGTTTTATATTTCCTAAATTACTCATTGTTTATTCGATATTTGCTTTATTCAAGAAGCCAATCATCATTCTCAAATGACTTCAACGATATATCAAACAAAAATGCAGAACCATTCTTTGTAGTTTATCAGTAGAACATTCTTATAATCGATAGATGGATCAAGAATACGAACACACTTTGCCGCTGGACCATCGTGAGCAAAGTCAAACCAACATACAGTAACGTGCAAAAGTTGTCTACCATTGTACACTTTGTTTTTTAAGACAGGGTGGAAAATTCGATGGAAGAACATTGGAAGAATTTTATTGTATCATCGTATCGTTGTTTGATCCCTAGGAAGTCGAGTTTTTTGCGTATTCCACGTAGGGAATACAGAAGAGCGAAGGAAGAGAAAAAGCCAACAAAAGTTGATAACATGAGAATTCTGTTACAACAAATACAAAATTAATATTGAATTTGAAAAATTGAGGCAAATGAATATCCGTTCATTGTTACTATGCTGGTTTAAGGGGACATGGACAATCGCGTGGCGTCATCTGGTACAGACGCCTGGTAAAGGACTTGATGATCTTCCGTTGGAGAACCTATCGTAAAACTTGCTCAACTAGAATAACTAATAATCATATTCGATTCTATGCAGGCACTTGATCCAAAATCTCAGCTAAGTCAGGTCTTGGAAAGTAAACTATTGTCATAATTTCCATGATTTTTCTCTTTATCGGAAAAAATAATAATTGTGATAAGGTCGAGGACATAGGGACGTACCAAAAAGGCGATTTTCCTCTTTTGCAAATCGTGGGTGCGGATAATTCTCTTTCCAAAGCGTTAGTCCTTAACAGAAAACTAAAACCGATCTTATTTTCGTACCGATGGCAACAGCTGTTTTAAGAATATAGAAGAAGGATGGATTTGCTCGATATGCAGTTTCCATCTTTGTTTCTGGATATTTCTGGTTAGATTGTTTCAATCGACATGATTATTGTTGGAATCGTCTATTCTAACCAGAAAAAAACAATATATATATATATATAAATAATTTTTTTTTCAATATAAAAAGAAGTAGGATTTTGTAAATTTTTCTTTACGAATTTTCTGAAGGAAGATTAGAACATGAGAGTTTACGTCGATATTCCATGTCGGAGCAAAAATTATGCATATTATACTAAACAGCGGAAGAATTCATCGGAGCATTCAAAATTCAAGAGTAAATCCATCCTAAACTTTTCAAAGAAAAATCAATCCTTCGGTTGTTCATTGAAAGGATCGTACGAGGTTTCGAGAAAAAAAATAACACATTGTATAACTTAGAATTGGCCATATCGATTGCATTTGTCCTGGAATACTTTGAGATTTCTCCACTCGTTCGAGGCTTGTTACCTACGGATGCTCAAGTAGCCTGTGCTTTCTGAAATAGCAATAGATGGCATAAAATGCGGATTTCTACGCTAACTTGATTATTCTTTAGGTAGGGTAGATTTGAACTCATTTTTGCAGGTTCTTCGTCGAAGCACAATGTGGATTATGTGATATTTTACTTGAAATTCTGACCGCAAATATCCACAATTGTAATGTTGCGGGCGGAGCGACGATCTAAGGCTATGAATGGGTCCCTAAACTACCTTACTATCGCCCAACAAACACCGAAGGTCTCGAAGACATCTACGAGATGTCTTTAGGGAGACATCTTTTACATACAACGAAAAGATATCTTGAATATTTGAGCGACAACATGAAAGGGATATCATCGAGATATATCAGAATGATATCTTCTAGACATCATTCGAGAAATGTCAGAAACATGTCTTTGAGGTATATCTGAAAGACATCTTTTGGATGTTGAATTTGCATAGTCTAAAAGACATCTCACGGAGAATAAGGAATTCGTTGTGGCAGCGAAATCTACTTTTGCTGGGTTCCTTTTGCTGTGACAGCAAACTATTTGCTGTTCCAGCAATCTTGTTAACTGCGACAGCGAATTTTTAGCTGTGGCAGCAAAAAATGTTTGCTATTCTGTATGTAATACTGAAAATTTGCTGGCGGAGCAAACATTTGTTGCTGCCACAGCTAAAAAATTGCTGTCGTAGCTAACACGATTGCTGTTGTAGCAAATTTTTAGCTAGGTCAGCAAAAAATTTTGCTATTCTATATATAATACCTCGATTTGCTGCGTCAGCAAATTTTTTCTCTCCGTGCTTGGAAGAGTTTCTGAATGATATATGTTACACATCTTGGAGATTGTGTAAGTGAGAAGGGCAAAACCAACTACACGGCTACATCCACTATGTGGCTACATGCTTATCCCCTTATATGCTCATGTGCACACTCGACTATATGGCTACATCCTATATCTGGCTCCATGCTTATACCCTTACATGTGCGCGCGCAATCCCGACTCTCCGGCTACATCTCTACACGGAAAAAAATACTCCGGTTAATATATGGACAGCAAGAATTACTGGTATTTCAACCGGAATTCTAGTTAAATGAATCAAGTCTCCGGCAAATTTAACAAAGACTCCGGTAAATTTAACAAGAATTCCAGTAAAAGTCACAGATATTCCTGGCTGTCCATATAGTAACCGGAATTCTGGTAAAATTAACAGTTCATTTTTTTCCGTGTACATGGCTACCCGCTTATACCTTTATACGCTCATGTGCCCAGTCGACTATACAGCTACATCCTATATCTAGTTACATGCTCATACCCTTAAATCCTTACATGTTTTTGCGCAACCCCGACTACTTGGCCATACGCTTATATCCTTATACCCTCATATGCTCATTCGCACACTCGACTACGTGGCTACATCCCATATCCGGCTACATGCCTACATTTTTATACACTTACATGCTTGTGCGCAACCCCGAGTACTCGGCTACATGCATTCTATGGCCACATGCGTATACCATTCTACCCAGACAAAAATTCCCGGGTGGGTGGGATTGCCAAATTCGCATGTGGACTCAGGTTCCTGGCCGGGACCTACCAGGTCCTGGCCAGGTTCTGCCCAGGACGAGCGAGGTCCTGCCTGGAATCTCTCTGGTTCCCGCTCGGGGCTGGTCAGGTTCCCGCCGGGGACCAGCCAGGTGGGGACTCGAGCGGGAACCTGACCCAACTGCCGGATCCCGGGCGGGAACCTGACAGGTCCCGAACAGGAACCAGTGTGTTTCCAGGCAGGACCTGGCCAGGAACCTGAGTCCACATGCGAATTTGGGATTCCCGCCCCCCATGCAGGGTTTTACAAACGCCCCAATAATGGCCCATCACTGGGCCATTGCCGTACCTGAACGGCCGAAAATTGGCAGCCATTAATGGCCCATCAATGGTTGACTGCTGGATGATAACTTGGGCCCAATAATGGCAATCGATATTGGGCCATTAGAGCATTGATGATTGGCCCAGTAATGGCACATCACCGGGTCATGAATATTATTAATCGCACGTTTTTAGCAGCTATTACTGGCTGATTTAGACAATGGTCTAGGAAATATCGTATACATATCCAAAAGACTTCTTATGCAACAATTTTAGACAACTCTGAGAAGTTATATTTATTGGGTATCAGATTCATTCAGGCGAACGTAAGAAATGCTCCCGAGAGTTTCAATGTACTCTCAAATTAATCTAAGACAAATTTATCCTCATTTGATTCAAGATCACAATGTTGTATTTTCAGTGTTTTCTCTGCCTTGTCACCTAGTATTGGGCCATTCTTGGTCTATCAATGGGAATCAATTGCTGGCCATTCAACGTCAGCCATATATCAGTTGATTATCGGCTGTGTTTCCGTTAATGGGCTTCCTGCTAGGGCCACCCGGGAATTTTCGTCTGGGTACCCTTATATGCTCGTGCACAACCCAGACTACTAGGCTACATCCTTGCATACCTATACGCTCATATGCTCATGTGCACACCTCATTATTCGGCTATTCCTACACGGAAAAAAATGCCCATATAAAAATGACATGAAAAGTCAGGTAACGATTACAGGGTGGATTTCATGTAAAATTTACTACACAATCCTGTTGGATTGACATTGTTATTGAAGATAATTCACAGCAACACTTCTCTCATTTACATAAAGCTGAAACTAGCAGGCGTGTAGTTAGCAGTCGGTTGTTTCAACTTTTGAATTAAACTTATTGAAGCTTTGTTTATATCATAAATCGATTGAATAGCATCCTACCAAACGTTTCAGATCCTCAAATCTTTAATAAAAATTGTGTATAAAGAGTTATGAAAAACGGCTGCTAGCTTTACGGCTGCCAATTCCAGTTTCATCCCATTTACTTTGGTAACAATGTAAATATAAAATTGGTTCCAAAGTAAATTTTACTCCAATTGCATTCATGTGAGCAGTTATGTCGAATTCACAGCAGCCAATGTAAAATTTACATAGGACTTTTTTCCGTGTACATGGCTACATGCTAACATGGCTAAATGCTTATACCTTCATACCAGTACATGCTTGTGCCCACACCCTACCTCTTTGCCACTTATTCGGCCCTGCAGGCCTGTAGTCATGTACTCGGGCATGCACATATGCACAAAAGTTTTTGACAAGAATATTCCAATTTAGCGATCCAGTACAAAATCAGGTGGAATATTTCCCAGTGTCCGACTGGGTTCTCAATGACAAATAATGTTCATATCCAGACAATTCTCTGATGTCTGGATCTGACAGGCCTTTCAGTAAAAAAGACCAAGTCATTTTATTTGAAGTAAGTCCCCAGCATGCATATACCATGGGGCCCACCCTGGCCCAGCATGGGCCCCATCCTGCCAATATGGGCCCAAGACTGGGCCAGAGCGGGGCCAGAGTAGACCAGAGTTCATACACGCTAGGGGTGATACACAAATTTCCTTCCGAGCCTCAAAGCGCAGAAAACCTTATACATTCGATATTTGGAAAGGAGAAAAAATCAATCTCAAAGGGATCTCCCGTTTGTACGAAACAACGTGTGTTCGTTTGATTTTTTAATTTCGATGAAGAGTTCCAGTCCCCTTAGGAGGTACAGGGTAACTTTGAGCAGAGATGAGTTGGAGAGATTGTTAATGCAATGTTAAAATCATGGTCCATATCACATTTTTTTCTTTTGAAGACAATCATGTGATTGGTTGAATTTTTCTTCAAAGCCAATCAGCATGAGAGGATAAACGGAAAACGCGATACCGCCAATCAGAAACCGGACTATGGTTTTCATATATCGTTAGCAATCTCTTCAACTCATCTCTGCCTCGGGGTTCACAACGGACGGCGTACGACTGCGCGGAGATAAATTCTTGATTGAATTTTCAAATGAATCATTACCCGTGAATTTAATCAGCTTTTCGTTCCAAATGATTATGTATCCTTCAAAATTATTTTTTGCGTATAATCTGGACGAATATACTCATATGAAAAATTCAAAAAGAAACATGATATTTCTATCAATGATTCATTATTCTAACGAAACAAAGTTTATATTCAGTTCCGGATTAAACCACCGAACACGCCCTTTGGGAAAATCAATACTCCATGAACAAATTCCTCGATCCAGGACCAGAAATACACATTTTCAGATGATTTTAAAGTTGAATCGGATAAAATTCATCCGTAGACAAGGATATTGTTTCGATTCATTACGCATCTTTTCATCTCGGTAACTGATTTGAATATCCAATATATTAATAGAATCGATAAAGCGCTTGATTCGAAACAAATCTATTGGAGAAATTCATCAGAATCGAACGAATGATTTTTGACTGTTCAATTGTTGATTCAATTTTTAATCATACTAATATTTAAATGTATACACATATATTTGATATGCGCTTTAAGATCTTATATTTCACAGAGGAGGTCGAAATTTCCATATCTCATGTCATTTTTCGAAGTCTAAATTTAGACGATTCTAAACTCGTTGAAAACTCTGATGATGATCCTTCTTTGAACTCTTTTGAAGGTGCTTCTCTTGCAATACCTACTCAGGATCAAATTGAAAAATTATTGTCATGTAAAGGACCAAGGTCGAAGGGATTCGATAATCATATTCGTTGGGGCTTAGATTCGTATTTATGACCGAAAAATAACCAACTCGGAATATAAACAAACAACTCTTCAAAAACCATACAGAATTTTTCATGGTTTTTTCTTGGAAAATTTTCATTATTTTCATTTTCAATCCGTTCGTGACTTATGAGGGCTCATTTTATTCCTTGTGAAATTTGAAGAACCTTTTTCATGTATGCAATTTTCAACAATGATTACTCGTATTTATTTCTAATCTGTAAAATACATTCCCACGAACAAAAGCGTGTGACAATGTTACGATGACACAATATCAAAAATCTTCATGGTGAAGGTTTTTCAAATCTTACAAGAAATGAAATGAACTCTCGTGAGTCACGAACGGATTGAAAATGAGAATTTTTTCAGAAAGAAAACGAAAGTTTTGGTGTGGTTGTTACAAAGTTGTTTCTTTGTGTTTCGAGTTGGTTTTTTTTTTGCCAGAAATACGGGTATGAGCCCCAAAGAATATCATTATCGAATTCCTTCCATCTTCACCCTCTACTCGATAGGAATTCTTCAAATTTGATCCTGAATATGGCAAGAGAAAACTACCTTGAAATGTAAATTTTAATATCTGAAACATTCGTTATCGACAATCATTTTCGTTTTATTTAGTTCAGTTTTTGATAAACAAAAAATTGTAACGACATATTTGGTTCATTTATTGTATAAAGAATAAAAATTGAGAGGTAAAGCGACTTTGAGATCTTGAAATGAAGTGTTTTCTTCGAACAAACGTCGATAATGTAATTTCATTGAAAAACATTTTTGTCATACGCATAAATTATGTGAAGAAAATTGACATTGATATATGTTTTTGTACAAAAATTATTACCGACAGTACAAGAGAAAAAATATTGAAACGCACCCAAAAATTGGTATTGTATCAACATTTTGAGCTACATGATAATCAATATAATTGATTTCCATTCAATACACATGGTTGTGTATTTTTTTCACGTACGTTTGTGAAACATCATTGAAAAACAATGAAAAATACTTGCTTTTTCATGACAAACATTACAGATTGAATTATAGAATACTTCGGTGGAATGATGTGATGTTATTACGCATTAAAATATAATAAACGAGTTCAACGAGTTTACAATTACAATCGATCTTGAATAGTCTCAATAATCAAATACATGATTCAAAATTTGATGATCATTCCTTCCAAAGCTTCAAAAAAATTAATTAAAAAAATATTAATTTATCTTCATTTGTACATCGATGGAACCGATGCTGTGTGCTTCATGCGTCTCGTTGTAAAGCAATTTTCTTACATATCTTCTCAATGAATCATTCCAATGATATACTGGATAAAATCTGTAAACATCCTATTTTATGACTCAAAATAATTGAACAACGATTCCACATTTATTTAGTACTATTTTCAACAATAATTCCGGAAAAGAGATTGAACGCTCGACATCATAGTTCTGAAAATAGTATTATTTCTATGACAAGTGTACATTCTTCGACAATAATTTCAACGCGTATCGATAGAGCATACATATAGCAACAATATGATCTTCGAAAAATGACAAATGTTTGTCTCCAAATGGAAATTAATCGAAATAAAAGTCCCCGGTCGAGCAACGAACGATAGCTTTTCATCGGTTAGTCGAGATCCGAGACGTTCAAGTTGATGCGCAGGTCTCTCTCCATGGTTCTTGTGCTCCTTAGACAACAAACCCACATTTCCCGCTCGCTCATAAAGGGTGTAAAACTTACAAAAATGTAATAAGTAAGCGTATTAAACAAATAAACGCTAATAAATCTAATCCGAAATCTAACAAAAACAGTAAAACTGTCACGTCAAACAAAACTAAAGTCCAAAACGCGACTGCGAAAACTAATAATAACAACATAATGCTAAAATCCTCGCAATCAACTTCAGGCAAACAAGGAAAATTAGCCTCATCTAGTCAGGTTGCAAATATATCATATGCAAGCATCACCAAAAACCCTGCCAATAGTCAAGCTAAAGCCTTAGTATCCCCTCATAAAGTAGACAATGTGGAACCCACGCTTGGGAAGTCAAACAAAAACGACGAAATCGCAGAATTATTACGACTCATTAACCTAGCTATCAACCTCACCAGCGATATTATGGATCAGAAATTAAATTTCGGGCAGGCTGTCCATGAAACAACTATGATTATTAAAAACTTGTTAGAATTTGCACTCAAAAATGGCGGGTACTAATCAAAATTTGAATCCCAAGTTAGTTAAGATTGTCTTCTGGAACGCTAATAGTATTCGAAACAAACTACAAGAGCTTAAAAATTTCATTTATATAAACAAAATTGACATCATACTACTGTCCGAAACATTGGTTAAAAATAATCAAAATTTAAAAATCCTTGGATACAAGACTTATAAAAGCAACTCCAATAGAGGCACAGCTATTCTCATTAAAAACACATTACAGCATAATGAATTACCTGAAATCAGGACACATAACTTAGAAATTACTTCCATTAAAGTAAATCTTCTCAATCAATCAGTGATTATCACATCCCTATATCAGTCTCCCAACTTACCCTTTATTGAAGAAGACTATAATAAACTTTTCAAGCCAAACGTGCCAACCATCGTCGCAGGCGACTTTAACGCAAAAAATCGTATCTGGAACAGCAGAATAACCAACACAAGAGGAATTCAGCTAGCTAGATTAATAAACAACAAAAACCTCTCAATAGTGGCACCCATAGAATTCACCCATTACCCGGTCACAAACCACAAGCCAGACATAATAGATTTTGCATTAACCAAAAATATCCACTTTAACATTGATATCGAGGTTGAACACGAATTAGACTCAGACCACCTGCCGGTAATATTGACCTTAGATACACAAATAACTCTCTTGAATCAAAAATCCAGGTATGACTTCAAAAAAGCCGACTGGAGCAAGTTTAGAGATGAATTAAATAGAAATCCGCCTAAAATCCAAATCATAGAGACTACCCAGGATATTGACACAGCAATTTATGATTCAATAAATTCAATCAACATAGCATTGAAACATTCAGTTCCTTTGGCAAATTCCCCAAATTATACAAACTTACGGCACTTAGAATTACCCCAGAACATCACAGATTTGATCAAGGATCGTAACAAACTATTGAAACATTATCGCAAAACAAAGAACCCACATATCAAATCAGTCATTAATGCTCATAGAAAGATAATAGCTACAAAAATTACTGAATATAGAAATCATCTTTGGGGAAAAACCTTAAATAATCTTAATGTCCAAGACCACTCCCTGTGGAGATTGTCCCGCAACCTGACTAAAAAACGAATAAGTATTCCACCAATAAATAATAACGGCGTAGTAAAGCTGAAGTAATTGCTAACAATCTGAAAGAAACCTTTACACCTCATGACGAGCCTTCATGTCAAAATCAAATAATATTCGTAAAACAAGAAGTTGAAAGATACTTAAACCAGTCTATGAATAACACAGGGAGGATTAGCCTCGCGAAAAGTCCGGAAATTAAACAAATAATCAGGAAAACCAAAAACAGAAAAGCTCCAGGCGAAGATGGAATATCAAACTATGTGTTAAAACAGCTTCCTGATTTTGTCATCGAATACATTACTAGCATATTTAACGCATGTCTCATAAATAGTTACTTTCCTAATCAATGGAAGAGGGCTAGGGTTCTGGTATTCCCAAAGAAAGGGAAAAATTTGTCTCTCCCAGGAAGCTACAGGCCAATTAGTCTGTTATCAACCCTCAGTAAAATCTTTGAAAAGATTATCTTAGTTAGACTCAAATTGCACTTGGATTCCAAAAACATATTGAGAGAAGAACAATTTGGTTTTAGACCTGGCCACTCCACTCAACACCAAATTTTAAGACTCACAGAATTTATAACCCATAATTTCAATTTTAATAAAAACATAGGAGCAGTCCTCTTGGACGTTGAAAAGGCCTTTGACTCGGTTTGGCATGAAGGCTTACTGTACAAACTTATACTCCTCAAATTTCCTGTTAATTTAACAAAGCTGATCCACTCTTATCTAACTAATAGAAGCTTCGAAGTCGTTATTAATGATTCAAAATCTCCCACCATGCCCATTAGGGCCGGGGTCCCTCAGGGTAGCCTCCTTGGCCCTTTTTTATTTAACGTTTACATAAACGATATTCCATGTTCTAATAACGTAAATATTGGCATCTATGCAGATGACACGGTAATATACACAGCCTCTTGGTCAAATCAAGTTATTAACAGAAGACTAAATGAAAATCTATCTGAAATTGAAGATTGGTGCAAACTATGGAGAGTTAAAATAAATGTTGATAAATCTGAAAGCATAATTTTTTCTAGGAAACACAAACCCCTTCCTGATCCACCAGTAATGTTTAATAACTCTATAAAGTGGTCAAACGCGGTTAAATATCTGGGAGTAACGCTCGATAAAAGACTAAACTTCGTTAAACACATACAAAATCTACGAGGCAAGGCCACTGGCATTATGTCAGTGCTAAATCCTTTAATTAACAGTAAATCAAAACTTAGCTTAAAAAACGGTATCATATTATACAAAATGCTTATTAGACCAGTTATAACGTACGCCTCGGTTGTCTGGGGAGGAGCCTCAGATGCCCAAATCAAAAAAGTACAGATTTTGCAAAACGTTGCACTCAAAAGAATAACCAAAGCTCCTAGATACACCAAAAATTCAAAAATCCATCAGGATCTAAAAATCCCACTAATCAAAGATTATATTAAAAACAGTACAACTAAATTCTATGATCGAGCTAATACCTCAAAATTTAAACTAGTTAATAATCTGGGCAAGTACGTTCACGATAAGCTGCGGAAATTTAGAAAACCAAAAGATTTTCTGTATAACTAACTACCTATTGTCCTTCCTTTTTCAGATGTAATTCAAATTAAGATATGTTTCAGGGACTGATGCTAAATCTTCAACAATGAATGTATTAACAGGTTCAGACCATCAACAACATCGCGAGGATTGCCATCCATTGGTCGATGCGATGATAATCTTGCCATTGAATAAATCAACAACTACTCATCATTCTGACTACTATACTATACGACCTCTATTACCCATCCCACTTTAATCCAATCCTTTTTGATCTCTCTCGCTATCTCCTAAAGGTCAATACGGCCATTCATACTCAAAATATTAATTGTATTAGACTAGTGGTTTTTTACCACAGTGCTATCACTGTGGGTTTTTTCACCACCCTATGGTCTATCCTCATGAACAATCAAAAGTCAATTCCCTGCTCTATAATACTAGACCTAGAATAAAATGCCCAAAAGGGTAATTTCTATCCACAACTTTTCTACCTACATCGCTATCTCTCTTCTTTGAGGAGGGTTGACCTTTTGTCGGGGCTACGCCAGGGTTAGAGTATCCGTACCCTTTCACTGGTATAGCGACGACAATTGTAGGAAGCAACTCACTGGTGGGGGCGTTGGTTGGGGCCCCCCCATCCCCCTTCTTCTTCTTCGCTCGCTCATATTCGTGAATCTCCTAATCGTTTATTCGTACTTCTTTTTGCGATCAATTCTTGAAATCGAGAGTCATGGAAGATAGTAAATCATCTACCGTCGTTGCGGTTTCCGCCGCACCCCCTGCGGCCGTTGCAACCAAAAAAGCTGCTGCCGTTAAATCGAAAGTGGCCAAATCTAACCAGGCAAAAGCCAGTCATCCTACAACATCCGCGATGATATTAAACTCTATCAAAGAGTTGAAGGATCGTAAAGGATCTTCGCTTCAGGCTATTAAAAAATACATAGCTGCTACATACAAGGTGGATAGCGAAAAATTGGCACCTCTCATCAGGAAGTCCTTGAAATCCGCTGTGAAAACTGGTGCTGTGGTACAGACGAAAGGCAAGGGTGCTTCAGGTTCTTTCAAACTATCCATGAAAACCGCTGGTGAATCGAAGGTCAAAAAATCTGCGACCGTTGCGAAAAAACCTGTTTCGAAGAAGGCTCCGGCAACCACCGGCGTCGGTGCCAAAAAAGCTGGTGCCGTTGCGAAAAAATCTGCAGTCGCCAAGAAGACCGGAGAAGCTAAAAAACCTGGGGCGAAGAAAACTTCTGCCGCCCCTGCGAAGAGTTTAGCTAAAACGAAGAAGACGATGAAAACCAAGTCTCCGAAGCCGAAGAAGGTTGCACCAAAAGCCGTCAAGGCGGCAGCCAAGAAGTAAAAAGGTTACCACCTTTTTATTTTCTTTCATTTAAGTGAACAAATGGCCCTTTTCAGGGCCACCAAACATTCTTTACGTAGATCAACTTTGTTGTATTACACTTGAACGTTTATGGTCGACGAAAATTATGATTGCTTTGCAACTTTGTTCATTCCCAAGTTGATGGTTTATTGTCTGAAAATTTTACTCTTATGTTACACCGAAAACAATTTTTTTTTGTGTCAATGAAATGGAACAAAAATTTGTTGGAAATCACGTGAAATGATGGATTCTTCCAACAAGAGAAATTCTTTTTCCAGAGTGATGGTTATAATAAAACACAGGGTTCAGACAGAACTGAAATTCGGGGAAACTCAGGGAAATAAAAATTGGACTCAAAACACCGGGAATTCTCAGGGAAATGATCAAAAACCTAGAAATCTCAGAGAAATCACTAAAATTTCTTCAAAATAAAAATTTGTTCGTTAATTTTATTTTTCATTTTCGACAACATATTTTCTTAATTTTTAATCGTGGAATCTTAGAAATTATACACTGAGGGAAAAATATTTAGGGACACATTCATGATTTTTGGAAATTAGAATTTTACTCAGGGAAATTGATTGAACAAAACTTGTCTGAACCCTGAAACAACGTAGTCTTGAAAAAACTAAAGGAGCGCATGAATTAGGAGGCCTACAGAGAACATTTTTTTGGATACGAAAAGAGGAACCGAATAAGGTTTAACGTTGAGATATTTTCATACAGGTTTGAAATTGACAAAGAAGTTTTATCCAACGTGGAATAATAAGATACACCAAATTCATGTGCAAATTATATTTATGAGATAGAGGTCGCGTATTTTTCATCTAAAACGAGAAATCTAAGAGAAATTTGAATGTCGACATTTCCATGTGAACTAGAAAAAACCCAAAGAAATTATGTAATTCGAGACCTAATTGAGGTTTAAGACAGAGAATTATATCATTGAGGGTGTGGGAGTGATAGTTTTTTCAAGTCGACTCAAGCACTCGAAAATTTTCTAGTTCTCGATGAATTTCTGTAAGTGATCTGCAGAGATTCTCAAAAAATCAGAGTGGCGCAGAAGTTTTGAGTAGAGTAGAAGATACTCGAAAAATTCGGTTTTTCAATAAGAGGGGTTACGAACAAGAATGATAAATAATATTCGGAAGTATATAACATTCATTTTTCTTTATAAAAATCAGAGATTTCATGGATTCTTGAAACCTAAGTGTTTCGAATTATTTTTATCAAAGAAAAATATTTTTTGAATGTTGATTTTTGCAAGATGAATCGATATATGGCATGATAAAAAAAAACCCTGTAGCACCTGTGTCATTCCCGTTCAACGTGCAAGCTGTGAGTTACACGCTTTGTAAACTTCCTCTCGAAATTAACATTCGGATAATAATTTTCTACGCATCCGCATCCAATGTTCTTTCAGTGTTTGAACTTTTGAAGGACACACCCGAATGGGAGCTTCACCTTCATGACGTTCACATGGTATATTCTCAAAAATATTCATTTTCATTTGTCCTTGAATGAATCGTGCGAAAACAAATCATTCCACGCAAAAACTCAAATTCATTTTATATAAGGAACATCTATCTCGAGAAGGGTGGAGGTTTTCGTTTCCTCATTAGAAAATCTACTTACATTCTTAACTGTTGAATTGATCATCCTGTGTGTGTATAAAATTGACAAACACAATGAATCGATTAAACTCACCACCTTTGCTTCCTTGAAAAATTAATGTCTGTTGTAATAAATATTGTTATCTGCACATATATTTCACCTTCCTCGCATTTTGATACGTTATCAGAGGTAAAACCAGAATCCGGAACCTTCGTTGTTTGATTATGTTTCACGACCACACGGAAAAATCAATCGACGATGCATTCATTATTCTGGGGAACGAAAGGGATGAGATGAGATCAAATAAAATTTATGATGGTGATTTAGAAGGGCAGGTAATACGTGAACTTTTGCACGGAGAAAAATGCAGATGGTTAATACATATAGTAATCTTCTAATATTTCTTAAATCTGTAATGGAGGTCAAATGGTTCACATTTCTGTTGACTATTACTTGGAAAAGAATGAAAAATTATCAATGCTCAACAAACAATAGGAAGAGGTATGAATTTTCCAAAAGTCGCGCATGAAATTTTACGAAGTGAGTAACGAAGTTTTTAGATTTTATTATTCATTTTGTAAAATTGCATGCGCGACTTTGGGAAAATTCATACCTCCTCCTATTGTTTGTTGAATATCGACAATTTTCCATTCTTCAAGTAAAATTCAATAGAGATGTGCATCGTTTTATCTTTATTACAAATTTAAGAAATATTCTCTAATTTTTTAATCAAACATTACTATATTCTCAATCTGTATTTTTCTTGGTGCGATGGGCTAAGTGATTTGGTTTTCACTGACGAAGATAAAGCAAATGTGACAACTTTGAATTTTGAAAAAGAAACACAATTAACAGAAAATGGGGGAGCTCGTATTGAAGACAGATGGAAAAAAGTATGAATTTCTTTTCAAATATCTGTCACGTTTTCCACAGGACGTTTGTGAAAAAATACCCCATACAATATCCCAGATAGAAAAGCATGCTCTGAATATTTTGTGACATAACGTGCCGTAAACGTCCTATCATGAACTCTGCTCAGCTTGCGATGATGCATAGAATGTAAACATTATGTCTGCATTATGGTATCATCACCTCGTTTTGCCACCAATAACAATGCTTTATGCGGAAACACCTTGGCACCATGATGCGAACATTTATTGGCGTCCATTTCACCATTATGATGGCATTATTGAGACATTTTTCTATCTGGGTATGTGATGAATAACTTAGGAAAACTTAGGTACTACAAATTTTTTTAGCCAAAATACTCAAAGATGACTCAATAGAACAGAATAAAATCACCAGTCAGGTTTTATGTTAGTATGGAACCAAGTCTGGCTTATTGATTTTATTCATTTTATTCAATAAAAGGTCTTGTTCCAGGTGTTGATGAATAAAAATTGTTCAGTTGAACAGCATGTTGGAGCGCGAATTGATGTATTTCATTGAGAACGTGGCAGAACGAAGTTGGGATTTAAAAAATTACCAGAAAATGTACCCTCACGGCACAAGAGTCCCCCTTATGCTGATACATATGTATTCATTATGAATATTTTGAATTCAAAATGAATTCTTGATGCATAACGTGATGTTCAGTAAGAACTCATTTCGAGGTTCGTTTCATGATGAATTCTCCGGGCATTAGATACATTCTAATTTTGAATTCTTATCGAATTCATCATTGGTCGCATAACGGAAATTATTCAAGAGGTAATTGGGAGATATTCATGAATCCAAATTGATCATTTGTGCTGGCTGAGTATACAAATGAATATCTCAGAAAATTATCATCATAAGTGAGAGATAAAAATGAATAAAAGTCGGACCGAATTGATTATATTCGGTAAGAAAATAATTAAGGGGCATGGGAGCTTCAAAATCCAATTTTCCATAACGCCGTAACGTCTCAGAGATTCTCAGCGGATTCAAAAGGTGTTTGTAGTTTCTGAGAAAGTCTCGATGATTCTTGAAAAAAAAATTCACAATTGTTCAGAGATATTTATAAATATTAAGAAAAATTTTCAGTGGAAAAACCCGCCCGATGAGTAAAAGTGAGAGTTTCTCAGAATTTTGCAAAGATTTCTAAAGTTTGACAAAATTTTCATAAGCTTTTTAAGTGAGATTCAGAGTTTTGCAGTGAAATTCAGATAAAATTTCAGAAATTCTCAGAGGAATTGTTTTTCAGGAGAACTATACACCTTAAGAAATTAGTCGAATATTTGGGATTGATGTTGGACAGTAAATCAACTTCCTCAAAACACCTTAAATGTGTATACAACGACAGAAATAAAAGGTTTTTTTCCATAGCGATAGAGGAATTTTATGCTATTGTGATTGAAAATAATGCACTGAAAGAAAAATTTATTCCAGTCAAATAAATATTTATTTGTCCCGTACCAAAGAAATATTCATTAGAATTAACAAAATATTCTTTGGAACCAAAATAATTTATTTGAATTGAATAGATGGTTTTAACCGTTTATTTGATTCCAATAAATTATTTTGGTTCCAAAGAATATTCTGTCAATTCTAATAAATATTTCTTTGGTACAGGACAAATAAATATTTCTTTGACTGGAATGAATTTTTTTTTCAGTGTGAACTATCGATAAGAAACAAATGACTCATACTCAAGATAACATCATGAGTTTTCGAAATGTTTCCAGAAACGCATTCGTTTTTTGACCTTGACCTTGAGGTTTTCAAAACATTTTTGAGACTCGCATTGTGAAAACATACATAAATATACGATTCATGGGATTTCCATTTTCTTGCAGTGAAATCTCATTTCTGTGTGTAACTTCAGAAACGACGAATTTTCTATCTTCATTGCTTCAATGAATTCTTCATCCGTTTCAGCTATTCGATTACACAGTTGAAAATCGGTACAAAGAAACTCATCAAATCGATAGCTGCTCATCATAAATTCAACAATTTTCGTATTAATATCGAAAATAAATTTTGAATGAACTTTGTATACAAACATCTCCACGGCGTAGTCGTAGCTGTAGAGTTAAAATCTCACACAGAGTATAACAAAGAAACCCAGCTGCAAGCATTAGATTTTTTGCTGTAACAGTTGAAAAATACTGGTCTCAAATACCGTAATCACAAGGGAGACCAAGACCATCGATGAATCAGAAGAATAATCCCCGTTAGGCTATATCTAGGAAATCGTAGGTCAGAATCTCAAGTATCATTAGAATTAACAACGTGATGATGGATAGGGAAAAAGAATAGGGATCAGGTAAATCTATATGGGAAAAAATACCTACGTATAAATGTGAAAGCCATAAGGGATGCTTGCTTTGTTCACCACCAAAGAGGGGTTCACCGAGTAGAAAGGACAGATGTTCAGCTGTTCGTTCTGGGTAGTTGAGTTTGTTCCCAGAATGGAACTCCTGTTTTTATACTGGTAACCATCTAAATCTGCTGCAAATAATGATGTCAAATAAAAACCCAGGTTCACTCTCGGATTCATTCTATTTATTTTTTCCTTTTTGTTTCTTCTTGGAAATTATTGGAGGAATGCAGGTGGGTGGGTACAGTTTTCTTTTTATCACAAATTCACGATGATAATTAATCAAAACAGGGTTATTCGTGGCTCCCGAGAAACCTTTCAAGGTTTTTTCAAGCTTATTCAGTGAATTCCCATGTAACACGGAATATTTCGAGAATATTTTGATGAAATATAAAAAAGTTTAAATAAGATTGGTTCATGGATACAGAATTGACAATGTTATATGGTTAATGAACGATAGAACTCTATAGTTTCTCATCGTACCTTATAGAATTTTCATTATAAAATGTATTTGATGTTATCTTGAAATTCTTACGGAAGAAGTACCAGTTATTCCGAAACACACGAATACTTTTTTGTCACTGGTACTTTTTCCATACGAATTTCACGATGAACAGCAAAATACCTCCTATTAAATTTAGTAATATAATCTATAACTCCTTAGCACAAAAGAGGACTCGGTTTACATAAACAGCCTTACCACACTCAACACCCATTCCGACTTATTTTGTCTCACAATATTAAACGCATACCTCACATATACTGTTTTGCCATTGACATAAGTTAATTACATGAAATTGCATTTTTGCAATGAGGTTGTCTTTTAATTTATTAACATTACCTATATCATCTTACATAATAATATAATTTGTCTTTCTTTTCTTTATTCACTTATTTGACTGAAAATTTCATCACCGATTCGATTTCATACACAGTAAAAAATTTTTCGTCATTGTGTAAAGTGTTAAAAGTTGTGTGTAGAATATTTAACATTCTAGAGTGTTGATTCAACACGATCGTGCTTTTTTTGTTTGCGTTAATAACGATTGTGTTGAATCGACACTCTAGAATGTTAAATATTCTACACACAAAGTTTAACACTTTACACAATGACGAACAATTTTTTACTGTGTAGCCCCACACTTGCTTCCATACTCAACATATTCCTATTTCCTTTTGTCTATTCCAATATCTTTGTTTTGAAATACCTTCTATTAAATTCTACGAGCGTGAATACGACACAAAACCATACAGTTTCAATGTTCGTATTCAAGAATCTCTAAGAAAAATTTCCTGTTTTTGATAGTTTTTTATTGAGAATTTTGAGCAGGTTACGTTTTTCTTACAATAAACACAATGTTCTATAAAGTATCCCACTAACATCTTCAGAATATTCTTAACTATGGATGTTTATGTACGACATATCTGAAGATATCAAGGTCGATATTGATTTCTCTGAATCGTTTCATTCAATAAAACCATGGATTAAACGACAGTAGTGTTCGTGACACACCGTATTCTTTCATTTCGAGCCTCGATTGGTCTCAATAAATGATTCAAACTTGAATGATCTCGTTCATACAATCCCTGAAGCAGCCTCATCATAATATTCTATGCACGTGGATTACATTCATCCATAGAATGTCCTTGTGCTACGTGAATTCTCGTATTTGTGTCGAATCATTTACGAAATCAAATAAAATCGTACTGAGATCCGTTAACACAACTCCGCCACGATGATAGCCGAAGGCATTTCGATGCAGCAACATCTATCTTAATAATTATAAATTATTGTGAAACAATAGTATCAATTTTGTTCTTTTGAACGAGACTGATTGAGAATTCGTACCGGTGACGGGGTACTGTACACTTTGTTGTTCGTTCCGACCGCTAATAACGCAATTCAAAGCGAAAATTCGGTAAACGATTCATACACAAATAACATTATATCGTTAACTGTCAAAATGGGCAAAAAACGAAAAGGACTAAAAACAGTAATGACAAAAAAGACACCAAAGTATTAAAACCAAACTAGATTAGCACTCAAAATAAATATGAAGTTCTGTCTCAGTCAAGTAATGACGAAAGTGAAGAAGAAATGAAACTTAGCACAGCACATCAGCAAGAAGAAAATCCTAAAATCTCTCAATTGATTATCACTACGGGATATAAAAATCAACAAAAAATAGTGCAAAATGTGAAGAAGTTAACTAACGACTTCACATTGAGTTATTCACCGAAACAAATATCACTCTACTTACCCAGCGAAGATATTAAAAATAAAATAATAAGTTACTTGAAGGATAAAAATATCAATTTCACACATACATTATATATAAACGAAAACAATAGAAGTAAAAAGTTAGTAATAAAAGCTCTTCCACCAATTACTGCAGAAGAAATAATGGAAGATCTAATCAAGGAGAAAATGAAACCTATTAGATGTGTTCAATTGAAACAAAAAAAGCCGCCTCCATACATGTTTCCCATCTTCATGGTGGAATTCAATAATAATGAAGTCCTCAATAATATCTACAATAATCAAGGCAAATATCATACAAGGATCACCTGGGAAAAATATAAAAATACAAAAGTATCACAGCGCCAAAAGTGCCAACATTTTGGGCATGGATCCAAGAATTGTTATAATGCATCTAGATGTGTGGAATGCAAACTTCCGTATTTGACAACAGATTGCAAAAAAGAAAAAAACGCCCCGCCCCAGTATGTTAATTGCAATGACAATCACCCGGCCAACTATACTGGATGTCCGGCCTATCAAGCAGCGTTAATTAAGTGTGTCCCCTGGTCGATTTTTTCACTAGAAAACTACTAGATCGTTTCAACCATTTCACATCATTAATATTCAATTAATTACATCAACCTTGAGATAAAAAAATCCAGAATAAATCAGAGATGCCGGCTCTGGTCTCAAAATAATTGTACGTGGATTATATTTGTTATGATACCAAAAAAACTGAATAGAGGTTTCTTATTGGCTGATAACGAAATTTCTTTCTAATTATTCATGACGAGTTAGTTGAACAACAAACAGACCAGACCCGAATTGTTTGATTGATTCTGAATCATTTGATCTAAAATTCAATGCAATTGATTGAATATTTTTGACGTAAAATGGTTGAAAGTATCGACCAGAGCACTCCCTCAAACTAAAAAGCAGGCAACAATCTGATACAAAAGCAACGTAAAGTTAGATGAAAAACGACAGTACTCCAGAGGATATAATCTACAGGAATATCCACAACTTAAACAAACCAAAGGAAAGGATAATAACATATCTACTACTGGAAATTCATCAAATCACACGCCAAAAACAATAGTATCATCTTCGAAGGTAACACAAGGCCGACAACATACAGAGATATTACAGCAGGGTTCTAAGAAGCTACCTAACACAGAAGAAATAATAGAAAATGTAAATATTCTTCAGGAATTAAGCGAACAAATGAAAATTCTAAATTCTAATTGTAATTTAAAACAAATGCTCATTCTAATCAAACAACTTAATCGTAGACTTCATGGAACAACAGACAGAATAACACAATGCCAAATACTCTATGAATGTATTTTATCCGCAAATGGCATTTAAGAGAGTAATAGATGAACAAATCAAAATAGCATTGTGGAATGCAACCAGATTGAATAACAAAATACTGGAATTGAAAATTTTTATGAGCAAACAAAATATGGACATGGTAATCACTGAAACCAAATCGATGAGACGAGATAGAAGTAGTTCGCATAGAGGAGGTGGATTAGCCATCTTCATGAAAAAAGATATCAATTATATGATTGTACAAACATAAACAGAAGAAATAGAATCTTCGGCAATTAAATCAACAAATAATCACATAATAACAGCAGTATACAAAAATCCACAAAATCAGTTTTGCAAAGAAGATTTAGATAGTATTTTTAGGTCAAGTCAAAAAGTACTAGCTATTGGAGATTGGAATGCGAAAAACATATGATGGAATTGTTACAATAATAACACGTATGGAAATAAACTGTTAAAATATACGAGAAAGAATGCAATAAACATAGAAATCCCCAATAAATTCACGCTTTCACCATATAACTCGAATTTGTCAAGCACAAGTAAATCTAATTCCAAATAAAAATGTGAATAATATATCTGAAATTGAAGTACATGATGATCTGGATTCTGATCATTTGCCTCTGGTGTTTACACTAGAAAAAACTCAAATAAATACTCAAACTAAAATTAAATATCCAGATTATGGTAGAACAGATTGGAAAAAATTCAAGTCTCACGTGAACAAGAATCGTAAAATAAATAATAAAATAACAGATAAGCACAGCATTAATGAAAGTATTCAACAATTCACAAAAATAATACAAAAAGCAACTAAAATAGCCATACCACATACACAGCAGAAAGATAATGAATATAACCTGTCAATCTCTATTATTAGTAAAATCAAAGAAAGAAATAGAAATAGAAGAAAATTTCAAAGAAGCAGAGATAAAAAATAGACTAACAGAAGGAATTCAAAATGACATTATTGGATTTAATAACTCTAAATGGGAAAGGAAACTTTCAAGAATAAAAGAAAATGATAACTCAATATGGAGGATTAGTTTTGAAAGACAGTCGAAGAAGTGATTTATTAGCAAATAATTTCGAAAAAACCCATACCTCAACGCGAAATATGGGGAACTCCAAACTAAATAAAATAGTCAGAAGAAGATACAAATACATTAAAAACATGATTATTGATACTGAAGACATAAAATATACATCACCCAGGCGATAGTTCAACTCACTTACATATTTAACACATGCTGTGAAACAGGATACTTTCACAGCCTATTACCTACAATGAGTAAATTATACGAAAAAATAATTTTAAATAGAGTAAAAGAACATTTGAAAGAAAACGATCTGTTAATATCACAGCAGTTTGGTTTGAGGAATTATCACCGTACTATACATAAACTATTAAGAATAACAGAACATATATCAAGAAACTTTAATATGAATAAAAGTGAAACCGCAGTCATGTGAGATATTGAAAAAGCATTTGACATTCTATGGCACAAGGGACTGATTTATGAATTACATGAATATAAATTTCCAACATATATAAAAAATGTTATATCAAATGATATTAGAAAAAGAAAATTTTAAGTCAACGTTTAACCAGCAAATTTTCAAGTTTTATAAAATTAAGGCTGGGGTACCTCAAGGATCCATTTTGGGACCTATATTATTCTTGATATATATATTAATGACATCCCAAAAGATAAAGAAGTATTGTTATCATTGTTTGCTGATGATACGGCCATTTATACATCCTCTTGGCAAGAGGCTAATGCAATTAGAAAAATACAAAAATACAGAGAAATTTTACAAGAATATTATCAAAAATGGAAAAGCAAAATAATCACAAATCAAACAGAATCGATTACATTCACAAGAACAACAAAAAAGAAAGAAATTCCTAAAATAACATTATACAATGAAATAATTGAACCAAAAGAGACTGCTAAATACCTAGGCCTATTATTAGATAACAAATTAACGTGCACACAACATGTCAGTATAATAAGGAAAAAAGGTTGTATAGCCACTGATCAATCATATACATTATTGAATAAATGTAGTAAACTTTCAATTAGAACCAAATTAAAAATCTGTAATATGGTTATTAAACCCATAATGTTATATGCTGCCCCAATATGGGCAAACACATGCAAAACAAATACAAATAAACTTCCAATATTTCAAAATAAGTACCTCACTTATTTTTAGGAGAAGAATATACGACGCTCATGTCAGTATTACACGATAAAGCAAATATACCATACATTTCGCATGAAATATGTAAAAGAAGTGATCAGTTTTATAACATAGGAATACGTACGGTACCAATACTCGAGTGCATATATAAATACATCAAAATGGGACCAAATATGGTACCTTATAAAAATGAGTTCAAAATGCCATTTCACTATAAGACTGACGTTGAATAATTTTATCTTTCAATTTTGTTAAGATGTGATTAGAGTTCAAGTAATTCAACTTGGCACATAATATACGGTTTTTTATCAAATTTTCCCCTAATAAAAACACACACATATATAAAGTAGCTCAGAACAAAAGACAATATTATAAAACCAGATGTGAAATAGCCTAGGCTAGAAAACATTGACAAATATAACAGATTATGTACAAATTGTATAACATGTTTATGGTAATAAACAAATTTTCAAAGTCAAAGTATGAATTTTAGAAGAAAACTCATTAAAATCTTTTTCGATTCTCAATATCAGGACAAGAAAACGTATTCCATTCAACCACATCTTCTGAAACTATTATTTGAATATAACTTCTACAGCACAGTGAGGAAAACGTTCTTCATATTTACATGAGAAATGAATTCTGGAAGTTTTAAGCATTCAAATATTATGGTTTGTAAGCTGCAAATTGTTATCATATCTATATATGAGATATCATTTCACATATTATCACGGTTATTTCATATGAGTTTCAGCGAAATTCAAACAATACAGGTACGGGGAAAGCATGCTTCGAAAATATCGTCAAGCAATCCAAATTGCTAAACGAACACTTTTCTTCCACATATCTCAATCAATTAGGATGAAACTCATAAGAGATCGCAATGAGATTGTAACTAAATTATGGCATAGATTTCATTGCAATCGGATGACAAGAACCGAAGTCATACACAATTTCTGAGAACGTGTTCCCTTTTCCCCTGTTGTTCTTCTGTAAGAATCAGGTTGAAACTTATAAGGGAGTACTATCGACACTCGATAAAACTGTAATAAAAATTTCATAACGATCGAATGGTAGGAACGAAATATACTCCCATGATAACGGTTTTGACGAAATTTCCACATTCTCTTCCTTCGCTTGGAATTGTTACAGTACAAACAAAACCTCGTGAATTGAATATGCACGTATTTCCATGGCATTCGTATGACACGGTTTTAAAATATCGTCAAATAATGCTGATTGCAAAAGAGAAACATTGTTCACAATTTTGAAGTGATCCAAATGAAACCTACACGAGACAACTACACTGTTGAAAATTTCTGCATTAATTTCAATGTTTTTACTGGAAGTTTTTTTCAAGTACGTACATGAATTCAGTTTCATGCACATTTTACATGAAATTTAATGTGAACTATAGCATAATCTATAGTCTTTTCATGTTTTTGTACATTAAATTTGATGCAGAATGTATATGAACCTGATTTCATGTACGTAATTGAAAAAAACTTCCAGATATTTCTGACAGTGTATTGGAACGTAACTGAAGTTTCATAGCAATCGAAGATACACACGATCGCAAAATCACAATCTTTCAAACGCGTTATCCAATCCGTCTTCAAATTAATAGGTCTCGATTCCTCAATGAGAGGAACGAATTGCGAAAACATTCGTTCGAATCGGTGCATTCCTCGAGGAATTATCGTGAATAAAAAAAGAATACGCACGCACATACACAGAGATTTCCGGGAATCTGGTGTTTTCGACATTCTGAAACGTTTTGTAAAGATGAGATACCCCTCTCCTGTATAATGGATTTTCAATCGTATCACAATACTTACGTTTCTTTATATATATAAGAAATATGATGGATGTAAAATACAAAACAATAGAGAAAAAACCTAGAGAAAGTTCATTGAACTCTTCTGCCATTAAAACCTCATAACATAAGTGCATATGAAACTTCATTGATGAAGTCGAGATCGATATTTTCATTCTCGTTGAAACCGAAGATGGCTCTGCGTACGATGCCCTACCTCTCGATCGAGAAGTCCATGCCCGACTGAGGAATCATTAAAAAATCCCTCCGCGCGTCAGTGAGTATATATACGAGGAAGCGGTTCGAGGAAAGAACCTATCGGATGCATCGCTTCTCGTAACGTGCGCCCATTGGTCCGTCGTTACGACAGCGATGCGCTTATAAACGCAGGTGGGACGTGGAAAGTCATCACTCTGAGTTTGGTTAGCATTCGTTGAACGCATACTCGTGTTAAATCGTTTTCAATCATGTCTGGCCGTGGCAAAGGAGGTAAAGTGAAGGGAAAGGCAAAGACCCGTTCCAGCCGTGCCGGTCTTCAATTCCCCGTTGGACGTATCCATCGTTTGTTGAGGAAAGGAAACTACGCTGAACGTGTCGGAGCTGGTGCACCCGTGTACTTGGCTGCCGTCATGGAATACCTGGCCGCTGAAGTTTTGGAGTTGGCTGGCAACGCTGCCAGAGATAACAAGAAAACCAGGATCATTCCACGACATTTGCAATTGGCCATCCGGAATGACGAGGAATTGAACAAATTGCTCTCCGGTGTGACCATTGCCCAAGGAGGTGTCCTGCCCAACATTCAGGCTGTTCTTTTGCCCAAGAAGACCGAGAAGAAAGCTTAAATGTTTTCTTTAACAACATCTCCAACATACAAACGGCCCTTTTAAGGGCCACCAATCGACTTCCACGAAGGTTCTATCCTCGTATTCACAAGCATATAACAAAAAAAAATGATAATTTTCATGTTATCAGAATCCGAGTGATATCCTCTGATTGCCCCTGGTGCGTATTTGCCCTAGTAGACGAATTATTAAATATCAGATTGAATATCATTGGGTATTCATTGAAACTTTTGCATTTTAGAAAGTACATGAAAAAGTGCTCAGACAACTGGAATTCCGGGAAATGAAGATTGAACTCAAAAAACCGGGAATTTTCAGGGAAATTGTTGAAAATCCCCAAAAACCTGGAAGTTTCAGGAAAGTCACTAGAATTTTTTCATTCTCTATAACGTATTTTCTTAATTTTTAATCGTGAAATCTTAGAAATTATACACTGATGAAAAAATGTTTAGGGACACATTCATGATCCGACGATTTCTGGAAATTAAAATTTTACTCAGGGAAATTGATTGAACAAAAATCGTCTGAACTAGGGTTCGAAGTGACGGAAAAAACTGTTTTTTTCGGGAATTTTTCCGACGTATTTTTCAAGAAAAATATCGAAAAATAAAAATCTCCCCTTAGTATCCAGAACATGAACGAATGTATTTTTTTCCTCCATTAGAACATAACTTAATGTCATAGAAACAAAAATCTACATTACTCCATGTGTTTTGGTGCATTAAGTGTATTCTTATCAATGAAAATGAAATGTACGTGATTTTTTAGTATCAATTTGATATTAGTGTAGTATAATTAAATCTTGATCTGTAAAATTAAAATAAGGTAGCATCACATTTGAATCACAGTACGTATCTAAAAATGTATATAATGATTCATAATTCAAAACAAACAATTGAACTTCGATTTCTCACATACAATTCTTCCATATAACAAGAATATGACTCATATTATCACAGACCAGTTAACTTGGGCAGAATCAAAATGAGGATTACTTCTTGAATTGCGAAGTGTTTGTAATCTAATTGATCTTAGTCGAAATCTGAGGAATCTGAATCATAATCCGAACACGAGTCATTGACATCTTCGATGGTGTTGTCTTCATTACCATTTGTTTCTTTTGACTTGGGATTTTTTTCTTCAATGGCATTACACGAGTAGCGCAAATTCTGCTTTATGGCTTTAACTTCATGACTTCTGCATATAATTTCTAAAGAATATGTTCCATGGTGTCTACTGGTCGGGAAAAGTCGGGAATTCGGGAATAGGTCGGGAAAAAGTCGGGAATGAGTAATGAATTTCGAAAGTGTATCTCCTTTTTCTTGAAATTTCGATTTCCAAAAATAACCGATCATTCTAATTATTCAGATGAGCTTAAAGTTTTTGATTTTTTTCGTGAGTGAGTCCACCTTTTTTGAATTCCTCGTATGTTCCATATGGATCTTTATTGTTTAAGATTTCCCAGATAGCACAATGACTCTGAAAGCATTCGAAAAGAGTTCTCGAGAACCCTTGAGGAATCAATGGAATATCAGAGAATAGTAACCCTGCTAAAAATTTCCTACAAACTTGAGAAATATCCTTAGATTTTGAGAAATATTCTCAGATTTTAAGAAATACTTCCCAATTTTCTGTCAAAGACTACTATCCTTTCGACCTGCATTTTTCTCCGGGATGCGGTAAAGCTCTACCGGTTGATATTATAGAACTTGAGAGGAATGTGTCTAGTTTTATCGTAAAATTTTCACAGAAGGAATATCAGTTATCCGAAGAAAAATGGTTCATATTTTTCCATATAATTGATACTTCTTCTATAGGAATTCTATGATAAAACCACATATATTTCTCTTGAATTCTATAGAATACGATGAGAACCGATAGAGTTCTATCGTAAATTCACGATACACCATCGTGAATTTTCGGTTCAGAAATCTCATTGAAACCGATGGAAAAATTTTATTGTTGTCTGTGGGAAATTTTCAGCACGGCACTGGTTGTACAGTTGAAAGTGTTCCTGTTCAATTGAATCAGAGATCATATTACTACTATGTGCGTTTATTGAATGTTTCATGAAAATGACTTTAAGCTGTGTTATTTTTATAAATATCCCTACGATAATTTTCGATAATTTTAATTCCAGTCCTGATTTTGTGCATCCATTTGTTCAAGTTTCGATGATAATTCCTCTTTTTACTATCAACGGAATTTGTCAACTGATTCAAGGGTATTTAAGTGATGCAGGGTTCAGTTTTTTCTGACTTCATTCATTCAAAAAAGATGACACTCAAGGTTAGATAAAGATAGAAGAAGCATCAGTTGAATGCTTTCAGAAGATTATTTATTTGGTCAGTGGCTATTCAGATGGAAACAAATTTTCCATCTCAACCAATAAGTCATACTCCAGCCAACACTACAACCTCGAGAACATGAAGCTTTAGGAACGTTCATTGAATGTTCCTGGAGGTTTGCGAACTTCCCTTGAACGTTTGTTAAGGTTTATGTTCTCTTGAGCAATGCATACCCGAAGAAAAATAAGGAGTAATCCCTATTTAAATCGCGGTAGGTTTTACTCTAGCGCCCAGTCAATATATGGATGACTATTCTCGGAGTAAACGTTCTTTTATTGGAGTACTGTGTACCAATGTTCCAAAAAAATTCACTTTGTGAGGAATTAGCCGTACTAAAAATACCGTAGAAGCTACCAAAAAATTTTCACTAATTCTATGAAGTGAAATATACTCCTTCATTTTCGTCCGTCTAATGTATTCATCAAAAACTTTCCGCGAACTCTCAAAGTTCAGAAAGTATTCATTATGAAATAATCCTGAGCTGTTGTGCTGCATGGCTTTACTATTAATGCTTTCATCTAGAGCTCTCAAGAATGATACGGACTCAAGCATCAAAAGGGGCGAGTAATTATGTGCCGACTTTTTTCTTAAATTATTTGATCAATAAGAATTCAAAATGCATACCGTCCATATAGCACACAGACACCTGGGAGGTATGTAAAAATATCTTGCAAATCAGAATTCTTAATCCTCATCCTGACAACACATTTTTGTATTTTTTTTGACAGTGTATTTTTCTAAATATTTCATTACTAAAATCCTGAGACTATGATCTCGAATCTCATTGATTGGGTCTTCAAAAATGCGCATAGTTAGTTTGCCCTGAACATATCATTAAAACGATGTGATTTTCATTCCTCATTCAAAGTGAGTCTCGAAGACTCTACTGTCAGGATGAGGGTTAAAGATATCCTACCGTTGTCTAGAAGATGTCCCATGCGACACAATCAGAACAATTGAAGAACTCCATTATTTTTCAAGAATAACGGAGTTCTCGAATTGTTCTGATTGTGTTGTATAAGACATCGTTTCACCCTTCAAATTACAAGGTACCTTCAAAACTTCTTTGTCTGCAAGAGTATTCGTGCTGTATTGAGTAATGATTAGGGCATATCTGAAATTTAGCTCTGGATATGAATTTGAGTTTCTTCATGATCTGTTGATATGAAGAATCTAAATTATGAAAAATTTGTAACACTTGGGGGTAGTTATTCTGAAAATTCTCTCATAACCACCAGAGATCACTGAAAGAGAGCGGAAACTCATATTCGGGGTCTAATTCTGGTCATACGATTGATTATTATGCGTGTAAAATTTCCAGTGAACGCATGATTTATGAAAAAAAACTGCGTAGGATTTGACATCATTTTTCCTGATGTTCGAAAGCCTTCGAGTATTTGCGTTGCTGATCTTGTACAAATCTAGTAAATAATGTACTGTGAGAAACTTTTTTGATTAATGACTATCTTTGCTCGTAAGCCAAGGATATTGAAAAATTCTAACTACGAGTATTCTCGATTCTCAGCAATTTTCATCATCAGTAATGGTGGACTTGCTAAATGTTAGTGGTTTCATTGTATAGCGAGTTACTATCCTTCATGGTAAAAATTATTGAGAGTCGAAAGTGCTCGAGAGTCGAGTGAGCTCAAACTTGGAATTCTTCAATGTCCCTGACTGACGAACAAATATCATAATTCATCAAAAATCATTCCTCTCAGTGTTGTTTACATGTTTTTTTGTGCACAAAATAATCAATCGCTGATATGTCGGGAAAATCTTGGAGAATTCTTGAAAAAGTCGGGAATAGGTCGGGAATTTCATTTCCAAAATTCAGTAGACACCATGTGTTCTATCTAAAAACATGCGCATTTTGCGTTTTGCGACAGCAGTATTCATAATACAATACGTTCGTATTTTCTCACATTTTGACCCCATAAATGACGGAAACCTCTTTAGAACGTTCAGAGAATAATATTGATCAGTAGATGCATGTACCTATTTGAACAAGTAGTATGTTCGCAAAATCGTTTATTCACATGAAATAATCGTGAAAATGTGACATGATTTTTTTTACGTTAAATGATTTCTTTTAACGTAATATATAACGTTGAATGATTAGTCAATCACTTCTCGAAAAATCTACAAAATTTCAACGATATCAAGACAATATTTTTTGAGAAAATGTATGCACCGACTTCAAAAACATAATTCCGAAACATATGCATTTAATGTTTTGAGTATGCATAAAAGACAGTGAAGGAGAAGGGGCATTCTAAAAGGCTCTCCCTCCTGGACATTGATTCCGACTGATTTGGAATTTTTGGGAAATATTCATGAAAAGTTCCACTATCACATAAAGGAATGAAATAGTATAAATTTCAGAAATCTGCTTCAATGAAATATATATTAACATATTTGGTCCAAAATAATTTTTGTCGGGAAAAAAACGTTGTTTTTCCGTCGTTTTTTTTCCAAAATATATTTTTCCTGAAAATTTAGAACCCTAGTCTGAACCCTGTGAAACAGCGTGGCGATCATCTCTCACAGCCGTATTTATAATGGAAATTGGGTACAATTCAGTGCAAATAGATTGTACACACTTCAATAAATGTTATGAGCCCATTGTTTCGTATAGAGCAATATTTTGAATCGATCAAGATATTCTGAAATGATAGAGTAAACGATTTAGCCCTGACTCGTGACGCCAGTAAGAATCAAGTCCAATTACATAAAGTATTCAATGATTAACGTATTTTTTCCTGATGCAAACAGGAATGATTCTAAATGTATGATTTCTTCAAGACCAAACTGCGAGAAACAATTCTTGCCTTGATTCAAAATATCTGTGTCGTCCCCTTCAGCATCTTCAAGAAATACCTCGCAGAGATATATTTTGAATCGATATAGTTTGCTCGCGTGATATCCGTGAGATACACGATCAGCTGTTCAGTTCCTTGTAATATTATGGTACGCACAATCCGGAAAAGACTACTCAATCGTTCAAATATTGCCAATTGAACTTATTTTCATTTATCAAAAAAGTAGGTATTTTTCAACATGACGTGTTGAAAATTTTCGGACGACTGAAAATCAACTTTGTAACTAGCTCGAGAAATAGACGGAAGGGGAATTAAATCCACGCATACGCGTGCCAGCTATGACGAAAATAAGAAATCTTGTATCCGTTGGTTACCGTGCGACTGATGAAACGTTAATACACACTTCCATACCTAATGGGTCAGAATAGTTGGAGAAGGTTTGGTTTCATGAGTTTGAGAGTGCCCAACGAATACCTTGAATTTCCCGATCAAATATTGAATTTTGGAAAATTGTAATTCTTCCATTGATCAACGCACCAGTAATCGTGTTTCCTTAGTGAAACTCTCATCACTTTCACTGATCTGTCGAGTTTATCATGGTTACCCTCAACTCATCAAACATTATACTCCTCAGTTTGATTATCGAAGTTGCTGTCTTATTCAGTCAGGGCAATCCATTGAAATTTATAAAAAGTCAGGGAAAATGGAAACATTTGATTCCAGCCGGAAATTTTCGAGGAATAATGTCCATTTGTGTATTTTTTACCCAGCCAGCACAAATGATCAATTTGAATTCATAAAGACTTCCCAAAGACTCTCTGAATAGTCGCCCTTATGCGACTAATAATGAATTCAATAAGAATTCAATGAAGTCAAAATTAAAATGTATTGAATGCACGCAGAATTCATTATGGAGTCTTGATACGAATTCTTTCTGAACATCAAGTTATTCATTAAGAGTTTGTTTTGAATTCAAAATATTCATAATAAATACATATTCATGAGCAGAACGGGAAACTTGGGAACTCTTGTGCTTTATGAGTGAAGTGTAAATTTAATTGAATTGCCTTGCGATTTTATTTGCGAATACCATTCCTTTGGTTTAGTTCAAAACGCGATGTCAGAAGAATAAGTATTCACAATTCAATTCGTAGATCACCTCCAAACGTCTCAAAATACTGTAAGAAAAGCGGTATCAGAATTAACACCGCGCGGATTCTATAAAAGTCCACTCTGGAATTGAGTGTTAAAATAATTCCAAATGGTATTAGAATGACACCATACGGTGTCAAAATAACACCGTCATGTGTTGAAACAACACCATCCGGAGTGGACTTTACCTAACACTGCCAAATTTTTTAGAGTAAAGTGTCATATCATTCAAGGGAATATCCAAAAATTCACTACCTTATTTAAGGGGGGAAGCTCCTCCAGAACTTTCAAATTTTGCATTTTTGGTTTTTTGCTTTAAAAATTCAATTACAACCTTAAGAATATATTTTCAATGTTTTAAGCCCAATATGAGTGACCTGGGCTTAACAATAGGCTTGGAATGTAAGATTTTCGCAGACTTGTACGACAGCAATCGAGTACGGAGACAAGAGCGACGTTCGTTAACATCGACAAAAGAGGCCAGAACTGCCCAGAAAGAAAAGAATGCGGCCGTAATGAATGATTTTCACGAAGTAGAAGGTTCGCTTTATGGTCCTGGTATCGCGGATTAAGCTTGGGTAACTATAAATTTCTTTTAATTCTACTTTACAAGAACGAAAACTTTGGAGGTGTTTTTCTCAAAACATGTTTTTTTCCACACCGGGGACTGTAACTCAAAAAGTACTTGAGATATCAACTTGACATTTTCCACAGATATTGTTCAACGTATTGGCCTCGGCATATACTTAAAAGTTTGCATAAATTATAACTAAAAATATTGTTTACAAAAATTTGTTCATGAAAAAAAGGGTTTAATTTTGTTCTTTTTGTATCCAAATTTTCAATTTGTTGTTGTTGTTGTTGTTAAAAGTAGGTATATGCTGAGCGGAATAATTTATTCTAATGGAAAAATTTTTGTTGGTTGATTTCAGTTGACTACAAGAGGCTGGGCACTTCCCGGCGCAAAATGAAGGAGCCAAGTTTCAGCAGCTGTAACTCCGCCATTTTGTTTTTTTTTTGTTATGAAAAAATTCATATGAATAAATCAAAACTTCGATTATAATAAATTGTTTCTTTGAGCACGATAAATACTCTCAATTTTTTGTGAAAAATTATTGAAAAACCTGTTGTCTGGAGAAGTTGCCCCCCTCAAAGTGATTAATAATAAATTACATGCCTGGAGTTCCACATCGCCGCGAACCTTGAATGTCTAAGTGATTTCTGAAGGCTGAAAAATGAAATTGTAAAATTTTAACCTCGAAACATTAACAAATTTGAACTTTTTCCTCTCCCACTTCCTTATGCTCGAGTCCCCTCAAAGGAGGATAGTGAATTTCTGGATACGCCCTTGATACCGTTATATGGATATGACGATGCGATATACTGGTAAATTGTAACAATATTCCATCATAAATCATGACAATTCCACAATTTCATTTTCAAGCTGAGTTTGCTCAGTGGCGTCCTAAGTTACCCCAACTTGCTCCAAGTATTTCGGATTTGCTATTTCCAGTTATAGAAACAAATTGATTGGTTTGGTACAATTTGAAGCAACTCGTGTGCTATTTGGGTATGCACGGAGAGAAAAGAATAGTTATATTCTCAATGTAGCATGGGAATGATTACTATGTTACATGGTGACGAAAATTTTTAGATGGTGCGAGTCACTTGACATAGTGATGCGCCCGATTTTATGTGGTAACATTAGCTCTCTTAACATAGTAATGATTACCATGTTACATTGGAGACAGTACTATGCAACTAAACATGAATCCAATGCTATAAAGTAATATTGACCATGATTTTTTCATTGATCATAACCTAAATTGAACTATTTCACATGTATATACACACAAGGCTTTTCAGTGAATGAGTTGCCCTTTCGCTACTCCATTCTCTAGTCTCGTTAAACGGGATACCAGCGTACCATCCGAGTAAAGATTTTGTCTGCAAGATTTCTCCGAACTGAATTCATGAAACAGTGTGAAATTTTGAGGAAGTATTCTTTGATACTTCAAAAATTGCGGTACATAGCCAGAATTTCAAATTTCGAAAAAAAGTTTTTTTTCTCAGTCGTTAAAAGAGGGTTTTTTTCCGAAATTTGAAATTCGGGCCATGTACCGCAATTTGTAAAGTATGAAAGAATATTCCCTGAAAAATTCAGACTATTTCATGAATTTAGTTCGCAGAAATCTTGCAGACAAAATCTTTACTCGGAAGGTACGCTGATATTCCGTCAAGGGAAACGAAGGATGTCATTCAACGAAGCTTGTGTTCATGAAAAATAGAGATATTTGAACCCATCATTGTGAATATTTTGATATAATATTCAATCTATCCAAGTATTTATAAAAAATTAACCATGAAAGACTCATCATCATCATGAAGTAAGCTGCAGTCTTATGACTGGTTTGATGAAATTCTCCAACCCTGTCTATTATTCGCTAACCGCTTAATTTCTGCATATCTATGACAACCCTTATCTTGTATAATTTGCTTCATATAACTTAATCTAGGTCTACCTCTTCGAGTTTCCCCATTCATTTTTCCTTCCAATATTCCAATATTGTTTTCAATAAGCTATCATGTATGAAATACTAATATATTTTGTGAGTAATGTCTTCCCGTAGGGGAATTTACACCATTTTTATCAAAACACTCCATCTTTCCTCCAATTTTTCGACGCAAAAGTGAATTGTTTTGGTCAGAATGAAGTAAATTTCTCTGAGGGTTATGGAGAAAAAAATATATTCTATGGATATTTTGCCATGATTCATAGAACAATTGAATGAGACTGTTTCAAATAATTCATGCATGTTCATAAAGTTATCGGCAAAGGATATTCTAAGGTTGCTCGTTAAATACTCCATATGTCATTGTTAATGTTGTGAGAACATTCTATGGATATGTGATAGTATTTAAAACAGGGTCACTGAAAAGTTCTGATTATTCTGGAGACATCCTTCATATTCTTTGTTAAACAGCAGTTATAACAAACTTCATTGTTGTCATTATGAAACCAAATGAAATAAATATACTTTACACAAATAATGAAACTGCTTTTGCTCTATAATAACGAAATACATATAATTTTGAATAAAATTGAGTGTTTCAACAATTCCACATTAAATATAAAATATTCATATCCTTCTGTAAACATCACTTTTCAAACAGCACAAGTATGTTTGAATGTTGTTAGCATGTTCCACGAATTTGAAAGGATACTGACATCTTTTTTTGGTTAATTTATATGCTTCATACACATTCATAAAATATTCATGCTGTTTGGATTTGAGTATATATTCTTAACAAGATATAATTTGCTAAGATCACAGTCAATATAAAAGTTGTAAAAATATGTTAGATCGCACAAAACATATATGTAAATACTATACATAAAAAACTCTCACTATCTCTTGGAATTGCAATTCAATGGGACAGCATTTTGATCTGCCCATTGAGCGAAAAAATTTCCTATTTTGCTGACACATTTCAATAACGCGATACAATCATCCTCCGCGCGATGACTAACTGCAGGAACATATCCCACGAAATGTTCATGAAGAGTGATCAACTGAAAATTCTTTGGTTTTTTATCCAATTCAAATTCAGTCCGAACGTTATTAGAAGTCATTTGAGATTTAGTTTTATTCTTTTCAGGAGTTCTTTCGTTAACTTTTTGTATTTCAGATACACTTGAAAAAGCATTATCCCAAGTTATCTCCAAAACATTCGCACGATCCTTTTGAACCTTAATCAGGTGTGAGCTATCGGTACTCTCATCCTCGGTACTGGAAACAAATGAATCCCAAGCATCCAATAATAGATGATCACAGCCATCGTTCAGGAGATCTTCGGCGCTAGTCCCTTCACCCGTTGAATCAACACATTCCGTCACATTTACAAAATCAATCCGCCGTTTCTTTGGAGTTCCACTGAAATATGCTCTAAACATTTCCAGAGAGTCCATACTCAAAGTAGCACATAAATTAGATGCACGATTAGTACAAGAATCCTGAAAATTCAAATGAATACAAATTGAGAACAATGTGGACAAATTAATCAATGAAAGTTTTTATAATATTACCTCTGTAATAGATTGAATTTCAGATAGCAGTATTGGAAAATCGAAGCGCCTGCCATTGTGAGCAACAAAACATATAGGAGGTGATAAATTTCTCAGATAACAGTGTAACAGATCAAGTGTCGAACTTTCAAATGGTCTCACCGATGATAAAACCTGATTGGATAAAACTGCAAGAGATATATTTTTTCAATTAAATAATAATTGAGTTAATGATAAGGAAAATCGGAAAAATGTGTTGTATATTTTACATCCGTACGTGTAATCCTTTCACTTGTTCTGCAGATATGTCTTTGAGGATCAACAGGTATATTGAGCTTGTGCAACACTCTTGGCAGAACATCTTTATTGTTCAAAATTGCATCTCTTGTTACCGCAACTAATGACAATTCAGTGATTTTAGGCATGAGATTTCGTGAAATTAAATCTGTGGTTTCTAAATCCAGGAACACAAAAGTTCGTATCATTGTGAAGGTATATGTAGATAATTGTAAACACTTGTAAACACTGAACTGAATTCCCTATTCAAAATGTCCGACAGATAATTTTCTGTCAGGATTTGATCGGTTTTTGTCCCAAAAATGACGATTTCCGACAGATCCAGACAGAATTTTCACCGGAATCCGCCAGGTTTTGTTTGGCTTTGTCTGGCATTCCAGCCTGTGCAGGATTTGGTCGGTTTTTGTCCCAGGAATGGTGATTTCCGACAGAACCAGACAGAATTTTGACCGGAATCTGTCAGGTTCTGTCAGACTTTTTTAATAGGGTTATTGTACATGGTTCCTGGCAAGTATAGATAAGGAGCATGAAACCAGTCTTTCAACCAGTGTTCCGATCAGGGTACGCTGGTTCCGATATTCCACAAGCTTGGAAATCGCAGCTCGGTCACGTGACCACATTTCGCACTAATACATGTAAATGCTGTTGTCGATGAGCGGTTCACCGATGAAAGAGTTCATATGTGTTTGTGCGAAATGTAGTCACGTGACCAAGCTGCGATTTCCCAGCTTGGGGAATATCGGAACACTGCTTTCAACCAGGGTTGTCAACGAAATTATCGTACACGATAACATTGATTGGTCAATTCTTTTAGGTCAACCAATCATATCTCTAGTTATATGAGAATTGACTAATAAACGCAGTGTACGATCATTTAAAATCATTCAAATTAAGATCATTAAAAATTAAGGGAGTGCTCTGCAGAGTGACCAACTATGCATAATTTATGCACTTTTTCCGTTAGATCAACCGATCACAGTGTTTTATTAAAAAGAATAACCAATGAGAAAAGTTGGGTAAACACCCGTTGGTCCGAAAGCCCATTAGTCCGAAGCACCGTTGGTCCGAATTATAAAATTCCGAATGAAAGTAATTCCGAAAATGTTCTGGTGAAATTTTATCTCATTCGCACATGACTAGTAACGTTTAGTTATATTTCGGATTATTCTCATTCGGAATTTTATAATTCGGACGAACGGCGCTTCGGACTAACGGGCTTTCGGACCAACGGGTGTTTACCAAAAGTTGAGAAATTTGAGAATTGGTCACCGTGGTGCTCTGGTCAATTTTTCCACTAGAAAACTACTAGATCGTTTCAACTGTTTTTTTGGTATCAATATTCAATCAAATACATCAAAACATTCAGAATTGATCAAACAATCCGCGTCTGGGCTGTTCGTTGTTGAAACTAAATCATTATAATTAATCAGAGCGAAATTTTGTTATCAGCCAATTGGAAACCTCAATTTAGTTTTTCTGATATTAGAACAAATATAACTCCTGTACAATTATTTTGAGACCAGAGCCGGCTTCTCTGATTTATTCTGGATTTTTTTATTTAAAGATCATTGTCATTAAAATTGAATATTAATAATGTAAAACGGTTGAAACGATCTAGTAGTTTTCTGGGGAAAAAATCGACCAGGGGACAGCCCAACAGCCCATTCAGGGGTACGTTCCCCTCGGGTAATGTAGTGAAATCCAGTGTCATTGGATTATCGATACAGAAAAGATATATATTTTCTTTCTAAGCTTTTCGGAGACTGTAAAAAAGCAGTGTGGAGTTGTAAAGTTGTCTACATATTTCACTATATAATACTTCTCCCTCCATAGATGGTCCAATAAGAATGAATTTCACTATATTCACCGGGTAAAGATAAAGGAACGTACCCCGGGCTTATTCGCATACGGGCCAATTGAGCCCTACCTACCGGTTTTTCATAGTTTTTCACAACTCATCTAAGTGGGAGGGAACAAATTAAATCCACCCACTGTGCATTTCCGTTGTCAGCCTACTTCGTGTAATGTCGACTTAATTCGTAACTTTTCGCTTGAACTGAATAACCCTCATCGTTATAAAATTCACGAACTTTTTGAATAATAACAAAAAACTTGTTAAGAAAAATGGTTTAACAAAATAAAACATCAAATGGTAATTCAAGAAGACTGCAAATTGTTCTATAAACTTTCATATTGTTATTAATCGATCGAACGCTACGTCATATCCGGTAAAATAGCATTTCGTGCTTATATCATCACATCCGGTTAGTATCCATTTTCTTGATCCGTTCGTCATAGCTTCGGTATAATTGTGATATCATCTAATTTCCCAATCGAATAAAATTCTAAAACATTTGTAAAACTTGATATTATTATTTAGAACAGCTCCCAAGCTGTAGGCTGTATAATAAAAATTGTTTGTCCATCTGTAGATCATCGTGTCTCGTGTTGCTAATGCGTGGCCTTTCAGAAAGCTCTCCATCTCGCATAATGGCGGAAGATTTAGACGTTGAGGCGATGCTGGAAGCGCCTTACAGGAAGGGGGTAAGAGAATTTCAATAAATTACTATTATTTTCAGTTTAATTTTCTTCCTCATCTGTGTTTTAGTTAATTTTTCATACATTTTCGTACGTCATTGATCTATTCTAAAATATCCCTTCTCCTATCTCTGTCTCTTCTTCATCATGCCATATATACAGATATATATCTATATATATATATACATATATGTATACACATGCACACATATGTAGACAAACGTCCCTCTCTGGTACCAACTATTGATCAATACCTCCATTTTCTGTACTTATAGATGGTACGTAACATGTACCCTCGCGCTCGTAGGACGTTCGCCAGCGAGTTCCTAGAATGCACTTGAAATACGAGGTACTAAGAAAAGCCATCACTAACATCATTCTCTACGTACTGTTTCTTCTTTTTTTCGTTTTTTTTTTGTTTTAATTTTACAAAGGTTTTAGGACATCCGCAAAAAGCGGCATATAAGGGAACAAAAATTATTAGGAGCTGTTTGCCATGTGCCATGCTAGCTTTTACGATGTCATGTAAGGACGAATCAAATAAATCTCTTCAGTCGATTGATTTACATGTACCAAGTGTTGGTTTCAAATGATTTATGTATTCGTCAGGTGATACGTTCGAATGAATTGACAGAAAATTCAGGATGTACTAAGAGAATTATGAAAACACAGGTATAATACTAAAATACAGTTTCCAAACATTGAGTTTACGCTATAACGAACCAACAGTAAATATCCAGTAATTGATGTACATTCCGTATGTTTGTAAGAATTCATGATTTGATTTCTTATATCAGATAAGAAGTATTTAGAAAAATAAATTCATTTTATTCAACATAATATTACTTCAATCCTTTTTGAATTTTTATAACAATTTTGAGAAATAGGTTCCTTTTCAAGGGGATATCAGCAGCCCCTGACGATGTAACCCAAGCCAAATTTTTCCTGACAAATTATTCAAAAATAAAGCAATAACAAGAAGAAAATGTCGCTTTGTATGTACAGCGATATTTTGATTTCATTCCTTCATTTTCAAGTAATTTATCAGGATAGTTTTGGTTGTGTCCTTTTCTAATCAATGGGTCTGGTTGCGTCTTTAGAGGTTGCTGGTATCACCTTTAAATGTCGAAGTAATCTTCATTTGCATATCACAACGGTTTTGAGAAAACACAAAATCTAGGAATCCCCTAACGCATGGTAAATTGGCGAGCAGTGTCAAATTAAAGTACATTAAACATGCATACATGAGAAGATATTTTCCAACTATTTAAAATATTTTCTCTATGATCTGTGATGCTGTAGTACGAGCATAACTGTCTTGCCTCCTAGTAAAGTAAAGTAAAGCAAACTATTTTGAGTCTTCAAAATTAAACAGAAAGAAAGAGTATTTTCATTCCAGAGACTTAGAATCATTTATACATAAAATTTCTTTTGAACGAAGCATCACTGTAAGAAAAATATAACAAAACAATTATCGTAGAAAAGAGAAAAGTCATAGGTTTAGAAAAATGTTAGGGTTCACATCACGTGTATTACATAATCAAACATATTGTCTTTGACGAGGGCTCTCTTTTGCAGAAGAAAAAGGATGTGTGGTTGGCCATTGGTAGTTTAAAAGACCAAGGCATGCTCAACCCCAAGATTGCAATGCTTTCCTAAAACCCGAATAAAACGATTGGTAAGTTTGAGCCAGGTTGTGTTTGCGACTCGGATCGCGTAACACTCTTAAGCTCGCTCCGACAGTCTTTCTCTCTGTACCCTTTGTTTCAATCTCCCTCAGTGACCTACAGTCTTTATAATTGGTAAAGAGAAAGGGACCTCATCATCATCCAGCGACAAATCTACCCTGAGGAATAACGTGCTTTAAAAAAAAGGAGAATTGTCAACGATAAAGTTCTTTTCTGTCAGAAACATTTATAAATTTTCATTTTGAAAAAGAAAAAAAAACCAGACAAAATACAATCAAAATCTACTTTTTTGAGACTTACTAATTTTCAATGATTTGCTTTTTGCCCTTTTGTTCGCGCGTCCTTGCCACATCGGCTGGCTGGCATGGCATTCAACTGTTTGCTGTTCGTAGGAGCAGGACTCTTCATCCAAAGACAAGTCGTCCAGAGAGAACGGGTCAAGAAGTAAATCATCTGGGTAAGTTTCCACTGATTGTTTTTTCAATAATTATATTATTACCATCAACCTTTTCGGCAGGAAATTATTTTATCCTCTTGGTGGCTCCTCAAAGGAATAAAAATCTAAAGCTTCTTCATTCAATTTGATAATCAGAATTTTATTTCAAGTTATTTTTTTATTCATTTCTATTGTTTATTACATTTATTGCTCAAATTCACATTCATCGATGATAGTAATTATGTTTCTGAAAACTTGCTTCGACTCGTTTAAGAAAAATTTCGTTTACACTGGGAAAAAAATTGGAAGTCTCAACTTCCCAAAAATACCGTGTGCAGCGACTCCAAGTGTTTGGGTGATCAGCTGTTGCACTTGTTGCAACAACAAGAATAAACACAACAATTTGTGGGATCACTGCACACGGTGTTTTTGGGAAGCTGAGACTGATTGAATTTTTTTCCAGTCCATTGATTGTGGAATTTTGTAATGTGGTATAATAATTAAATCATATGTTGGGAGTTTTTTGTTTTCTTGTTTTTTTTTCATAACAAAATCAAATGAATCCATAAAATTGTATAAAATATATTGAAGAAGAGGGTTCAAATGAAATGAAATAATAAAAAATGATGTCAAAATAATCAAGCATGCACACAACAAAGTTATATATTCTTTTATGACACACATTGTATTGTTTTGAATGACCTTATAACTGCTCATAAAACAAAAATATGCTTCTAAATCAATAAATATCGAATAATAATGTTTTTTATTTTCCATAAAACCTGCTGATTTTTCAAATATTTCACAATGTTAAACTTCAAGTCAATATTTTATGCGACAAATTTTAGAAATTTGTGAAATTATCTGCAAACATTCTCAAAAATTAGAATAACCAAAGAACAAATCTAAATTAATTGAGTAAAATTAAATGATTAGTATAAAAGAATATTTATCTAAAGAATTATCATTGATATCCTCAAATGTAAACAACCAGTCATTGGTTAGAAACATAGGATAGAAAAAACAAGTGTTCATTTGATTAAGGAGCTTCATATTTTTATTTCTTTGACTTGATTTCAATTTTCTTCTATTCAAAACCACATTGCTATTTTCATTCTGTCGATCTATGTTTTTTTTTGTTTTGTTTTTTTTATTTTTCAAACCAGATGTTAGATTTACGATTATTCACTGTATTATATTCTTTTTCGTTTACCATATGTAAGGTTTTTGAAGTTATATTCTCTTTGTTATAGACCCCATACAGTTAGTGTAAATGCTGGTTATTTTGATAGTTCCAAAGGTTAAACCTGATTATGGTAAGTATATAGGAAGAACACCTTATAGAAACAGAAACACAAGAACATTGGGAACATTCTATGACTGAGAGTCGTTCAGATTCTATAACTCCCTGAATGCTCGAAACCCTGTAAAAATTATGTATACGGGAAATATTCAGTTGTAGAACTCTTCAAGATCTGACGTTTTTTATCTTTTCCTATTGAAAAATTGAAAATAAAATAAACGTAGGTCTCCAGGAAGTATTTCTAGCATTCTTTTTTTATTCTTTATACGTAAATTCTGCAGGTTTTCGAAAAGTTGGTTGACTTATAAAATTTGGTCACTCAATTTGTCATTTACTGCCGATCTTTTATGATAACAGACTGATTTGAATATCAGAAAAGGTAGACTACATTTATTCGTCAAGGTTTTTATATTTCATAAATGAATTTGAATTTATTCTTTAAATATATATTTCAAATACCGAATTATATAATACTTATTTTATTAAGCTTTGAAACTTAAAAAAAATCACGAAATTCTACTTCGATCTTCTAGGATTATAATTTTGATTCTCTTTTCTATGCTCATAGAACTCTGATAATACTTCTGTGGCCTTGTAACTGCCATTCGATCTAAAAAAAATTTGTTTTATATATTCAGAATTTAAAAAAAAAAACATAACAATTGTATCTTATTTGTATTCAATGCTTGCAGAAAACTTTCAATACTATTCAAATTCCCTGGAAATATTTTGCATTGAAAAGATTTTAGCTGAATCTGAGGAATTGGAATAATGTTTACGAGAATAATTTTTATCGTATTTTATCAAGAAATCATGTGAATTGTAATTAGTAATCGCAAAGTATATCTTATCTTCGCAAAAGTTGAATGATGAAACAAATTTGATAGCATAAACGGCATGAAATTTTTTTACATATGATGATCATCAGAAATGCTTGTGTACTAAAATTGGTTATTTTGTTTTTTTCAGGAAGAGCAGACATCGTTCTCGATCTCGATCAAAGGACCGACGGGAGAAGGATAAAGATCGTCGGGACCGGGACAGAGATAGGGACAGGGATCGAGACAGGGACAGAGACAGGGATAGGGACCGGGAACGAGATAGAGAACGTGATCGTGATCGTAGTAAACGGAGATCCAGATCGAGAGATCGACGAGACCGGGATGGCGATAGAGATCGCGATCGACGGGACAGAGATCGTGATAGAGAAAGAAGACGGAAAAGATCTTTAACACCGATCACACTTTCCAGAGCTCGACCACCGTTTGGAAAAGGCGTTAGCCCCATAGGAATGTAAGTTTACATTCATATTATTCCCTTTACATTTTATTAATTTTATAATGAGAGATGATGAAAGTAATCTAAATCATCATGCAAAGTTTAATGCATAATGTGACTAGACCCATTTAGTATTTCACGTATCTAATCTGGGGGATTTATTTATGCGAAAAAAATGAATACTGGTATCCTGATATTATTTTGATAAATAAAAATTCGATATTAGTATTCTACAATACCTACTTTAATTTTCTATTGATTAAATATTGGAATTTTATTCTACTAATTCAGAATTCAAACTTCTAAATATCATGGTGATTTATTTCGATCAAAATTTCCTCGGAGGAACACAAAAGATCCTGTAATTTTCGATATAAGTTCGTTTAACGTTGTTCATTTGTTCTTCAACTTGATTGAAAGCTCAGAAATTCGTGTGTATTCTCTTGAAATATAATCACAAAAAATACTTTTTAAATTTTAAACAAAAAACTACATGACTGCTGTATTATGCAAATAATTACAATTTCGGTGTTTTTTTTTTTTATATATTTACAGTAGAAACGATGAATTAACACCGGAAGAACGTGACGCTCGTACAGTATTCTGTATGCAATTGAGTCAAAGAATAAGAGCTCGGGATCTCGAAGAATTCTTCTCGAGTGTAGGGAAAGTTCAAGATGTCAGACTTATCACTTGTAACAAGACAAGGCGATTTAAGGGCATCGCCTATGTGGAGTTCAAGGATCCAGAAAGTGTTACTTTGGTAAGTCCCTATCGCAGGGTTCCCACGGTTCAGAAAAGTCCTGGACTTTTTGTTTTCTACTTTTCCAGAGCCCTGGAGAGTTCCTGAAAAATTTTTCAATAAATATAAAAAGATAGCAGCGAGGTTCGAAACGTGCAGTGTTGTGAAGTACCTTTTGTTTTTGTACTTAGGTACATTTTAGAGTAATTGTATCTATATCTATAGACTTTGGATAAAAAATGATAAATTGATAAAAATACAACATACTTTAGTTACTCAAGAATTGATTGCCGTCAAGAAATGGGTACATTAACGAGTATATTATCGAGAAATAAAAGGTTAAAAATGTATCTCTCAATATGACATCTTACGGAATTGTGAGTTTCTGGAATGATTTACGTAGGTATATAAAACAAGACCTTCACGAAACACCTTAGAATATATAGGGTGCTTCTGATACCGAGGAAGTAGAGTTGAGTGGATTATCTTGCAGACAATAAAAAATTAGGAATTTTTTTCCATTTTTCAATTGGTCGGAAGATAACAACCCTCTCGCAAAGAATATCAGGAGGGAACATAACGGTGGCAGGGATAAAACGGAAACTTACATCCTCAAAATCTACTTTCTGATGAGTCCAATCAATGAAAGCATAATTCTGATAGTAAAAAGTGAATTTTACGTTTGGAAACAGCACTTCTGTTGGTTGGTCTTGAGAGTGTGAGTTTCCGTTTCAACGTTATCGTCCCTCCTGATACTCCTTGTACTCTCGATGTCGAAAAAACCCATAGATTTTTCAAGAAGATTCGAATGGGTGGAAAAAAACCAGGTTACTGATCAAAAAACATTAAAAATCATGATTAATGTGTATGATTTGTAATTCAGCTTATAAAAGGGTGTTTCAAGAGCATGTGCTGTGTATATTTTTGAAATTCCACTCGTGTAAATTCAAGGTGCACTTGAAAGCCGTTATTAGGTAGTCTTGAAAGACATTATTCTTTTGCTTGTTCGTAAAAACGTATTTTATACCATAATGCAGTACAGAAGTGTGGCCCAGTCTTTTCATTTTCAGATGAAGACTTGAATTTGTTAATGTTCCGCTGAAGAGTACTTCATTGAATTTCTATCGCAAGTGCGATTTGACGAACGCTTCTATTCTTTTTTGAAACTTTCGACACTGCTCTGTGTATTTATCAGTTCAATCTCTGGGCGTGGTTGTGCTCTTTATGTTTTATCCATCAGGCTGCAAAGTGTATTTTATATATTTCAACAATGTGATGAATTAAAAACGAGTTGATTATAAGATGAAAATAGATGCTACTACCGAGTCCATTGGTGTTTCGGAAACAGTTTATCAATTTCAATTACAAAACGTGGGAATCCTGGCTCAACACAAAGAATGATTAATTTGATTCAGGTTTCTTCAACTTGTCGACATTTTTCAGGCACTTGGATTATCAGGTCAAAAACTTCTTGGGGTTCCCATTGTGGTGCAACACACTCAAGCAGAAAAGAATCGCATGGGCAATTCTATGCCCAATTTAATGCCGAAAGGTCAGACAGGTCCTATGAGATTATACGTTGGCTCTCTTCATTTCAATATCACAGAAGACATGCTTCGTGGTATTTTTGAACCATTTGGAAAAATTGACAACATCCAATTGATCATGGATCCTGAAACAGGGAGAAGCAAAGGATATGGTTTTCTTACTGTGAGTTTTTTTTTTGTTTTATTCAATTGTATATTTAAAAATTCAAAACTTTTTCAATATTATGGAAATGTAATTGAATACGTTTTTCAGTTTAGAAATGCTGATGATGCAAAGAAAGCTCTAGAACAACTCAATGGTTTTGAATTGGCAGGCCGGCCAATGAAAGTAGGAAATGTCACAGAGAGAACGGATTTGATTCAAGGTCCATCTCTTCTAGATACAGATGAATTGGATCGAAGTGGTATTGATTTAGGAGCTACTGGAAGGTATGTATCACCGGTTATAATATTAACAACCCCCAGACTGTACAATTCAAATTGATCTATTTTTTCCGCACACAAAATTTAATATCAACTTGCATTCTTCAACATGTTGATGAAGTGGTACTAATCCATCAATTTTACACTCGAGTTTTCTTCTTCAACAATGTGCGGTCTGAGGTTAAATATTATGATGAATTTTCTAAGCTTTGAACATTACTGAAATTTTTTGTGCATATTTTTAGACCTAGTGTCTAGTTGATTATGCTTTCACTAGGGGGACAACATATGCAACATTAAATATGTTATCCGATTAAGATTATTGCACGTATTCGAGTACGTGTGAATTAAAGATAACAAATAAAAAAAATAAAGTATTAATATTACACGTGAATATTCTTATTATTTGTATTACAAAACCTGTTGTTTTTATCTTTCAGATTACAATTAATGTTCAAATTAGCGGAAGGTACTGGATTAGAAATCCCTCAAGCTGCTGCAAATGCCTTGAACATGGCCCCCGTCATGGCAACTCCACAACCACCGCCACAAGCAGCTCCTCCTATCGCAACACAATGTTTCATGTTATCGAACATGTTTGATCCACAAAAGTAAGTATAAAGAAATTGACTCTACGTCTTGACTTTCCGAAAAATTATAGACATGTTTTCTAATGACAATATTTTTTATTCTTTATAGCGAAACAAATCCCAATTGGTCGAAAGAAATTCGTGACGACGTGATCGAGGAATGTAACAAACACGGAGGTGTTTTACACGTTTACGTTGACCAAGCTTCTCCACAAGGGAACGTGTATGTAAAATGTCCGTCGATTGCAACCGCCGTTGCTGCTGTAAATTCTTTACACGGTAGATGGTTTGCCGGCCGGGTGATCACCGCAGCCTATGTACCAGTTGTAAATTATCATTCTCTATTCCCAGATGCCATGACGGCTTTGCAATTGTTAGCACCAAGCGCTCCTCGAAGAGGAATGTGATCTTGAATAATTCGAGATACTTAGGATTTCCTCTTTGCTTCGTCACGTTTTCTCTGTACTTAGGGAATCTTGTGTATAGAAGAAGAAAAAAAAATATGTCGATTTCACGTTGGATTGTAAAAAGTCAAATGGTTATTGACCATTCATTTCCTTTTTTGATCAATTTCATTTAATAACACGCAGTTATTTGTATTTTTGTCAGGACACGATAGGTCGAATTTTGTAGGAATTTGTGTGTCGTGAAACGAGGTACCGATATTATGATAGGGAAGACATTTTCTGGGTCATGTTGATATATATAAGTGTTGAACTTTTCTATGTTTGTTTTTCAAGAGAAGCACATGAATTTTTCAAATAGGTAGTATATGCATATGCACATGTGAACGAAGAGCGAGTGTGTAAGTGCAGATTGAAGACACAACTGAACATCTAGACTACGAATTCAACTATGACGTATAAAGGTGCGAAAAACTTTTGAGACCAATTGAAATAATGAGAAAGATAATGTTGGATTCCGTGGATGAGATATTAAAAAGGAAATATAAATTTATTACATTTTTTAATGAAAGAAAATGCGATAACCTGTAATACAAAGAAGCTTTTCAGACAGTATTCATGTAAGTTTACTTTATTTTTGAAATATCCTTTTTTTTTATATGTATGTAAAAAGGTATATTCATTTTACCAGAGATGAATTGCACAGAGATTGCTAACGCAATGTTGAAATCATTAGGATAAATGGAGAACGTGATACCACCAATCAAAAACTGGACCATGATTTTCATATATAGTTAGAGCAATCTCTCCAACTCATCTCTAATTCCACAATTCTGCAAATGAAACATGTTTGTTGGTATTTCATATTATTAAATTCTTCACGGTTTAATGAATCACGTTCAATCTTATGAAAATGCATATTATATGTACTTCGCCCATACTAACTTGAAAGAATATTCACAATTCAAAGTGGGTAGTATCGTAACAAACCAAATCTTGTGATATGTGTATTGGTTGAAAATTGTCTTAGTTACTTTTATGTACGAATTTGAAAACCTGATACCAAAATCCGAAAGGAGTGACTTTGTACATAAAACTTGTAAATTAAATCATATTTAGATATAGACTAGCGTTATTTGATGAATGGAACTTCATATTATTCTAAACAAAATATGGATGTTACATTATAAAATACTGGAAAATAAAATCTGTGAGACAATTTGTTCAGCTTATCTACGGAATTTGTTGTTGTTGTATCGAGTTGGAACGAATCTTTTATCCCTTTTCCTTCAACTCATTGATCTCTATCTTGTTGACATTCAATGACATCTGGGATTTTTCAATATTTAAACCGTACGACCGATCATTTTTTAGGGTGAATAGCGGTCCTGGATTCCTTGAATTCCTGGAATTGTCCAGGAATTTCTTTGAAATTCAAAAAAGTCCGTTTTCCGTGAGAACTGTTTTATATTTTAGATCGGGGTTTCGAATTCTTATGAATTTTCTAGTTCACGTTCACTTTGTTCAGAGTGGCTGAGACGAATCATTCCTCTTGCAATTTAATTAGCTCATTGAGTATACGAGGCCTATTAATTTGGATACTGATTGGATTTTGAAAATATGACGGGAATGAATTTTGCCGATATTGACGATTTTTGATTCAATTTTTTATAACTTCGATGAAAATGCACAGATCGAAATGAATTCCTTTAAGAAAATCTTCATCTAGATGAGAGAATTAAGAGATAAGAGTTGCACGGAGGAAAATTGTACATCTGGATGTATTTGGATCAATTGAATTTCTATTTGAATGTGAACCCAATGGAATTTTAGTTGGATCAAATGAAGAATTCATTACATTCGAATAAATTTTTATCCATTTCAAACAACATTTACTTGGATCAAGTGAAATTTTGTAGGACGCAATGAAATGTCTAGGACCCCGAGACAAAAGATTCGATGAATCAAATAAGATTTATTTATAGTAAATAAAAATCGTGTGCTTGAATACGGCCTGAGAAATATTCATGATCGTTTATTTCATCAAATAGTTGATGAATACAATACATATTTCTGTGAAGCTGAAGTTAGCGGCCGAGTGGCGTTGGTTTGAAGCGGACTGTACTCGAATGTCTTGATCAATTTAAATTTTATTGTTGGACGATTGAATCAGATAAAAAATGAATCAACCTAGAGCATTCTTATAGATTTTGAATCGTTGAAATGACTCAAATAGATTTCAAGGTGAAAAAATACATCCTTTGATGAGTTTCTATGAGTTTAAGATATGGATGAGTATTCGGAATTATACGAAGAGGAAGTTGAGTGTGGTTTGCATACTTATGGAGCTACTTGAGTCAGGATTTTTCAACATTTTCCGATAGTTTATAGTATAAGGAAGAAGTGATAGCATTGGCACCAATTTAAGCCAAATTTGAAATGCGAGGGATACATGTGCGTAAAAACATCAATTTACGTGGTGATCTGATTGGGATTTGAGGGGTAGATGTGTGTAAAAACGAACAATATCGACGGTAATCTCAGTTTTTCGAAGTTTGAATACCCGAGTCTACATTTTTCCACATTTCTGGAGAGTTTGGAGTCTGATGAAGAATTAATAACAGTGAAATTAATTCACGCGGCCATTTAATCGGATTTCTAGGAGCAGCATCATAGTTGTTATGATATTGAATACCCATGGAACCTTCTCATCCTCAATTTTCCGACATTTCCTAATAGATTATACTGTAAAGGAAAAGTAATCGCAGTAGCATAGCAATTCACGCGGTAATCGGCTAGGTATTTGAAAGGTACATATGCATAAAAACGATGGATTTCGAGGGAAATAACAGTTTTTCGTATTTTTCATACCCGGGGAACGTCCTTAGTCTGAGTTTTCTGACATTTCTTAAAACTTTGAAGTCTGACAAAGCGGTGATGACAATAGAATGAATTTACACGATCATCTCCTCAGGATTTGAGGAGAAGAAGAGATGTGTGAAAAACGATGTTCTCGCGGAAAATCATAGTTATTATGATAATTAACACCTATGGAACCTCCACATCCTCAATTCTTTGACATTTCCTTGTAGCTGTCCATGTGATTTTTACAGTAAAATTCCAATGAATGTGATGGAACTGTAAACATTTTGAGCAGTGTACCTGTCTATCTTTAGTTATGTTTATTTTCTCTGAAAAGCCTAATATAAATATGTGTTAAACAAGTAAAAGTAAATGTCGAAATGTCAGGACGTACATAATCTTATCATTTATTGAATAATCTTCATAAAATTTTTTCATCACAAATGTCCTGGAAAATTCACATTCTTGTTGAATTGAATTCTTTCAACTAAATATTTGCAAAAATAGGAATCAACGGAATTGAGATACAATGAAAAGAATTTGAAAATATATTTCCGAGTTTAATGATTTGATATGATCCTAAAAGAAAATTTGTCATATTATTAAGCGTACTTATAATTAAGAAGTTTGCGATTCACGTTCTTCAGTGAATTGTTTCAATATTGTATTATCTAGTGGAATAAAAAGGCACTCTTCCGCATCAAAATTTCGTTCATGACGAACCAAATGATGATCCTCAAATTCAGATAATTGAGCTCTCAGAGCGGCATCACTGCTAACAAAAAATGCTTCTCTTCCCAATCTATAGAGTTCCTTGAATGGCATTCCTGAATAAAGAGAAGAAGCATCAATATTCTTGTCACATGTGTGTAGTTTATTAACACATACCTCGGTAATTACGATCACTTGAATGTTCTAATTGATATTTCACAAGAATCATATACGTTGATTGTGCATTCAGAGTTAAAGACAGGAATACATTTTGTAGAGAGGATAATTTCATAGACCCACTTTCTTTGACTAGCAATGAACTTTCGTACGAAGTTTCTTCTTTGTACGGTAGAAAACTCGTCACATCCCACCAGAAAAACTTAAATCTCGAACTCTTAAATTTATCCCACACTTTAAGGACAAAAGAAATTATTCAGTGATGGAGAGAAATGTATTTCAACGTGAAAACAGAATATAGATGATATACTCACAGAATGGTGCGTTTATGTGATCAATAGTTGCCACTAAACACAAATTTCGTATGGCAGCAAGGCGGGAAAGAATATCTTGAGGTTTTTTTGTCCGCAGGGTTGGGCCGTCTATGTTGTTGATTAAAAGATATACACGAACTTCGCTATTGTCTGTTAAAAATTCGTTGATGAGATCGACACAATCATTTGGATTGCTGGGACATTCCATTCCCATGAGATCTTCTATTATGTCTTTGAGTATCTGAAAACCGTATTATCAACAATGAATGATGACGATGAATGATGATTTGAGATAAATATTTACATACATTTTTTAAAGTCAAACCAGGAAAAAATCCATTCACAATGAGAGTGGGATGATGATACGTAATGTGTTTATGAAAATCATTGATCAAGTTCCTTTTCGACCCCAAACCATAAAGTATCAAACTGTAACCTAATCTGACAACAGATTATGTAATGAATATATGAAATAATATACCAGGATATTTGCCAAATTTATGTCTACTCACTCTAGAATAACAAACCAATTTGCAAAACAATTTATCGTTTTTAAGGCAAGACTTTCTATAAGTTTCTTATGGATCGGTGAAATGTGATCTTGGTTCCTCAATAGCTCTTGCAATTCATTTGTAGTCAATTTTGATTTACCAAGTTTAGCAAGGGTGTTATTAGAGGTATGAACTTTTTCTATTTGCGCTTCAAAGTAGTCTTGTATTTTTATACGCTGTGATTCAAAAAAACATAAATATACATTGATATTCAACATTTATGATTTGTGTTCAAATTTAATACAAAAACTTACGTTATCTTGATAATCACTGATCATTTCTTTAGGTATCCTTCGAGTTTGCATTAAATTATTATTTCTTCTTCTATTCTTGAAGGAAATACTTTTATTGGAATTGAGATTCACTTGGTCACTTTCACTTGACTCCCCTTCGTCGTACGATTCATCGTCACTTTCATTATAAGTAGGCTGCCATTCGTCCAAAGAATCATCATCACTGTGGTCGGAAGGTACAAATCGGCTTCGTTCTGGGAATGCAATTGAATTTTTAACCAATCAACAATAATTGCATGAATCCGAGGAGCGATAGTTTAATAATATTTGAAATCCACTTATATTCCCCACTTGAGCATCAATGCAATTTTAGAACTAAGAATAAATAATATCTCTTACTACTTTCCGATCTCTTTGGAACATCTTCTTGTTCATTTGCACTGGAGGGCTCAACGTCGTCAAATTCATCAGCTGAATTAATTGATGCTGTAAAAGTTTGTCTTGAATATCATTTCTCATAAAATTGATTGAATAAATCAATATCGAGAGACACTGTAGGGTCTCAAGCACAGTACATGAAAAAAATCGAGGTAAAAGTACTTTGTACATACAAAACGCTACTGTGTATCTTTACACCGGTAAACCAATTTAACTTGCTTAATAAATATTAATTACACAATAACTTTTAATGTGTTGTATGCCACTAAAAAATAATCACACTTTCATAACATAATTTAACTATGAGTCAATGAATAATTTATGAAAAAAAGACCTGTGGAAATTATGATGAAACAAATGTGTGAAAAAAATTGTGATAATTACAAAAGAAATTTGGAAAAAGTCCTTCCACAGTTTTTATGGTCCTTACTGTTATTATTCTCAGATTAACAATTGAGTGGATGTGCAAATGTACTTGATATTTAATGATGATTTCACATCTTTTGGTGACCGCATTACATGTTTGTGATATATCAGTTAAAATTCTAGAAAAGTGAATCCTCTTCCTATTAGATTTCCTCTAGTTTTACTGTGAGACGTTGACATGTTTTCATGGACTTAGCATTATTTTTTACATTTTTGAAGTTGTTTTTGTGGGGTATCACTTACCTCCAACTTTTGAGTTCAGTTGACTCACTGTTTTTCTTCTACATTTCCTTGTCATAGGTGTACTTTCATTTTCGCTCGAATTATTCAGCAATTTATTTGACGTGATAGAGGCTGAATTGAAAATCATGAAATAAAGGTGAGAAGAAAACTCCAGCAAACTTAGTAATAAAAAAATAATATAAATCAAAAACCTTGACGCATTTCATGTGTTAAGTATTTAATATCATTTGATTGTTCAATGATCCTATCACAGGTCACTGAAAGACGGGAAATCAATAATTTTGGGACGCTTGGAGTTCTGCAAGTTTGTGCCTTCATCATCATATCTCCTTTTTTAGAAGTGTTGAATTTGTAAATCTGCTGAGCGGGTATATCTTGAGAGCTAGCTAGTTCTGAAATATAATTATTATGATTATTGAATCATACTATCTAATGTATCGGTTTGATATTTAGATTGAGCTATAATTTAGTAGCGAAAGATGAAACGGTTGTACACCAATTTCGAACAGGCAGTGTAGGACTGGCCCACCCAGCTCCCCAGTGATCCCTGGGGGCCTGTTAAATTCTCAGTTTTCATTTTGTTGTTTATGAATTGTGATAAAATTGTAATTTCCCTGAAAATATGCTCTATCTACAGTGAAAAAAAATATTTATTTGTCCTCTCTCCATAAAATATTCATTTGTAAAAATTAATTATTCAAATGGGTGCCAAAATTGATTACTTTTGGCAATTACATTATTTATTTAGAAGACCAAATTATTTGGGGCAAGCATTCGATGGAATATTTTATTAATCCCAAGGAATATGCTATGGAGAAATTTTTTTTTCAGTATAGGGAGCCCCAGCCAGGGGCTTTGATGTAAGCCAGGCCGACACTGCGAATAGGTGTATTTTATTGAATTAAAAATCAATTTATGAACAGTGATTACCTTGAGGAATCAAGCTATTCACTTCCACAGTTTCCAGTTCTTCGTCCATATCTAGTCTGTGTGTAATTCTTTCCTCATAACCTAAAATTTTAATATGTTAAGAAATTTATTGGGTTTAAAATTACAATTCTGAGTTTATTGAATTGTTTGCAATACTTACCGTTGAAAATATCAATTGATTGACGAAATCTTTGCGCGCAGGATCTGCGAGGATTCCTTCTTCTTTCAGACATGATGAATGAATCTCAATAAAATTGCCAAAAGAATTATGATTCTTCTGTTGCTTGATTCTAATAAACGACTGAGACTACAACGCAGGAGTCAGGGGACAAAATTCAAACTTGTTGAGGTTAAAAACTACGTTACATCGGTCCTACTGTGTTGTTGTTTTGAATTTTTAACCCAAGAATATCAACCAACCGTGGCAAGGATTCAAAAGTACAGACGATTCGAAGTGTATATTTCTTTTAGAAATCAATTTAGCTTCGTACAACCGGTACAACACCAACGTTGGATAACAAAAGTTCTCAGCGTATTGCTAGAACTTCTCTTTTCCTCTTATTGCTTTATGCAATGTTTCGTGCATATGATCCTTTAACCTCATGTTTAGTATCAAAACATCAGCGATTTCGTACACAAGGTTAACTGTAATATCGGTAAGTAAATTCTTGCTCATCTTAATCCGCTGTCAATTTTTATGGAAACAATAATCATCTGTATACACGCATAATACATTTCTCAACAAAATCCACTAACGAGTTCAGTGACGCATTCACGACATACGTTCACTTACATTCTACGTAAATTTAGTATACAAAACTTATTTTTTGTGTAAATTTTTTTTCTGTAGGATGAAATGACCGCATTTCCAGATTCATCCGAAACTTCAAATTTTACTAATAACCCTTTTATGGGGATAGAAGAATCTTGCGATATAATGACAAACAAAATCTCTGAGAACACAGAAAGGGATTCCTGTGAAGGTGACGAGAGGAATCCTTGTAATGACATAGAAAGGCAATGCGAATCATTCATCTTTATATCTTGTGAAAATATTAAAGCAGAACCTTGCGAATTCACAAATAGTATCGATGAGAATCGATTGATCGAAAGGAGAAGAAATTACTCGTTTGAAGAGAAATTGAGAATTTTAAACAGATTAGAAACCGAAAGTGCAGCTGCTGTAGGTAACGAATATGGTTTGAATGAGAGCCAATTGCGCCGGTGGAAGAAAAGGAGAAGAGAAATTGAAGAATTTTGCAAACAAGATAGTACAAAGAAGTTCAAAAAGAACAGACCTGTGAGTAATAAGAATGTGGAGGATGCTTTGTACATGTGGTTTATCGACGCCACGGCAAGCGGTATCCCTGTCTCTGGGCCAATTTTGCAACAGAAGGCTCTCAGGCTGAACGAAGAATTGAATGGAAATCGACAGTTCAATGCCAGCAAAGGCTGGCTTTACAGATGGCAACGTAGAAAAGGGGTGAATTTGCTAAAGGTAGCAAGAACGGCGAAGGGAAAATCATCCACCAATTTATTACAAAGACTGAAAAGGGATGAAGATAGAGCATGATTAAAGATTCACAAAAACATTGGTTTTCATTGTCAAATAAGCAAGCGTTGTTTTGATATTCAAGACGATACTTCCAACGCTCAGAATCATTTATTCCGAAAGAGGAAGATTGATCGGCCCGTTTTGAAAATCAAGGTTGGCAAAATGATTGAAACTCATTGCAATAGCCTTAATTTTTTGAGATCCCAATTGATTTTAATTCGTTGATAAATCAATTGGTAATGAAGAACAATAATAAAATGCGGTGATTAAGATTACAAATATTGATCGATCAAGGTATTCTTGGTACGTAAGAGATACACAGGTTGCCACAGAATTCATTATTCTCATTTCTGTGGCATATTCTGCAGTCGAAATGTAATAATTTCCTATTTGGAAAAATTGTTTTGGAGACTTAGTTTTTGAGCATTCCAAAATTTTTTTTTTCATATTCAAATCACTCAAAAGCATTGTGTGCTACATACTTCAGCTCGCTGCCTTTCACTAAGTTTCAAAACGGCGGATTTTTGGGAAAAAATATTTGAGCTTTTCCATTGTTCTTGAGTTTGATTTTTTTTCCAGAGATCCGCCGTTTTCCAACTTAGCAAATGATGTCGAGCTCAAGTGTGTATCTTACAATGCTCTTGAGTGATTTGGATTTGAAAAAAAATTCTTAAATCGTCATATCTCAAAACCTATGCCTCGAAAAAATTCTTTTCATACGAAATATTATTGCATTTTGGCTGCAGAATATGCCACAGAAATGCAATCGATGAATTCTGGGACGTCAGGTATAGTAGTTCTCAGCTGCACATTTGGGACTTAAAAAAGCTGGAGTTTTCAATTATCATGTCTGATTTTGGAATAATTTTGTGAACAGGGGAGGGAAGAACGTGCGAAAATCGCTGCATTAATGGAACCTTAGTTACAAGTTTTGTAAGTTTCTGATTCGTCTTTTGAATTGATTAGCCATTGATATTCATTCGAAAATTGTAATATTTATAAAACTATTCATACTTTTTATACTTCATATTATTGGAGAGGAAGTAAAGGTAACTACCATGTACAAAATCTAAAGAGAATTTTAAATACACTCGAAGCTTGAACTGGAATATATAACAGTTAACTTTCTTATCCCGTGAAATAAATTACATAAAACGACTTGGAAAAAATAGAAACTTTACATTTTCAACCTCGGTGTTCGAAAATTCAACAAATTTCATTCTACTCGCTTAAGGGCACCCCGTTGACCCTAGAGTTACTAGATCTCTCTACCCAAAATATTTGAAGAGGATTGAATAAAATGGGATAATACAGCAACAAAACTTTCTATTTGCATAGAACAAGGTCTGGCTGGTTGTTTCATTCCATCTTATTCAGTCCTCTTCGAGTATTTTGGGTAGAGAGGTCTAGTGAGTCTAGGGTCTACGGAATGCTCTTAAGGAGATACAGACGACGTAACATTAGCCAATTTTTTTGAGACAGGTTGAACAAAAATGCATGTATTGAGGAGATAATAGCGCTGTGGTACGAACCACATTGTTTATTTTCTATTTCCAGTAATTAATTAAATACAGGGTGTCTACTGCTCCTTATATATCCTTAAATCCTGGAAATATCCTGGAAAACCAGAATCGCTCTTTAAATCCTGGAAAAGACCTGGAATCATTTTTTTCATCATGGAAAAGTTGAAATTGCATTTTTGATTAAAAACTGCAATATTCATATTTTAATTGAATACCTGGAGCTTAAAACTTGATCGAATATGTTGTCCAAATGTAAAATGAAACATACTTGTTACTAATATCCATAAAAAGAAGCATTTTCTTCAAATTTAAATTTTATTCCACGACCATTACTCGATGGAATGAAAATTAACAAGTGAAAATTTCGTCCCCTTTGAAACAGATGTCTTATAAAACGTATATGACGATTACTTGCCGACATCTGTTTGAAATATTATAAGACTTTGGATCTATTCTCGTTGCACATTGCAGAAGTCGAAAATATGATTTGAAATGATCGAAAAATTCCATCAATAGATAATATTTCATCACAAGTTGATAGCAAAATCCGAGCTGGTCGAATTTTGAAGAAAAAAGTAGCGAAGAAGGTTTAAAGTTGAAAATTTATTCCTTTGTGTCGGAGAAAAACATGATAAAATTGTATAGATACAGAGTCATTCCATGTCAGTTCATCCAGCCATGACACCCACCACCTCGGATTTCTATGAAATTTTTTTCATCGAATCTTATCACCATTCTCTCGACCAATCCAAAACCGTTTTTTTTTAAATCCCATACTTTTCGAGGTGTAAAATGATCAAGTTTCGCGAAATTGCGTATCAACGCTCCCCGACAGACCACGCGCCGCGTGACAAAAATTCCAATAACTTTTGATCCAAATGGTATTTCATGCTCAAAATTATATGAGAGTCTCGTGGGGATATGTAGATTCGGAAAATACATGTTTCATCACTTTGAATTCATTGTGAGGGGGTTCTCAACGCAGACTTTATGAACTTTTGACCATCTGGACGGGTAATTTCCAAATTCATATTTCGAGATGAGGCGCAGCAGCTACAGGGCTGTGTTTTTTCAAATGAAAGCTAAAGATGCCCGCTTTGAGAATATGAAGAGAAAAATCTGGTTTTCTGATCGCATCCATGGTTTTTTCAATTTTTCATCATTTTGCGACATGATTTACGTTTTGATATTGTGCGATCATCTGTTTCTTATCCACGAACCTGGGAAACGATCGTATATTTCGAATATTGACGTATACAAGGGGTATTAGAAAATTTGAATACGATTTCAAAATGGAGAATCCAAAAATGATGAAGCGAACATAACAAAAAAATTGATAAAGTGAGTGAAAAATCCGCACAGTGTACGAGTTCTAAAGATTTTAGTTCTTCTAACACAATTGGATGAATTTGAAGGAGTGACACAAATAATTTTTTCTATCAAATTTTATTTTAATTGGTCTAAGAGGGAAAAAAACACGTGTCTTGACTACAAATGTATAATGTAATATGGAAAATCGGATTTTAATTCACATTCGACGAAGCAACTCAGTGAATATTTATTACATGAAAACCAATGACACAAATTTGAGATTTTTTTTCTCGATTTTTTTTCAGAATGTTATCGCTAATAATTTATACACAAAATATGCAGGAGGGTGCAGGGAATATTTGTACTTTCAGCCAGTATTTTTTGTTTTGGCGAGAAAAATTTTGTTTATGAAAGATATGGTGACTTTTACGAAACAAAATTTTGGAAATCGTATGATACACGTTTTTTCCATATTTCTGTGAATTCATCGAATAACTAACGATGAATAATTGAAACGAATGAGGTATCGTTGCCTCTTTGATGAGTACTGATGTCTGACCGTAGTTTACACATGACAGGAGCAATTTTCCGATCGTAAATGTACAACAAATGGTTGAGAGCTGTAAATTTTCATATATTTTAGGTCTTTCTCATTGCCGATTACAACGCACGTCATCCAAAATTATACATAGGCACCCACGCACGCACACACACACATACATTTTCGTGCGTATTTATGTAAACATATAGGAAACTGAATTTGAGAATTCCAGTATCTACTCTTTGCGCGACCCAGAGAAAACGACGTGGACGTGGTAGAATTTTTTCTCCTTTGGGGTGCTTGTTTCGAGTGAGTCCCCTTGCCTCTCACTATTCGGGGTGCTTGTTTCGAGTGAGCCCCCTTGCTTCTCACTATTCGGGGTTCTTGTTTCGAGTGAGTCCCCTTGCCTCTCACTATTCAACAATGCGTTGAAAAAAATCATTAGATAACTTGGAAGAGCATTGAATTCTACGTCGAAATGTGTGGAAATAAAATTTCTTCAACTCCAATAACATAAAAAATAATCGTGTCAAAAAGTCGCTAAAAAATTCACGCGTGCGGGCGTTAATGGGTTAAAGGAGCTTTCCCACACAGCACCATAGTCCCAGAAAATTCATAAAGAATTCTTATTGAACTAATTGTGTCCTTTATGAACTCTATAAAAATTTTCCTTGGGCTGTGATGCTGTGTGGATCAAAAGGATTGTTTTTCGGGAATTTGTTGGTAATAGTGTTACATAGAGCTAGAGGAAACGTGGCATCAAAGATGAAAAATTTGATCATCAATCAGTTACAGCGAGAGTATACATACATGGCAGATATGGAGAAAATATATGAGGAAAACGCTTTTTTCCAATGTGTTTTTTCTTTGCAGAAATGTGCTGGAATGGATTTTAGGAGTGAATTTCTATGGGGGTCCACATCCAAACGGTCAAAGCGGTTTTTTTTCCATGAGAGTTTTATAGAGTTTTGCGAATGAAATACTTACTCAAAATCATGAAAACCCTATAAAAAATATCGTTTTCCTATAAGGGAAACCATAATTTTCTCCGTATTTACCACCGAATATATTACTTGAACCTGCTGAAAATGCGAGATCAAATTGGACTAATAATGTTATGTCGAATTCTGATCAGTATTTGTTCCATTCCTGATATAAGTGGAAAAGATTTCGAACGACATCCTGTCAATTTCCTTTCGGATTCTCCTCGGCCTGTATGTTAACACCAGTACTGATTGTACAAACCAGACAATACGAGATAAAACTGATCAAATCCCGGTAAAAGATTTGTATAAATATGTCTGAGATTTTTAGCAGGGTGAATAGGATCTAAATTATTGCAAGGGATTATCATTTGTATCATTTTTCATGAAACAAGAAGGAATTTTAGAGGAACAATTTCATGTATATGAAACTGTATGGACTGTATTATGATTCATCGGTTATCGAAAATGTTGGTAATATGTTTGTAATATTGAGAATATTATGTTGGGACGTTAATAAACGTTTTAACTGCATATTCGATAGAGAATTCATTATAATCGGCTATTATCAATCCGGGGGCATCAACTTCAGGACACTTCGTAGATCTTAGAATTATTAGATTTCTCTACCGAAAATATGCGAAGATAATTGAATAAAGTGGACAAAACCAACTAACCAGACCTTGTTCCGTAACACCAGAAAATCCCTAACAGCACACCCACCGATGTCCACGTCGCATCTCCGAGACGTGGATACAAGGCGAATGGACGGAGAAGCGACGTAGAGGCGACGGAGAAATGTCCGGGGATCGGTGGTTGTGCTGTACGGGATCTGCCTCAATCTGGCTGTTTCACATATTTCATTTCATCAAATTTTCTTTGAGAATTTCGAATAGATAAATCTAGTAATTCCAGTGTCTACGGGATATCTTTGAATGGACAAGTTTCAGGCTGGAGACTCATGTTGATGAATGTTGCGTGAGACATCATGAGAGGAACAAAGAGATCCGAAGTGAAAGTATCTTTTCTCTTCTTTCTTCTAACGGTATCGCGTGTAGCAGTCGCTAGCATGAGTACCCGAGGTTAGAGAGCCTCAAGGGAGAGAGTGGATATCGGAGGTTTGCTGTGATTGGCCAAAGCTTTAAGAAGCCATATTGATGGAGTATTCCTATTATGATTATGATTATATTTGGCTTATAATCATAATCGTAATTGGAATACTCCATCAATATGGCTTCCCAGATAGGAAAATGTCTCAATGATGCCATCATAATGGTAACATGCATGCCAAGAAATGTTTGCACCATGGTACCAAGGTGTTTCCGCATAAAGCATTGTTATTGGTAGCAAAGCGAGGTGATGGTACCATAATGCAGACATGATGTTTACATTTTATGCATCATGGCAATCTAAGCGAAGTTTATGAGCTAAGTTCGTTTACCGATGTCCCAAGTTACCCCAACTCGCTCCAAGTATTTTGGATTCGCTACTTCCAGTTTAAGCAACGAAATGATTGGTTTGGTACAAGTTGGAGCAACTCAGAGCACGTAGAACGAACGAACCTAAAATATTTAGGGCATGGTTTCCTATCTGGGCTTCTTAAGGCTTTGGCCAATCACAGCAAACCTCCGATGTCCACTCTCTCCCTTGAGCACGGTGACCAATTCTCAAATTTCTCAACTTTTCTCATTGGTCATTCTTTTTAATAAAACACTGTGATGGGTTGATCCAACAGAAAAAGTGCATAAATTATGCACAGTTGGTCACTCTGCCCTTGAGGCTCTCTACCCGGGGTTAGGCTCAGTGATGCCAGAATGGAGGGCGAGGACCAGGGTCCGGGGGGTACAACTCAACGTTATAAAAGTAAAATAAATTTGCACTGATTTCTGCGCCCTCTAAGCCGAGTACTTTGATGTGAACTAAAAATCAATATGGTGGCCTCGTGTAGCAGGGTAACCTCAAAATTATTCTGATTTTGAAACATCAATAATATTTCAAGAATAAAGTGTGAAAATGACAAAATTCTAAAACCATATTATATATTAAAACATATAATTTGTTTTTAGAATTGTTGTTCACACTTTATTGTTGAAATATTATTGATATTTCAAAATCAAAATTGGTCAGCATAATTTTGAGGTTACCTCGATTAAATACGATCAAAGCGCCACCTTGATGGAATACTTGTCCGTAATTAAGATGTGGCTTGGGGTCATCCTATAGAGTTGAACGCCCCTGACCAGGGTTGAGTTTTGTGCGCGCCCGATAAGTAATATGCGTCAACTATGCGCAGATTATGCATAAAGCATGTAGAATACACACAAAATGCAGAAAATACTGTAAAATTAATTTTCACTTCAAATTTGGAACTTAGAATGCATGTGATATGTGTTTATGAGTGCTAAAATGGAAAAATATTTACAGTTTTAAAATTATAACTCATCTTGACCGTGAAAAAAGATGATGCAGAAAACTTTCCTCAGTTATCAGCGTTTTCTGCGTGGGTTTTATGCGCACATTATTCCACGCATACAGTGCCGGATTAATGTATGGGCTTAGATGGGCCTGGGCCAGGGGCCTCGAGCTCCTGGGGGGGCCTCAAATTTTTCAAAGTTAAAAAAAAGAGAATAGAATACCCTAAAAAAATTTCCTTACAAGGGGCCTCATATGCTCAAGCACCCAGGGGCCTCGATAACCATTAATCCGGCACTGCACGCATGACACCTAACGTAGGTAAACACCCGATAGACCGAAAGCCCGTTGGACCGAAAGACCGTTGGACCGGAATTTATTTTACCGAATGACAATAATCCGAAAGTCTTGGTGACATTTTGTCTTATTCGCACACGACTAGTAACGTATGTCAAGATTTCGGATTATTGTCATTCAGTAAAATAAATTTCGGTCCAACGGTGTTTCGGCCTAACGGGCTTTCGGTCCAATAGGTGTGTACCTTACAAATCTTCATGCAAAGGTCGATTCTGAACATAGGGAATTCACCATTTTTTTTACCAATGTCCTACGCTGAACGTAGGCAGGGTTGGGTTTATTATGTGATTTTTCAATTTCTTACGTATCATACTTGGTTTCTGACACGTAATATATGTAAGATACTTGAACCCTCCTGTCCCCCCGAAGGCAAGGGGTTGATTTTATGCGTAAGATACTCGGTTTCTCACGTGTCGTAAACTATGTAAAATACTTAGAAGTATATTACGTGCCAACCCTGAACGTGGGTAATTTTATTACCCACGCTGAATGTAGTAGAAGTACAATTCTATGTTTTACAGTGTAGTCGTGTGCGAATAAGACAAAATGTCACCAAGACTTTTTCGGATTATTGTCATTCGGTCAAATAAATTTCAGTCCAACGGGTGTTCATAAGAAATTCGAGAAAATTACCTTATTTCGGAATTCGCTTGATGAGAACTTCTCCTTAACGGGATACTAGCGTCGGTAACGGACCTCTCTTTCTATCATATGATTCTGTCCCTTTTTAACCAATGACGTGAGTTACCGACGCTAGTATCCCGCTAAGGGGATACCAGCGGCGTGTCACTAGCCAAATCTTTTCTGACAAATTATGCAAAAATTAAGCAATGTAATTAAAATATCGCTCTGTACAGACCATCTTTATTGATTGGAGAAGGTCTGTACAGAGCGATATTTCGATTATGTTGCTTTATTTTCACATAATTTGTCAGAAAAGATTTTGCTAGTGTCACGGCGCTGCTATCTCCTTAAGGGGTTACTAGCGCTTACCAACAGAGCACGTTGGATAGAGAAGGACACGCCTATACGATAGAAAGAGAGGTTTGGTACCATCGCTAGTATCCCGTTAAGCTCGCTACTATTCCACGTCGGTCATCTATAGGCACCTTTCAAGTAAAAATTCATGTGCGTCAAGCGTCGGGCGTCGAGCGTCAACATTGAATTGACAGAGAGGGATTGTGTAATCTCTGGTAGAGACTCAAATCGGTAGTATTCGATAAGCCCGAATGACACTTGAGCCTGACTGCATTTAACCCGAATGACAATTGACCCGACTAGTTATAAAAATATAACCAAATAAAATGGAAAACTAATCGAAATCAAAGCTTATTCAACCTTTTACTGTAAAGATGTATATATTAAAGGTTAATTACGCTTTGATTTCGATTAATTTTCCATTTTATTTGATTATATTTTTATAACTAGTCACCTACCTCTATATCACGACTGTTCATCTCGTGGCTCGGTAAAATCCCAAAATAATACATCCCGAAAGTTGAATGTCTCGAAAACTTTTGATCTGCTCGTGTTCAAGAATTCACAAAAAATTCGTGGAATAACCCCATCAAATGGTTTTGGAAAATTCAACTTTCGAGAGATATTATTTCTGGATATTATCAAATCGAGAGATCAGGACTCTACTGTAATCTCTCTTTTCCTTCCACGTTGACGCTTGACGTTCGACGCCCGACGTTTCATGAAATTCCACCATCAGTCTATTTCACCCGTTTGGCGCTAAATCTCAGTACATCCGATGTGGTATCTTCAATTAAAAATTACCCACAATTATTATTTTATAACAGATTCCTCGGGTATTATCGAAAAACGGTACATCCCGATTAATCAGTTTCCACATTCATGAAGTTTTAACCAAGTTTTTCCACGTCTGCTTTATTTCAAGATTTTGTCACGGTATGAGATAATTTTAAGTCAAACTTACTTATTCTTGATCCGATTCCTCTTTCTCTAATTTTCGATCCATATTCAAAATCTGAGCAACAGGTGAAACGAAACAAATCGATATGTTGTTCCCCAACGCCTGACTCGTGTTACATATAAATTCAAATAGTAGGGAAAAATGTTTTTCACACCTTATATAAAGAGTATCTTGTATTACATACGACCCGAAGAGGGGGTGAAGTTGGAATGGAGGGGTTCTTTGATGAAAAGTTTCAACCCATAGTGTAACATGAGCTAGTGTCGGCACTGCTACCAATGTAATAAATGTAAATTGGGCCTTACAAGGAGGGCTATTCGATATGTCATTTTCTATTGTGCAATTGACTTCAAAACCCATCGTCTTGGCTTGTAGGCACATACTTGGGTAGGAGAGAAAGGGATCGGTGGAATGAGAATCGTTTGCTGGTGGTGGCAGGGAGGGGGAGGAGGAGGCATAGAATGGAGTAGAAAAGGGAGGGCCAGTAATCAAGGCCCGGTTACGTTTGACGCAGCCGTGTTCAACTGCTCTCCGGACTCACTGGACATTCAGGCTCCACAAACCATCATAATTACAACTATTCTGTTGGTGTTTACACAATTAATCGTTGCTAGTATTATTCGATCGGTCATCGATCCGTGGTGTGTACGTTGATTCAGTTAGCGGGGCCTTACTAGGGACTGCTTGATTTTAACCAAGTTGAATCATACAAGCCATTGGTGGATTTCAATCGAGAAACTTATATCTGTGCGTGCGTGAGTGCGTATTTTCACACACGTACGTATATCCATGCGCATGTATGGAACTTGGCGAAACCAGATTCCATGTCAGATTGACTTACATATCTAATTATACGGACGCAGGTGGATATAAAAATTATCGTTTTTTTATGATTCTCCACAAGAAATAACCCGCCAGTGTTCCAAGTATATTGTATATACGTGTGTGTATGCATAAATACTTACGTGGTATGAAGGTTTTTCGTGTATGGTGTTGTGAGGAAGAAAAAGCGTGTATAAGTGAAAAATATACTTGACAACGGATTCGACACAACTTCAGATTCTAGGGTGTAATCCCATTCATGCTGTTCCTTTGAGCTTTTTTCTTTGTATTCAAAAATATATCAAAGTTGGAGAGTGTTCATATGCGTTTGTACGTGGTGTGTCAAGTGCAAAGAGTAAGGTTACACGCATAGTACATGGACACGTTGAGATGCCGTGGTTGTTAGAAGGACGAACTTAGTATTAGGTAAGGTGCTTCACCATTTTTTTCTCTAATTATCTTAATCAAATGCAGTAGTAGTAGCAGTAGTAGTAGTAGTAGTCCTTTAATTCGTTGCACCCGTAGAGCTCTCAATGTTGGATCACAGTCGAGTATCGATAACGTTGCACGGTCAATAAATCATTGATCATTGAATTTAATCAGACCAATTTGAAATTTCTATACGCGAAAAGTTGAATTTCAGATCGATAGTTTGAAAAATAATCATTTTTCCCCCTATAATTCCCGCCATATACGATCTTCTATTCATTTGTCGTTGCATCTCGCGTATTTGTCGTTGGCCCGATTATTTTAGATGATGATGTATATCATCATGCGTTGCTTTCCAAAAGAACTTCTTTCAATCATCTTTTGTATGTAAATAACTACTTTGAGTTGAATTTCTAAAAATATCTTATGCACGATATGTAATCCGAAAGCAGAGGGATTCAAAATAAGATTCTTGTATTGTTCCGTCTTCATTTTACATGGTAATTCGTTGTTTGAGATTCACAAGAAATTCTCGACACAATAATGAGTCCTACTGGAATTACAATTTCAATAACAAGACCATGTGGTTATCTAATAGTTACATTTTAGCAGAATTTTATTGGCATGTTTATATGAAATCATGATCATTTGAACAGAGGAAATGATGAAAATTGTCTCTAATTGGTATTTTTTGTAATGTGCTAGGTTAAAAAAAGGTTATTTCAATTCCTAACAAAGCGTTAAGAAATCCTTCAATAGAATTCTCCATTCGTATGGGGCAAAAGAATACTTGTTTCCCATTAGAAAATAGTTATTTGCACTTGAGTTTAATAACTCTGATATTTTTCAAAAATTCATAAATTGCACTTTGTGGTACAAATATCTGTGAGAATGAGCGATAACGAAGAAATGCAATTGAAATACTTTGATGCACCTCTGCGTCTTGGCATCCACAGATTGCGATTAGATTGTTACGAAATCTTGTGAAGAGAATTAGTTCATTTCATGGTGCTGGTTTTTCCTTCAATCTAGATTCGTATAATTTTAAACACAGTCAAAGGTTAGAGTCGATTGATTGCCAAGCAAAATCTTTGAGGTTCGTGAACCAAGAACCGATGTATAATCGATTAACTACAAGAAAATTGAGAGCCAATTGATGAATAATCAAGTGCTTGATTGAAAAACAATAGAGCTGGAGTGGGATTCGCAGAATCGATGGTGGTCTCAAGTTTTAGAAACGTTGGAACCGCCACAATACATGTGGGAATTTGAAGCTAATTAACAGCTCCTGAAAAGTCAGCAAGGCAATTCTAGAAACCTATTCCTCGACAGTGTGGATGAAGGAAATTGTGATGGAATGATTAATGCTGAGGATTGAAAGTAAAATTACTATCCTGCAACGCTTCATTAGAGTATGCTTCGAAATCGAATAATTTTCGGATCTTCTGCTGATGAGCTGCTCCGGCACCGCCATAACATCAAATCGAATTTTTTTTAGAAGTAGAATGTAGAGCTAGTTGAGGGTACTCAGAAACCTCGAAGAAACATTTTGAAAATCCACCCTTTGAGAGTGGAGGATAATAAAACCTGAGATCGCAAAGCGAAAGATTTTCTAAGGCGTCTGGAAATGTTACGGAATGCTAGTTGGTAACCAATAACTGTACAATCACCATTCGAAGACAATTTATCACAGTATTTTGCGAATCCTAGAAAATTCCAGATCTCCCTAGCAGAAATCACTCTAGTAATTCTCTAGGCCTTGCGAGGCCCTTGTGAGGATCTTGCAAGGCCCCCTAAGGCCTTGTAATCGCCTAGAGAATGACTAGAGTGATTTCTACTATCACGGAAAAAATGACCACGTAAGAATTACATGAAAAGTGAGGTTATAATTACGGTGTGGATTTCATGTAGAATTTACTCCAGAGTCCTGTTGGATTTACACTGTTATCATGGTTACCATGGCAACACGCGTGCCGTTTACTTCAGTAGCAATGTACACATAACATTGGTCCCAATGTGAATTTTACTCCAATTGCATGCACTTTAGCAGTTATGTCAAAATAACAACAACCAATGCAAAATCCACACGCCATTTTTTTCCGTGTAGGGCTTCTATTGATGAGCCAAGTTTGCACCGCTACAAAATGAAATGGATTTTATCCGAGGAAAAATTTTGAACAAATTGAGAGCTCCCCTAGTGAAAATTTTAATTTCGGTTCGTTAAATGGGACTGATGCAGACGTAGTGCGAGTGCATCACATTTTTACTTGAATCTCAGGAATGAAGCTAAAACTGGCAACCGCGAAGTTAGCAGCTGCACAGAAAAAAATCTCATGTAGATTCTGCATTGGTTGCTGTTATTTTGACATAATGTTATGTCAAAATAACAGCAACCAATGTAGAATCTACATGAGATTTTTTTTCGTGTGATTGTTATAACTTCCGACACAAAATTTTCATCAAGGATTTGAGCAACTAAAAAGTATAGTAGAACGCTGCGCAATCGATTCCTGGTGTAAAAAAAGCTTCAATACCGTTGATTCAAAAGTTACAACAATCGCACGGAGAAAAAAGATCATGGAATGATCGCCAGAAAAGATAGTAAACTGGTGACAACTACGAATTTTTGTCCACAGTCGCTAACAGAGACGGGTAATGATTCCTATTTTGGTATACTATATTGTATTTTAATATACCAAAATAGGGATCATTACTCGTCTCTGTTAGCAACGGTGTACAAAAATTCGTAGTTGTCACCAGTTTACTATCTTTTCTAGCGATCATTCCATGATCTTTTTTTTCCGTGCGGCTGCTAGTTTCAGCTTTATGTCTCAGGAACAGCGAAGAACCATTTCAGGAACTTATTATCCCTTGAGACTGCATGTGAGAAAACCCTACATCGGAATGGAACAAATTTTCCGAGGTCTCTACACGGAGGCAATCCTACAATACTGAGCACTGTAGGATTTTCCCCGTGTATAGAGATGAAATACAACGATGGTTAGTTAGTGCAAATTGAGAGAAGAAACGAACTATGAGACAGCCTATTAGAGTATTATTGGTATTCAGAAACATTTTATATCTCCTTTTTCGGAGACGATTACGGGTTCAGAATTCCAAACTAAAACCTTCAAAACTTTTTGAAACAGCGAAGAAAAATTCCGAAAAACTATTGTGTATTCAGGATGCAGATGATTTTTTTACGCATATCAGAATGTTATGGGATGCTGTTTGATCATGGAATATTCTTCAGATTCAGAGAATTTATAGAGTCTCTAGTTAATAGACGAAGAATGATGTTTTGACACCGTCAAAAACGCTGATTAAGAGCTTTCGGAAGATCAGCGGATAATTCCGGAAACCCACTTGTTGAAAGTGGAGCTAAATGCCTCAGAAAATTTTCTACATCTCGGTCTCAGGGTTTTTCGGAAGAAAAACCAGTGGATAGGTATCCGACATCTTCCTTCGATGTTCCTGCGACTTCCAGGTAAATCTTAATCAACTTCGAATTACCACAACCAAACTGTTTCGAGAAGAATTTGATTTCATATTGCGGAAGTATCAACTCAGTCATACTCTCTACATTTCTTTGAATTCGTAAAATACTCTGATGGCCTGGCCTGGCAGAACAAGAGCTCTATTCTTCATTTTTCTATGCTCAAATAACTCTATCCCTAAATATCTCTATTCTTCTCAATATTTATTAGATATACTGGGTGATTTGAAATTGCCGTACACTTTTTTTGAGACCAGATTCTTCATGAAATTCTGAAACGATTTTGGTCCGGAATATTCTGATCTGATCCTCAGATCCGGAGATATAAGCATTCTTCAATTCTTCGAAAAATCCAAAGCATCTCGGGAGCATCATATCTTTGATATTTGAATCCAATACCATTCTCTCAGTCAGATCACGGGGTATCCCCGGAAAGAAATAAAACCAATTCAGCGTTTTTTTTTGTGAAATTATAGCGATTTAAAGTTGTTGAATTCTGATTGGCTGGAGTACAAAAGAATTTTAAAGCGCTATAACTCCATAACGAAAAACGCTAAATTGGTTCAATTTTTTTCCAGGGATACTCCGTGATCTGACTTAGAGAATGGTTTCGGATTCGAATGTCACAGATATAGTCCTTCCGAGATATTTAGATTTTTCAAAACAATAAAAAATGCTGATATCTCTGAATCTAAGAGTCAGATCAAAATATTCCACCCCAAAATTGTTCCAAATCACCCAGTAGATATTTTTTGTTTCATACATAAAAGAATAGAAATATTTAGGGATAGAGTTATTTGAAAATACAGAAATAGAGAATAGAGTTTTTGTTCTGCTCCTGGCCTCCAGAGTATTTCAGAGAGTGGAATTCATTTTCCAGTTCTCAGCAATAATTATTCCGACCCATACCCAGAAGTCTCAGAAGTGTTTTGCATCCCGATCTCAGGTGTTTCTCAATTCCAGTTTTAAGAGATAGAATTTCATAACTTTTTTCCGATTTTTCTCATATTTCTGTGGAATCAACCTATGTCTATCAACAGGACATTCGGGAGATTACAACTCCGCCGGTGATTACAACCGGGATGATTTGGGCATAGTTTGCACCTAAACGTATCGTACAAGTTTTTGTTTGAACTTGAAAAAGAAAGGAAGTGGAGGGCAAACTCTATTTTTCGATTTTATGGAGAATTTTGCCACAGAAATGCCACGATGATGAGCAGAGCGTCATAGATCGAATGCGTTTGATGGAATTCAAACGGAAAGGGGCAGTTAGGAGGTGGTCTTTATCAATTCGTGCACTTCAGAATCTGATCTGAAGGAGTTGAAATCACTGATCTCTACTATACATTGGATAGGAGATACCCCACTTCGTAGGACAAAATTTTCGTGGCGAAATTACACTTTTTGGTGGGGAATTTGAAAATCATGCATACACTGTTACACAATATATCAATAAGAATGAACCCTCAGGCTCCACACGAGTGCGAATTCAAGCAATCAAAAATTTCAATACAAATCAGTGGCTCTGAACAAGGATGTTCTTTAGTACACTGAAAAAAAAATTTCTTCAAACCAAATAAATAGTTTATTTGTCCTCTCTCCATAAAATATTTCTTAGGATTAATGAAATATTTGATCGAATCAAATAATTGAATGTTTGCCCCAAATAAATTGGTCCACTAAATAAATAATTTATTCGTCACAAATAATCAGTCTTTGCATCCAATTTAATACTCAATTTCTACAAATAAATATTTTATGGAGAGAGGACAAATAAATATTTTTTCCAGTGTACAATTTAAAAATTTCTGATTGGTATTTCCATGCAACTCATTATTATCATGGGTTGATCTAACGGGAACTGTACACAAAAGAACATCTCTGACTCTGACATAGAATGTTGCTTTGAAATTGCATTCTGAGATAGAATACATTATTTACAGTATTTTTCCTTCCATTTATCATCATCGATGAGTTTCTCGGAAAATTTCACCTACACCGAAAGATCGGGTCTATTAATATTTAGAAAAATGACCGTCAATTTAGGGAAAACGAGGGTTGCTGAAAAATATTCGTAGTGAATCTACTAAAAATTCGTAATCGATGTATTACCAATTGATAGTTTCACTGTGAAAAATACCAATAAAACTATCACTTGTTAATATTTTGACTACGAATTTTTGGTAGACTCACTACGAATATTTTTCAGCGATCCTCTTTTCCCCTAAATTGACAGTCATCTTTCCAAACGTTGATAAATTCTTTCTAAATATTAATAGACCTGCTGTTTTCGTGTACAATTCATGTATTTTTCAATTTCATTCTGACGCGTTTACAAGATAGAGTAAAAATCGAAGAGCCAAATCTGTTGCTGAAGTTTGAAACGTTTATAGAAACGGAACGGAAATTCAAACCCACATCTGTTGAATAATCATTTTTTACCTGTTCAAATTAACTCTTTGGAATTACAAACAACATTTCAAAATAGTACTAAAAAATTCTGAATCTTCAGGAGTTGAGGGTTTTGTTATTCGATTACCAATTCGTTTTTGTAAACGATTCAAAATTCAGCAACATAGCCAAATTGCGAATGCACTGATGTGGAGGTTGAGGTTGCGTGAATAAGGTGTGGGAGCCAAGGGTTATATTTCTACCATTATTTTTATACCATATAATGCAAAACACTCCATTGTTATTTTGACGAACAAGAACTAGAAGAAACTGAATAAGAAATATCATTTTTTCCTAATCAATCCGCAAAATTAATAACTATTACTATTTTATCTCCAAGAGAACACAAATCTTCTACACGGAAAAAAGAAAACACTACTGGTTATTGTGAATGACAGCGATCGGTTGAAAAACAAATGAAAACACACTTGGATAATCAGGATTAGCGCGATCACAGTGATGGGTATTATAATGAAATGCGTCAACGCTGACTGGACAGTAATGAGGAATGGGAAACGCGGTACTGCATAGAATGAATTTGAGTTTCAATTTATGTTTGTGATTCACAGTAACCATTGCTGTTTTCTTTTTTCCGTGTAGATTCAATTCACGTTCATGAAACGTTCAATGGGCCTTCAAATGTCCAGACGTTGAATAGATTTCTATTGAACGTTCCTTGAACCTTCATGTTCTCTTGGGGGTGGTATACATGAAAAATAAAATATTGTCATCATTACTCTCCAGTCTCGTTGCTATAGCTATACACACACGGAGAAAAATTATCTATTATAAATTACTAGACTCGCTAGTATGTTGAGGATATACTTGCATTTTCAAGTTATATCCCAAACATTCTCTTCAAAAGTACCAGATTTTTTGTGAGTTCATGGTAGAATAATAACATTTTATAATAGAAAGTCTGGTACTTTTGAAGAGAATCTTATTTAGAGAGTATATCCTCAATATACTAGCGAGTCTAGTACTTTATAATAGATAATTTTCCTCGGTGCAATATCCTCCACAAAGACAGGTCATAAACATACTACATGTTGTTCGACTTGTTCAACACAACGATACCTCCAGGTTAGAACAAAAGAACTAAACATATCGTTTCCGTGTCATTCCGATTCATTGCATCAACGATACACTTTTTCTCCTAAAGCGGATCCTCAGTGGTTCCTCTCATGTATATTTATTAAAACTCTGGTGTTATATGGGAATAGCAATATGAAGCTGAAACTGGCAGTCGTAAAGCTAGCAGCTGATTGTTGTAACTTTTTACACAAAATTTTTATGAAGGATTCAAGCATTTGAAAAGGATAGTAACACTCTGCTCGATAGATTTCTGGTATAAAAAAGCTTTAACGACGTTTGATCAAAAGTTACAACAATCGGCTGCTAGCTTCATGGCTGCTAATTTCAGCTTCATAATAGCAATTCGGACTACTACCACCTTATAATAAAGCGAACAAGTCGTCTGCATCAGCTGTTGCTCGTCAGTTCACCATAACGTGTTTTGACGAATACTGAAGTTTTCCCAGAAGAAGTACCGTACTTTATAGTGTCTGAGCATTAGTCTTGTCCAGATCAAATCTCTAAAAGTACCATACTGGCTTGGACTTTCCCAAAGAAGTATACTACTTTTGTAGATATTTTCATGTAAATAATTTGATCTGGACAAGACTGATGCTCGAACACTTCAAAGTATGGTACTTTTTTTTCTGCGTGTATGTTTTTCGTGATTTCTCCACATCATTGTAAAGTAAGGGATTCCACTTCTATATACAGTGCGACCTCTCAATAAGAAGGCTCACTCTCTTTCTCATTCAAACGGTTGTCGGCTCACGTTGAAGAAAGACACACTGTAAAAAATTCCTATATATTTATGTGAATGAATTAATTAATGTATACATGCGTTAGGAATTTTCCGAACTTGCCCGGAAATTTACTGTAAAATTTTGGGAAAAATCCCATGGAGTTTGAAATTTTCAGATAAATTTATGGGAAATTGCATATCAATGTATCGGAAATTGATTTCTCAATCAGTGATTGGAATTTTCCGGTTAATACATGTATATAGCGTTTTTACTGAGAGGTCGCACTTTATTCTCAAATTATATGGTTCACGGAGAAAAATGCAGCTCGAAAGGATAGTAATCTTCAATAGAAAATTGGAGAATATTTCTTAAAATCTAAGAATTTTTCTGAAGTTTGTAATAAACCCGTGTGGAAATTAATTCTTGGCGCCAGTTAGGGCCAAACTAGGCGTCCTTACTTTATTCCAGGCCCTGTTTTGGTTACCTTCATAGGGCCTGGACAGGATTGTCACGCTCTCATTTCCAGGGCCTGTACTGTATTCTTAACTTGGGCCTATGTAGGACACCCATGATGGGGCCAATGCAGGCTCTGAAACTAGGGCCTTTGAATCCGTAATAAATTTTTGCATAGATTATCAAATTAGATGAATATCGCAAGGAGAGAATAAAATTCCCACCCGGGTAGAAATGATTTATGACATTCCCCAGTTCTATTCAGGGCCTGGCCAGGGCCTGGTCAGATTTGATCATTTGATATATTAAAATGATTATTTTGATTGTTTCTTAATGAATCAAGTACCTTTCAGTTCATACAACGTTCCCTTTTTTATTGTTATGTCTACGAGTATAAGGTATTAATTATCATTATGATTTTCCATCAATTCATTGATTATAAAATTTTGATCTCATTGAATTTATTCAGTGAAACCGAAACTATTGACTTTTATCTGATATCAAATGGAAAATTTCTTGCATTTCATTCCTGTGCTCGATCAAAACGACAGAAATTTGGCTATAAAAATGGATCTATGTAAAGACTTCGAATTGTAAATAGTTTAAAACTTTAGTTGAATAAAGAGGTTACATATTGCTGTTTTCAACCAAGGTTGGGTGCGCCTAACTTTTCAAAACAAGGGGAATATTGGTGATGCAGGTCGGCCCTACGAGGGTTGTGTACAGGTGTGCTTAAATTAAAATCTTTGGGAGAATATGGGAAGCCTAGCAAGGCCCTATACGGGTTGTAGTAGGGTGCGCCTAAATTAAAATCTTTGGGAGAATATGGAAAGCCTAGCAAGGCCCTATACGGGCTGTAGTAGGGTGCGCCTAAAATAAAATCTTTGGGAGAATACGGGAAACACAGCAAGGCCCTATACGGGCTTTAGTAGGGTGCGCCTGAATTTTTCAAAAAGGGGGAAACATTGGAAATGCATCTTGGCCCCACATGGGCCTTGTATGGGTGGCCCTGAGCTAGAAAAATCAGGCCAAATATCAGAAACCCGACTAGGCCCCTTAGTGGTTAAGGCTAGGCCATCCTAAGTTTGGATACCCGATTTAAGCCCATACAGGGCCTATATTCAATACAGGACGCCCGGACAAATTTCCACACGGGAACATAAAACGGTTCAGATTTCTCTTGAATATTGCTCGAAAAACAATGAAAAATTATCAATACTTAACAAATCATAAAAACGAATATGATGTTTCCAAAAGTGGCGCATGAAATTTTACAAAGTAAATAACAAAATTTTTGAATCTTATTTCCAAATTACAGAATTTTGTTATTCACTTTGTAAAATTTCATTCGCGACTTTTGACAAGTTCATATTTGTTTTTATGATTTGTTAAGTATTGCTAATTTTTCATTGTTTTTCGAGTAATATTTAAGAGAAATCTGAACTATTTTATGTTCATTATGAACTTAAAAAAAATTCTTAGATTTTAAAAAATTTTAAGAAATATTCTCCAATTTTCTATTAAAGATTACTATCCTTTCGAGCTGCATTTTTCTCCGTGTTGAAAGTTGATTTTCACCAAAAAAAACTATTTTGTTTTAATGTTTGATTGATAAACAATATATGAATGATGATAACCTAAACTTTTTATATTTGTACATTCTTTTATCTTTTCGGGAATCCGTTGTAGATTTTAGCAGGAAATGGATGAAGTGGATCAGCAGAAATGATATGTAATTGGAATCGTGAAAGCCATACACTGTAAAAAAGTTTTATGGGAAATTTCACATACATGTATTTGAAATAATCAACACATACATGGATAGGACATTTCCCGTGAATTTTGGGAATAATCCTACAAATTTCCACTAAAAATCCAATAAAAATAGCGATTTTGGTTATATCTTTATGTGAAAATTCCTGTATGTTTATGGGAATTCGCCTCTCCCGTACAAGTATACACAGTAAAAAATTTTTCGTCATTATGTAAAGTGTTAAAAGTTGTGTGTAGAATATTTAACATTCTAGGGTGTTGATTCAACCCGATCGTGTTTTTTTTTGTTTGCGTTAACAACGATTGTGTTGAATCGACACTCTAGAATGTTAAATATTCTACACACAAAGTTTAACACTTTACACAATGACGAAAAATTTTTTACTGTGTAGGAAGTTTCCTTTACATAGGTATGGGAAAATCCTAAATGATTTTTACAGTGTAGATACAGCCGTAGATGCAGTCTGGAAAAAAAGATGGGTTGGAAGACAGCATCCAAAACATCTTTCTCAATGAACTTTGTTCATTTTGGCACTAGATAATGTATTCTTTGATTTACCACGTGTTTTTGATTCGAGGGAGTCCGGGTTGTTGGGACACTATTTTTCGAATCGTCGGAATCACAAGTTTGCGAAAAACATTTTTTTCATGCTCATGAACTCGTTTCTTTTCATGGAGACCTATCGTAACTGGTGGGAGATATCATGAACCAAATTATCCATGCTAAGAACGTTTGATTGTTTTTTTATTATTTCTTACACGGAGAAAAATGAGATTTCGAATATTGCAACTTTTTTTTACTAAAGTAGCAGGATAAGTGAAATAGTATAATTTTTCACAACACAGTGTAGTAAAAATTCATGCTCAATAATGTGAAGTGGCTCCGAATTGAAAGATTCTTCAAATCATTACGCATGAATTTTTACTACACTGTGTTGTAAAAAATTATACTATTTCACTTATCCTGCTACTTTAGTACAAAATGTAGTAATATTTAAAACATTATTTTTCTCCGTGTATATTTTTTGAACAAAAACAAAACAGGAGGGAATTCGCTTTTGGTGACTTTCCTCTACTCAACTCATAATATACTTCTGGACGACATGATATTTGGGAAAGTTCTCCGCAAGTGCATCAAATGTTCCTTGAAATCTCCTGGAAAATCTAACGAAAGATCGTAAAAAGTCTACCCAGACTTCCTCATACGGGATTTCTCGCGGTTTTCTCGGCATTCTTTCGGGTCTCATGAGATTTTGAAAATTCTGTTGAACTCCGTTGGACGTTCGTCTGGAGTCCTTCGAAACTCCCTAAGAAATTCTTCGGAAGCCAAAAAAGTTTCCACATTTTGATCACGTGATTGATATCTGGTGATGTTCGCAGGACATCCGTTAAAATTCCGTAAATTGTCTGGACTTCTCACAAACTTCTAACAGGTCTCCCAAAAGACAACACGAAATCCCTCATAGTTTCTAGGGTCACGTCATATTTGGAAAACTATGTCGGAAGATTGTGAAAAATACCTCGAGGGGCTGTTGGAACTTCATGGGGGGGCCCTCAAAATTCTCTAAGAGATCCTGTAAAAACCCGCAGAACATCAACATGCCTTACGTTTAGTCCACACTCCTATCTATTTTTAAAAATACAAATTCCTTTTCTTTGGATAAATAAAAAAGTATTTTTGTATTTCTCCATCACTAATTCAGTATTATTACGTGTTGGAAATTGATCGATGAAGGATTACTCATAGTTGAGTAAAACGGGGATGTTCCGTTTAATTTTATTTTACTCCACTACAGATGAGGATTCGTCTAAGTGTTTCTTTTTTTATATTCAACTTGTGAACATTATTTATTCATTTATTTATCTAAGGGGAGGTTCTCAGCAAGCGAATTCCGAAATACACTGGGAGAAGAGTTTATTTGTATTTAATAAAGCTTACTTTGGATACGGCGAAATAAATATTTTTTCCACGTAAACTTGGCTTAATAACTATAAATGAAGTTTATTAACTGTTACAAAACTTCATATGACATTTCTTAACTGTTATCAAACCTTATCTGAAGATAATGAGTCATTTTTGTATGTAATAAATATTTATTTCGCCGTATCCAAAACAAGATTTATTAAATACAAATAAACTCTTCTCTCAGTGTAAGATGTTTTTCTCGAATTTCTTTTTTTTTAAGAAAGTAAATTAAGAACTCGAGTTATTTGAAACGCATTGGATGGGTCTTAAAGTGAATGAGAAAAATTTTCTCACGTTAAAGGATTCGTATCTCGAAATTTTGAAGGCGTTTTTCTCGAAACCATGTTTTTTAAGTTTGATTCCACGATATTTCAAAAACTACTGAACGGATCGCTCTTTTCTTTTTCATTTTGAAGCTGATTGAATTTGTTGTAGAATGAACGTAAATGGAGATGACATTTGCTTTTTTTTCTTCTTATAGCACTTTAAAGAGCGAAAGAAAGGTGAAAAAACGCTACCAAAAGTTTGCATCTCTGTAATTTTTTTAATTTTGGACTTTTCATTGGTTTTATTGGTACAACCTCAAATAAATATAATATATTTCATACAAATTTTTAGATTTTTGATTTCTGATAATTTTTGTAAGTGCTATAGTGACGCCCGATTGATCACTGTTTTTTCAGGTGGTTATGTTTCAACACGTATCGACAATTCCCATGGCGTTATTTTTTTACTGAAAAAGATTTTTTTATGTACTCAAAGACTCAATTAACAAGTGTGAAAACCCTAGAGTTCTCTATTTACTTCCTTCCATGAAAAAAAAAAATTCGAGGAAAATTTTAGGGTCGCTACATTAAAAAAAATATTTATTTGTACACTGAAAAAAATACTCCGGTTAATATATGGACAGCAAGAATTACTGCTATTTTAACCGGAATTCTAGTTAAATGAATCAAGTCTCCGGCAAATTTAACAAGCGCTCCGGTAAATTTAACAAGAATTCCAGTCAAAGTCACAGATATTCCCTGCTGTCCATATAGTAACCGGAATTCTGGTAAAATTAACAGTTCATTTTTTCCGTGTAGAAATTAAACATTCAATTAGATGCAAAAACTGATTACTTGTGGCGAATAAATTGTTTATTTAGAAGACCAATTTATTCGAGGCAAGCATTCCATTATTTGATTCGATAAGATATTTCATTAATCCTAAGAAATATTTTATGGAGAGAGGACAAATAAACTATCTATTTGGTTGGAAGAAATTTTTTTTTCAGTGTAAATGAGAACCTCCCCCCAAATTGATAAACGACTTTGCACCCTATCGAACAATATTGAAAATAGTTACAAGGAAAGCATAAAACGAAAAACACTACGTTAAGTCATTGGAATCTCATAAATATAGTAACCTGTAATTATGAAAAAATCTGAAGGAATTTTCATTTTTCGTTGAACAAAACAAAGTCATATAGAAAACATTGTAAGGTATCTTAGAAGAAATATGGTTTGCAAAAATTGATTCACTGAGTCTTCTTTTTCAACTCTGATTAAAATTCGTGTCAGGCTGGGTTGAGTATTGAAAAAATGCGGCAGTGATACGTTAAAGTGAAACTCTTCCTGAGTATTCGAAAAAAAAAATTCTTCAGCATTAGATGAGAATTTTTGTTACAGAAATTCCAATAATTTTATAACCAGACGTCCGCGCAGATGACAATTCGACTAATACAATTTACTTCAAGTATCTAATATTTTTCCGATGATTCGTATAATTGATCGGGAAACGATATATGTACAGAGCCCTTTTGCATTCCTCACCGACAATACGGTGAGTTTTCCATTTTTTATCCAATAACGCATCGGAAATTTCGATACACGCAACGGTTCGCGATCGTTATTATCTTTGACTTCCCTTTTATTCTCCTTCTCAACCCTCGTATTAGGCTCTCCGTTCGGCGTTTTAAAACAAAGAAAGTAGCGGCATCTCAGTTAGCATCTAGGTAGCAGGGTTGCCGGCGACTATATATACATTTGTTAACTGGGCAGCCGAGAGGGACCGGGTGCGGCCCTACCAACACAAACGAGGAAAGAATATAACTGACTTGTCTGAGTGTATTATTACAAAAGACCTCCCATGCTCTTTCCAGGTGCTTCCATTCGTCTCTGGGCCGCAAGTCTTTTCAAAGAAAATTACGTTATTTGACATGTGAATTTTCATCGCAGATGTTCAAAAAATATCTATTTTATCATTCGAATCATCGCCGGTTCTTCGTTCCTTGCTCCGCTATAAAATATACTTATATATTACAGGTAACTTTTTTCCTACGTGTAATAAATTCTTACACAGGATGTATCGATCATCATTCGAATATTTTTCAATAATCTTGAATAGAATACGCTGTTGGTATTCCTTCAGGGGATTGTACCATCGCCGAAACTCCAGCCACTCTTGATCGGCTAGTTTATTTGAAAATTATTGAATAAATTTGTACTGATCCAGGTTTTGGGGATTTCGCGAATCACGATGGATAACTCAGTTGGTAACTCAGTTTTTAATAATTTATTCAATACTCTGTGCTTGTGTACCTCGAACAAACTTTTTTTTTGAGTTTTTTCAGTTGAATAGTCGCCATAAAATACTTAATTGATTTGAATAAACTTTCATTGACTCGATTAAATATTTATTCAATCAAACAAATATTTAATATGCTATGAAATATTTCATCAATGGAAACGGTTATTTAATTGAGTCAATGGAAGTTTATTCAAATCAATTGAATATTTTATGGCGACTATTCGACTAAATATTTTATTGTTCCCGGAAATTTGTTCTCTCAGGGTATAAATTATCAGACCTGTATCGGAAGAATTGTGCGTGTATGACTTACTTAAACGTTTATTCAGTTACGGCGGCGTTCGCGTTTATTTCCTACAATCGTGATTTGTTTTCCTTAAATGAGATTTATTAACTATGGGAGAATGTCATTTGATATTTCTTAATAGTTAATAAACGTTCTTCGGAGGAAATAAATCATGATTGCGTGAGGTAAATGTTCACTTGGCCGGATGCAAGTATAGGTTTATTGATAAATTTTGAAGTATTTATGGTTGATCTTTGAGCTAGGAATGAAAGTTTACATTCTTCTTTTGCTAGTCGAAGAAGCTGAAGCAGATGAGCGTTGGCATCCTTGGGCCATTTTTCATTTTTTTTTGTTAGTAAACAATAAAGAATCGAAAAATACATGAAGTACAGTGAAAACCTCGTTTATTTCAACTCTCGGAAATGTGAAAGTCTCGTTTCTTTCGAGCCGAGAAGGGCTCCCACCATCGGCAAAAAGCTCAAAGCGGGTTTACATAACCGTCTCTCGATTGGACGACACTGATCGTTACTCAAAACGTGCCTTGGGACAGTTCCAAAGTGGGGGAAAGAGGAGAAGTTTGGCGTAGAAATAAACGAGGTTTTACTGTAGTAACAAAGTATAACTTTCCGGCTTCCTGATGGAATTTTCCCGTTTGGTTTTTTGAAAAATTTGTGTGTATGAATTCAAATTGAAAATCAGTTATTTGGCGTGAAACGCCCTCTTTGACCACTTTGACCAATATTGTTTAGACGAGTGCAAGAATGATCAGAGTTGTTATTTATGAACTTCAAATCAATTTGGAGTTAATCTTTCGTGAGTAAAAACTTTAATGAGCAAGGAATTGAATATTTGGAGTTGTAGGCAGAGCCATAGCCTGGAATTCTCAAAGGATTTTCCCAAAACTATCTGAATATTAAATAATAATAATAATTTGAATCTGTGATTTTGCTCCCTCAGGGATTCTGCCCCTGGCGTAGGGCCCGTTGGCCCTGCCCCAGTTACGACGCTGGTTGTAGGAACTGATAGAGATATAAGAATAGAGGAGAAAAGTCAGGTGAAATCTGTGAGTGGAAAAGTAACGTCGGATAAAAGAGAGAGCAATACAGAAGTTCTCTGGCTAGCTAATCAGCGAAGTTGTCACAGAACCCTTCTATTTCTCTCTCTTTTTACACCGTGGTACATGTTTTCGGCCAACTCACCTCCTCTATTCTTATACCTCTATGTAGGAACTTGATTTGTCGGGAAAATCGACCCTGTTGAAAAATTCCAATACATTCCAATAGATTCTCCCGTAGATCTTGTGACAAAACGACATGGTTTTCCAATCGAACATTGTTTTTCATCGGTGTTCATGAGGTTTTACCGATTTTACCAATAAGAACCAGTAGAATATTGAGTTCCACATGAAACCCGATAGAAACCTGTATAGCGGCGGTGACGAAACGATACGGAAAATCGATAGAAACCCATTGATTCCGATATAATTCCATTGGAATTTATCAGTAGGGGATATTCTTCGTAACTTTGATCGCTTGTTTCGATTTGTTTTCCATAAAAACTTTATAGAAACTAGGAAACGTCGAGTCTTGAACGCAGTCCATGACATAGTGGTCCAAGCCACCCAATTTCGAACTCTGATTTATTTCTCTTCAACTAAAATTGTTTGTAACAATTATTTGATCCTTGAATTTATTGTATTCTCGGATGTTTCTTTTTATTCCCAGATAGCACAAGAATTTTAAGAGAGTTTTGTATGAATACATTGTTTATCCAACATTTTTCCATGGATACGGTGTACAAATCTGAAGAATTCCATTGAAATTATCACGGAAAATCACACACTTGTTCAATTCAAAGAGCAATTTGTATCCCTCATTTATTCATCAAAACATGCACCAAACTTGATGCGAGTGGGGGTTAGGTTATTCTTTCATGAATAGAAAAGTGAGGTCAAGGAACAAATCTGTAGAAAAATTGAAATATCACCATATTCGTTGATCGAATTGATATCCCGTAGATCCTAGAGTTACTAGATATCTCTTTACTCAAAATACTCAAAGATGTCTTAATAAAATGGAATAAAACAACCAGCCAGACTTTCTATTCGTATGGAACAAGATGTGGCTGGTTCATTGTTTCCATTTTATTCAAGTAAAAATTATCTTTGAGTATTTTGGGTAGAAATATCTAGTAACTCTCGCTTTTACGGAATGCTCTTGAAACCGCAACCCGAATAGTTGCATGGAGTATGAATCACAAAGACATATCACATATGGGCACAAATATAAATTTGGGAAATTATTTCATGACATTTTTGCCATTTGTCTTCTTTATGATTTTCAACAAGGGAGAAAGAGAAAAAAATCCTTCGAATCGTTAACTACATGTGGGAAAAAATTGGACTGGTAATTTTACCGGAGCCGGTGACTATATGGACAGCAAGAAATATCTGTCACTTTTATCGGAATTCTTGTTAAATTGATCAACACTGAGAGAAACAATTTCCGGGAACAATGAAATATTTAGTTGAATAGTCGCCATAAAATACTTAATTGATTTGAATAAACTTTCATTGACTCGATTAAATATTCATTCAATCAAACAAATATTTAATGTGCTATGAAATATTTCATCAATTGACACAGTTATTTAATTGAGTCAATGAAAGTTTATCCAAATCAATTAAATATTTTATGGCGACTATTCAACTAAATATTTTATTGTTCTCGGAAATTTTTTCTCTCAGTGAAGTTTTTGGTAAATTTTACAACCCAGGTCAAAAAATTTAGACAGTTCTTGTTCTCTTATTTCATTTTTAGACTGATTTTGTTCTGATTGTTCGCATTATTCAACAATCAAAACAAAATTAGTCTAAAAATGAAATAAGAGGAGAAAAACTGTCCAAATTTTTCGACTCAGGAAGAATTCCGGTGAAGGGGACAAATATTCCTTGCCATCCATATAGTAACCGAAATTCCGGTAAAATTATAGGTCATTTTACTCCGTGTAAAGTCTTTGGTAATGGTAAAGTGAGTTACAAACAATTACCACACGATGCAAACGTTTTAAAGAGAACAATTACAGTTTGGATGACCAGAAATGCGAAGGTTGTCCAGAAAAGTGTTTGAACGACGATTGGGAAGGTGTTGTTTGACAAAAACCGATGCCGAACTCGAGCAGGATTGGCAGAAGAGCTTGAAGTTGATCAGGCAACGATTTCCAGATATTCAAAAGCGATGGGGGAATTTGCGGAGGCAGAACAGTGGCTTCCGCACGAACTAAGTGAAGCAATCAAAAAAGATCGAATGAATACTTGCCATTCTCTCCATATTCGACATAATAGAAAATCATTTCTATGGAAAACTGTAACGGAAGATAACAAATGATTCTTTTTGATATTCCAAGGCGTAAGAAGTCCCATGTTGATTCCGGGCAACCTTCCACATCGATTCCTCAACAAAAATTCATGCAAATGATGTATTGTGTTGCATGTAGTAGAAATAGAAAGGAATCTCATATTAAGAGCTATTGCAATCTAATCAAACAGTCTCAGCGTAACTATATTTTCGACAATTGAATCGTTTGAGCGAAGTATTGGATCAAAAGTACCCGCTTACTGGTCATGGACAACGTCCAGTGAAATTGTTACACGATAATGCCAGATCACACGTAGCACAACCTGTCCGTGAAACTTTGATGTCTCTTGATTGGGAAGTTCTCAGGCATCCGGCGTACTTTCCAGACCTCGCGCCTCCTGATTACCATCTTTTTAGACCGATGAATAACGCGTTCCAAGGTGTACGCTTTCGATTACTTAAAAAAATTCAAAAGTGGGTTGAAAATTTCTTTTTCGCGAGGCAATCCATGGATCACCAAGCCGGTGGCAAAAGGTATTGGACACTAACAGAGAATATTTTGATGATTAACTCATAATTGCAGCGGAAAAGTGATAAACAAAGTCTTTCATATTACTTAAATACAGCTTTTTCTATACCGCTACTTGAATGGGGGTACCGATCTTATAGAGGTTAATATTGTGGCATTGTTTTTGTAGAATGAAATTCTAAAAATAAGAGAAAAGTCGCATTATTTTTGTATACGCCCAATGAATTTTATGTTGTTGAGGTTTGAATCGTTTCAAAAAACGAAACGAAAAACTAAACTTACGAAATCTGATGTATTTATCTTTTCGAATTGATTCTTCGGAACATTACAATACACGACTCAAATTTCGAACATACATAAATCTTCGATCCCCACATATCCTACTGAGATGAAATTGTAATGTTTCCAAATGGAATGTTCGCGCTTTGCACGAAAACAGAAGAAAATTTCCATTCAAAGACTCGAAGCGACGCGTTGTCATATTATACGTTAAATTTCTCCATTTTCTTTTTCCCGTATGTGAGAGTTATAAAAGATTCCCCTTGAAAACATTGAGAAAGCGAAGATTACTCAATCAACCTCACGATTTTCTTTACACATGTGCATACTCGAAAGAAAGTTCAATACGCACTGAGAAAACTTTTCAGTTATCTTTACTTACAATTGAGTCTTCTTAAAATAATATTAATTCCTCCAGCTGAAAATTCATGTTGAAATTAACAATTTTTCAGTTCAGACATCTCAACCTTTTTATTCCATGTCATTTTTGGTTATTGCAACTCAACAGTTTTCTCAGTGGGGTAACAATTCCTCGGAAAAATGGTAACACGTTGATAGATACATGGAAAAAAATAATTAGCTACGAGAGCTATTTTTTAGTTGTCACAGCTTCTCAGCGGTAGTAGCAAAAATTCGACAATTAAATTATTTGGCTATCCAAAAAAGTTTTAGTAGCTAAAAAATAGCTACAGCTGCAATTATTTCAGCTACAGCGATGAAAGGAAAGGTGCTAAAAAAGTATGAAGCCGAAACTAGCAGCCAGTTCCTCATAACTTTAGATTATACGTTGTTGAAGGTTTTTTTATGCCAGAAATCAATCAAATACCATCCCATTGGACGCTTCAGTTCCTTACATCTTCAATAAACGTTTGATGTGAAAAATTATAACAATCGGCTGCCAGGTTCAGTTTTATTAAAAAAAGTGAGTAGGTGCCACAGCTATTCCCTTTTTCTCCGTATATCCCAAAATCGTAATGAGTACCATTCAGCATTGAAGAGAGTACAATCAAAATTGTTATAATGTTACTATGCGAACCATAAGTCAACATAAAAACGATCAACAAATCACGGTATCATCACTCAACTTCTATTCGAAAACTGTAATAAGAGCCAGAACGAATGGTGATCAATCCTATACCCTTCTTTTTCACCCACAAGGAAACTAATTGAATTCGGGAGATAGTTTCTTTTTGTAGGACAACTCATCGTCATCGCAGGTATTCATTCGAGTCCTTTTGGAAATCAAGAGAACTCGAACAAATATCTCTACTAACCTTGGTCACTACTTTGGTGGTAACTTAAAATGCTATTGTCTCACTATCTACCACTTGTTTGAAGATACCGAACACATCGCGATAAGAGAAGTGTATAGGTTCGTAGAATCGAATCTTCGTCCTTTCATTTTTATCAACTCTTGTATCCAAAGAGTCTTCTTCAGCAAGGTGGTTATATTGACGAAAAAATCTAATTTACATTTCAGGGAATCACTTCATTGACGAGGACTGTAAATATCGAATTGTGATTTGATTAATCACGCGATAACTCGAAATATTTTTTCTTTTAAGCGTCAAAGAAGGTGATGATTATTTAAATTAATTGATTGAACTGTGGGTTTGATTATTCATCGCTCGTCGGTGACATTGATGAATCGTTAAATAGCAAAGAATGTCGGATATGTATTGAGAAACACATAGGACAGATCCACATAATTTTGCAGTCGCGGGTATTAATGAACGATGAGGAATTTCCGTTTTCAGAAGGATTTATAGTTGGATTCACTGACTTGAATTTACAAGCTAAAATGGGAAACTTGTAATCGCGATTATCGTTTATTTTTCAAGTTCTCTGAATTTTCGTGGAACGTTGTAATGTTTGTTTTCCACGTTTCTATTCTCTTATATTCACTTGAATTCCCGTATATGTATGAGAATTGTCGCATGAAAATACATAGAAAAGATTGATTTTGTGGGATTTTTACTGTAAATTTATAGGAAATTTCCTATACCCAGAACATTCCTCCGTCGCTTCTCCGTTGTGCCACGTTATATCCACCGCTCCCTCCCTTTCTTCTCCCTCAATTCTACAGAGATGCAACGAAATTCTATCGGCAACTGTTTTGTATCGGAGGAAGATCAAGAGCAGTTTATTTTGCAAGTATGTCCCGATCCAATCAAAATTGGTCCCCAGAATCCAACAAAAAATCGTTGCCTCGTTTTGAACGGTTGTTGTACCGTAAAAACCAATCCCAAACTGACAAACTGTCTACTCGGTTCTGTTCGAAATCCTTCGAAACATCCAAACATTCTGTCAAATACTTACCATTTTTTTGCAATGGTTCTGTTCGAAGTTCCCAGACTCTGACTATGTTTCCACCAGGCGTGAGTGAAACAATATTGAAATTAAATTATATCTCATTACGATTTCAGCAACCTTTTGTGAAAAATGTACTCTTGTATTGAGTGGTCATTTCCTGTGGTTCAATCTTATCCCAATTCTGTTTCAACTCCGGTGGAGCAGCGTCTCATAGATTCATAGTCCAGTTGGGGATTGATGGAAATTTTTCTCTTGAGTTTCGACTAAATCTTTCGATTTAGAAATTCCGATCGATATGTGATCGATAAATCTGAATAGTACTGAACTTTCAGTGGTGTTTCATGAAATTCAAAGAAACATTATTGAAATTTTGCTTTACATTACTCGATGTTCTTCAATCGTTATTATATAACCTCAACAGTTAGTAATTGAGTGACACGTAGCGAATTTGGCCATGAATATTGTATTATTAAGGTTCTAAATTTTTGAAAAAAAAAACGCTTTAAATCAATCATTTCGTCAAATTTCTTGTTATAGCAGATTTTGGAAATTTGATTCTTGATTATACATTCATACTCGTGCTGGGATTGCAAGAACTTAACGTGCATTATATTGCTGAATTTTTGATCGTTCATTGAAACGAAATTTAAATTGAGGATAGGACAACATGTTGTATCATGAACACTGCTTCGTAGAATTCATGTTTCCAGATAGGACATGTTATGTAGAAATGATATTGAAAAATCATAATTGTTCATATTTTCAGGTTTTTCAACATTCGATTATTAATTTGTTTCAATAAACGATCCAAATCTCAATGACATACGTGAATTTTGATTCAGTTTAATACCTTGGCATATGTCAGGGGCTATAAACTCAATAGGCGATCAAGCAGAATTTACGCTACTCATGTAATGCTATTATTACCAAAAATTCTGGAATGCCAAAAATATTGAAGTACTGAAGGTGAAACCATTGAGGATGTCAATAATTTATATTCAGATTATGATTCAGATTCCTCAGATTTCGACTAAGATTAATTGAAAAACGAATGCTTCTCACTTTGAGGAACAATTTTGATCTACTCAAATTGATTCTAAAAGTATTGGAAGCAAATTGAAGTAATCCTGCCAAAGTTTTGAAATTTTCGAATTTATTTTTATTCTCAAGTTAAAAATCGTATTTTAGTCCCTGGAAAAATTTCATGTGAAGAAGCAAAGTCCTATTTTTTGTTTTACATTATGAACCGTTATATACATCCTGAATTTCATTGTATTACACTAATATTAAGAAAACAATCAAACACTCAAAATATTTTTCCATGTCCTGAAAATTAATGAAAAATTTTCATTTTTCGATATTTTTCTTGAAGAAAAATACGTTGGGAAAATTCCCGAAAAAAAACCGTTTTATTCGTTTTTTCATGCTTTTTCCGATTATTTTGAACCCTATGTATTATATAATAACGATTGAAGAACATTCTTGAAATTTCATGAAACATCGCTGAAAATACAGTAATATTCAGATTTATCGAATAAATATATCACTATTTACTGAACTTCCAAATCGCTCTTCTCTCAGTGTGGACAAAACACAGTTGGAAGTTGGTCAGTTTCTGACTGACTGGTTTTTATGGAACAAAGACCATTCAAAACCAGGCAATGATTTTTTATCGGATTCAATTGGACATTTCAAATAGGATTCATCTCCCAATGCTGTGCAAACATGCCGCAGATCGTTGAAATCATTCAATGCTGGTTAGAAAAATTCATGAGATTTACTCAGATAAAATTGAACGACATGTGGCAAGACTCAATAAGTTCCGCATTGAAATGGTTCATTGAATTCAACCAAATCCAATTGAGAGATTTTGGATTTGTTAGAACCAAAACATTTGACAAGATCCAATTAAATTTGAAAAGACTTGATAGGTTTCTTTAACGAGAAAACAACACTCGTGTCGCGTTGGTGAGAAGTTCCGCTGATTCAAGAAACTCTGAATTACATGTGCAGTGAATTTCTAGCATGAAGCTGAAACTAGCAGCCGATTGTTGTAACTTTTGATTAAAGGTGATTGAAGCTTTTTTTTTTTTATCGATTGAGCAGCGCATGAATTCCACTTTGTAGAAAACGATATCTCAATTCTAAGAGACAAACGCTGCGGGTAACGATATAAAATTGAGTATTCATTTAGAATGAATAATTGACTTCCTAATAGGATCATTCATGTTACTATCCACTTTATGAACCACTGATGATGTTTGGTTCTCATTCTAAATGAAAAAAAACAAATGAAGGATCAATCCCCTTCTGTAAATTTCAACTCTCGGTGGCACGGATCAAACTTATTACAACTCTCTCCACTCCACTAAGTGTCAGAAGTGAGACTGTCCGCTTCGAGTGGAATTTTCACTCGTTTCGAGTGACCTCTCACTCTTTTAAAGTGAAAAATTCACTCTAGCGTCGAAGTGGTTGTGAATTTCTAACCTCAAACCTTAGAATATCACTGTAAAAGAGTGGAAATTTCACTCGAAAATTCGACAGGCTCACTTCTGGCTGGCTAAAGAGTGAAATCTCACTCCAAAGATTTTAGAGAGAAAGAACTAATGTTTTCCTCACATCATTTTTTCGTAGGAAGGAAACGTTGTCAGGGGGAGCACACGAAAAAAGTATGTTGTGGAAGCTCGAATCGTTTATAAAAACGAAACGAGGATTAAAACTTACAGAATCCAATAAATCATCGTTGCATTGAAAGAATTAGCTTGTAAAAATGACCGTGGAATTCCAGTACTCGAAAGACAAGTAAAAATTCTTCAAAAAATTACTGTGCAGCCTGTGAAAATGAGTGAGTTTTTCAAGACTCGAAAATGATATTTTCGATAAATTTTTCAAAATTCACAGTAACATTTTCAAAAATTCCTACTTGTCCCTCGATCACTGGAATTTCGCGGTAATTTTTCAAATAAAATTTTCTGGACACATCGTTCACAACATTTACTAAAAGATTTTTCACTCTTTAATCAGTAAACTGATTAACTGTTTTACCTCCGTGTATATGGTCATATATAAATCATTCTAGTGATACACGTTATCTCACGATATCGATATTTTTTATAAAAACATTGTCGAGTTTATATTGCATTTTGTAAATGATTGATAAAAACTCTATAAAAATTTTATATAAATTATCAGTATCGTGAAATATCGTGTACCACTAGATTATATATGACTTATATACGTGTTATATACGATGATTCCACGTATTTTCATCTGTGGATTATGTAGGTATTATGTATGAATTACATGGGTCATACCTAAGCATATTTCTGCTACGGTTCGTCATCCACGTAATATTGCTTCCACAATGTTGTCCCTGGAATCGGTGATGAACCATATAGAAAACGATAGAATTTTATCGTTCATGATCCAATCAGAGTCGTGAGTGGAATAATTCTCCGAAAATCAACAAAATCGGGAACAGGGGAACAAATTAGCCATGAGAAAGTGACAAATTCCCATTGATTGTGCCAATATGGGGTTGTTGTAACGGAACGGAGTACGAGAAAAGAACATTTGTGTTTTATACACTGTTAGAAAAATCTGTCTTAAACTTAACAATAATAAAATGTTTATGTAAAAAACTTCATAATATGAAGTGTAATTTGTGCACCTCGACCTATCCAATTAGAACGAAGTACTCTTTTGTCTATGTAAATATTTTTCAATTCATTCTCAACAAATTAGAATTCAATCAACTTCGTGCTCTGAATGTGAATGAAAAACAAAAAAAAAACAACATACCAAGGATTATATTGTACGATCACGATATAAAATACCAAAGAAAGATGTTATGTGAAATTGTTTGCAAACAACTGCATCGTATCAGATATCTTTTGATGCAAAAATCCAATGGAATAAATAAACATAGAACTAAGAATGCATAATTTATTTAAATTCAGATTTCTTTAAAAACAATTCCCAGATCGATCGTTTTGATCTGATTCGCCTTTGGGTAATAAAAATTCTATTCGTCTCTAAATGAATTCAAAACAGCAGTTCACTTCGTGCGTTTATTGTCAGTGAGAGATGTATTATTGCGTCATCGGAATTTTTCGTATCACGCGGTTGATGTTTCAATATTTGCGAATACATCGGAGGATTATCCGTGTACAAATTTTCAAGTGGATTGCGCGTGGAATTCTATGCAGAGCGTATTCCTTTGTTACTCGTTACGGAACTAATATTTCCATTTTTCGTCAATTTGAAGCTCAGCGGACAGAAATTCTGCACACTGTAAAAAATGTGAAGAATTTTTCTTCACACCGTTGATGGATTTCGTCCTCTCATCGTCCACCACTTTGAGGAATTATCTTGTTTTTTGGTTGTTGTATTCTCCACGGATGAAGGAAAAGTCCGCCAAATTATGGTGAAAAATTCCCCATCTGTGGAGGAACTTTGCTGCCACCATTTTTTGGGGGAAAGTTCCACAATGATTTTTTACAATGCAGTTTCTGCTATGGTATTCGAAGTAGATCTCTCAGAGTGAATTTTTCTATTAGTACGTGCAATTTTATACTATACATACTGTGATCAAAAAGTAAGGTGAAATTGTCATTTAAAACACCTGGGCAATAGGGAGGCAGGTAAATTCTTTTTCCTAGGTTAGTAGGATTGTCTACACTGTAAAAAATATCTTTTGTAAATTACCCATATCTGATGAACAACTAATCCATATATGAACTGGAAATTCAGAATTTTCCGTGAAAGCACTGCATTCAGTGTAGGGGGAATAAATTTTTATTGTAAGTCTTACACTCAACGTAGAAGAAATAAATTCCTTTTTGGAAGAGTCTCACGCTCAGTGTAGGAATATTACACAAGTTTGTAGATTGCTCACATTCAATGTAGGTAATAAAATTTGCTACACTGAGCCCCAACAATATACAAACTTGTGTAATATTCCTACTCTGAGTATGAGACTTTTCCAAAAAGAAATTTATTTCTCCTACGTTGAGTGTAAGACTTTTACAATAAAAATTCACTCCTTCTACACTGAATGTAGTGCTTTCAAAGAAAATTCTGATTTTCCAATTCATATATGGATTAGTTGTTCATCAGATATAGGTTATTTACAAAAGATATTTTTTATAGTGTATAGCATTTGCCAAGCGTCTTTTTGTCAAAAGGAAAAGTGAATTTTTCAATTTTTACAATGGGTGATTTTGTTGAGCAAAGAACTTGCATCAAATTTTGTTTGCGGAACGAATATTCTTGTGCGGACAGGTTGAAAATGTTGCGGAAGGCCTTTGGTGATCAAACTATGGCACAAAAAAACGTTTATAAGTGGTACAACGAGTTCAAAGCGGGCCGAGAACCGCGCTTTGGACGACCATCAACGTCTACCGACGAGGGCCACGTCCAAAATATCAAAGATTTGGTACTTAAAAATCGTCGACTGACAATTAGAGACCTCGCTGATAGTGTTGGAATATCATTTGGCTCAGCCCAAACCATTTTGAAGGATGCTTTGTGTCTTAAACGCGTCAAGTCTCGATTGGTGCCAGAATCGCTCAATTTTTTTGGAAAAGAAGCGTCGCGTTGATGTGTGTAAAACTTTGCTGTCTGATTATCAGGACCACTTGAAATGCATCATTACTGGAGACGAGACTTGGATTTACGCATACAACCCTGAAACCACCGACCAATCCAGCGAATATTGTGCAAAAGGTGAAGCAAGATCGAAAAGACCATGGCAAAGTCGATCGAAAATCAAGGTTATGTTGACAGTTTTCTTTGATTATCGTGGTGTGGTGCACTATGAATTCCTTCCACCGGGCCAAACTGTCAACAAAGAATATTATTTGAGCGTTATTCGTCAGAAACGGTCGAAATTATGGACGAACAACTTTTGGTTCCTTCATCACGATAATGCACTGGCTTACACTGCATTGGTTCTCCGCGACTTTTTTGCCAAAACCTCGATTCATATCGTCCCGCAACCACCGTATTTGTCTGATTTGACTCCGTGCGATTTCTGGCTATTCAGCAAACTCAAAAGGCCAATGCAGGGACGCCGTTTTGACACGATTGAAGAGATAAAAACCGAATCGAAGGTCTTGAAGGTTATACCGAAAAAAGACTATTCCGACTGTTTCGAGGACTGGAAAAAGCGTTGGCAAAAGTGCGTTTTATCGGACGGGGGTGAAATTGATTTGGAAGAATAAATAAAGAATTTACATTTTATAAACAAATTCACCTTACTTTTTGATCACAGTAGTACTTTTCTCATTCCAGCTTTTCCAGAGTGATTGGAGAACATTGAAGTCTGTCAAAACTGATCAGAAGCTTTGGCCCAATATTAGGAATTATGAACGGGTTTCGTCTCGAAGACCTCACACAGGGTTATGTGAAATATGATTCACATCTGGATGGTCTATGTAAAAGTAGTTTATTTGCCTTGGGATAAAAGTTCATATAAAACACCATGTAGGAGAAAATTCCACCGTGATGATGTTCTTATTTCGTGATTGCGTGATATCTTCCAGACTTACCTTCCTGTTCAGTTTTTTTACAGACAAGATTTTGTCTCCTTTGTGTAATTCATGTTGAACATTGAAAAGAAAGCCCCCATGTCCCAATCAGTAATTGAATTTATAATAAAATTTATTTATATCAATATAATTCAAGGTTTTGAAATTCGACAAATCAGTGTAATGAAATATACGTAGCCACGTCATATAAAAAGAGTCATTTAAAACAATAATCATGACGATACAAGGAATTTAAGGAGTAAAGTCAATATTTCAAAAATAGATTGGAAACAAAGTTTATACGCGTGTGGTATTGAATTGGTTCTGCCACGCGACTGGGACAAAGTGAATATACAAAGACCGGTCCGGAAACTAAATGCTTATATTAGATTGTCAAACATTTCAGAGATCCTTTCTTCTCCGAACTCTGCGGTGTGCCTAACAGTCGTTGTCGATTTATTTTCCACGAACGTGATGAGTGTATCACGTTAAGTTCTTCATGGTTTTGAAATGCGTTATATATGGTCCCACACAAATCCAATATACACACACATCGACACTTAATTAATGACCAGACGTGGACGTTTTTCCTGTTTTATGTCAACAAATACCTTAAAATCTCTTATGTGAATTATTCATTACGATGATGAATTTCTTTTTCATCTCTATAATATATATTTATCGAATTTTAAGGGGAAATCCACGAAATTATAATTCAGGTGCGAATACGTTAGAACTTTCGTCTTGAAAAATATTGATATCCTTCCAGTGTAGAACACTGGAAAATCTTGTAAGACACTTTTCCAAGTGATTGAGTCATAAGATTAGTTTCTCTGCATTCTTCCCGATGACAACCGTAAAATGCATAGTTGAAATATTTCTTTGAACCTTACTCCCTGTATCGATGACGTCACCTCGGTATAGTATGGCTTTTGGCTTTGGGAGATAATAACCATGAGAAAAAATGTACAGAGCAGACAAAGTGGTAGGTCAAACGAGAGGAGCAGAACTGCAGAAGAGAGGGAAGGGGCTTCACAGCGTGTGTCTAACCATTTACTACCTGTGTGGTCTATTCCGAAGGCCCAAGCTTCTTTTTTTCTCCTTTCGTCGGTCCTCTTTCTCTCCTCTCTTATTCTTTCTTTTCTTTTCCCACATGTTCAAACACGATTAGTGCTTTTTTGTGTCTCTTTTAAGAATATATGCTGCTTTCAATAACTTTTGATTCGATACTCATGCCGATAATTGTTTTGGGATGAAACAAACAAGCTGCAACCATGATGAAATTATTATGCATGTGATCTGCTATAATTCGGATATATAGCAATTTCGCGGCGGCGGGAAGGAAGGAATTTGTGGGCGAGTTAATGTTTCTTTTCCACGTATTTCGCCGAGTATTCTGTAGGCGATGTAAAGACGAATTTAAAAACTCTTGGATGTATAATTGAGGGTTAATCTAGTGTTCTTTCGAACATGATCCTTTTTTAAATTACATCATTAGAATCTCGTGTGATGTTAACAGCTTTGGGTATCGAGGCTTCTCGTTCTTATCAGCACCTTGTTTTGACGTTTCATTCAAACGATGATAATTGTTGTTAATGTCGAGTTATGGGACTTTCACCCATCTCAGTTTCCCCAAAACCTCATTGTCGCTGTGATTCCAAGCGAATGAATCATTCAAGGATGTGCTGTCCACAATTCATAGCAGAATCCATTCACTCCATTTCGTATCAGTTTGGACATCTTCCTTTGAAGAACACTGTATCTACCGAAATTCATCTCAACCAGCATTTAGGATTCAGTTTTCTCATGAATGAGTCAGTAGGAAGATGTGCACGTTAGGGAACTGATAGACTTTCACTGTAAAAACTGCTTAGCTCCCGTGACCGAAGATTCAGTGGAATACGACATCGAATGGAAAACAACGTAGCTATCTTAATGAAATTTTAATTCCTCCAACTGAATATTGTTGTTAACCCTTTCAGGACCGCTGGCACATATTCGTGACATGAGTTTCGAAATTTTTCATGACAAATGTATTCGGTAAAGGTCTTTTCATTGTGGTTTATCTCAAAGAAAGAGGTCCCAGTATGCACTATGATTTTTCTCGCTGAGAAAATATATGTTTGAATAGAAAAAAAACTGAATAAATTCATCAAGTTTTGAGAATCATCATTTTATTCATATTTTTTTTTTAGTAAAATACTAATATGACTAATATGATACTATATGTTCTTCTCAAAAGGACCCAGAAGGAACAATTCAAATATATCCTTGCACTTTTCAATTTCAGTAACAATATATGACAGACATTTTTTGTGTTCACCTTGCAAAATTGAGGGCGAAACCTCTTTTCAGGACGACAGCCCTAAATACGTACTGTACTGTATCTGATAAAATACAGGAGCTTGTAGATTAAGAAAATTTGCATTCTCCTCCTCTACGAACAGCCGTTATCTTATAGCAACTCAATTTTTATATTGGATATTTTTGGTCAAGATTTTTCTCAGTGTGGTTCTCATAAAAACGAATTTTCCAGTCGAACCCTGTGATGAAAAAAATTCAAACATTATTAGCCAAGAACCAGCCAGGGGAAGAGTTGAATTGAATATTAAACAGCTAAATTTTGTATTCTCTTCGAATGAACTGTTTCATTTACATTTCAGGCAGCTACACTGAGAACCCAATTTCTGAAACTTGAAGAAAACTCCTTTGCCCTCATTCTAATAAATCTTGTCTCCAATGGAAAAATTTTTTCATTGAATTGATATCACATTCTTCGGATTCAAGGAGGAATATGTTTTCAATTTGATGAAAACTTTTTCCATCTCACTGAATTTTTTTCCATTGAAAAAAACAATTTATTAAAATGAGGGCAAAGAAAAGTTTTCTTCAGTCTAAGAAATTGAAGGCTCAGTGTGAATTTCTATTTGCATCACCTAAACTTTAGCTGAAACAATTATATTTTAGTTGCGGTCTCCTCTGTTCCTGGGAATTTTTCAAGTTTGAAGAAATTTGCTGGGAAGTGTTTATTGGGATTTGTTCACAGGGATATTAAGTCAGAATTGATAAGACATTTTTCGATGGATTCTAATGAATTATAGAAAGAAATTTAGTTCCAAATCCCAAGTAAATAATTGTCACACGATATATTTTCCAAAATGTTCTGCAGCCGTTGACGTTTCGAGTCGATTCGACCCCTTTTCAAGATACAAAAAAGGGAGAAAATCGTAGAGTAGAGAAATCATTATTGTGGTGAGTGGAACTTGGGATTTGGAACTAAATTTCTTTCTACCCTTGAATCAACGAATTCCTATACCAAGTACGCCCCAACCAAGTCTAATCAATCATACGCACGCTGGAAATTTTCATTTGTTTTATATGAATAACTGTTAGATGTTGACATTTTGTTGGAATCCAACAAATAATATACATAAAAACATGAAAGTTTCCGGCGTGCATAATCAAGCAGAATCTATCAAAAAGGTTATATTCAGTTTATTATAACATAATACATTTTGATAAAATGTCAGAATTTGACAGAGTATGTTGGATTCATTCTTTTGAAATGCATAATTCATTCCCAGATTTTATTGAACCGTACATGCGAAAAGTCTATTGAATCAACATAGCATCTGAAATTGGGCAATGCTCTAAAAAAAATTCAATAAACATTTCGTGTCTTGCGATATCTTTTAGACAAGTTCAAAATGCCTTATGCAACAATTTCAGATGTCTTGAACTCTTCTTACGTTTAAAAGATATCTACGAAGATGTCTTGGAATACATGTTTTAGAAATCTTTTGGATATCTTTTAGACATAAGAAGAGTTCGAAACATCTAAAAGACGTCTGAAATTGTTGCATAAGACATCTTGAACTTAAAGTGTTTGTTGGGAAGTCGATTAGATATCTAAAAGAATATCTTAAACGACGCATTTAGGTAACTCGAACATTGAAATTCATCTTTTAGATTTTCCGGTTGAAAATTCCCGGATACACAGGATGGTGAAATCCTGTCGACAAGTCGAGTCTTTAACAGGCCCATGTTATCCTTCGAAGTCCCATTCGGTATTCCTTAGGTTTTTGCCCGGGAGACCACCCGGGTCCCAGGTTGACAGAGGTTCCGAACGGGAACCCGAGCGGTCTCAGGCAAAAACCTGACGAGTTGTAGGCGGTACTTTGCTGCGAGTGACAGCAATCGGTTGCAAAACAAATGAAAATACGCCTGGATAATGAGGATTAGCGCGATCACAGTGATGAGTATTGTAATGAAATTCGTCAATGCTGACTGTTGGACAGTAATGAGGACTGGGAAATGCAGTACTGCATGGAATGAATTTGAGTTTCAATGTATTTTTCTATAACCATTGCTGTTTTCTCTTTTTCATGATATTATTTAATCAGACACTTCCTAAATGATATTATATTGGCAAATTTGTCCCGTACGTGCTAGCAAAACAGTAATTCATAATGTACCTTTTCTCTGCACGTAACACGGATCCTGGGTGAGAATTCGACTACATTTTGTCGAGATGCAATAATTTATGCACCTATCGCATGACAAAATATAACATTTTCTGATAATGTATGTCAAATCCATTCCGCATATTAAGGAAATTGAATTTTCATAATTGTCCGTCAGAATATAATATAGTTTTCACAAATATCATATTACAAGATAGGGCCAGTACACCAGTGAATAAACGATTAAGCATTCGTCGCTATAAACTGCTACTTTTTTCAAATAAAATTAATAAAATCACTTATTTTTGTGTTTTATATGAATCAAGAAAGCTTTCAGTATCATAAATTCCTTTGAATACCCATGGATCCGTTCTTAGCTCCAGAGATATTCATGAAAATATGTAGATTTTTTCAATTCACCAGTGAATGAACAGCTTGAAAAGTGCATATTGTGAAACTCTGAAGGGATAATTTATTGTATAACAAATATCAATATCTCTTATACTAACATTTTCTTGGGTTAAATTAGATTCAAATTATTTTTTAATACATTTTATGGACAGTGTTGATTCACCGGTGCCCGTTCATTCAGTGCTGCACTCACCTAATTTAGGACATAGAATTTTCGTATTCATTATTGTTTAAAATATGATCCGATTTAAGGAATGACTGTGTAACAAAATGTAAACCTTTTTTACCCCTTGAACTTACATGGGTGGGCATCCAATACATCGAATGCTTATTGCAAGGAATGCTCATTGTACTCGTTGATTCATATTCTGAACGCCGATAGACCGAAGTTCATTATGCCGAAAGCAAGCGGATCAGTCATTCTTATAGAATCCACAAGAAAATTGACGTTTCTATCCAATCAGATACATTCGGCATAATAATCTTTCGGCTCATCAGCGTTCGGAATATACATCTTCGGTACAATGAGAAAGAAGCAAGAAGAATTGGGTGTATTGGAGGCTCACCTCTTTCAAGGACTTGCCCGAGCAAGCGTTATATCGGCACTCGCTAGGTCCTCACTAGCCTTTGGTTAGATTCTCGTAAGGGCCTACACTGAGAAAAAGGGTTTAGTTGAATATTAGACAGCTGGGTAATCTAGTCATTCTGAATAAAAATTTAGTTGTGCCAAATAAATTTCATTTTTCCACAGCTAAATTTAATAATTGCCTTGAATAAATTGTTATATTCATATTTCAGACAACTAGACTTTCATTGACGCCAGCTAAACTTTAGCTGGGACAGCAGCTAGGTACTTTTCTTTCAGTGTAGACAGTTCCATGAATGGCGTTGCTGGGGTGTGGATTTGAGGAGGATGGTTTCTAACAATAGGTTGACACTTTTATTGACTTCAACGAGAAGAGTTTTATCCTGAATCGGTGGATCATTGTCTTCTAACTTGACGGGAAAGAAGGTTCTCGAGTCACACTGGGAAAAATATTTATTTGTAGAAATTAAATATTCAGTTAGATGCGAAAACTAATTACTTGTGGCGAATAAGTTGTTTATTTAGAAGACCAATTCATTTGAGGCAAGCATTCCATTATTTGATTCGATTAAATATTCCATTGATCTTAAGAAATATTTTATGGAGAGAGGACAAACAAACTATTCAATTGGTTCGAAAAAATTTTTTTTCCAGTGCACGCCCAGACAGGGTTAAGTCCCCATTTGAGTCCCGTGCGAGACCCTGGTGGGTCCGGTCCCTAGTAGAAATATCACAAGTTCTTCCTCATGACTCATGAGTTATTCGCAGGGAAAAACTCATTAAAATAAAACTAGTGAACAACTAATGATTCACTTGTGAATCTTATCTGACTAGTGATGTTTGGATAAAACTTGTGAATTCTTGCAAGGTTAATTACTAAGATTCCAAACATTACTAAGATTATATTTATACATTATTAACTAAAATCATTAATAAGCAGTTTTATTTATCAGATCATTGAATTCGCCAAATATTTATTAGATTTAGTTTTGGATTAATGAATTTTTCTGGATGACTGGTAAAAAAATGTTTCATGCATGTGTACTAAAAAAAATAATTAATCAAATTGGAAACATGTTTCTTTATTCTGAAAATAGAATCCTCTCCAGACAGTGTTCTTTTGAGGCAAGAAAACAATGTTGCTACCAGAAAACGAAATTCTCGAATGAAAAAATTCTCTGAGTTGAAGCAAATTTGTTCAAACTAAGAACATATTTGAATCAATTAGAAATTCAATAATAAGTTTTTATTTTTACCCTAATCATTCTGACAAGTGTCATGTTCGTTTCTAATAAGTTTCTCGTTAGATAATGATGACTGTTTCACTAGTTTTGATAAATTGAATTTAGTTAGTTGGAGTGTTACATTCTAGGGATTGCCCTGTAAGTTTTCTTCACTGGTGCCTCATGAGTAGAAGAGATAAACTCGTAAGTGCCTCATTGTTCACTAGCGAAAATTTCTACCAGGGGTGTATGATTTGGGGTAGACCAGTTCAGGATACATACACGGAGAAAAAGGTATCTTGAAAAATACCATAATTTATGGATTTTTGGCGTTGGTCTGGCCCGAGTCAAAATATTTACGTGAAGATACCTCTAAAAGTACCATAAAGGCTGGGACTTTTATGAGGAAGGTACCATACTTCTGTATAAAAGTCCAAGAAGTTATGGGACTTTTAGAGGTTCGTTCAAGTGAATATTTTGACTCGGGTCAGACCAATGCCAAAAATCCATAAATTATGGTATTTTTCAAGATATCTGTTTTCTCAGTGTATATGTCGATTGTCTGGAGCCCGAATGGGTTCTTGCATGGGATCTGGATGGAATTAGTGTGTAATCCGGTAGACTTGGACTCATCCATTCACTAGACCAGACCAGCACAGGACCCATGTGATTCTGCTTTGGTATCAAGTAGGAACTTTCAACAGTTCAATTGGAAATTGGACAGGATTAAAAAATATTCATGCGGATTCAGATTCTCGCCCGAGACTACTTGGATTCTTACCTATAGGACCCGCGTTCCCTTTCAGGCGCATGCATGCACGGAAAAAATTAGTGATCCAAATTTTCGTTGACTAGTATGTCACTTTTGGACGGAGCACAAACTCGAGAAGAATTTTTGCACTGCACTGAGAACCCGACTTCTTAGATTTAAAGAAATGTTCTTCGTCCTCATTCTGATAAATCTTGTTTTCAATGGAAAAGATAGTTCATTCCAATGAGAAAATTTTTCATTGAATTGAAATTATATTCTTCAAATTCAAGAAGGAATATATTCCTGTCTCAATTTGAAGGTTCTTTGTTTCAATCTGATGAAAAATGTTTCCATTGAAAAAAATATTTATTAGAATGAGGGCAAAGAAAATTTTCTTTCAATCTAAAAAATGGGGTTCTCAGTGTGGATTTTAATAATTCGTTCACTTTGTCCATTGTTTTACCAATGGAGTTCATTTTTCATTTTGATCGTCAAAAAAATAGAAAGGGTCAACGAATTATTAAAATCCAGTGTACGAATTCTCCTTGAATTTCTGCTGAGTCCCGAAGTGGCACACTAGTCAAGGAAAATTTGGTTCACTAATTTTTTCCGTGTGGGACCATTCGGGTTCTAATCCAGGATCCGTGGATCGGATCCAGGAGTACGGGTTACGTAGTGATCCTGGATCAGAATCCCGTCCATCCGGGAATTTTCATTCACAAGGGTTCGACATTCCCGAACCTCCGGGTGAGTTCAATAAGGAACCCTGGTGATTCGGTGTGGGACCCCACACAGAGACAAAGTATTTCTTTGAATCGAAGAAATTGTTATTCGAATAAGTCGAAATTCGTTTGTATCAAAAAAACATTTATTTTTGTGGAAGAAATATTTATTTGGATCTATTCTAACAATTCCTTAGATTCAAAGAAATATATTTTTCTGTGCAGTTGATTTAGTAAAGAGCCACGTTGGTACAGTGTAGGACTCTAGTAGATCCAACCTATAGGTCCTGGATTCGATCAGGATATACTAATATTCTGTATATCCCGATTGGATGTGATGTGAGACCCGGATGGACCAGTTCTGGATACATGATAACCGTTGATGGGGATCTTTCAAAAGAATCGATCATTTTTTATATAAAAATATATATAATTTTTATGAATCAAAATTCGATACTTTTCATATACAAAGAGGATCGATCTCTTTCAAGGATCCCCATCACTAATGAGAAATCATTTTTTCCCTCTGTGGTATCAGTGCAGGACCCACATAGTCGCATGCGAGTCCTGCCCGGCGACAAACAAGTGTTTCACGCAGGAATTCCTGTTTTCTATCCTAATGGAATGAATTGAACGATGAATTGTATCTTAAAAAACTTCGTGTATTCGAATTGAAACAAAAAACTCCTTATTATAACAAAATGCTATAGAAAATTGAATTTTGAAATCACAAACTGAATAAATTTACTATCCAATTGATGAGTGCATCGTCCACTACCTGTCACTCATCAGTCGATTATATTCAGCCTCAAAATTCGACGTCGTAGATCATTTTGTCGATAATACTTCTTTTTTACCGTATTTGTAATTTTTGTTTCTTCCGAACAGCATTATCATGAAAACGAACTTCGATTATATTAATTATATAAAAACGATTGAAACCCGCTCCTCTCCGTTGGAGTAATGGTGAAATGAATATAATAAAAGTTTTGAAAGCGTCAATACTCGTCCCGTATTCTTCTTTCCAATAAAAACAACATTGATATTTCATACTTCTTCTTTATTTTCTTTTCGTATTCTGTTGCCAATTAGCATGGTAATCAGTGTCTCAAATTCTGTTCGATATAGAACAAACATAACGATGATTTATAAAACAGAAGATCGCTTTATCGCTGGAATCCAACAGTTTTCTAGAAGGATTTTAAAAACGAGCGGTATTAAATTATTAACATAAATTGAAATGTAAATTCCTCGGTGTGCAGTAAAAAAGAAATTCTCGAGAATCTTGGTTGTTTCCAAAAACTCTCGATCTGCCCAAACCGAATAGGAATATTCAAGTTTGTTAGATTTGAATTATTAACAAAGCACGTGTGTTTTGTCATTAACTTGGAATGTATTTGTTTACATTATCGAACTCCTTCTCGTTCGAGTAGCATTTTACAAGGATCGTGGTCATTTTATCATACAATTTATATCGCACAGTTTTATATTACTGTGCCATTCACGTGTTAAAACTGGTTACACCGAGAAGAAAAAATACATCTTTTTTCATCTTTATTAAAAAATTTTGTTTCAGGTATTTCTAATATCTTGTTCGGAATGTTCATTGTTCTCTTGTTATACGAGATGATGAACGATTATGTATTCCAAATGTATTCCTTTTGGAATGAAAATCAAATTTACGAGTAGTCTTTCGTGGGGATTATTCATCTATGAAACGTTGAGATTCTTCCTGAATCAAACGACGACGACGATGATGATGATGATGATGCTGGTCAAAAATTATATAATCATGCATGTTTTGTAAGGAGGAAAAGAAGAGTATTGAAATCATATTCAAGAAACGTGATCAAAATGAGACACGCAAAATTGTATGCATAACTTAATAACACCGTAGTAGCATCAGAAATGAGGAAAAGCAGGTGTTTTCATAGGGACCGCATTTATTGAAATTAGCATACGTTAATGATCACCTTATTTATTACGCTATGAGCATTTAGTTTTTTTCCCTTGTGAATTTTATTAATAGTTCCAATGTGTATTGCGAAGTCAATTCATAGTATATAATTATTTTCTCACCTTATAATCAAATTACACGGACACCAGCGACGTATATCATTCAACTTCTTGGATTTGAATTTTCAAAATCAACACCTTTGGAAATCTCTAACGATTTCGTAACTCCAAAATTCGAGTCAAGTCTCGATCCGTCTATTTATATTCGATATAAAATAAAATTCTTTTCGGGGACGATTTAATGCATTATCGGAATAAAACATTTATATTTATGAAACCGGTTCAAAGTTGAAGTTGAAGAACATGTGAAATGTAATTACACACTCCACGGAGAAGAAGATATAAATTCGTGACAAGCTATATAAGATTCTCGCGTATAAATTTTTAACCTTTATGGGTCTGGCAATAAAAACATAGGGTGGGTATTGCGCCGGTAATTTGTATTTTTTTGAACGAAGTAGTAAACTTGAGGAAAATATAAGCAAGAGTGTAGATTCAAAAAGGGATAACTTTCCCTTTATTCGAAGTTAAAATTCTTTGAGTGTGAACAAAACACATCGTCAATTGTTATAATTTATTTTATTTTTAACTTCGCGTAAATCAACGAAACAGTTCTCAACAATTTTCTTTAATAATAACGATTTCTGTTCGTACATATAATTTTAACAAACGCGGTTAATGATGATTATTGACACAATGTTGTCTCGTATGATACTTGGGATTCTTATTTGGATTATCATTGATGCGATATTTCTTAATATTATGATGAAAAAACTTGATGTCTTTACGAAGGAATTCATTTGAATTTCAAATCCAACTAATGCTGAGCTGTTATTGAAACACTTTTCCGCTACTGTATATTCTAAAAACAATACTGAATTTCATCGAATCGAGATACATATTCATGCGGAAACTATACACACACGTGAATAGAATCGATGGAAAATATATTTCTGTGAATTTGAACAAACTGTAGCTGTTCTTTTTAACAAGAATTTTAATAAATTCTGATTTCTGTTTTTTCCTAGGAGGGGCACAGAAGGTCTACGTGACTGGACGAAGCCATATCGCCACACAATGCGCATTTTGCTGCTGCCAAGGAGGTTGTTGCTGTTGTTGATAGCAGCAGCAGCATACGGGAATGCTTTTAATGCGAGCACCGATGCAAATGAAGATAAATTGCATCTAAGTTCAAAGAGCCAAGGAAGAGGAGGAGGTGGACAACAGCGGCACCTTACCGAAGATCGCGGACAAGTAATTGCTGGAATGGAGGCTAGCCTCCTTTCGCTTTTGGGTCTTAATAAGAGGCCAAGACCTGCTCAGGGTGGTCCTACCTACATTCCAGAATCCCTGAAGAAACTTTACTTGCGTCAAAATCACATTGGCATCGCGGATATTGCGAAACCTGGACTTCATACGCGATCCGCAAATACCGTCCGATTATTTGCACATATCGGTTGGTGATTTTATGTTACTTATATCGAATTTAAAGTTCTATCAATATTTGAGGAAACATTTCAAATCTGGTTATTGTTCTCTCAAAACTGTTATATAACATACAAATTCAGATGAGACGATGATGAGAAGATAATTGTTGGAATGAAGTTGTTGTCTTCTGTTGTACTGTATCGTTCGTAGTAAATTTTCCGTACTTGCTTCTCTGTCTTTTACCCGCTGTGGTTGTCGTAATGACGAAGTAGAGAAAGTGGAATGTTGGAACGCGTGGGATACAGTAGAATCAAATTTCATCGAACGGTTATCCATCGTTTGATTCATCATTTCAATGATTATTATCATCATTGCAAAATTCCCCTACACTACGAACAATGTGTATGAGAAATATAATAATTGTCGTATACGCTAATCACGATGGTATCATTTGTTTTGTTTCAGAGAGCGACGTGGATAACAAATTCCAAAGCCCAAATCGATTCCGTTTGTCGTTTGATTTGAACAGCATCCAGGATGACGAAACCTTACACGCGGCCGAGTTGAGTCTTTCGCGGATAGCGATATCTACGGACAACGCGAAAACGCAAGGAAATAACAAGAATCAAACAGCAAAGAAATCAAAACTCGTACGAATATTAGTTTACGATATAGTGCGCCCGGGTGTAAAAGGCCGCAGCAAACCGATCTTGAGATTGATCGATAGCAAAGTCATAGATTTAAGGAAAAACGCAAATATTAATTTGGATGTTTATCCAGCTGTGAAGAGATGGCTGGAAGGTGCGAAGACGAAACGATTGTCGGACGAAGATAACAATGAGATACCGAGAAGAAGAAAGAAACGTTCAGTTCCGAGGGAATACGAAAATCATGGACTTTTGATAGAACTCAAAGGTGATGAGATCGTGAGAAAGGCGGAACACGTGAGATTTAGACGGAGCGTTGACGAGCAGAGCGATTCCTGGGCTACGAACAAACCGATGCTTTTCACGTACACCGACGATGGCAAGCGCAAAATGGCCTCGGCGAATCAAATAATGGATCGCCGTGCCCGGCGTGCCGCTTTGAGAAAAAATAGAAGAAAGGACGGTAGAGAAAATTGTCGCCGACATCCTCTGTACGTTGATTTTGCGGATGTTGGTTGGAACGATTGGATCGTTGCACCGCCTGGATACGACGCCTTCTACTGTCATGGAGATTGTCCATTTCCTCTCGCTGATCATTTGAACTCCACGAATCATGCGATCGTACAAAACTTGGTGTATTCCACGAATCCCAGCATGGTGCCAAAAGCGTGTTGCGTACCCACCGCGTTGAGTTCGATTTCCATGTTGTATCTTGACGAAGAGAACAAAGTAGTCCTCAAGAACTATCAGGACATGGCAGTATTAGGATGTGGTTGTCGTTAGTTGAACTGTATCTAAATTATTTCAAATCTGCCGATTTTCATTTGAATTAGGTACTGATGCGATTGGCCAATCACAAACAATCGGAAGACTGGATTTTTATTTGAATTCATCCTACGAGGAATGGATCGTGAACAACGAAAGGAGATTGATTGCTCCGTAGTGCGTTCTCGCGCGAGCAGTTTTTGAATAGATAAAGTTACATCGAACGGACGTTGTCCTTGACGTTGTTGTATTCAAATAAGAACAGATTTTGGTGGAAAGGCTGATGTTGAAAATCCCTAGAGTACGTCGAAGTCATTTGAACGGATGAATGGATGGATGGATGTGGTTGTCTTTGATTAAAGGAAATTATAAGGGGGAACCTAGCCGGACTCGAGACATCGTCATTATAAGGTACTTTAGGCCTTGTATGTATCTTGTATACCGCATTCGATTCGAGTGAATCAATGTATCTCGAGATGTACGGAAGAATTACGTGGGAGTACAGTGATGATACCCTTCAAAAGAACTAATAATACCAATTCCGTAAATTCTCTAGATCAAAATCTATAAGTCATTGAGCATTTATAATTAAGTTTTGACGTGATAAATGATTACGTTCAATCAGGTGAAATTTGAAACAGGTCGTGGTTCAATATCGTCGGGCATTTGAAAATTCTTGAAAACGAACATACATGTATATAGAATAAAATCAAAGGGACTGCCATGAATTTAGTCAAAAACTTAGTAAGTATAATAAGGATTACTAAGTAACCTCGGAAAGATTTCAACTTCTTAACGATTAACAAACATCGGATTTACATCGCGTATTAGGGGAAAATAAGTTTAAATGGATTACTGGAACGAGTACGTACGTGCATACGTACAAGTACTCCTACTATAACTTTATTACTACATCCTCCCTGACTTATGAGCGAGCGAATGGCAAGCAAACCAAGTATTTTATTTTTTCTTGTATTATACGTATGCACACATACAAGCGTGTGTGACGCTGCTGCTTGGCACGTTCTCTATAGAATTCCAATAATCAACAAGCTCAACGAGTTATTATACGCTGAATCGCGGTGTAAATATCTCCTTGAACCAATCATACAATTTTTATTAATACGACTGCTAGAGAAACCGGTATAGATTTATTTAGCTAGCATCAACGGATGTTAAGATCACAAGATTATACGATCAAAAGTAATAAATCTTTTTTCCTCCAAATGTTACAATTTTTTCAAATTTATACAATTGTAATTTCAACGAGAATTATTATTCCTCGAAAAAGTCTTTCGAGAAAGGTTTCACGGGTGATATCGCAATCGAAAGATGTGGTAGACAATGTTTTTTATTCGCGTTCAATATTATGTTACGACTAGTTTGTTGGTTTGTCTTTTTTTCAAATTAGAATGAAAGTTTTTCTTTAATTTCACGATTCGGTCGAATCAAACGAAGAATCAAATAAAAAAAACTTTTTTAATTTCGTTGAACCCTTATCTTAGTTGTCAAACCGAATGATAGTTGATATCTTGTTCTTCGTTGTTACAGCGTTATCGTTATAAAAAGGGTTGAAGCTGAATTTATACATAGAAAAGAAAAAAAACTTGCAAAACTTCTATTCTCCGTGGTTTTTAAATGAGAAGAGGGTCGTAGGATAATTGTTATATATGACAAGTAAATTGCGCGAAGAAACTACCATGAAATTACCATTCCAAGTATTTATTTTTATTGAAAATCAAAAATCAAAATTCCCCCTCGAGCGAGGGAATGAAGTAAATATTTTAACAATTTATTTCTCATGACAAGAATGTTGTTATCGAATTTGAAAAAGATGAATGTCTCGCAAGATTATATAATAAAAATTATTACACGAGAAGATGGAGCACTTTTATGCCGAAGAACGGCTCGAATTCCAAAAAGTGACTGTATTTTATCTTGATATCGAATGAAACGATTGCGTGTAGATTTTTTCTCACGATGTGAACTGTACGAATGTGCTCCATCTTTCCCTACTCGGTTCTTTTTCTCTTTATATAAAAACTACAAGCACAATTGTGAAATATATTTGTAAGCATGTATTTCTCTCTTCTTTGATATGTTTTATTTAAAGATTGACAATACACGGCGATAGTAGAATATCGTTTTTAATAAGATTTTTAATATTCATCACTGTTAGTGTTGTATGGGAATAAACAAAACTCGATATAAAGTCGAAAAGATTACATATTTATTATGTATAAAATAAAATACGCATGAGAAATTTTGGATAATCTGAAATCTTTGGAAAAGATTTTAACAAAGTACAGCCATCACAGCTGTTTTTGCTGTCAATATATGCGTCAACGTACACGTTACGTGGATGCGAGAAGAAGCCTTTGAAGAAAAGCCTTATTTATAAACGCCATGAATCTTTGGTGAAAAATCGCGAGTTGAATCATTCGCTTCATACCAATGACGAATCGTATGCGCATTTATTTATTATGCACATGAAGAATCTTGCCCCCGAAAATAAATTGTACCTGTTTGAGGATTACTATTTATTGTTGCCAAAAGAAAACTAAGAAGCACGTGTATATTTGTACAGAAGTTTATTGTAATAGTTTATATAATGATAAAGATAATTGATCAATTATTTGATTATATAAAGGTATTTCAACATGTAAAATGTGTAAAAATAAGTGTACATGATATAGTTGTTCAGGTCTAACAGTGTAAATAAGACGTTTGTAAAGTATTTGTACATGTACATTCGATTATGTAGTTACGTCTTATATAATAATTTTACATTGTTTTACAATTTGTATACAAATCGATCGTGTAAATAGTAAATAAATTCATTATAATAATTAACAAGTTTTATTTGTAAAAATATTTCTTTGCGAAGTAGAAAGAATGTGAAGATTAACATTTTTTCCCTAATTTTTTTCCAAATAGCGGATCTACAGACCATTTTTTAAATTTGCGTAGAAAACGACAGCCGCGATTTTTATCTGAAACGAATAAACGAATCAGTTCCTTAAATTAAACATTGTTTTTCTCGACATGAATCTCAATCTAGTTGAAATTACGGATTTTTTGAAATAAATAATGAATAGTTGAAATCATATGATGATAAAAAGGTGTATGCAAAATTTGAGCAAAATCGAATCGATAGTACTCGCGTAGTTTCCTACGCGAAATTGAAAAAATGCAATTCATGGAAAAACGAGTCCAAAGTTTGCACTAAAAAAAAACGAATCAAATGTAGAAACTCTTTGAATTAAGAAAGTCATCAACAATCAATCTACGATTCTGGGACCATAAAATCAGATCTTCAACTGCTTTATACAGCTGGTTTTCATTACAAATCTCTTCTTTTCGTGCTTTGAAACTTTGCAGGGATATTTTCGAGATGTTTTTACATCATTTTATGAAAACAAAATTAATTTTTTCTTTAAGATTCTAACCACATTAAGAGACTTATTTTTATACCTTTTTAGTCAATCTTTTTGATGGGGAAGAAATTATTGGAATCAATTTAAACCGTCAGGTCATTTTATTCATATTTCAAACTATATCTCAGAACTTTTTCCAAGTATTTTTCATCGAAATTTCCAAAGTTATAAGCTATTGTTTACAGCCCTGCTTAAAGAATCTCATTGCATCGATTGATTCTTATTGATTCCGATGCAGAAAACCGATTCAAACCCATTAAAAATTGATTGTGAATGGGTTTGAATCAGTTTTTCGCATCGGAATCAATGAGATTCTTCGAGCAGGGAGAGCTCTATCGTCAAAGACCACTTTCCACGTACAATGCGCAGATCCCAAATTTCACCTGAAAACAATGAATAGTGTTTTCCCGATGGATCGAATCAATTTTTAGCTGCGAATATTGGAAACTGAAGAGTTGAGAGTTGTTTGAAAAAAAATCTCAAATGTTTTTCCAAGATTACATCCAATTAGTAGATAATTCAATGATAAATAATTATAAATGATGTGAATTATTTCACATTTCAATCCACAATTCCAGCAGTAGTCCTTGTTCTTCATAAGCATCCCTTGAGAAAAGAGTTCCAGAATTATATATAAACTATACTAAATTATACATTCTAAAAATTTGTTCAAATAGGATGATTCAATTCTATCGTCTTCTCCAAATTCTTATTTCTACCAGATGTTATAAAATCGAAGAAAACTACTACGATTGTTCCCTTGAAAGCCAAGCACCTGGGAAAAATAGAATATTCTCCTTTGTCTCAAGATGTTTTTTAAATTGATTGATTAATCGACAAATTTTAACAAAAGTTGTGCGTAAATTATTTCAACAATATTATAAGTAAATAACGGCTTTATTAATAATAGTACAGAAAGGTAAAGATCCATGATAAATATCAAATTTTGTAACAAGGAGAAATAAATTCCATATTTGTCAGTGCGTTTCTTGTCCGAGGAGAGATAGTTGTTTTAAAAGTTGTTTTGCATTGATAAAAGTCGTCGAACCATAAATGATTCTTTTGTTAACCCCTCCTCCGCTTCTTTGCTGTAACAAAAAAAATTTTTCATCAACATTTGTTCGCTCAATATTTTCTGAGCACAGACAAGGACCATAAAACATAGCGATGTCTCTTGTGAAAAACTTTTATCACATCCCACTGACTAATTAACACTCAAAAACAGTAAATGACAATTAAAATCCATTGGAATAATCGATTTTCAATAGATTAAAATAAGTTTAAATAATGGTCATTTACCTTTGCAAAATTTATATTGAAAGAATTTCTTAACTTGCCTTGACGTAATCAACTAGATTTTGATATTCTATATAATTTCCACCCCCAACGACAAATACAATAACTTCTTGAAATACAGATTTATTTTTTGGCATTTGCTCGGAATGTTTCAGCTGTTTTGGATCCAAGTAGCAGTAATCTTCCGTTTGCGAAGATTGTCTGGATTCCATCAATTCATCGACTATTCTCGTCACAGGTAAATTCTGGAAAATTGAAAGTTCAGTAATCGATACGGTATCAAATGAAAACGTAACCTTACGTGTTTCTTAACAACTAAATTCTTCACTCCCTCCATCACAAACGAAGATCCTTGATTCATAAGTTTAGAAAACATGCTGACTGTTTTGGTTCCTCCACCTTCATAACTGTTTTGAATTTCCGAGATTCTCGTGTAACTCCTAGAAATTAGACAAAATTGAACATAGAATCCGAATGAAGAATTACCGTTTTAGATTTACCTTAATCTTTTGATGTACATCAAAGCATTCAAATCGCATCCTGCATTCGATAAAGCTGATTCCAATTTACTATACTCTGCCTGCGGAATATTTTTGAATTGAACCGATGAATCAAATTTCAAGGGGAGGCTCTCATCTGGCGACCCCAAAATAAGGTGATTTTCTCGAATTTTTTTTTCATGGCAGGAAGTAAATGAAGAATTCGGGGGTTTTCACACTTGTTAATTGAGTCTTTAAGTACATAAAAAAATTTTTGTCAGTAAAAAAATAATGCCATGGGAATTGCTGATACGCGTTGAAACATAATCACCTAAACAACCAGTGATCAATCGAGCGCCACTATAGCACTTACAAAAATGATCAGAAATCAAAAATCCAAAAATTTGTATGAAATATATTATATTTGTTGGAGGTTGTACCAATAAAATCAATGAAAAGTTCAAAATTAAAAAAATGACAGACATGCAAACTGTTGGTAGTGTTTTTTCACTTTTTTTCGCTCTTTAAAGTGCTATAAAAAGAAAAAGAAAAGGTGAATGTCATCTTCATTTAGGTTCATCCTCCAATAAATTCAATCAGCTCCAAAATGCAAAAAAAAGAGTGATCCATTCAAAAAACGCCTTTCAAAGTTTTGGGATACGAATCCTTTGACTTGAGAAAACTTTGTCATGTACTTTAAGACTCATTTAATGAGTTTCAAATAACTCGAGTTCTTAATTTACTTCCTTCTTGAGAAAAAAAATTCGAGAAAATCACTTGATTTCGGAATTTGCTTGATGAGAATCTCCCCTCAATATTGGAAATTATACAACAGTAGTGTACTCACATCCGACATATTTGTACAAAGAGAATATATTATCGCAAGTCGTAATTTATCTTCGGTTGTGCCACAATCTGGATCACTAATCGTATCAAGTACACTTTTATCCAAAGTTTGTTTACTCATAATTTTTTCTTCTAATTCAAAGAAAGTGTCAAGACGTCGAGATTTGATGGCATTCAGTACAGCTGAAATATAACGAATCATTTCTTTGATATGGTTGACTTCCTTTTAGAAACTATAAAACTCTAATTATTGAAATTTTTTTAGAGATGTTGTTTGTCTCTGAATCTTTACCTGTAGCAATTGTGGTATGCATGTCAATTAAACGTTTCATCTCTAACAATTGTGGGAGCGAATTCACAGCGTTTGTTAATTTCGCTGTATTATGAGACACCATGGATAACGCCATTTCATTATCGTTATCAATACCCTAGAAAACGAATGATATAGGAAAGAACGATAATCAATGATTTTTAATACAAATATCTTGAAAATGTTGGTACCATAGAAGATTTCAATTTTTTAACTTCTTCCTCTTGACTTCGATAGTGTTCTAATTCCTCTTGTATAGCTTCGGCCACTCTGGGAAAAGGGCTGCCTTTGTGCTGGCACCAAAACTTATCTTTATTGTCAAGCTCGTAAGCACGAGTTTTAGAGCGCGTCCCCCCAGCTGGAGATCGTCCTACGTTCTCTTCTACGACTAATCTATTCAAAGCCATGTCCAAAACGTCGTGAGCCAACGCTTGATACGTCCATGTATGATGCAGAGGCGTAGCCATATCTATATTACGATCCAAAACAATCAGTAAAGGTCTCTGGAAACTGAACAAAAATTTTCACTGCTCTGTTATGAAATCATGTAAGGGTGGTGATATGATCTACCTGTAATGCGCGGCCGACAAGGATTCACCTTCGAACAAATTGTTTCTCGCATCCCAAACATTGTCTCTCAATTTTTTGTCTATCATTTTTGCAACCATTTCTGCAGCATTTCCTCTGGGACAACGAATGATCGGAACTGCCCCGAGAGTAACGAATACGGAGAATAAACTGTCCACGATAGTCTCCATAACGGATTCTATCTCGCTATCTTTGACTTCGCCTTTGTTGATCGCTAAAGTAGGATTTATCAGTTTGAGATAAGTGCAAGGTTCTTTTATGAAAATATATACCATGACGACTTACCATGATATGATATGAGATCACTATTTTGATGCCGCAAAATAAATAAATCATCCTCCAATGATATAAAATTCAAATATTGATCAAATACCTGCAAAGGAAGTTTAATTCTTATTATTTGGAAGTTTTATCTCACCGAGAGCAAATAATATCCCTATTTGGGTGTTGTATTGGAATTATTTGGTATTATTCGGTTAAAAGAATTATCAACTCACTTTGTGAACATTAGCAACAGCACCTGCGAGTAAAGCGGCAGTAGCTAAATCTTCCATTTTTTGCCTAGGTATAGGAGATATGAAATTCAGATGATAAATATCGTAGAGTCCATTTTGTAAATCTTGGCCAATGCGACCTATATTCTCATCCGTTGGCGCACAAAAGTAGATTGCTGGCACTTCAGGGATATGATCCCTATCCGAATGTAATTGCCTGAATGTTCGTAAGAATAATAAGTGAATAATTTCATGTATGGAAATCTCGATACATCACGTGTGAAAGGTAAATTTACATATGGAGTGTGATACCAAGTTCTCGCAACTCTTTGACAGATATCAAAGGCGATATGATATCTTGACCCAGTCTATCGTAAATTAAAACCTTCCAAGTAGGTACAGCTTCTTCGATTTTAGCTTCTGGTTGATTTAAATTCAACATTTGTTTGAGAGCATCTGTAAAAACACGTGAGTAAAGTAGTAGAAAGAAAGAACAGATAAATAAATAAAGTAAATAATACACATGGCATACTTATTTGTTTATTTCGAAGGGTCATCATGGTGATGACAAGTACAGAGTCCAAATCTGAGAAATACTGGGTTATTACGATAAATCTGGATTTTTATAAAAACAACTGATCTTATAATCTAATATTTTCATTTATAAGATTGATACAATGTGATGACAGCAATCACTGATGACAGGTCGGAATAATAAGTGTATCTAAATTTCTTCAGATGTCACTACACGAACACTGATGTCATAGAATGCACAGTGAAATGTATAGAAAGAACGTAAAAGACCACCACGTCAAAGGTAGATTATTGAAAAAAAAATTGAGTCGTATAAAATTTGTTGCGATAGAAAGTGTATAACGTGGCGATTAAATGTGTGTACACACATGCATATGCGTTCATCTATGTGTGTATACTATATCATCACTTATATAAATTACGTGTAATTAGCTTTTTCTTTATTCAATTATTCCTTTCTTTCGTTAGAACGGCTGTTTTCAAAAATATTAAATTATGTACACTATTTAAACGGAGTAAACGGAATTTCAATGAACACTTTCATTATTTTCCAACAAATTTGAATAAAATTTGTATGGATATGTAAAGAAAATTTTAAATTCCCCATCGCTGTAGTCTTTTGTAATCAACAATCTCATTGGTCGGTGGGAATCTTTTCACCAATGAGAGATATACTTCTTCTACAGCCTCATTCACATTCTTGAAAAAACTACCACAATCAAGCACAAGTTAAAATGAAGTTTCTATCGAAAAATATATCACATATTTCATATTTATTATTCCGAAATCACAATATTTTATCGTAATTGTATTCTATACAGAGGATTGATTTAATTTTTTTTAAATTTGTAGGTTATGAAATCACGGGAAGTCGATACTCCAGTCCTATTGTATCATAATTGTGTCTTCCGGTTGAATTATCTGTCTTTTCGTCCAGTATCGTGTGATCCAAAGGTACGGTTCCAGTTAATCGTTATACAAATCAAAATATTATCCTTCTCTCAATGATTTTTATTCAAACGGGATTCGATACGATGTGAATTGTGCAGGATTTTACACATTTTTTAATCAATTTCAAGTATAGAAATCTTTGCAACGCGTGTATCGAGTGTTCAAGAATCAACCTAACCTCAAATAATAACGTGTCGTTTGTTTCATACTTCACTCATTTTATTTTTTTTGTAATAATTTTTAGTTCAGTGTAATCACTTGCAAAGCATCACAATTTTTTGTGTGTTGACAAAAATCGAAAGTTCTATATCCTTTCTAACAAAATTCACATGAAATTGTAATGTTGACAAAGTATGATACGATGAAGTCTTGCTATTCTCATTTATACTTTGGTTTGGAAAGAACAACAGTTATTCGAGCAAATTTTTGCTAGTATCTTTTTTAATGCAAATTCAATCAGGTTAACAACCAATGATATTATGTTTCAGATTCTGCCAACATGCAGCTTCACATTCGTGGACAGGAAACACACATTATCGATTGCGAAAGCAATGATAAAATAATAGACATCAAGGTACTTGTTTTTAACTGCAATGATGAAACTATTAATCCATAAAGAATATGTATCTTCATTCATTCTTCTTTCAAATAGATATTACTGTTTATGATTGATGGAATTCCTTATTTAATCTTATTTGAAAAGACTTGATGATAAAGGTAGTTCAGTGTATAATAATGATTCGCTACTTTAGTAATCGACTGATGCACTTTCTTCGTGGCAGACTAAGAATGCATTAAAATGATAATCTAACAATTGTACTTCAAGTTGTTAGAACGAGCAATAATGCTAAATCAACACAATTTGTGTCATGATGAAATTTTTCTAGTTTCATCAAAATTCAAGTTGTTACAAATCATCTCGAGGTAGATCTAGTTGTAAGATTTTTGTTTTAAAAATTCGAAAAATTCCATGATTAGGAAGTAGAAACAGATACTTCTTAATTCAATCTTTTCTTACAGGCAAAACTTGAAGCCCTCAAAGAAGTTGCTCATAATGAAATCAATTTTTATTGCTCGGGCAGTCTAGTGGATGACGAAACTACTATTGGAGAACTTCCATTGAATGTATTAGAATTATCCATTCCACTGTTGGGAGGTGAGTGAGAAAATAAGTCTTATTAAAAATAAATTTAAAGTATTTATAAAATGATGATAGACAAATTTCAGTTTATAAATTGCATACTTTGAGATAATCAGAATGCATAGGAATAATAATGTTTATTTCCATACTGTGATTCATAGTAGCTTTATGGTTTATAATGTGCCTCTTCATTTTTGAATCAGTCTTCTCATTAGTTGGATATATTGATAATATAATTATATAGGAATAATAGGAATATTTTTCAAACCGATATTCTAATTAGGGCTTTAGAGTCATCTTATAAACGGTTGTTCGATATTGGGTTGACATGTTTCACATCAGTCTATATTCCTTTCTGACTATGTAAAAATACTTATAGCGAGTACGATTTACATAGTTGATCTCGATCCCATATATCAATTTGCTAATTTCTTGTTGATAAAATTAATGATATGGGGCAAAACCCATAGAATGAGTCAATAAGTAAAGGACTTTCAAAAACGCAATTAAGACTTGATTTTCAGTCTCTTTTCGCTGTGTATAGTTAACTTACTACAATGCTGTTGATTTGTTTCACGTAGAGTAAATCAGGGTGAGATGTTGCACTTTTCCGCTTCACTACAGCGTGAAATAATACATAAAATCCCATTTACTCAAGGAAAATTTCAAGATTGTAATTGAATCTTTTATATTTTTCTTGAGTGAACAAGGTTTGATGTATTACTTTATGCTGTAGAGGAGCAGGGAAGTGCGGCATTTCACCTCGCTTTATTCTGAAACCAGCGATGAATTGATATAACTGTCGATAGAATTATTTGGTAACATATCTCATTAGCTGAATCGTATAATTGAAAGCCAACCAATTAATTTCAGATATGAAAGATATTTGAATTGAGTTTAATCAAAACTTACATCAATCCGACACTGCTAGTTTTAGCTTCATGCATGTTTTTATGTATTTTTCTATGGGTTTTTGCCCGTTGGATGAATAAATAAATGAAAAAATCAATAATCAAATTTACAGTTCGACTATCGATGGATTCTATTCATGTTCTTGTTGTTTTTTAGGTAAGGTTCACGGATCTCTCGCTCGTGCCGGTAAAGTCAAAGCACAGACTCCAAAGGTAAATTATTATTTTGATAATGAATGCATGTTGATTTCCCATGTAATATCAACTTATTCAGTTCTGAAATGATATCTTCTCGTTGCATTTTTCAACAACTATGTTCAATATAAAATTGATTGATCTTTCAGAACTTGGTATCGATTTTTCCGAAAAATGCATTTGTGACAATCTATTTAGAGTTCTTTAAAAAAAAAAGAAGAAACGTAGAATTTCAAACCTTCTTTTTTTATTCTCATGTTTTCACATTGAAGTCATTTTAGAATTCCTGTTGACACTATACAAACCGCATTAGTTCAGCTGTCACTTTAATTTATATCTTTACAAATCCCAAAATTTAATGTGGAAACAACCAACTAGATGACTGAAACGCGGAAAAAACGTCAAAAACTTCAACTTATTGAACAGAAATTTCTTAAAAGTAATCGTAGAAAACGTTGAAATTTTTCAAAAGTTTCAAAATTCAGCGACTTTGAGAATCTAAGGAGTTATCGAAAAATTCTGAAACAATTTTACAAATTTTTGTTTAGTCTATTGTTTTTGAATGAAAAATCATTGAAGTCTTTTTGGTCGCTTCCACATTTAATCTTATAATTGTTAAAGATAAAAATTAGAGTTCACGATGAATTGATAAGAATTCTGAAATGATTTAAATGTGAAAATATGAGATGAAGAAGAAAAGAGGTTTGAACGTTCGCGTTTTTTTGGAAGAGAACCCTGAACCTTGAATAGATGGTCACAGCTGCATTTTTCGGAAAAATCGATACCATATTCTGAACAATCAGTCAATTTTTAATGGTTTTTTGGGAGTTTTTTCATAGCTTTCTTTTCCAAAAAGTCAACTGTTGGAAGATGCAGCAATAAAATTTTATTTCAGGCTCTGATGCGTTAGTATAGCAATTGAATGTGAAATTTGACAAATAAATCATTATAATTATTATAAGTAGTACCAATCTTTTGAGCTGTGTAACTTCGAAAGTGTTGTACTTTTTTTTGTAGCGAAGTTGAGATTTTTTCTTGGTCAATTTTTTCCCCGGAAAACTACTAGATCGTTTCAACTGTTTTACGTCATTAATATTCAATTAATTACAATAATCTTGGATAAAAAAATTGGTCTTTAGTCTCAAATAATTGTATATGTGTTATATTCATTATAATATAAAAAACACTGAATGGAGGATTCTGATTGACTGATAACGGAATTTCGTTCTAATTAATTATAACGATTTAGTTGAACAACAAACAGACCAGGCTGGATTGTTGGATTAATTCTATGAAGTTGAAATTGACAGCCGTAAAGCTAGAAGCCGATTGTCATAATTTTTTTTCATTAAACGTTTATTATTGAAGATTTAAGGATCTGAAACGTTTAATGGGATGCTACTTGATCAAGGTCTGGTATGAACAAAGCTTAAACAGCCTCTAATCAAAAGTTATAAGAACTGGCTGCTAGGTCTACAGCTGCTAGTTTCAGCTTTATATTAATTCTGAATCTTTTGGTCCAAAGCTTCATGTATTTAATTGAATATCAATGACGAAAAACGGTTGAAACGATGTGGTAGTTTTCGAGTGGAAAAATTGGTCGACCAGAGCACTCCCTTGAAAGCATCATATTCATTTTTTTCCAAAAAAATTGTTCTCATGTGTTATTCAAATGGGAAAATGAGAATTGAAATCCTGTGTTTGTTTTTGATGCATGGTTTTCGACGTATCTGTTTTTTTAGCAGATTTGAATCGGTAGAATGTTGCTAATTTGCTGTGAAAGTAACTGAAAGTCGACTACTGTTGAATAATGTTCCATTAATGCAACGAACAATGTTGATTCAACAATAACTCTTCACTGATTTTTCAGTGAAATAATTTCTTATTGACGAAGTGGTCTATTTTTCACTGATACAAATTCTGAAACGAAAATTTTGACGGTTGAAACAGCCATCTTATGAACTCTTGGAATATTTACTATATCTACTAGTTTTGTTTCGGTCATTTTCCAAGTATTTTAATTTTATATCGTTTTTACGTCATGAGAAAAAAAATAGAGCGGAGGCAGCACCGATTTTCTTTACTTTATATTTTATAATTCATTATTAATTTTGGGACATGATTATTGTTTTTTTTATTTTGGAATAAACAACCGCTCAGTTTTGAAATATACATACATTTTTATGCTTTGGAAAATACGAAACATGGAATTAAAGCTAAAAAGTGCAGTCGCGCCAGTAACGGAATGGAACGAAATGAAAACGGAAACATATATCTTACAGAGACATTATTTAGCCAAATTTTTCTTGATCAAATAAGTTTTCAGTGACAAAACCGTTCAAGAGGAATCACTAATTGACAAATTAGAATGTTAATAGGTTCATTTTCATGACACATTGACTGCACGTTATAAAATCAATGTACTCTTTTTGACAACTCTTATTTTAGCGGAATATAACATGGTAATTTCGACGACGATAGATCCACTGACTTTCTGCAAATGAAAAATATTCCAAACTGTTCGCATACGTTAATTATGGAGAAAATAAGAACAAGATTCCATTATTGTTGTTCATTCCGTTACTGGTGCTCTCACCCTACCATTCAAATGACCCATTTTTCACACAAGAAGAATGAGAACAGCGGAATGAATGATACTTCTGTTTTTGGATTATCAACGTTTGCACTATTCGATCTAAACTACTGTTTGTGGATCTTCAAATCGTGGTAAAGTAGTAGTGCTACATCAAAAGCAGATCAAAGTGAAGTTAAATATGATTCTTCTGCTTAGCTTTTCATCGATTTGCGATATAAAAAAAACTTCAATTCATCGAGTATTCGGTGTCTATATTTTCTCAATTTCATTTGAAAATTAATCGATCGTTATTGACGTTTCAGGTTGAAAAACAAGAAAAAAGTAAAAAGAAGACTGGCCGAGCTAAAAGACGTATACAATATAATCGCAGATTCGTGAACGTTGTGCAAACATTCGGACGTCGTCGGGGACCTAATGCTAATCCTAACTCATAAGCTGTTGTAACATCATGTATATGTTTGGAATAATAAAATACTGAATCCGATGATTTAACGTCAATCATTGAACCAGGTTATTCATTCAATTTATTATTTTTTAAATATTTTTTCAAACATTCAATTCTCGTATGCGATTTATTTTAATATTTAAGAAGATACGAGCGTTTGCTTGGGACATTTCTTTCTATTGTACAAGAGTGTCTGTTTTCAATCACCATATTCGGATGGTAAACGCTAACATTCTCCTAATCGTTGCTCCAGTTTGAAAGCCTGACAATACGTTCATGAGAGAAGGTTGTCCTTTTTTCATCAATTTAGAAACATTGGAGAATTACAAACTCGAGAGATTCAGAGTTCAATGTTCTATAAAATGTGACATCCTCGCTTTTTTTTGTGTGTTATGATTATTGTTATTATTATTCCTCTTTCCCTGTTATATATATATATATGTAACTTTCCAGACTTATATTCTTATACGTATATATATATTATATCTTTTTGTTCACTTATAGAATTTTTTTTTATATGAAAAATCAACCATAGTATTTTCTTGTACAATATTAGTACGCCAATGCTTCAGTTCTGACATATTCTTATATGTATAAACAAAGCGTGATAGGGGAAGTAACTGAACAGAGTCTCATTGTTCGTGGACCATGAGACAATGGTTACGTTCCCTGATACCAGACACGCGATGATCACGCGATTGAATGTCAAAATTATTATATAAAATTCTCATACACCATGTAAAACATTTTGGATATGAACTTTTCGAGCTTTTTGAACCTTCCTTCTATGAATAAATTTCATTTTCTATGGGAGAAGATTTCAATGTCTCACAGATTATTCATTCACATGATAAATGTTTCTGCATTGGAAGCTTTTCCACAGGCTTTTAGGACTAGGATCTCTGGCTTTTCCTCATACGAACATAAGTATACTGAATCTTGTGAAATGATTCAGTTGATTTTACTGCAAAAATGTAATAATTCTCGAAAATATTGAGTTCGTTGGACGTATAAGACAAATTACATCATTTTATAATAAAACTTCATAGAACTTTAGATCTAGTCAGTCCAATAGATTCTGTAATAATTTCACTTGTAAAATTGAATCATTTATGAAATTGTTGAGAATTTTCAGAGGAATATTACATGGTTTTTTTGCCAAATGAATGATATTTCCATAATACAAATGCTTACGCCTTTGAGAATTATCAGCACCTGAAAGTAGCAAATGTTTATATGATCTCAAGTGACATTTCTTGAAATCAGAACCATTGTGTACTGTATGTGATATATTGAGGCATGGTAGGAAGTGAGAAAAAGCCATAGAAGAAAATCTTCTGTATTTCTTTCTTATGGTAGACTAGGTCCCCACTAAAAACTCAAATTGCCCCTACAGTGAACATATATAAGTCCGAGCCTTGGTCCATGGAGCGACATTAAAAAAACCTCAGCTCTTGTAGTACGTTTAAGATAGCTCCTCAATATCCAATCTTTACTCTAAAGTAATTCAGTACGATATTATTCTCATTTTTTCTTCAAATATTACCTGTTTGTGCCCTGGATTTTAGTTTCTTCTGAACTCAGAAGTAAGTTAGATTTTATCATCGATTTCATGAAAACTTTCTTTACAAATTCTAGACTTTATTCTTAATTTTTTTCTTCTTTTTCGATAATACAACTTACACCTAACTACAGAGAGTTAGTGTAAGTTGAATATTGAAAACTATTACAAGTTGGATTAATTTGCATCTGGTTGCATTATTCAAACTTGTCAATTTTCTTTTCTTTCTTCTCTAATCATTCAAAATCATTGTGAAAATATATTTTCAATCATACAATTTACACCTAACTACAGAGAGTTGGTGTAAGTTGAATATTGAAAATTATTACAAGTCTGATTAATTTGCATCTGGTTGCATGTTTCAGACTTGTAAACTAAATATTTTATATTTCTATCAATTTAATACAATTCCCTGTATCAAATAAGAATTACAACTGAAATTGGACTGCCTGAAATTATAAATATTTTTAATAATAAATACCCTTTGTTCATATATCTATATATATTTTCCCTTTTAGTGGTCAACATAATTTCTTCTCTCCTAAAAGCGATTAAGCCCTTGGAAAGAAGAATCGTCTTCAGGCAGGGACTGTTGAATAGAAAGCATGATCCTCTCTCTGCCAAGCAGGCATCCAAAGTGAGGAGGAATATTGCACAAAATAAAAAACAATTGCGAGAGATTAAGGAGAGGATTGCACTCCTGATTAATAAGGAAATCCCAGATGAACGGGTTAAAATGATTAAAAAACCCACGAGGCCTCCTACAGCATCCACGGAACCACAGGCTGGTCCATCTATATCTAATCGTAGTATTAAGAGTTCAAAAAGACCGACTTTCCCACCCAGGTGCCAGACCTGTGTGAAGAGAAAATTAGAATTTTATGAATGCAAACATTGTAAGCACCTAGTTGAAGAATATAGTTGTTTATCATATGAAGATATAGAAAAGATTCGCTTCACGCAGGAAGAACTACAAGAAATTTGTCCTTGCAGGGTTTCCTTTGCCGGTGCTTAGGGTGTTCGGAGAGTGGAAATATGAATTAGACACATATGAATAAATATTATAAATATACATACACATATACATATATTAATTAATATCATTTTCATTTATACGTTCTGTTTTGTGTGTATCATGTTTTAAATTTTTCTTTATATATTAAATCCATATTATATATAATTTGGTGTGTGTTTACTAGAATCACCTTATCCACATGGTCCGTTCCTCCCTGTCCTTGTCATAAGACAATAAAAGGAGGGAGGTCTGGAAAGAAAGGGAGGTCATCAACCTTTTTTCCCTTTTGGTTGCCGAAAGACAGTTTCGTTTCGATATCTAGCGACGAAATTCTCTAGACGTAACACAAAACTTAGATTAGTCTTTTGCGAGTCTTCAAATTCTAACCCTTCAAGTACACACAGGTGCAAATTTGCACCAACCATTTTAAGACTTTTCGTTTTTCGTCAAAAATTGACTTTATTCTCGTGTTTTTTTCACTGATCAAATGGAATATTTGTGAATTTTCTTCCATACCGCGTTAATTTGCACAGTTTTCCCTTCAAATTGATAGGAAGTAAGGTCAAATTGGTCGAACAGGAACCGAGTTATTAATCGGTAAAGTTGCGTGATGTGAATTCGCACCTGTGGGTACTCCGAAGGTGTGAAAGGATGTGTGTACTTAAAGGGTTAATAATGAATCTCATGGTTCCAACAGCCTGAAATTTTTTTTTCTCTGAGTGGTCGTACCACTCAACAGAAATCTCCCCGTACAGCACCGGCCATTTCTCCGTTGCCTTCACATGGAATCTTCGTTCATCCACGTTCTATCCACGGAGATGCGGTGTGAAAATCGGTGGATGTGCTGTTAGGGTTCGATTGGTTAATTATGTTGAAATTCAAGAACGTGTGGAAACCCTGGAGTTCGTAACCAACTTTCACACTTGGAAAACTTGTTGGAAATATTTTTGAAATGTTCTTCGATGATGCATCGCGTTGTCAATTGAATTACATCATTCTAGTTTTCTGTTCCATCATATAATCAAAATTTTACTTTGTTGTAATATTTATTCCGAATCAACTGTACTGAAACGATATTTTTACATCGTAACAAACTTTATTAAAAGTGGATGATTCATAAACCGTAATTGGTATCATCTCAAATCAACTAACTCTTCCCATTCAGGGCCAGTCTTGGAGATTTTTCCGGTGTAAGCAAACATCATTCTGGTGCTCTTTTTGCGGAGGAGTTCAATAGTGATAGCCGTATTTAGTGTCCTTCTGCATCGGATGTTTTACCGCGGTTACGTACTTCGCTTACTTCAGGAATCGGCCCTGTTTGTATTACACATTAGTTGAACATTCCATGTATTTTATTGAATAGAATCACATTTTTGGGAATTTTGAATGATTGATTTGTTTGAATCTATAAGAGCTCTGAAATGTTTTCTAAATAGAATTAATGGAACAAACATTTTTATGCTTCATAAAGAGTAAAAAAAACATGAAAATCAGAAAATCTGTCTGTGATAACAGTTGAGAGTTGATATCAAAGGCAATCTTATTAGATCGAAACAGTGGAAAAACGATTGCAGGAAATGTAATAAGGTAACTTGAAGATACACTGAAAAAAGTTTGGTGCGGCTCCCTGGTTAAAAGAACCCATTGATTCTGACCAATTCTCATTAAACTACAATTAAACGTGGACACTGTTTTGACCAAATCTCATAAAATATATAACGTCAACAGTATTCTGAAAACAAACCTCATGTTAGAAGCTCGAAGTTCGCGTTAACAGTAATACAACTTTTGTTCTTGAGTACTGTACCTCTCATTTTTGCGAAGGGATGAAAAAAAGAATTCTACAAATTGAATGTTTTTGCCATATTTCGACACCACGATTCTGGCATTAAACAAATCCGACGCGTAGTCGTGTATCACGCTTCTTGACTTTCGTTGGGTAATTTTTCAAAACGAATATCCATCAACTTTGTCCAAAATCCAATCAATCCTTTGTGATAATATTTGAACATGGGAGTTCGATTTACACTTGTAACGTACGAAAAAATATAACCATCACAAATCCCATAAATATTCTATGGACGCCACCGTTTCGTTATGAAAACTTGTCCCTCTTGTAGCAATGTTTTCACGATTGTTTCGGATAATTCATTTTTGTATTTCTAAAATTCAATTCCACATGAACGATACATTTTTTTGGAATTAAATCGAATGAAATTGAACCTACTTAGAACAACGATCCGCGTATAATGATCTTATTCCAACGAAGCAGGACCGACGATCATCTTGATGAAATACGACGACGTGTCGTGACAGTGAGGAATAACGCAGGAGGGAGAATCGAATTCGATTACTTATTTTACAAACGCGCCAGAAAAAAAGAATTCGTTAGGATGAATAATAAAATCCTTTATCCTTCGATAATCATTCGAGACGATTTTTTTATCTGTGCGAATTGAGAGGATACAGCAGCGGCGGCGGAACTGCGGGGTGATAAAAAGACGCAAACACATAAGTCGAGAGTGGAAAAAGTTCTCGTAAATATACATATAGTCAAAAGAGTTTGCGAGCGATATTGATTTCAGATAAGTAGGGTGATTAATATTACGAGAGTTTCTGTAACTCGTAATAAAGCATATAGGAAGGAAGGGAAAAGAAGGAAGAAAAAGAAAGAGGAAAAGGTCGAAGGGGTGTGTTTGGGTCGCTAATATACTCTTTTTCACACCACTCTCTTGCTTGTTTTATATAAGAGGGTACGGGCACGAATAAGCACTTGGATCCGAATCGGCATCGGCACTTGAAATTTATTGTTCAACTAAGCCGTTAATACTTGCCTTTTCGCGAGCCTTAAATCAATGGGAAATATTCTAATTGGAAAATGAAAAAAGTTGGCACAGTCTGGCCCGAGTGCCACTGACGCTGAACGGATAGCTTATATATAGGGTAGCTTGTGGGAGGGAAGAGGGAGAGAGTGATTTTATGCGATAAAGGGAGTCGGTCTTGTGCGTTTCAACGCCCCATAAAACTTAAATTGTCTTAACGAGTATTGCGCTTACAGCTAGCAAAAAGAGAAAAATTTATTGATCAGGTACGAGAGTGTTGGTAGGGTGTATACATTTTGTATCAGTTACGGTCAAGAAAGTTCTGAAAGGCTAATTTCAAGTTGGAGCATTAGCGTAAAGTAGTACCTTCCATATGCAACGTTATTCAATAATAACGTTGCAGTATGGCGAATTGCCCAACGACTTCCCTTCGTTGACAACGGTTTGATGGAAAGTCTTCTCGGGGAAAAAAGTTTAGATCTGTCCAGATCTATTGAGATCTGAATCAGATCTTGTCGGCCGAAATTCGGATCTAATCGGATCTGATGAGATCTAATTACATCTCAACTTTTTTCCCCGGGTTGAGGGTCATCGGTACTGGATAAATCAAACAATCGTGTGCCCTAGATTTTGTCATTCATATTTCCTTGTTGCTAGTCGTCAACGAAATAAACCCTTTTGAATATTTTTACCTGAATACATTATACTTCTACCGAGGGGCTCTTCACTGCAAGTCATAAAACTACCCAGACAGCACTGTCAGGGTGCCCAGCGATATGTGGTTCAAAAATTTCCCTGACCAGTATCCTGAATTTTCCCTGATATTCCGAAAGTACTTCAAAATGGGCTCAAAAATAATTCCATGGAAAAAATTCATGTCATTCAGGCCTGATGTGGACCTTTTATCAATTCCTGCTCGTGTTACTTTATTACCGGGGGCCATAAACTTGAATGAATAATCTTGAAACGGATTTCAGTGCTGAAACTAGCAGCCGATTGTTGTATCTTTTGATCAAATATTATTGAAGCTTTGTTCCCATCAAAAATCGATCAAGTATACATTGTTAAAAAAATTATTAAGTTTTTTTCATAAACAATTTATTAAACAGAATTCATGATAAGATATTGAATTCAATAATATCATTCTTAATGTTGAGAGTTTCCTTCTGAATTTTAATAACATATTTGTGGAATTTGATCAATGATTATTACATTTTAATTAAAAATCAAAGAAAAATTAGATCAAATTAAAGAAATCAAATATCGAAAGTGTTATTAAACATAATATTGAAACAAAAAAGTTTGGATCCGATTGACCTCTTTCTGATGTTTCGATAGTAGCGTTATTTTCTACCAAATATATGATGGAAATGTAACCATTAAATTTTTGATACCTTGCGATGGTAATCTTTTAGATATAATGTTGCTGATATCATTCGAAGTCATATCTACTACGAAAATATTTAATCCATTTTTGAAACAACTTCCTGACAGCACAAAAACTCAGAAAAAAATTATCACGACTATTTCCAAGGCTTCACGTACACAAGATACTGCATGGTTTTTCCCCAATTTTTCATTTGATTATTCTCTCAACTTTTTTTCTATGTTCCAGGACTTGATGAACTTTATAAGTCGACCTCCCCTGGTTAAAAAAAACCATTGATTCTCGCCAAATCTCATTGAATCTTGTACAATGTTCTGACCAAATCTTATTCAAGCATTTGTCAATGAGATTTAATCAGATGAGAGTATTTTTTCAATGTGATTTTGATTGAATCTTGCCAAATCTGATTGAATCTTGTACAATGTTCCGACCAAATCTCATTAGGTTTCATATCATCAGATTCTATGAATTTTTTTAACCAGGGTCGTGAAAATCCTCATTCACAACCTATTCATTTTTTATTTCAAAACCCAATAAAGCGAAAGGACATCTTTTCATTGTTTTTCAGAATCATCTGAAAGATATCTTTTAGAACTCTTTCAGAATCAACTAAAAGAGATTCTTTAGAGCTCTTTGGGATATCTCAAAGATGTCTTTCGTGTCATTGGTTATTGCTCGGTTAATGAGTTCTGCGCACTCAAAATCTTGCCTCAAAAAAGTGCATACTTTGAGAGTTGAATATCATATGTGAAAAAGTGTTTGAAAATGGAAAAAATTATTTTTAATAGTCAGAGAAATGTTAGGCATTTCTCAGAATTCTGTCAGAATTTTTTCAGAGTATAATCTCGTTTCTAAATACTTGTCTGAAAAAAACATGGGAAACTTTGAGAAAGGTCCGTACGGAATGTTCCAAAAATATTAGAGTTTTCATGAAAATTTCAGAGATTATTCATAGTTTTGCACACATTTTTCTGCGACAGTTTTTCATACGGAATCCATGACTGATATTTTTTCGCAGAATTTCGGAAGCGTATTGTATACTTTCTAAATATGGAAAGTGGAAATTCCGCTCGAACGGGAAGATAGGTTCCCTTTTGGCTGTCCGAAGAGTGAAATTTCACTCTGTTGGAGTGATGATTCATGCTTTAGGCAGCCAGAAGGAAAACTATTGAAAAAATTCTTAGATTTATTGACAAGTTTCTTATGAAATTTAATATTTCCATATTGAATTTGATAAATTCCTTAAATTTAATATGCGTTATGGGATTTCAGAATTTCTCATCAAAATTAAAAAGAAAATTCTCAAAATTAAGCATTCTATTATTGAAATTAATATCATATCATGAAATTCAATAGATTGTGTTATTCAAAGAGTTTCATAACATGTTCATGAAACTTGAGGCAGATTTTTTTTATGGTGAAACCTATTTTTCCGTTAGAATGAGAATTTCATTCTTTCCAATTTAGAGTGGAATGAATCTAATGATGGGACTCGAATTCAATTTTTCCATTCGAGTGACTTGGTTTATTTTGAGAAATAACTTAAGTCAAATTCGAGTTACATGAAAACTCGAATTGGTTTTTGGCCTTGAGTGACTCAGTTCATTTTGAACTTCACAACCCCAAGAGGATACGAATCTTCAAAAATATTCACACGGAGAAAAAAATTAAGTTCAGGTAACTGAACACTCCCGCAGCGCAAGTTTTTCTGATAAAGCTGCTGGAAAGTCCCGCAGTTTTAGCATACCAGTGACAGGCTTAATTCTGCTGACTATGACACAGTACAACTTGATTGATTTTTCTCTCCGTGTAAGGAACATTCGCGAACATCCAAACTGAGAGCCCAATTTTTTAGATTGGAAGAAAATTCAGTTGGAAGGAAAAAGTTTTCATCAAACCGAAACGAAGAATTTTCAAATTGGAACAAAAATGTACTCCTACTTAAATTTGAAAAAAATTACTTCAATTCAATCATTGAAATTAATCTTGTTTTCCCATTGAAAACAAGATTTACCAGAATGAGGGCAAAGGAATTTTCTTCCAATCTAAATCCAGTCAACGGTTCTAAAAGTTTGTGTTTTCTCAGGGCATCTAAGAATTTTTTTCGTCCACCAAATTACTCGGAATTGAAACCATAAAGAGATCTGAAAATTTCAATGACGATTTTCGCAACTACGTCTGTGAAGATTCAAAATTTTTAATTTTGAAACAATTTTCTTCTCAATCATATGGATCGGTCATATGAGGAATAACCTGCATTTTGAACTTTATATCAGAATTAGTTAATATATAGTGTTGAAAAATGTTGATGAATCGGATAATACATCAACTACGTTATAGAAGGTGTTTCAGAAATCATTTAGGTTCTTGTAGGTCCTGGCGGCATATAAAATTACAAAGGAAACCAATATGTTCTCCGAAAGGTCTAGAAAATACTATAAATAATTTTCACGAGGCAATCAAACTTTCAGTCCTGTACACGATAGATCCGGAAAAACATTTAATATTTCCTCTTAAAAATTCCCTGACTTTTCCCTGATTCGCTGGGCAGCCTGACTGTAGGTGCTCGGAATGTTTTAGAAACGTGCCTGTGGTTTCGCGACCTCTGGTTCCAATAATTACGTTTCCGAAACAGTTTTAAAACTTACATTGTCAAAAAATTTATACGGTTCATGAAAATTCCCCATTTCGTCGCTAACCTACGCCAATCTACAAATCATTCATATTCAAAGCTCAATACATGACTAATACATAAAAAAATAGTGAAACCAAATAGACAAAATTTCTATTTGGTTTCGTCCGGAATCACTAAACATGGAATATCCTGTCAAAAACTGAAAGAAAAAATTTTTTCAGGTTTCGATAGGATATTCCAATTTGTTGATTCTTGACAAAACCAGGTAGAAATTTTGTCAGTTTTTGAACGGATTTCCCGGGACAAAGACCGTTCAAATAAGCTTGACAACTATTTTTTGTCTGGATCTACCTGGTATTTTCAGCAGGATGTTGGCATGTTAATCAACTGAATCCAGCGGTCAAAGCCAATGGCTGATCGATAATTCAGCAGCCGAAACGTGTAGTTGAAATATCCTTGGTCGATTCCAAATAAGAAAAGCATCCGAATTGAATTCAATCAAAAGTAAATTGTCCAAGACAAGTCTCGGCAGGTCTTGTGCCAGGCTTGGTCCATACACACATGGGTATTTTATATCACAAATATTTCATTGATTCCTTTTCTTCTCTGCAGTTTCTTTTCTCCGAATATAAGTAGTTTCAAAAACAAATCATCTTTTCTAAATTGCACGTTGCAAGATCGTAATACACGTTTCACGCGTGGAAGACCATCAAATTATCAAGCGTGATAATGATTGAAGTTGATAGTAGATTTGTCTGCGATGGACAATTGATTGATTTATATGCGTAATTTCATGAAGTGGAATAGACAATGCTTATTGTTTGAAACTGCTCATGTACTATCAGATGTAGGGGGAGAAGCTGTACTGTCGCCAATAATCGATGGATGCCCTGATAGTATCGATAGTTCGATAATACAAGAATCAGTTCTGTTCGTTAGGGAGAAGCGTTGATTTTCTCTGACTTTGAATTCCAAAAATACATGGGAATTATAAAATCTCGACGATCTTGATGAATGATTCTGTAAATTCACTGATTTTTTATTCATTCATCAATCCGAGGATTTTTCAACTTCACTTATCTCAAGTTGAAATTTTCTTTTGAAATTCAGTAGGTTTATGGGATCCATCAATGTGGGATATTACCACGACTTTCGATACGTCTCTTTGGACAATAAATTACGGTCTTTTGAAAATATATCGAAGGAACAACAACATGCGTTGAGATAAGATGATTCCGACTAGAATCGATCATTCTTATCTCATAGAGATATTATCATTGGCTCATACGGTAACTTGCTATGAATTTCCTCCAAGGGTTGGCATTTTTAGAGCATTTGGTTCACATTACCTTCGCGAAAATCATCAATCAAAGATGCACTTGCCTGATATCATGATGAATGTTTTCCAAGTTATTTCTTTTATGCAGTTGAATCAGGAAAGAGTCTATCTTTTCTTGGATTATATCCCTCCTGAATAAGTTTTTGATCATTTGTTACAGTTTGAGATGATTACTTTTGTTTACAATGTATTCAAATTCATAAATCATATAAAATGTTTAGTAAGTGTTGGAATTTATGATTTTGAAAATCAACCATTTCCGGTGTACATTGAATTGGAAAAAATGTAACATTTTCAATTAGGGATCCCTCCCAACTATTCAGTTGGGAGTTCAAGATTTGTTCAAGTGATCGGAGATAGTCTGTTTTTTTTAATGTAGGGGAGTGAGGGGCTAGTTGTAACAGTTTTTGGAAAAATGCTAATATTGTGAAATCATCATTGAATGTTTCGTAAGCGTGAACATTCACTCATCATATGCAAAAAGATATTCATCACAGTAAAAAGTAAAACTTAAAGTGATCCCAAATATCAGCTTAAAAATGCAGTCAAAAGTAGCACCTATTCCAACTGAATGTAAGCAATGAAAAAGACTGAATTTCAGTCAATTCCATCTCACTTTGGAAATCAAGATGGAATTTTATCTAACTTTCAGCATTCTCAAAGAACTCGTTAATGTCCCAAACATTGAACTCCTCCAAAGCTCTTTATGAATTCATTAGTTCGAAAAGAGTTATTGAAGAATTCTATTCTTGTTTTTGAAAAAGAATTTTTCGTGTGGTTCCTCATTTATCATTTGTCTGCGAATCTGTTGACAGGAACTCACGAAAGTAGATCTGCACAATGGATCTATTGCAGATTTGCTGGTATTCTTATCTTCAGAAATATGATGTGGGATATAAAGTCTCTATATTCGGGAGGGTGTCATCAAGCGGGTCCCAAAATGAAGTGATTTTCTCAAATTTTGCTTCCTCGTTAGAGGGAAGCTTTGTGATCGTTTCCAGGGGCCGAAAATTTTGTTGTCTTCAAACTGAAAATCTCTTAGGTCAAAATACTGCTCCAAATTCGGGGAACATTTTTGGTTTCGTGTCTGTGTGTGTGTGTGTGGGTGTGTATGTGAACAGAATTGCGACCGCGCATATCTTCGGTTCCTATTATCCGATCGTCATGAAATTTTCACCACGATTTGATGCAATGTGGATAGTGGCCCCATATAAGTTTCAACCTTATTCTTACAGAAGAACGGTAGGGGCGAAGAAAAATGTGGAAAAAATTGTAATTTTGCGACCGCCCATATCTTTACTCTCTATCATCCGATTGCAATGAAACTGATACCACGTTCCAGTTATGATCCCATAGTGATCCCATATGAGTTTCATAGCAGTTGGTTGAGAAATGTAGAAAAATGGTCTTTAGCAATTTTTGGCGACCTGCATTTTTGGGCAATGTTTTGAAAACATGCTTTCCCTGTGTCCGTATTATCCAAATGCTATGGAATTTAGAGCACATCCAATTCACAAGGTGTTATTTGTACGGTATAAATTTCAAGCGAATCGGAAGTGAGGGAAGAAGATGGTAAGCACTGAGCTTCGAAACCAAATTTGAGAATCTCATAAATGCCGCTATTATGCGGATATCTTTCGTTCCTATCATCCGATCTTTATGGAATTTTTACCACAGTTTTATGCAGTGCCGATAGTAGTCTCATATAAGTTTCAACCTGATCTTTACAAGAAAACGGAGAACAGAAAAGAAACATGTTACAAAAAATTGTGATTTTCGGTTAAGAGCATGTTTTCGCTTCCTGTTATCCGATTGCAATGAAATTCATACCACGGTTTAGTTATGATCCCATAGTGGTCCCATATAAGTTTCATTACAATCGGTTGAGAAATGTGGAAAGAGAGTCTCTAACAATCTGCATTGTTTTCATAAGTTCAATCATAATTGATTGATTAGGACCGAGGAAGCCGTGCACTGAAAAAAAAGCATGGCTCTCACAACTCTACCATTTATGTGTTCTTGCTGTCAGGAGGTATACTGGCATCCTTGTACCTCCTGACAGCAAGAACACATAAATAGTGGAGCTGTGAGAGCCATACCTTTTTTTCAATGTGTGCCAATTGACAGAGTTTTCTTTTTATAGGGGACCGTCCATGAATTACGTAACGCTATTTACTATTTCCTTCTCTATCTCACTTATCATGTGTGAAGTTGGTGTGACAAGGAACGAAAGAATAAAAAGCGTTACCTAATTTATGAACGGTCTCTAGATAGAAGTACATCAAGAACGTGAGATTTTTGATACTCATTGAATGAGTCTTGAAGTATGAAAATTTTTCTTGCATCCAAAAATTCGTATACCGGAAATGTTCATAACCTCCAAAGTTATCCTTTAAATACTGCTCTGGTTGCACCCCACACAGCACATCCACCGATGTCCACGTCGGATCTCCGTGGAGGCGAGGTGGAAGGAAGGGAGACGTGGATACAAGGTCGAAAGAACGGAGAAGCGACGTGGAGACGACGGAGAAATGTCCGCGTGCTGTACGGGACTGTACCATATGTTTAAGTATTTATTAGGTTGAATCGTTGATACTTATTGACTGTATTCATATTGTGTACATAATGGATGATAAGATGTTCGGCTTCATTCAAATCTTTCTGTTCGAAATATATAAATGAATGAATAAATAAATATTATATATAGTTTTTGAATTTTCGTATTCTCGAATTCTTGCAGCACTCTATTTTGCTGATATCCCTGCTCAAAGAATCTCTTTGAACCGATCGATTCTCATTGATTCCGATGCAGAATCAATCGGTTCAATGAGATTTTTCAAGTAGGGGTTTCAGAAATTCATTTGGTAATTCCGAAAGAATGGGATGAGATCTAGTTTTTGAAAATTTTGCTATTTGGGTTGAGCTAATGTTGATTAACGACACAGTGAAAAATTTGGTGTATTTTCAACACACGTGTATGTCCCAGGAGGTCCACTCGCAATTTATGTTGAATATTAACATAAAAACTCTGCTAATAAAAGCACGTGGCTTCCTCGGCCATCCCAGACAGAACAATGTGTCTCTGAAATATTTTGAGAGAGTTCATAAAACCTCCTCTTAGTTTTTCAAACATCCCATAAACGTCTTAGCGGCATATTTTTTTTGTCTTGGATGGCCGAGGCAGCCATGTGCACTTATTAGCAGAGTTTTTTCTTTGAGTTCTCAGTAGTCGTTTAGTGTGAGGAATTTGGATTCTGAATACAGGAACATGAAATTATTCGGAAAAAAGCCTGCGAAAGAAGAGAAAAACATCGCCATATCCGCTTTTTGATCCAAATACCCGAATAGTCTGAAATGTGTATAATACGCACATTCCTTAGATCGTTACATCGAGGCAGAATCACATGATATTCAGATCATCAGAATGTATTGGGAATACAGATTAATTCGGTCCGTTTTTTTATAGTTAAAGATGCGTTTATTTCACAAGAACGTGAATTATCAAATTCATCAAAGTATTGTCCATCGCTGGCTATCACTTTTTCCCATCTTTCGGGTAATTTTCGAATCCCGTTACGGAAAAACGTCTCATCTTTCGAGGCGATCCAAGTTAGGAGCCAATTTTCGATTTCTTCGAAGGAAGTGAACCGGTGGCCTGCCAAATCGTGCTGCATCTGTCGGAATAATTAGTAATCAGAAGGAGCAATGTCCGGCGAGTACGGCGGTAGAATATCCCACTTCAACGTTTCCAGATACTTTTTCACTACTTTTGCGACACGAGGCCGAGCGTTATCGTGTAAAAGAATAACTTTGTCATGTCTTTCCTTGTAATCCAGACGTTTTTCTCGTAATGCACGCCTCAAACGAATCAATTGTAGCCTATACCGATCACCCGTAATAGAATCACCAGGTTTTAGCAACTCATAGTATATAACACCCTTTTGGTCTCACCAGATACACAGCATGATCTTTGAACCATGAATATTCCTCTTTGGTGTCGATGGCAACGATCGACCGAGCATAGCATAGTATTTTCTTTTCTTGGGGTTATCGTAGAATATCTATTTCTCATCTCTTGGCACAATCCGATGTAAGAACCCCTTTCTTCGTTGTCTTTGAATCAGCTGCTCGCAAATGAAAAATCGCCGTTCAATGTCTCTAGGCTTCAAGTCATGAGGCACCCAATTGCCTTGCTTTTGAATCATGCCCATGGATTGTAATGGTACGGAAACTGCTTGTTGCGTAACTCCTAATGATTCTGCACGCTCCTGTTGCGTTTGACTCGGATCTTTGTCGAGTAAAGCCTCCGATTCCTCGTTTTCGAATTTTCGTGGTTGTCCTGAGCGAGGCTTGTCTTCGACACTGAAATCGCCATTCTTAAAACGTCGAAACCATTCTCTACATGATTTATCAGTTGGAGCATTGTCACCATAAACTTCCACAAGCATTTGATGGGCTTCAGCTGCACTTTTTTTCTAATTAAAACAGAAAATTAGCACTTCCCGCAAATGCTGCTTAGTTAAAACGAAATTTGACGTACTTCACTGAGTAAAAATCGAGATTCTAGAAGGAACTCGTCGTGATATCAACTGAATATTATTCACAGGTGTCTAAGCTCTCTGAAACAATTGAAATCGGTTGTGACTATGAAACATTCATGAGAGCAAGAGTCATCCTTTCAAACCGGACCGAACTAATTTGTACTCCCAATAACAAAAAATATGTCCTTATAATATCGAAGACAAACCGGGAACGTAGATATGAACATTCACAAAATCACAATTTTATATAAGATGTTTCCTCCCCTTCTTCCGTTCTTCTGTCAAAATCAGGTTGAAACTTATACAGGACCACTATCGACACGGCACATAACTGCGGTAAAAATTTCATAATGATCGGATCATAGGAACAAAAGATATCCGCATGATAGCAGCATTTATGAGATTCTCAAATTTTGTTTCGAGGTTTAGTGCTTACCCTTTTCTTTCCTCAATTCCGACATACAGACCGACATCGGACACGCAACAAAATATGCTTTCAGAATTCTGGGGAGTTGTTTGGTGTAAGAAATTTTGATTTCTAATAGCACGGAATTCTTGGACCTCACGCATGATCGCTAAGAGACCTCTGTCGATGGTGCAAGATGTAAGAAATTTTGATTTCTAATACCAAGAAACCCTTGGACCTTCCGCACGATCACTACACTGAGAAAACAGATATCTTGAAAAATACCATAATTTATGGATTTTCAGCGCTGGTCTGACCCGAGTCGGAATATTCACTTGCATGAATCTCCAAAAGTACCATAATTTCTTGGACTTTTTGAAATAAGTATGGTACCTTCCGTATAAAAGTCCAAGACATTATGGTACTTTTAGAGGCTTTTTCAGGTAAATATTTAAACTCGGTCAGACCAGCGCAGAAAATCCATAAATTATGGTACTTTTTAAGATACCTTTTTCTCCGTGTAAGCTTCCTCTATCGAGGAAGCAAAAATGTTAAATTCACACTGAAAATCTGTGAATTTCAGAATTTGATATGTTGTTTTCAACACAACCTCTGAGTGGACCTTGCGTGACACCAAATTTTTTGCTGTGAACAGATGTCCCCAAGAGAACACAAACCTTCAGGAGCGTTCATTAAACGTTCGCGAACGTCCAAGAACATTCAATGAACGTTCCTGAAGGTTTGTGTTCTCTTGGGGGTATGTTCGTACCTGTGTTGGTAACACAAAGATGATTTGTGGTAGAACAAGTTGAGGCCCGTGTTGATTCAGGCTTGATCCAACATTGGTTTTATAGAAAAAGTTTCGTATCGGTAAACGGTGCATCATCGTTATCTCAGTCGTTAGAGTTGAGGCTCGTTGTTGTTGGCACAATAATATCATTGCATATCCTAATCAGGCTTCTCCTCAAAGTTCAGCCAATGTTCCTGGATCAGTCTTGTGTGATGGGTAGTTGGAATTAGAAGATGATCGTTGAAATTATTCATTCAGTTAGAAGATGCAAACGGTCTATCGAGGAAACCACATTTGATCAGACTCGCCTTCAAAGATGCATCAATTTTACTGAACGATGCACTAATGAGTAGATAAAATAGCGCAAAAGAAACAGACATGCAGAGATATCATCAATCACGTAGAATAATTTATTTGTCAATAAGATTTGTTTAATGAACACCTCCCATCGCGAATCAATTATTGAGATTTATTGCGGAATGTAGGATATAAAGTGCGGTTTTTACAACCGCGTCATATAAAGATCTTATATAAATATTCTCCACGATGGAAAATAAATTGCCGCGTTATAAGCGTATAGTATTTGATTGCGTGCTTGAATAAGAAGGCAGTATAGCTCCGAAGCCCTCTTTCACTATTTCATATATGATACGCCCCACACAGACCTCCTTCAAACCTCTCCCCTTTCTTTCGCTCTCTCTTTCATCCCCATACAGAGTTGCCACTATAGCGAAGCGAAAAGATAATAAAGTTCAGAGGAGGAAGAAGGAAAGGCAATCTATAAGAGAGCGAGAGACGAAGAGCGGGAGGGTAGTGTTTGATATTTGACGAGATTGCGAGTCGTAGAGACCGCCGCCTGGCTATGGCCCAGTCGCCATCCATCCAGTTTTATCGGTTTTACAATAAAAAGTATAATAACGCCGAATGTTTTCCGATTCACCGTGTATATGATGTAGTGATGTAGATCGAGCTCTGAACCTGGAGCTCTCTCCCTTCCTCTCTCTCTCTCTCTTTCACCCTCGCCCTCACCCCTCCGTTCCTCTCCTGCTTTTTCTGATACACACATATATCTGCACATAGATATATCTGTTACATACACTTTGCATATGCATGTCCACATTGACGCATGCGCTTGTATACATGTACAAGAAGTATAAATGCATAACCAATATATATATATATATATATATACACATACATATCTATGAAGGTACTTTCGAGGTATGGTGTACGCAATACCACCAACGAGTGGCAGTAAATCTCAACGGTGGCGCCCTGTCCGAGAAATAAAAATGTCGCGTACCGCACATTGCACACTTACACACCGACATCCCGCGTCAAGATATCATCTATCTGCCGCAGAATCACGACGTGATCGTTACTGGATTATTCAACTGGGTTGGAATAGTCGTACCTATGAATATAGGTATTCAAATATCTTTGGATCGATTGGGAAAATTGCTATTCTTCTTCCCTTACCCCTTTTCGAACATCGATCAAACGAATGCTATTCTTTTAATACCGCTTTCTCATATCGTTTATTTACGGTAAAGTCATGACTGAATCACGACTATATATTCCAACTTCGTTGTACAGTTTATTGCTATGAATACTTAGTGGAACGAAAAATTGGTGTATAGGATTTCCATAAACCAGTGTATCGGATTTTTTATTTCCCATATGTTTGTTGACGTACATATAATTCGTTTTTTGCCATCGTACGATGGGGAGTGTCACATGTTATGACAAACGAAAGCTATAAAGTGCCCCGAAAAATGAGTTTTCTTTGATTTTCCAAACGCAGGGAAACGCAATATCCATACGAATAATCGATTGTTGCTGGATTTGACGCGGCGAATGCTGTTGAATTGATTGAAGAATTGTCGGATTTGAGGGACTGAAAAGATGAAAATGAGAAATGTTTGAGTTTGAAATATTATTCTCAGAGTTCACAACGATATGAGATTCGAACAAGGCGGGAACGTATTTTGTTACATTCGAATGCGAGTAATTCAGTGTCTTAAAAATCTTTATATTGCAATTTTGAACGGGAAAATACGAGGGCCTGATGAGGGATGCCCGATTTCCTATCAGGTCCTCATTAGGTTTCTTCATGGTTTTCCCTTTTTTGTGCGATTTTTTGGAAATCTTGTCCGAACTCTATTGTACTCTTGCGTTAAAACCCTATCTGAATCCTATTAGGGAAATCAGGTCAGGCATTTGTAAGGGCTTTATAAGATTTCCCTCATTTACGGTTTCTGGATTCTAACCTGATCAGGACCTTATCGAAAATAGTGAATGCCTGATCAAATTTCTACTAGGGTTTGCATGCAATACCTGAAACATATTTTTATTAAAAACGCAAATAAGTTGTCGGCGATTTTGTACGGAATCTAAAATCCATGTTAATTTCACCCACGATCTCCCCAAGGTCATGGTGCTCTTTTATTTTGATTTAGCTTATCAGTTTTGCTTCTGTAATCTGAATCTTCAGTTTTAACGACGCCTTGTTGCTGTACTCCTTAAAGTTTCCAGACCGCTAGGTGTTGCAAACTCTATGTTTTTTGTTCAATTTGATTTGATTTCATTTGTGTTCTTTGTTTAATTTCGTTGACATTAGGGGACCTTTCGTTGACCTTGAATTTTTCAGTCAAACCGAACTCGAACCGAACTTCAAATATATTTTTCAAGTCGAACCGAACGGAACTTCAAAAATTCGAATTGAACTCGAATCGAACTGCAAATATATTTCTCAAGTTGAACCGAACTTTGTAATTTCGAACCAACTTCCAACTTTCAAAACGTCTAATCGCAAAGCCAAAACTAAATTAGAAATACATTTATGGGAACAGAATCCATCATGAATTCATTTTTGAAAGTGACGTTTCATATGCAGCATGTTGCGGTATTGAAACAGTCTACCCTTGTAGCACCAAAAGTACGTAAAACATTTTGAAAATGTTTACTAAACGTTAGGATAATTTAGAAACGTTCGTTGCATATTCTATACATATTGGAGTTATTTGAGTAATAATGGAGACCTCAATTATTATCGAAACTATTAGTTGTTTAACTTTGCTTCCGCCGTTTTGCAATAGATGGCTGTAGCGGTAAGTGGTAGTTGAAATAAATAGACCATAGATGTCATACAATAAGCTTAGGTATTTGTAAACATAACGCCATCAAAATATTAGTCGATTTGTGTCTGCATCATAAAGTTATTCTCGATTAAACATGTCAGCTTACGAGCCAAATTCTCGTCATTTGCGGGAGGTTTTAATTTTCTGCTTTAATATGAAGAAATCTGCGGCTGAGGCTCATCTAATGCTCTCAAATACCTATGGTGAGGCCGCTATTGGTGAGAGAACGTGCCGAGAGTGGTTTCAACGCTTCAAGAACGGTGATTTTAACGTCGAAGACCAGCATGGCGGTGGAAGAGAGAAGTTTTTCGAAGATGCAGAATTGGAGGCATTACTTGATCAAGACTCGTGTCAAACGCAACAAGAATTGGCAGGATCATTGGGAGTGACGCAACCAGCCATTTTAAAACGCCTGAAAGTCATGGGAATGATTCAGAAATGAGGAAATTGGGTGCCGTACGAGTTGAAGCCGAAAGATGTTGAATGGCGTTTGTGTGTTTGTGAACAGCTGCTTGCAAGGCAAAGACGGAAGGGATTTCTGCATCGCATTGTGACTGGGGACGAAAAATAGGTTCATTACGATAATCCCAAGCGCAGAAAATCATAGGGAAATCCCAGCCATGCTTCCACGTCGACGGCCAAACCGAATATTCACGGTTCCAAGGTTATGCTCGGTATTCGGTGGGACTAGCTCGGCGTAGTGTATTATGAGTTGTTAAAACCGACTGAAACAATCACAGGCGATCGTTATCGAACGCAATTAATGCGTTTGAGCCGAGCATTGAAAGACAAACGGCCGCAATACAACGAGAGACATGATAAAGTGATTTTACAGCATGACAATGCTCGACCCCACCCGCCGTATTCTCCAGACGTTGCCCCCTCCGACTATCACTCGTTTCGATCAATGGCACACGGCCTAGCTGACCAGCACTTCCGGTCTTATGAAGAAGTAAGAAATTGAATGATAATTCAAAATATGACCAGTTTTTTCAACGCGGGATTCGTATGCTGCCCGAAAGATGGGAGAAAGTAGTGGCCAGCGATGGACAATACTTTGAATTTTAAATGTATAACCAGTTTTCTACAACAAAGCCTCGAATTTCGGAAAAAAACGGCGGAAGCCAAGTTATACACCTGATAACAAAGTCAAAAATTGCAAATTTGGTATGGATTTAAGAAAAAAAGTTGATTTTTGCGTGATTTTTTTCAACTAATTTGTTTGAAAAAGTTGTATTATTCAACGTAAATGTTGTAATTATGTAGGTATAAATTGAAGAGAATGTTATTGACTATATGTACACCAAATTCCAACTCAATCAGACGGTTAGTTTTTGAGTTATGATGTATACCAATTACGAAAATGTAGTTTCGAGAAAAACGCGATTGGAAATGAAGTAGTGAATCGGATAAGGAAAACTACTATTAACCCTCAGTTACCCCACGGGGGTCTAAAGGGAACAAGAGGTTTTAGAAACTCTGATGTTCTGTTTATAAGGGTGAAGAGGGATGATTTGAAATCAAAACGGGGATGAAGTTTAAAAACCATAGTATTTTTTTGATAATGGAAAAAGCTCCATTTGGGTGATTGCAACGCACAACGAGAGGTTAACAAAAACATACAAAAATACGTGGGGTAACTGAGGGTTAATCGTGACTTACTTATCAACCTGCTACTCCAGGTCCATATGATAACTCTTCGGCTTCCTCGAATAGTTCATTTTCCATGGCCAGTTGTTGTTTCCGAGTTTGCCGAGGTATTTTAGACTCATGCCAGCTGCGACAGTTTTGGCGAGCAATGCGCGTTTCGTTCAGCTGCTCGGCAGATATCTCACATTGAGGCCCAATAACTATTTTTAATTCGTTGAATAAATGCATTATTGACCCATAGCCTTCATTGAATATTCAAGCGCAAGAAAAGTCGCTATTTCGACAATTTTTAGGGCTGAATGCAGATGTTTCAGTGCCATGAGCCAGATCGTCGAATTAAAACTTTCGTCGGCATTTTGAGTGTGTCCACCCAGACATCTCGTTAATAAATCATCACTTGAAAGTTCTTCATAAATAGGCTCTGAAAATTGCTTGAACTGTTGAGGTAAAAGAGGCGATAAATTGAGCGCGCGCTTTCCCTGACGCTGCGCGCTCCTTCCTATAATAAAGCATAACTTTCGGTCGATTTAATTTTTTCGATTTCGGCTTATGGCATTTTAAAGCTAAAGGTCCATACTAATATTTAAAGCAAAAAATAAAAAATCGATTTCTTCCTGGTCCTACATGCATTTCCCCCCTTAATTGAAAATCATTTCCCCAATTGACAATAAACTCGGTCTTTTCATTTGAAATTTAGGATTCAATTTACTACGTGATTATCGCAATCGAAGAACAGACTAACTTTTCAATCGAATTCACTGTAAAACATTTGAAATTTGATCAGGCGTCTATTGTCTCAACATTGTGAATTTGCTTGTGAGTTCAGTCTGTTCCTCGGTTTTAAAGTACCATAGTAAGTTCTACTCCGAATTTTTCTCCGTGTAGTTTCCTCCATTTATTTGATGGAATTGAAAAGTAATGCTGATTTCGAAGGGAAAATTGTTATCACCAACATTTTACCCTCCTGCCGATTCAGCTGAAACTTATATGATACCATTATAAGACCATCGCTCAAGGATGGTATACATTTCATCATAATTGAATGATTAGAAGATTAAATATTGGCGTTCGCCAATCAATAAAATCATAATGGAAGTGAAGTATTGTATTGACTCAAACAAACACTGTAAGAAAAAACTGGAAATTTACTGTGCAACTGGACTGGAAATTTCCAGCGCTAGTGCTGGAATATGGATATTTCAGTACATGTACAGAAATTTTGTTGGTACGGTATTGAAAATTTACCAAGCATAACTGAAAATTCAGTCCTTATACTGGAATTTTCAAGTTTGGAATTGTGTACTGAAATTTTGCCATGATTTCGCGAAAAATTTACTGGCTCGTACACTGAGAAAACAGATATCTTGAAAAATACCATAATTTATGGATTGTTGGCGTTGGTCTGACCCGAGTTAAGATTTTTACGTGAACAAATCTCTAAAAGTCTCATAATGTCTTGGACTCTTATAAAGAAGTATGGTACCTTCGTCATGAAAGTCCCAGCCATTGTGGTACTTTTAAAAGTATCTTCACGTAAACATTTGGACTCGGGTTAGACCAACGTCAAAAATCCATAAATTGTGGTATTTTCCAAGATACCTTTTTCTCTGTGTACTATAATTTTACAGTTCTTGTGCACCAGAGGAAAAGTATCCCCTCGATAAGGACTTGGAAAAAATTTGGAATTTAGACAAAAAAACCTAATCGTGGGTATACTCGAATTATACAGGTTTTGAAGTGCAATTTTTAAAGTTGTGTGATGGAATTTTCCAGTTGCTATGCAATTGAATTATACAAGTTTCGAACTGCAATTTTCAGGTCGTGTGATGGAATTTTCCAATTGCTACACGGAGAACATTTTGTAGTATACATTGCATAAAAAATGTGTTCAATATTACTATGTTTTTGTAAAGCTGGACCATACTGACATTACGAAGAATATTGCGATGATAATAATTTAAATCACGATAGATTATAGTAAAATTGGAAACAAAACAAAGAAAGGTTGCAATGTCTCAATCGTAAAAAGGGATGCATGCAAAGCATTTCTGAATAAACGTTCAGTGATTTTAGTCAGAGTGTCAGTATAGTCCAGCGTTACAAAATAATTGTAGTAATTTATACTACAAAATTCTCTCCGTGTATGCAATTGAATTATACAAGTTTTGAACTACAATTTTCAGGTTGTGTGATGGAATTTTCCAGTTGCTATGCAATTGAATTATACAAGTTTCGAACTGCAATTTTCAGGTCGTGTGATGGAATTTTCCAGTTATGCTGGAATTTAATCACTGTTGCACTGACATTTTCCACTTCTATTGGTCTTTGTCATTTTTGGCAGGGAAAATTTCAAGTTTTTATATTGAAAATTTTCTGATTGAGATTTTGAATAATAATTGTAATTTTAGCAAATAAAATTGATATATGAGGTTTTTCGAAGACTTATTCCTTTGTGTATTCTAGATATGAAGCATATGTAGTAACCCAAGCTGGCCTTCCAACATGTCGCGCTATAGCTCATCGGTTAGGTCTTAGGTGTCAGTTGGTAGGCAGGTAGAAAACCCTGGTTAAAAGAATCCATTACTTCTGACAAATGAAATTAAATGAGATTTGGCCAGAATATTGTCCGAGAATCAATGAGATTTGGCCAGATTCAGTGAGATTTGGCGAGAATCGACTGTTCTTTCTGACCAAATCTCATTGACATGTGGATGAGATTCGGCCAGAACATTGTCCAAGTTCAACTGTAATTTAGTGAGATTTGGCGAGAATCAATGGTTTTTTTAAACCAGGGAAGTGTAGGTTCAAATCCCGTTAGGTAGACATGAGTTTCTGTCCATTTAAATAAACGCTCAGGTTTCTCAATCATCTTGGAACACAAGAACCCTGCAACATCACTTTGCGTGAGCAATTTTCTTTCAATTTTCATGGATATTTTCAGCATTAATTTTCCAGTACTACATGTCCTGGAAAAGTCCAGTTCGTGTACTGAAAAATTGCAGTACTGGGGCTCAGAAAATTTCCAGTTCTGATGCTGAAATTCCATAACGTTTGCACTGAATTTTTGCAGTACAAATGTGCTAAAATTTTCCGGTACATGTACAGGTTAATTGCTTCCAGTACATGTACAGGAATTTTCCGGTGAAATTTTTTCACAGTGTTAATCTATAAAAATTGTTTCAAGGAAACCATCTATCATGCTTAAAAAAAAAACAGTGGTGGAAATCTTGTTTACGTTTAAATTTCCATTGTAAGAATCTGAAATCATTATTTTTGACATGACATCGGGGATCCCTTAATTGCATGGGGTCCAAGCACTCGCTCCTAAAGCTTGTGCCTAAAGGCGGCCAAACAGTTGGTGCAGTTGAAAATTTGTTTCTGAAAATCAACTGATGTTTCCAAAACAACGTCTGAATCCAATTGGATACGACAACATACATCATTAAAATCCTTTCTCTCAGTATTTCATCATTTTAAACATGAACAAGAGTTGGCGGTTCTCACCGTGTCGATGATATCATTCAGGGTAAATCTAATTACTCCTTGAAAATAATGAAACTACATGAACCACGTGAGACTCATAATATATGTGTTTACGAAGGACACACGTGGCCGGCGATAGGTGGGCGCGTAGTAGGCAAACCTTTTTAGCACGCGACTTATACCGGGAAATCTGCTTCCTTACGGTCCCCTTTTATAGTTGTATCAATTCAATTGTTTCGTTTCTGCGACCCTTGCAGAACGAAGGAACGAACGAACGAATTTCCCTCCTCCTTGCCTGCTGTACCCAACCCCTTTTCCCTCCCCCGGCCCCTCTGAATGTGCGGAAAGAAAGTCTGGCGCCAGTATAATCGGATCGAGGAATGGCGACCGACCCGACGCTTCGAGAAATTTAATCAGTGACATCCTCTTTCGATGGAGGGTTGTACGAGGAGGAACAGCGACTCTTAAACACGGTGGTTGATCAAAAACCGTATAGGATCAGAACTATTGAGTTATATATACATACACATGCATACAATCAACCACCGAGTTACACGCGTATATATCTAATCTACTCCAACTATTGGATTCTTACGTACGTACGATCAGCGTGCTTGTCGGGGGACGCGTGTATTGGATTTCGATAACGTTGACTGATTAAATCGATACGATTTGTAATCGCGTCGTCCCCGTGTAAGCTGTCGAAGAAGAATGTTGAATTACTATTGAATTGCGAATAGTTTATAGTAAATGTAAAATAATTTATATCCGATTGTTCGATTCGGGGGTGGAAAAGTGAGTGGTAAAACGTTCCCTTATGAAAAAATCGCGATATTGGAATTTTATCGTTAAATCATCAGTTAAAACTAATGATTCAAGGAAGAAATCCCGATATCGGGTTTTTTCATAAGGGTTTATAAATTCTGAGTCTAATATTATACGTTGATTTTGTAGTGATTATTTTAAGAAGAGCAGTCGAGATTTGGAAACACTTTGAGAAAACTTATGAAAAAATTATTCAATAAAACTCCAACGTTTCGATTTCTTATGAAGCGGAGAGATTTCTGCTGCGTCGGTGTTGGACAAAGCCAGCACGATGCACGAACCATTTATTTTAGTTTGATGCGCTCATAACACTCGAAGAATCCAAAACATTGGAGTTTTGATGGATAATTTGTTCGTAAGTTTGTTTCGAGAGTTGAATACATGTATGCATTATTTGTTCACCCGAAAAGAGCAGATGTTTGATCGATTTATTCAAAAGTTGATTCGATATGGAAACTGATAAAGTGTGCATCCATCAATTCTACGAAAAGAATTATCATGAGAATGATCCTAGTAAAAAAAAATTATATATGCCCTATACATGTATGGGTAATTCTCACTTTGGAGGTCGGAAATTGATGATTTAAGGTATGTAGTTCTCCGGAAGAATTCAGGATCAAATTAGAAAAATTATTGTCAAGCAGAGCACCAAGGTCGAAAGAATTCGATAATCATATTCGTTGGGACTTATATTCTTATTTATGACGAAAAAAGAACCTACTCGAAGTATAAATAAACAACCTTGTAACAACAACGCGAAATTTGACATGGTTTTTTTTCTTAAAAAATTTTTATTTTTGATCCGTTTATGACTTATGAGGGCTTATTTTGTTCCTTGTGAGATGAAAAAAACCTTTACCATGGGGATTTTTTTATATGAGTCATCATGACACTGTCACACGCTTTTGTTTATTAATAGTAAAATACATTCCCATAAACAAAAGCGTGTGACAGTGTCATGATGACTCATATAAAAAAATCCCCATGGTAAAGGTTTTTTGAATCTCACAAGGAACAAAATAAGCCCTCATAAGTCATAAACGGATCAAAAATAAAAATTTTTTGAGAAAAAATCATGTCAAATTTCGCGTTGTCGTTACAAGGTTGTTTATTTATACTTCGAGTTGGTTCTTTTTTTGTCATAAATACGAATATAAGTCCCAACGAATATGATTATCGAATTTCTTCGACCTTGGTGCTTCGCTTGACAATAATTTTTCTAATTTGATCCTGAATTCTCCCGGAGAACTACCTTAAAGAAAACGTATTTCCGTAAATACGTTTAAATAAATAATGGTGGATTTTCAAAGTTTAGATCTTACTCTATAAGAAAAAAAAGTCGCTGAGCTCACAATCTCGACAGCCCTTAATGAATTTGGAAAAATGAATTCTAAATTCTTTCAGTTTATTTCCTAAATAGAACTATTATGGGAAATTTGAAATACATGCATACCATGGCTAATGTAGTTATAAATACATTTCGAAAACAATAATTATTACATTGTATTTGTATGTGAAATGCATTGGACACTTTCTTTGGATGCATAAAAAAAGCGCGATCGTAATTGGGAGTTTGTTTTTCAAATATTCCGCTTGAAGGTTTGAAATTGCTCTAAAACTGTATTCAATTTACATTTTGAACAGAAGCGAGAAAAAATCTTTTCGATCATAAATTCTTCTGGATTATCTATCTCATGGACATTATTGAGTTCTTTAGAACTCTAGTGAAATACATGACATATGCAATGGTCCAGTTTTGGAAAATCCGAAGTGTAAAAAATGACAAGACCTATTTAGAGATTCGAACCCTCTTTCCTATCTCACTGCCTAGCATCTTAATCTAACACTCAACTGCGTGATCTACACTAACCATGATGACATTCGCTCATTAGAAGCTTTAACATCATGTTTCGGAATTAATAATTATGGAATCAATAGAGCATGCGTAGAAATGGGTAACATTTCTGCAAAAAAATTTGATTGAAATTTAATTGTTGCGTTTAGCAAAGATTTGGAAGCTTCAATTCAGGATAATTACGTTATCAGAGTGAAATGATTTTTGAGGTAGTAAATACAGTTATAAAAGTAATCTAAAATGCATTTTTAATGATATTTCGAAGATCCCTGTCAAGATGTATCACAAAATGCAAGATACAAAATATATCATGATCGGCAAAATGTTTATGGGCGAAAAATATGACAAAAAATTGCAAGTATAAATGAAGGTCAAATGTTCTACCGTTGGGAAAAATATAATTCAGTTATGTTGAAAATGTATTGAAAATAGATTCAAAGCAACATATGATTCCTATATATTCTCGTCCTAATTTGACTGAATTTATAATACATTCTCAATATATTCTAGGTATAATTTAAGTATATTATTATTATTCTTATTGTTATAAAATTTCACCCATAACTGTAATAAGGGTTAATGTATACACATTACAGTTTCAGTACATATTTTTAATACATCTAAAATGTATTTCGACTCAAACAGCACAACGTGCCACTGGAACGTTTATGGAAGGTTAATAAAACGTAGGGGAGGTCTTCTGAACGTTCAAAAAACGTATAGGGGAATACTGAACAAAAACACCTCAATAACGCATTGAATTTTATTTGGAATATATTGAAAATGTATTATAAATATACACAGATAGAAAAGAAAATAAAAAAGCATAGTAAATTATATTTTGCTTCAAATATACTTTCGATATATTTGTAATGTTCCTTAATTATACATTTCTCCGAATAAAACGGTATTTATATTAGCCTGTTGGAAACAGAAAATATTTACACCCACACAGCACCACAGTCCCAGAAGAATTCATAAAAAATTCTTATTGAACCGATTGTGTTCTTTATGAATTCTATAAGAATTCTTTCGAGACTGTGGTGCTGTGAGAGCGAGTTCTAAGTGTCACGAAAATATTACTGATTTGAGAACCATTTTAGAATGAATCATTTCAAATATATTCCGTTTACATTCCGATAAATACATCTCCGCAAAAGTTTTCAAAATATACTTCAAACACATTTGGAAGTATCCTTTTCCTAGCAATATTTGATGCATTTAAAATGTATTTTAAAAGCCCTTACAGTTACGTGGGTGACAGAAGATAACAATAAGAATTGTTTTTCAGATTCAAAAGGTTTTTGTACTGATTCGAAGTGATTATGATGTGTTAAATACGCAATTCAAGTTAAATTTCTTGACTCAGATCTTTTTTTGTAATTATTTTACACATAATTCATAGGTATAATCTACCTGATTGCCAAATTTTATGTATAGAAAGTTGAATTACAAAACTACAGAAATTGAAAAAAAGAACCGATTCGAAAAACCTTATATTATTTTCGTATTCAGTACATCATAATCACAATGTATGGAGAACTTTTAATAAATGGTTCAGATTTTTTGTCACATACTTGGTTCACATATATTTCAGAGTAGTTAGCAAGCACATGCAGAGAAAAATTCTTGCTGAAAAAGCGATTCCGAAAAATCTGCTGTGCTAAATTAGCAAAACGGTTGCTGTTACAGCAAAGTATTGCTGTTTGAGCAGGATATTTGCTAAATCGGCAAGATTTTCTAGCGCTCTGTATATCTACAATTCCGAATTGCTGAATGGCAAGCGCTTGTTAGGAGAGCAAGATTTTTGCTGTAATAGCACATTTTTTGCTGATTCAGCAATAAGTTCTGCCATCTCAGCAAAACAAACCTTCGAGTTTTGCCGTTTCAGCAACTTTTTTTCTCTGAGTGCAGGTATATTCTACTGCAGCGGAACGTTAGGGAGTATTTTCAGTTATTGAACAGAAAGTGAGTATTTTCCTCCCATTGCAGCGTTACCATAGTGTACCTCATCTGAAGTCACGTGATGTTTTGTGTTTTATATTTTATACCACGTGACCTTTTGATAGTACAATCAGCGTCTCTTATGGACAGATTGGGAAATAAGGAGCGGTGAAAAATCTGTACGTATAGTTTTTATCGAGTTACACCCCACTGAACGGGATGGAAGTAAAGATGGAAAATATTGCAGGCTAGTAAGTTAACTAATGAACAGCGCTTAGAAGTTACACGAAGAAAGTCTCTCTTTAGGTCAGAGTATGAAAAGCACTTCCATCCGTTGATCTATCCGATTCACTGACTCTTGCTTTCGACTCAGAGCTCATAATGCTATTATAACTGCTCATAAAACTATTGGTCCTTCCTTTTCGCCATGAGCAGTTTTGTCCATGGGACAGAAGATAAGTATTCTGATCTCGCTTCAGTCCATTCACTTGGAATACATTACCTTTGTCTTCGAAAATAGGACCGGAAACAGGAGCTTTTCGTGCACGTATGGGAGAAATAGTGGGTGTTTCCAACAGTAGCTGCACAGTATGCAGAATGCACGAAGCGGTGCTTAGTTCATTCCATGCTCTCATTCAATTGGTCCAGAAATTAAAATTCTAAATAATTGAGCATGGTGCATACTGCATACTGTGAAGGTATTGTTAAAAACAACCGGTATGTTCATCTGGAGGGGAACTGGAGAATTAATAACATTGTGATGATAATTCAATCCGCGCTCGCATTATACGTATGGCATAGCTCCATTCAATTTTGCGATGGTTTTCGTTGCTAATGAAAGAAGAAAAATGATTTTTAATTCTCATCAAATCAGATTTTAACGAAACATTTTTTTGCAGTCCAATAACAATGGATTTTGATTTTCAAGGCGGATATTGAGGAAAGCGCGGATAGGATCTGATGAACATCCGGACACAAGAGACCGATCCATTCCTGAACAGGTCTGGATGCGCTCCTTAGATCTATGCGGGTCTCATCCGAATTCCATACGAAAAAAATATTTCATCAAATATTACAGTGCATCACTGGATCAGAGCGTCACATCGGGTTTATGGTGACAATGCTCCAACTGATGGATCATGTAGGGAATGGTTTTGACGTTTTAAGAATGGCTATTTCAGTGCCGAAGACAAGCCTCGCTCAGGACAACCACAAAAATTCGAAAACGAGGAATTGGGGGCTTTACTCGACAAAGATCCGAGTCAAACGCAACAGGAGCTTGCGGAAGCATCAGCAGTTACGCAACAAGCAGTTTCCGTACGATTAAAATGCAGGGCATGATTCAAAAGCAAGGCAATTGGGTGCCTCATGACTTGAAGCCTAGAGACATTGAACGGCGATTTTTGACTTGCGAGCAGCTCTTTCAAAGACAACGAAGAAAGGGGTTCTTACATCGGATTGTGCCAAGAGATGAGAAATAGATATTCTACGATAACCCCAAGACAAGAAAATACTATGCTATGCCCGGTCAATCGTTGCCATCGACTTCAACATCGACACCGAAGAGGAATATTCATGGTTCAAAGATCATGCTGTGTATCTGGTGGGACCAAAAGAGTGTTATATACTATGAGTTGCTAAAACCTGGTGATTCTATTACGGTTGATCGGTATAGGCTACAATTGATTCGTTTGTGTCGTGCGTTACGAGAAAAACGTCCGGAATACAAGGAAAGATATGACAAAGTTATTCTTTTACACGATAACGCTCGGCCTCGTGTCGCAAAAGTAGTGAAAAATTATCTGGAAACGTTGAAGTGGGATATTCTACCGTACCCGCCGTATTCATCGGACATTGCTCCTTCCGATTACTGGCTATTCCGACAGATGCAGCACGATTTGGCAGGCCACCGGTTCACTTCGTTCGAAGAAATCGAAAATTAGCTCCTAACTTGGATCGCCTCGAAAGACGAGACGTTTTTCCGTAACGGGATTCGAAAAGTATCCGAAAGATGGGGAAAAGTGATAGCCAGCGATGGACAATACTTTGATTAATTTGATAATTCATGTTATTCTGAAATAAACGCATCTTCAACTGTAAAAAAACGGACCGAATTAATTTGTACTCCCATAATATAAAAACAAAAATTATTGTACATTCAACAATGAAATATCAACAATTCTCTCGTTGCTAGTTCTACGAAACATATTTTTCTCAGCGTAGGTATCCTGAATTTTTGATCTTGGCTTTGTAATGAACTCAATTCTAAACACCTCCTAAACGGTAGTTCTACTCTCTAAACGATGCAGAAAGCAGCACTGAAGTCGATCACTTTTAAAGTTAAGGATTTGCTTTTGAGTAGTACTTCTTCGATTCTCGTTTAGTTTAGAACAAATGTAACAAAACATGCCGTACAGCTTTGTCATTGAACAGGTACGTTGCCTCCGCGTAGAGTTTAGGTGGGAATCGATGGAAGAACGGTGGTTCAATGAAGAAGCGACACGGAAGGCACGGAATTCGCATGAAAATCGAAATTGAACATTTCTTCGTTGCTTCCACGTGGTGCGACCAACCGTTCCACCGTAACCACTGATTCTGCATCTAAATTCTATACGGAACCGACCAACGTACCCCATCAATACATGCAGAGAAATCTCTAGTCATGGCATATTAGAATAATTGTGATTTCCAAAATTGTTCCAAAACCTTCCTCTGAGGGAACGCAATCGTTTATGGAGTACTGGTTTTATTTCTTCATATAAATAGTTCTTAAACCCTCCATTTTTGGACGAAGGAATATTCCATGATTACTATATAACAATCTCATTTGTATAAAATTCTTTTTCATTATGAGCATCTTCATATGTCTTTAAATAACTAACAATGTGCAATAGTTTGATATTAAGAACTGGTGTTTCATTATATAAAGTTTATATACACGACAAGGAATGATAGTCGAGTTACGATGAAACCAATAAAAATCCCGGTCGGAATTTGTTGTTAACTATTCTCAATTCCCAGCGGGTATCTATCGTTACATACTGTTTAGTTTAAGAATCGAAATTGTTATAATAATTAACCCTTTCACTGTAAGGTGGGTCTGTGTGACCCGGACATAAATTTGGAAAAATAAAAAAACAGGTATTTGTGAAAATTTTATCGTACATTAGAAGGTTAAAACTTGTCAAATGAAGTTTGTCGAATTTTTATCATCCCGTTTTGTGCTCATATTAGGCCCCGGGTCTGTCAGACTCACCCTAAACTGGATAATTGGCAAAATAACGTTACAGTGAAAGGGTTAACTCAGTAATGGAAGGATGAAAAATGTTATATCAACAAGACAAAATAGTACTCCACAGATAAATGCATTCTGAGGCAAAAGTTGGAGTTATTTTGGAAATAACAATTATTCTAATAAATTTTCATACCTCTGTAGTTGATATGATTATTTCAATTTCTCGCAGTGTAGCGATGCTATGCGGAATGGAATATAGATATCTTTGAAAACAGTTGTCCAATGCAAAATCTTTTTTCTAAATACATTTTTATTAGAATAATAATAAACCCACAAACGAGGAAAATAATATCGATCAGAGTAAATAAAAGCACAGAAGGTCTCTCAATTGACCAGATAAGAGATATTAGAATAATAATCTTTCCCTCTCGATATTTTCATTACATTTATCTTATCGCGTTAAGTCATGAATTACGATGAATTCGCATCAAAGGGATGTAAACCAAATACCATGTGGTACACCAAGGTGAAAATAAAAAAGATATACTCCGTTCCTGTTGTCGCATTATCGTATAGGCCATTTATTAAATTGAAGCTATTTTACAGAAGCAATAGGTAACACGTATGTATATTTTATACAATGGTTATATACAATTCCGTTTCTACCTTTTATTAATAATAAATCTATAAATACTGTACAGTGTTGCTAACTGATTTGCCGGTAGACCATAAATTAAATTTTCAAACTTACATTATAATAGAACCATCCGCCTGGATTTTGATCCAGATTCAATCTATATAAAATCATTAGGCGTTCATCGTTGTTTAACTGATCTCAACGAACGCTGCAAATATTGATAAGTTACATTGTTCTTTCCTTTAATATTCCGATTGCATCATTTATATTGTTGAGTTCAAGTCGCGATGGAGTCCAAGTCAGGTAAAGTCATCGATATTGGAATGCTTGAGATTTCATTTTATATACTTTCCTTGGTATCGTCTTGAAACTTTTTCTCTTTTTTATTCACATATCTTTCACTTGACAAGAAAAATCGAATTGAAATTTTCTTGTGGTTTCTTTACTGCTGAATATTTGTGGATTGCATTTTGGAGTAGTATGAGTAAGGAGCAACGCGGACAATGCAAGTTTTTTCCCACTTTCTTTCGAATGGAAATGATTTGAAGAGTGAATAAATAAGAAAAAACACTGACAGACATCATCACATGTTTGATACTCCACTCATTCGATAATTTTGTTTTTACATGTATGTTTCACGTTACAAAATTCAACATCCATTCAAGTGCAAAAATATTACTTTCTAATGATTTTCGTGTCAATCGTTAATTCGTTTCTATCTAAATGCACATTGAATTCAAATGATAAAAAAGTATGTGTATTCGCTTTGACTCTTGTAACGAGTTCGAAATGAACGACATTTGAAATATAATTTGATCATATAACTTTAGAATTTCGATTTGTCCACATAAGTGTATCTATCGCAGATGGTTTTTGAAATGGGAAGAGAATTATGTTAAGATGCAATCGTTCTTGTTATTACGTAGTGTCTGTAAAAACAGACCAACGCGTATTTATACGCATACCGTATATTTTTCATTTTCATTTTCTTCTTATTTATATGTCTACGTTTTGACTTGATTCATTTGAATTAATCTAAATACATTTTTATTCAGATGATAATTTCCTATGCCAGAAGTTTTCGTATTAAATACGTCAAAATATCACATTCACGTTTATCGATATCTACAGAATGTACAAAATTCCTCCCCTCTCTCGTGACTTTGTTTTTTCTCTTATTCCTCAAATCACGGGTTGATTCTCGTTCGAGAGACGAAACTTACAGTCTACTCAAATTGGAATTATAAAATCTATTTGATACGTTACCTACGATGATGACGATTAAAAAATTAATCCATACATTGATTTAGTATGGAAATTCATAATACATATGTATACGATTTTCGATAGGTACCTTACAGGTATGGTACGTGTACTTTGATCAAACGTTTCATCATATTTCAGATTATAAAAATAATAAGAGAGTGTCAATTCGTGTGAAATAATACTTGAAATATAATGAACATCACAGTAACGTAAATAATCTTTTGCCGTTCTTTTCATCGATTTACTATTTTGATGTTCCGGATCCCCAACGTCCACTCAATAAAATACCATCGTCTTTCGATCTTTCCAAATATTTTCCATATTTTATTTGATTGAGGGGAGGTTTTCATCAAGCGAATTCCGAAATAAGGTGATTTTCTCGAATTTTGTATCCTAAGAAAGAAGTGAATTAAGAACTCGAGTTATTTAAAACTCATTAAATGGGTCTCAAAGTACATGAAAAAAATTTTCTCAAGGTAAAGGATTCGTATCCCGAAACTTTAAAGGCGTTTCTCAATTTTGGCTCCACGATATCTCAAAAATTACAGTACGGATCGCTCTTTTTTTTATTTTGAAGCTGATTGAATTGAACCAAAATGGAGATGACATTTGCTTGTTTTTTTTCTTTTTATAGCACTTCAAAGGACGAGAAAAAGTGAAAAAATGCTACCAAAAGTTTGCATGTCTGTCATTTTTTTAATTTTGGACTTTTCATGGGTTTTATTGGCACAACCTTCAACGAATATAATATATTTCAGACAAATTTTTGGATTTTTGATTTCTGATAATTTTTGTAAGTGCTATAGTGGCATAGAAGTGGCACCCGATTGATCACTGTTTTCTATTAGGTGGTTCTGTTTCAACACGTATCAACAATTCCCATGGCATTATGGTTTTACTGAAAAAAATTTTTGTATGTACTAAAAACTAAATTAATAAGTGTGAAAATCCTTGAGGTTCTCTATTCATTTCCTTCCATGAGAACAAAATTCGAAAAAAATGACCGTATTTTGGGATCGCTAGATGAGAACCTTCCCTTAAAGGAAGAAATGATTGTAATTTCAATGCAAGTGTATTCCATTCGTGGATGCTCGGATTGCACTTGTGATCTCTTTCTAGAATTATTTTCTCACCCCTCCTGTGAGTTTACAAATCCTAAGGAAGATCAACAGATCGCAAAAACGTGTCAATGACCTCCGCCCTCCACCCAAATTCATTCCAGGATCTGTCTCTGTTCCGAAAGACACATATGTGCATAATAACGTGATAAGTAATCATAATTTCAACTGTTAAATACAATTGGCTTAGCTTAAATTAGCTCTCAAGTTCTTTCTTCAGAAAATGAAAATTTCTGGAGTCAACACTTGAAAATGTCATCACATGTTCAATATTTAGACTTGTATTCACATATCTCTAATATTCTCCTATCGATATTCACGATATATACAGCCGGAGAAAGATAAATTCAACTAATATGATGATTTCTCTTTCAAATGTGCGTTTTTTTTTAAATTACGTTTAAATGTTTCACGTTTGATGTTTTTCTATTGAATCTCTCTCTTTTTCGTGGCTGAAGGATTCCCGATTATTTTCCAGAATCACTCTTCATCAGTTTTGTTTGCAATTGATGCAAGTACGTCAACCAGTCTATCCACAATTGCTCTTCAGATTTTTCCATGTTACTTATTATTTTTCTTTGAAAAAGATTCTGTCATATATTTCAAGGTCCATATTGCTGTTCTAACTCTCTTCTGAGTCTTTTCGCAGCTGTCTCAGCACCTGTCACGTTCCCATCGACCTCGGTATCGCTGCAACCATCTTCACCCTCACCCACAACACCCTCAACCTCTTCTTGCCTCCTCTTAGCCGTGGCCATCTCCGCGGCATGTTTCTTCCTCCATTTGGTTCTTCTATTTTGAAACCATACCTGCAACATAAGAAAAATTGTTCGTTTTCGGGTTATTCCTGTATATTAAAATTCTTTTTTGTTTTTCATTTCAATAACATGGTGATGAGAGCAAATTGGAACATGTTTGGAAATTGGGGTGTTTTGAAGTGAATGTGTTATACGATCATTGTAGAGCAGCGAGGTAGGAACTCTTTGACTAAAACTAGAATAATGATGTAGATTTTTGAGAATTATTGTAGAATTTCCCCCAAAAATAGTGGGAATGAAGTTTCTCCGTGAGCGGGAAACTTTTCCTGCAATTTTTGATGAATCAACGCCAGGGCTTCCACCTTTGCTATTTCCTTGTAACAAACAAGATCGCATGATTGGGTGATTCCATTGGAAAAAGTCAATGAGTAGAAGTCCTGGTCAACGTCGAAAAAGCGGAATCCCAGATAGCAATTTAACCTTGCTGCAATGTTGTCAGGCAAGCCTGTGACAAGGTTGATATAAGCCTCCTAGTTGACACACGGCAAGGGTACCAGCTTACAAAACCCTTGCAGCAGGGCTGTAGCAACCTTACCCTGACAAGATTCTCAATAACAAGTCCGAAACAATCGAATGACAAGTGTGACAGGGTTATGACCAGCCTACATGTTATCTGGGATAGTTCCTCGAAGTGGAGGGAAAAATCTTGTTTCATTAATGAAAAAAACAATTCCCACTGGGAGAAATTTCTCTAGTCAATGTAACTAAAACATCCTCAATGAGAGCTACTAAAAATTTGGTTGATTCAACCAAAAAAGTATAGTTAATTCATCACTCAGTCGTATCAATAATTTCCAGTAGCTTTGACTGAGAATATTTGGTTGAGGCGTTTGAGTTGCAGTAACCTCAAAAATTGCTCTCAGTGCCCTCACGGTCGAAGAACATTTGCTCGATCATTAATAATTCAGCCATCATGTTGATACATCGATATTCATCATAAAAAAATCATAGTACCCAAGTAGCACAACAGGTGAGAAATGCTAAGAAGGTTCTTTGAAGTTCTGAGTATATTTTATGAACATTCATAGAATCTTCGAATGGGACTGTTTTAGATAAGTATATTCTATGCATATTCTCAGGATGTATTTCTCAAATTTATCCAAAACAGTCTCACCTGCACATTTTATACATGATCTCAGAATCAACGCAGAATATTTGGAATGTTCTTGTGGTACTTGGGTATAAAAATTGATTTTTCTCGGTGGAAAAATGAGATCTATTTAGATCTCATCAGATCTAGGAAGATCCGAATTTCCGCTCACAAGATCAGATTCGATCCATTCAGATCTCAATAGCTTTGACATCTCGTTAGATCTTAATTAAAAATCACATTTGTTCAATTACCAAATATTTTGTAATATGTTTCCATGTTTGAATTCAAATTTGAACATGCGTGTTAGCAAATACAAGCTAAAATTGCAGTTTTTCAGATCTCTGGTCAGATCTAATCTTTTTTCCCCGGGTTGATCAATTTTCTATACGAATATGAATTATTATTAATGGTTTACTCCGTAATTGAACCAACAATAACTTTTCAATGTCAATCAACTTGGTTCTTCCTTGTATAAATCTGGATGATGAATTTCAAAACAGTCTGTATATATGGATATAAATATATATAGTTATCAGTCTCAGGCTTGGCGAGTCCGTGCCTTAAGAAGTTTACCGAGTCAAGAGTTTGATGTTGTAGGGAAAGTATATTTTCTTGTCTCCTCCAATTATACTGGACTGAGTAATCAGTGATAGCATTCACTTCTCGCATACGAAACATCTTAGAGTTGAACGGATTTTGTCACATAAAAGAACATATTTCGAAAAATGAATAGGTGTACAAAATTATGTTCTTCGGACAGAACGAGAATTCTATTCTTTATTCCTCTATTCTCAAATAACTCTATTCTTAAATAAGTCTTTTCTCAAATATGACTGATCCTAGATATCTCTATTCTCACAAATGTCTATTCTTTTATATATAAAACAAAAAACATCCATATCTAATCGATATTGAAAACAATAAAGATTTTTGAGAATAGAGATATTTAGGAATAGAGTTCTTGTTTTGCCGTTTTTCACATTCACTCGAAATCTCATTGTAAATGTTTATGCGGTTTGAAATGAAATTATAAAAAAACTGATGGGGATCTTCTGCGATTGTTCGCGCGATGGTTCATTTCTCTCCCAAATGGGGAGTCTTATTTTATTTCCATGAAAAAACGCGAGGTTGTATACGATTCCGTAGGAATCGCGATGCATAGTCTTTTTTACGTATGAACAAATTCGCAAATAAGTCGACATCACGTCAATGATTTGTCTACTCATGAGGTAATTCCATGTGTGTATAAACTAATGGCCTAATCATGGACCAAGCCTGGCGCGAGAACTGCTGTAACTTGTTTTAGACAATTCAAGAAACCTGGGAATGATAAGATCAGATGAAGCTGGGGCTAATAGTTCTTTCAAGTCTGGTTCAAATGATTCGCCAAGCATCAACCAATGCTTCTCCCATCATAGATATCGATGAAAACAGTAATTTGATCCATATTTCAGCTCAAAGTTCTCCCTCAGAATACCGTACATGAATCATTTTAAAACGATAGATCAAATGGGCCAAGACTGGGACGAGTTTGAGTTTCTCTCAGTCTGGTTAATCCCTGCATGGGAAAGACATCTTGAAATCCTGTAGAGAGTTCTTCAAGATCGATTGATTTCTGTGTATGATTACATTTATAAGTACTCAATTACCATTGAGTCAAGTTTTATTTTTATTTAGATCAACTATATCCATCTTAGTGTGCGGAACTAGAGTGTGGTGAAACTAATCATGGGGAGAAGTCTGAGTCAGTCCTGGTTCGATGATTATGCACAAGTCTTTAGTCATTGTGAACTCGGAATTCGGTCACTAATCAAAAACATTGTGCCACTCATGTGGATGACATCAGCTTAATGTTCTGAACGAACGTCTTAACGGAAGTTTGTTCCTTACACATGTGCCAATCCTGGGACAACCTTGGGTTTTCTCCAGTAATGTCAATACTTGCATGGGAAGTAGTTTATTATAAGAAACTTAATTTCCATACCATCGTAAATAATGTTTTCGCTACGTCATTGATCCAGTGTTTCCCACGAGTGGTGAAAGACGTACACGAGGAATAGGGTAAGTGTGCCAATATTGCACCACTTAAGAATAACTTGCCTCCATTTCTTGGTATAGAAAAACATAAAAATCTCATGCCCACCAAATTCTTCTTGACTCATACAATCTTATCACTATGATGAGATTGGGAGAAAATAAGAATGTACTTGATATCAAATGAATGAATAATGGACAACGTTGCCCTGCACACTCAACTCGCCTATGTGCGCTTTCAGATTATTTTAAGTGCAAGGGAACGTGTCCGATCAAACGATAGAACATTTTATCACTCAGATTCACCACTTTAAGACTTTGTACTTACAGTTTCACTTGCCGTATAAAGGAATATAAACTTAACGTTTTATCAACACAGCGAATCAACCAAAAATGAGACGAATTCACTTGCAGGTTAGGTAATATTTTCAAAAACTCGTTAGAAGTCTGTGATAACTCTCCCTTGGGCCCATAAAAATTTTCCGAAAAGTTCTACGGAAGTCCACAAGAACTCCATCGTATTCAAATGCCTTCGAACTTTTCAAGCGATGAGGGGATATACATGATATTTTTAGAAGTCTGACAAGAGTAACAAGTCCTCAAAGGCATGCTAGAAATTCTTCACGCTTGTTGGAGTTTCTATGTACTTCCGGGTCACGGAATAGTGTCAATACCTGTCAAAAGTCCGTCTAAAATCCTTCACAAGCTCCCGGAAAATCTTCCAAGTTTGACTCCTTCTGAACTTTTCCATCATACTTTTAAATCATGTAATGTTTTTAAACGTTTCCCTGAAATTCATTCGAAATTCTTCAAAAGTTCATCAGAAATTTTCCATTTCTGACTGTCTCATATAATAGCGGGTTATGAAATATCCACAGAAACTTCCTCAGAAATTCATGAAAAATCCTTATATATTCACGGGTGAGGTAATACTTTGGAGAGTTTAATTGTTTGAAGTGTTTGAATTGTTTGAAACTTCACGCACAATTTTGAGTTAGGTATGTAATATTTTCAGAAGTCCCACAGAAGTTCGTCAGAAATTTCGACCTGTTATAGTATTCTTTTATGTATTTGCATGGCAAACAGAAAAAAATTTACAATAATTTCTAGAATAGGGACAATTTCTATCACAATTTGAAACAAATTGTGATAATCCTAAATAAATTGAAGAAGATTTCATAGTAGTTGCAGCCAATTATACTCCAAAATTGTTGCAAATTTTCTTCCAAATTGTGATGAATATATAATACTTCCAAAAATTCATTAGAAGTCCACTAGGAATTCTATGTATTTGATTTCTTCCAGATTGCCCGTGTAAAATTTTCAAGAATTCACAAAAAATTCACCATACATCTTTGTCTGATATACGTGTTCAAAGATCCTTCAGCGAGTCTCTTAGGAGTCCCTCAAAATTCCTTCAACGTTGACTTTACCCGAACTTCGCAAGTACCCTTTTAGATTCTCAAGGTTCCCAAGACATTGATGAAAAGTCTCATCATCAGTTCCATTTGTCGGACTTTGAATTCAACTGTACAGAGATCAGAGCTGCATCAATATTGAACTTCCTGTTACTCCTTGGATAATTTCGCATTTTTTTCAAAAACATCAATAGCTGCACGATGTTGAATATTGGTAGATTCGTACCGATGGTTATCATACGAATCCCTTTTTGATATTATTCTCGAGACTTGAATCGCGAAGACAAATCATTACACTCTTGGAACGAAACCAAGCTAATCAAATCCATCTGAGCAGGATTTTAAGATAAGATCTACCCTCTTTCTCTGGATGTTTTATTTTTTTCGTGTTATATTTTTTTGTTCCTTCTCTCCATTCCCATTCGTTCACTTAAGGTGCCCCTCTGCACCTATAAAGTCCGAAATACATACTAGGAGTCTCTGTGTCCCCGCAACAATGTATTTAATTAACGTAACGGGTGTCCGGGGAGTACGGGGTGCCACCGTAGCGCACGATTGCACCCACAAACCACCCCCGATCCTTGCACTAGCAGCACAAGCGGCAAACCACCACTATCCGTCTGTCTCTTTCTCCATTTTTCCATCTCTCTCTTTCAAGTAAACTCCTCCTCTTTCTCACCCCGATATCCTCATCCTTGCAGCCGTCAGTTTCACCCCCCTTCCTTCCATCCTTCCTTCCTTCCTTCCTTCCTTCCTTCCTTCCTGCTTTCCTTCCTCCCTTGTCCTCCAGCAATCCCCAATCCGCAGGCTTGTTCAATGGCCGCCAAGTTGAGAGGTTGAATTGAAGATATAAGCATCTCTTTTGTATTACCAGAAGAAAGAGAAAGAAGTAACTTGCGGCGCGAGGCGCGGTGTAAACGAATTAAAAAGTAAACGACCTATCGTTAAAGTTAATAGCCGTTTGGATGAAAATTAAAACACTCGAGAAATTAAGCATGACGCGAGATCTTCACTTGCAGGGAAAGGGAAAAAAAGGAAAGCATAATTATAGACATCTGCAGGGATTGAGTGTGTAAAACAAAGGATGAGCTGGAAGGTGGGGAGAAGGAGTACGAATAACCGCTGTGTATAAAAGTTGATGATGTCATGAAAAAACGTCTATTCGTTCTCCGCGAAAATTGTACTGGTAATTTATTTTTCTTCTTATCGCGGTTTTATAATTAAAATTGGGTATTGAATGCAGCGTATGTTCGGTTTATTGTATTTTATTTATTTGTAGCAATGATTCCCTATTGAAATCGATCCATATATGATTCCTGTATGATTCATATAATTTTTAATAGTTAACAAACACTGTTGAGCAATTAACACACTTTTTTGTGTAATAAATTCACTACAGATTTTATGAGATTCGAACCAATTTTTGGATGAAAACCATTGCAAAATAATATTGTGTTTGAATTTCAATAAAAGTGTGGGAGATTCAATAGAAAAATATGTGTGTTAATTGCTTCCAAACTTTTCTATTGAAATATTTTTTACAGTAAACCTTATTTGATTGGAAATATAAGGACTAAAAATCACGTTATATTTTATATGTTATCCAATATATATACATAATATATGAATTATGTAGAGGCCACGCTGTGAAAATTATTTGAAATTTTCCCTCATTTCAATTGTGCATTCCACACGGAGAAAATCAAATAATGTTACAACACAGTGTAGTCAAAATTCATGCATAATGATTGGAAAAATCTTTTAATTTCTGTATTGTAAAAAATTACACTATTCCACTTATCCTGCTACTTTATAGCAAAAAGTGTTTTAATATTCGAAATCTCATTCTTCTCCGTGCATCTTCCAATCGCGGGGGAATTTTCAGATTGTGAGGGATTATTTTGTCTTTGAAGTATTAATTTTTTCCAAAAATGAAGCAAAACTTCACCATCATATCATGCACAGTCGTAGTATATGCAGGCATAATACGAACATTCATAGAACGTATACGATATGCAATTACTACAGTTGTATCCATTTTCACTAGGATTTTTTACAGCTATTTTTGAACATATTGCATGTATAATTTCAATTCAAAATTATAGTAGAAATCGAACGAGTAAACCGATATGGAATGAATAGTACGAAGCAATAATCGAAAAAAGGGTGTCTGGAGAGAAAGCGTATGAAACGTGATGAAGAATTTAATATTTGGTATTCAAATATACGAAACTTTGATATATTAAGGGATCGTAAGTTGGAAACATTCCAAGCACTGCGTTCAAACGGGGGATGTAAATTGTGGGAAATTATTCTTCGAGAAAAAGGGGTAATTTTCAATATCTTGATCAAAATTCATGATGTAACAGAGTATATGATTCTTATAAAATTTTTGATAGATTCGTAAGGACATCAGCCCCACGGAAATTTAGTATCTCGCACACGATCTTGCATATTCTCGCAAAAAGGCTTCTGAATATAGTCTTGCAAAGAATCTCGGATAGTCTCGGTTATAAAACAATAGTTTCGCTAATCATCCCGTAAAATTATTCAAAAAGTTTGAGATTTTGATCCAAAATCGAGAAATTACATTCCTGAATGAAAAAAAAATATATATATCTCATTCGGAATCGAACTTAGATCTTCGTGATCCAAGATCTGACTCTAATGTCGCTCATTATCGAAGATCGCTGTATGAATATAGCAGACCTTTGAAATTTATATGACTTGACTTGATTAAAAATGATTACTTTTCACCAACCGATACATCTTCTATACGATGCAAAAAATGTTGTTACTGGAATTGTGTTGACAGTAAATATTAAATCTTTATCATACATCTGAAATGTGAAATGTTCATCCAATGAATTCAACCATAGAAATTTCCATATATCTCTAAATAATTCAGGTTCACGTTCTAACAAATGAGAAAACAGAATAATAAAGAAAAGTCATGTCGTGAATTAACTAGAATACAATGAAATACGAATAGGCTATGATCGTCGGAATAAGTCGATTCAACTTCAAGTGATCATGACATTCCGAAAACATATTTGAGATGATTATTTTCAGAAAAATTTGAAGAATTATTGGAGAATGAGATTTTTCGGAATAATTGCTCATAATTCATCAGGTTATTTTATAGTTTTTGTTAACAACCTTGTCGCTAAAAACAACCCAGTCTCTTCCTAACCAATAATACGAATCATCGATGTTAAGTAATGATTGTAATTCCAAATCTTCAATAAATCATTGAATTACCGATCATATCCTCTTCTCAAGAAATTATCGTAATATTTAAAAATGGAAATGCATTTCGAAGGAAGCGAAAAACTGCACGATCGATTAGTCAAATATGAAAAATCAATGCAGGCATCAATAAAAATTCAATGAGAAAAAAGGGTTAAAATTTGGAGCGATGTAACTACGTTTGGACTATTCTTTTCTAAGAATTACAGCAATACTACTATGCGAGATTTTAAGCGAGATAATTAGCGAGATCTCGCTAAGTTATTGGATTGTTTCATAAACGAGCGCTCGAAAGAGAACGCGAGATTATTTGCGAGACTGAATTTCCGCGCGGGTAGAACTATTTTTTTAATATCAGTCTTTCTCAACGTGAACGTGAATTCTCGTTAAACAGGAAGTACACCTAATGTTCCGTATTCATTCCTTTCTTTCTCTCATTCACAAAAGATCATTGAATTTTCCCTGGGTAATGATTTTCTGTACCTAAAAGTTTGTTCTCTTTTTTTCCTTCATTCATATATCAATTTTGTCATCTTTTTTAAACACAATATAATAGTTGCATGACAATATAATAGAGCGTGTATTTGGCTAGGAGCATTTGACTTGGAAGAAAGAACAAGCGTGGTGTGGCATACCGGTAGCAGCTTAGGAAACCCTACGTTATTGTTCACCTGTTATAACGGAAGAAGGTCGGTTAAGGTACCGCGTGCATTCTTTGTACTCTTCTTTATAAAGTGACTACAATTCTATTCTTGCAACATAGGCAACAGCGATGCCTCCCTCGTTCACGAGAGTAGCACCAACTTGTGAAAGGGAACGAAGATCCTCGTAGCATAAAATGCAATAATGGCATAGGCATATTCTCGGCAGCAGAGTTAATATATGCACTTTTTCGTAAAAATAAGCTCCTATCCTTACGTTCCTAAATTCTCATGTCATCTGTGATAAATTACTTTCAGAGGGTCATTGAGAATCATAGAGAATCCCGTCGCGGTGACGAATGCATAAATAAAATTATTCAACTTTAATTAAGATAGTTGAAACAAAAATGAGACACAATCTCATCAGATTATTCCTCTCACACGCGTACGAGATATATTTTATCGGCAATAACAGATCAGTCGTTATCAGCAAACTATGTCATAACAGACTGCGGATAGGGATTTATAATGTGTAGTGACGGAAATCAACATACACCTCCCTCTTGTTCCCCCTTTCATCCCTTCCCGGGCTTTACACAACGTTATAAATGCGGTTTTCTATCTCTATGCTCTATATAGCTTTACAGGGCAAAGTAATGGGCTTATATAATCCTGATTTAATAAATCGAACAGTTGTGAGGCAACAGCAGGGATGCCGCACCACCACCATCATCAAAGCCACTATACACTACCCATGCCATCGCCACTGCCACCGTTATAGCAGCGTGTGCGTGACTAATGCCTTCAAAAACAAGATGAATGATCTGATACTAAATCTCTCTCTTTATATCTCTTATTTCTTTTTTTATTTGTCACCTCATTTCAGGTTTTTTCACATTCTGCGTCATCTCGTTCGGGATTTAAGGGGGGTTAAGTATTCGAGTCTGTCGATTGATGGAGTTTAGCGGATCGCTGTCGTACACGAAGACAACAAATTTCGATGTTCACATTTTGTTGGAACAGCCAATTTTCACACGGGAATGAGAAAATTTGTAGAACAATTCAACCATATCAAGTAGTTGAATTTGTTGGCTGTCCTATACGTAATACTTGAAATTCAGTTGTCCTTATGAATGGTTCGGCATCTTAGCTAATAATTCAATGGCTAAATCGGTTAAATAATTTGCTGAGACAGTGGTTTATCCGTTGAGCTGGCAAAAAATTCGCTGTTCAAACAAAAGGAACTCGGTAGAATGAAATTTTGCTGTCGGAGACAGTTGTGTTTGAATGTTACTGAGAAAAATACAACTATACATTATCACAGCAACATTTTTGCTGATTCTACATGAAAAGAAGTGAAATGTCCTCAATATCACGCCAAAATAGTAATTGAGGTAGAAAAACGCTAGATCGTTGATAGTTAGTCGTTGACGTTACTTCTTTGGTAAGAACGCTCTTATCATTTACGAAGAAAATAAAAGTCACTGGCATTTTACTTTTCGCTAAACAGCGAATTTTTCGTCAAGAAAACAAATAATTCACTACTTCAGCTAATTATTTAGCCGTAGTTGAGGATTATTTGCTCAGGCGGCGAGATTTTCAATATTATATATGGAACAGCAAACAGACTTAACTGGAATAGTCAACATTTTCACAGTGACAACTAAAAAATTGATGTCATAGCTAGCAAGACTGATGTAGGGGAGAGTTGCCTTCATTGGACCATTATTTTGAATGGACCACCAACTTTTATTGCGAGAGAAAGAAATTTAGATTTCTTTTAATCATACAGCGATAATGTCACATCAATGAACATTATCACTGTATAATTAGAACGAGTCTAAATCCCTTTTTCTGGCGTAATCCATTTAAGGCGATGATCCAGTCAACTTTCCCGTAATAATAGGAAATACATTTGCCGTTCCAGCGAAAGTTACCCAGGATAGTCAGATTTCTCTGTCACAGTGAATTCTCCTTCTTCGTGTTCACGAGCTTTGTAACTCCATTTCACCATTTTTTGAGGAAAAATCCTACAATCAATTTTCACACTGTACCATTCATAATGGTAATCATTTAGTCCACTTGTTTCAATCCAGAGAACAGCCAGGAATTTCATTGCAATAGTTTCACTTTGTTGCTCAAACAGTTAAAAATTGGCTGTGATAACTAAGGTTGTTATGAGAGCAAAAAATTGCTGTTATAGGAACAAACGATAAAATACTTCCAATGATCCTCTGACATAGTGTCTACAAAAAAATTTGCTGCACTTGAGAAAATATGAGCAGTTGTTCGGGACTTTTTTCTCCTTGTAAAGGTACACGTTTCGCATTAAAATTGACTACAATTGTAAGGATCGATAAAGTAGGGATATCATAATACAATGTCGAATTTATTATCAATCAGTCTTTTTTATTTCATATAACGTATTGGGATTTGCGACACTAATTCAAGAAGTCTGTTGAATTCAATTAATTGATGAAATTTCATAAAGACTTTGTTTCGATGACATGCTATTCACGCTGGTTCGAACTCGTTGAAACGCAATGCACAGCCAAAAGTAATTCGAGATGGACAGGCATTTTTTAAGCTCCTACAGTTGAATTTTGGCTACTGCAGGAACATTTTTAGCTGTATTAGTGAAATTTTTGCTAACGTTGCTGAGAAATTCAGCTATCCTGTCAGTGCCAAGATCCCCAAACATAATAGCTGAAATTAAGCTGATACAGCTGAAAATTTCTTTTCGTGTGGAAACTGTTAAATTAAGAGATCTGATTGGTCATAATCCGTTGCACAGGGTATATTAAATTTCATTATATGGAGAAAAAAAATTGGTTGTGACAGCGACATCTGATGTTCTTATCTATTTGCTATTAGCAATTTGTTTAGCTGTTACCCTGAGAAAAAAGATAGTGGGCGCAACTACAGATGTAGTTGATGTTGGATATGGCGAACGACATCAAGTAGTTGAGTCAACAGAATATTCTGTTTTCTTTTGCCATATTCAACTACATACATGTGATTGGGCCCACCATCTTTTTCTCGGTTCCCTGAGAGAAGAGTTTATTTGTATTCAATAAATTTTGTTTTGGATACGGTGAAATGAACATTTGTTAATAAACATTTGTTAATAAACGTGCAGTTAATAAACTTTCTTTATAGGTAATGAGCCAAGTTTATGTGCAAGAAATATTTATTTCACAGTATCCAAAACAAGCTTTATTAAATGCAAATAAACTCTTCTCCCAGTGTGTACAACAAATAATCTCGACTTCTCCAGCTCAACCCTAATAAAAATAATTCATATAAGACCACATATAAACCATACATGGAGAAAAAAGATTAGTTGAAATAACTATATAACTTGCAAGCGCATATGGGCCCACTTTTTTTCGTTAGAATAACAAATTAATCAATTGATTTAACCAATTTAAAATGATTTACTAAAAAAATTAGTCAAATTAACGACGAAAATTGTTATTCTAACGAAAAAAAGTGGGCCCATATGCGCTTACAAGTTAAATAGTTATTTCAACTAATCTTTTTTTTCCGTGTACAATACCATATACGGATAGAGGTTTCATATATGACCACATATAATCCATATTAAATGCATATACGGCGCATATACGGTGCATATACGGCCTGTACATGCATAAAGGTTGACGTATATGGACCGTATATGCCCGTACATGCGCCGTATATGTATTGAATATGGATTACATATGGATTATATATGGTCTTATATGAAACCTCTATCCATATATGATCGTATATGGTTTATATGTGGTCTTATATGAATCATTTTTACCAGGGAATTTGTTTGCTATTCTATATATGTATAATATTGAAGATGTTGCTCTCTCAGCAAATAATTCGCTGTTGTAGTCAATTATTTGATGCGTTGGCGAGGAATTCGCTGTTCCAAAAAACAACGAGACAGCGAAATGACATTTTGTTGTTCTAGGGAGTTTTGTTTCCTCCCTGTACCCACACAGCACTCGTTGTCTAAAAGATATCTTCAGAAATGATTAAGAACAATGCAAGAAGTCTTATGCAACACGAATAAACATCTCTTAGAGGAAGTCTTAAACTGTTCTTATTTCTAAAAGATATTATCTTCAAGAACGTTTTCAGAAACCTTTTTGAATTTTCCACAAGGCATCTTCCAGAAATTTCTAAAAGATGTCTATTCATGTTGCATAAGACTTTTTGCATTGTTGTTGTTTATTTCCGAAGATATCTTTTAGACGAGTGCGGTGTGAGTGATTAATGGATTTGAATAAATTTTCTTTAATCAGCGAAGGAAAGTTCCTGTACTAGACACGAATTGAGAAGTTTGATGAAGATTGTTTGTGATAATAGAATATCATAAAATTATGAATTATTCTAATGCTTATTCGTATGCATGATAAAACATCGAATGAAAATAATTTTCCTACAAAGAGGAGAACGGGATACATTTGATTTACAAAAGAGCTTGATCGTGCGTGCAAAGTCACGCGTGACATTCGCTGAAAAGTCTTCCGCGTCGTTGATCCGCTTGTTATTCAAACGGTACCGCGTTTCATCGATTCTTCCATAAATTTTTAAGGCTCAATGCACTTCGTTATATACGTTTATGGGGAAAATGAACGTGAGGATAACTTTTGAATAGAAAATTGTAGTACAAAATAACTGTATTATGGAAGATCGTTGGAAGTCGAAGTCTTGAATGGAGTAATGAATTTTTTTGAACGTTCGGTAAGCAATTGATCAGTAACTTTTTGAGAACTTATTTTCGTTGAAGGGAATACGATCGGGGAATTGATTCAACGCATCTCTGAGACTACGAAATTATTTGAGGATTTCTGTAGGTTAAAACATGAACAAAAACTGATCCGCTAATATTTGGATAAAATTTGTCAAATGCTATAGTTATTCTTTTCTTTAGGTATCAGAGCAAGAAATTCTAAATCCCAGATATGCTTGGTGCCAAGCTTGAGTCAATGCTAGTCAATCCCAGGCCTAGCTTGGTTGCTATAATTGGCACCAAACTAGATTAATGTTCGGGATGATAACAATGGTCAATGCTTGGCATCCGAGCTTGGTTCAATATCAAAATTCAATACTGGTTCCATGCTTGCAATCGATATTGTTGCCATTATTGATATATAATACTAATTTGAGCTGAATGAGTGATCGACCAAAACTTGGTGACAGATTAGAATCAATATTAGTCATCACCGGGTATAGCTTGATGGTCAACCATGTTACCGAGCTATTGAGCCAAACTGTTATCAATGCTAGTTATCACCGGGTGTAGTCTAATTACCAACAATGTTATAAAGCTGAATCAATGTTCAGGATGATAATAACGTTCTCTGCTGAGCATTCAGCTTTCATATATATCGGAAATCCAACACGGCAAAATATGCTTGGTCCTAGCATTGATGTTCAAGACGCTACCAAGGTTTGGTCAGCTATGACGACTCAAGCATTGGTCAAGGCTTGGTTGACGAAAATTCAATCAAACACGACAAAATATGCTTGGTCCTAACATTGGTGTCCAAGACTCAATAGTTATGCACTATGTCCATAATACCTCACTTGGCATTTCTCTTTTAAGGTTTGCATTTGCTTCCAACAGCGTCTTACTATACTTACCAATCGCGATATACTCTTGGTAACACACAATTGGTCATCAAAAGTGTTTTATTGTTCCTAACCACATAAAAATTCATGTCTTGGGATGTCTTTTCGACCAAAGAAGAATTTTAGACATCTAAAAGACATCTAAATATGTTGCGCAAGACATGAGTTGTTATGTGGGTAGCAATAGCGATGTACTCTTGGCAACACTCGATTGGTTAGTAATAGTGATGGACTCTTTGACCAACAGCGCATCACTCGTCTTTTTTTCCCAGTGTATAATAGCAAATAGATTGTTGTCATAGTAGAAAGCACAGTGAATTTTCAACAAACTTGGCGCCAATAACAAGAAATTGGGAAATTGTGGACTCTAGATTCAAGCAAATAAAATCAGCATGATTCTCATAACATTCCAATTCTCCTGTATTTCTTCTAATTCACTCAACACTATGATATTCAAATTTCATTGTTCTCCAGATCTTGGAGCAATCAATCACTGCTATAAGGAAAATTGGAAAACATTCTGTTCTTTTCCTTCTTTATCACACATTCGATATTACAAAGTATATTTGCACGATATGATCCTTCAAGTAATAAGTAATGCGATCCGTGAGAATGGCAGTGGGTAGTTTGCTGTCGGCGATAATGCGCTCTTCTGAATTCCGTTCTCGTACCAGTTTTCCCATATCGATATGTTTCCTCGCATACTCCCACCACCCTCTTACTCAGCTCGTCCGCTTCTCCTATCGCATCATCCTTTCTCTCTCTTTCTCTCTCTCTCTCTCTCTCTCTGGCAATCGAAGATCTCCAAGATCAAATGGCTTCACCATTGATTCGCATTATCCGCGGATATATTCTATTTTTATATCGAAATCAAAATTTCTTACGATAAATTTTATGCGAGATCTTCTCTTTCGCGTCATGGAACGTGTTTTTTGAGATTTATCTCTCAACGTATCTCCTCCCTCTCTCGGCTCTTTGTTCAAAGTTTCTTCTCTTCAATATTTTTCCTGTTTCTCATACCGAATATAGGAAAATGAATACTCGATTGTTTTCTCATCTTATGCATCGCGTGTAATGGAAAATTTGTATGTAATTACTTTCGTGTAGAAAGGTAGGATGATTATTGAACATGTTCAACATGGATATTATGCAGGACCGAATTATAAGAAATATTCCATGATTTGAAGTTGTGCGGGAACAGCTGTTTTCTCGGATTTAATTAAACTCTTGTAAAACATGAAACCTTCATAAAAGTATAAGAGTATTACTACTGGTTCGAGTATTACATTCGACTGAAGTTTCAATATAAATAATGCAATCTGCTTTCGTTGAATTGAGCCATCAATCTTTTTATGTGCCCTCGAATTGAAAGTTTCTAGGTCTGCCGAGTTGGGAATGAAAATCTTTGCTTTTCGCTCGGTTGTTTACTTATTTCTTTTCTTCTTGACGTCGATAAACCTTTCAATTTGAATGTGAAACTTCAATATGATATACAAGTGCGATTAGATGTCTCAAACGAGAGGTCATTGAAATGTGTAGAATATTTTTGTCACAAGGGATTGAGTTATATCTGTACATCTTGTACCTATATAACTATTTTTCGAAGCATAGTAAAATCGCTTGTATTACCCATTTAAGGGGTATAGTGGCAGTGTAAAGTGAGTTGAGAAGAGGGGGATGGAAGACGAGGGTTCAATGTGGTACAGGGATTGAAGAACAGGATGGTATGGTAGGGGACAAGGGGGCGGAGTTGTTTACGGCGGGGTAATCTGCTCGTCGACGGATACCAATATCGATGACGTCAATTAGTACGAGCGAAGCCCTTTCTCCTTCCTCTCCATTCCTGGTCGTGTACCACCACTAGTTTATGTGCATGTATCTGTACATAGGTATTATATATTTGTTCCATAAGAGAGAGAACGAGAGAGACGGTGGGAGAGAGGTAGATAGATAGACAGACAAAGAGGGGTTAAGGGGTGCTTGGCATGGCATGATAAATCACGGCGGCAGCAGGCGGCGTATCCCTTCATTCACCTTCTATTCCACAAACCCACACCTCCAACTTCTCTCACTCTCTCACATTCCGGCCAAATTGGCCCACATGTACTTGACTCCATAATACCACCTATTCCACAGGCTCTCGATAAAACCGACTTTATTCTTTCTAACGAATAAGAGTGACCACCGCTAAGCTATGTACGCGATCTATATAGCTGATTTTTCCGAGTACATGGTATATAGCTGATTCCAGCTGCCACCGTAGTACGTTTCTGCGGAGAACGAAAAGAAAGGTGGCTCAGGTTCCATGTGCGGGGTGTATAGCGTTATATTTCCTTGCTTCGGATGATGGCCAATTCTGGATGTGTGTATATATATATGCGCCTTATATTCCCTTCGATACGTTATTATATGTTCTATATGTTCTTGCCTCGTGCTAAAAGAGAGTACGGTTATTGTCTATATTGAGCGCAAGATATATGGACGTTTGGGTTCTCCTTTTATTATTATTTCATCTGATTGATCGTTGCAGCCGAAGAATTCTTCTTTAGGTAGAAATGGTCTAAGAAAATATAGTTACTTGTAGAAAAAACCCCGAATATCTTATTTGTTCATAGGTTCAGGGCATAATTTAAGGGTCAGCTCTAACCAAAAAGTCATAAGTTATATTGGATTATATATGGATTATATATAACTAAAAAAATTCTTACACTTCTCATGTAGCATAGAATATTCTGGGAATATTTTAATAACATGCGAAAAACAACCGTACCCAAAATATTCAAAATTGTCCATAGAACGTTCGAGTGAAACTGTTTCAAATATCCATAGTATATCCATAAAACGTTCCAACAACGTCCACAATGTTCTATAGAGCATCTATCAAAAAAAGCCTTTAGAATATTTTCCTCTAGTAGTATATTCTATGACCGCTCGTAATATTCTATGTATGTTGACAGAATATTCATACAATATCCATAGAATGTTCTTGTGCTGCATGGGTTGAGTTGTTTCTTTTCTCTCTCAAAAATTGAGTATCCAATGTTTAGGTCAATTCTAGATTTCACTTCAAATATGCCCTGCATAAGTTTCTGTAATTTTTAACCTCTCGTACAGACCCTGGGTGGTAACAATTCGATACTCCGTGTGGTTTGAGATTCAAAGGTACGAGTGTATGATAGAATACGAATTCTGACAGCTAGAATTTTCAATATTCCAACAATCATAACATACATTCTTCGAAGAGCGATCTGTTTCCAGTGAAATTTTGTTATTGTATCGAAATCCTTTCCTGCGATGAAAAAATTTCCGCTTGTAGAGAATTTCATTATGGATATATATTCTCTCAAGTTTGTGAGAAATACGAACATCAAAATTCAGTACAGAACATCTTCCAAGTGCATCCCTGTTAAAAATATCTAATTAGAATCGAAATAAGATCTGGATGGACTTGGGGCTGTGTCTGCGTTTATCCAAGCGCGGATAAAAGTTATGGTATTGAAACAAGGTTGGAATTCTGGGAGAAATCCGAATGAAGTGCCAATTAGAAACTAAAGCATACTATAAGGGTCAGTTCTTACCAAAAAGTTAGTTCTAAAAGAAAACAACCAGTTGTAAAACATGAGAACGGCTAGTTCTTAGAATTTACCCAATTTTTAGTGGAATATTTTCCTTTTTCTTATTTTAAATCGAGTACCCAATATTTCCCTGTTGCAGAGTGAGCATCCCGCAAAAATAAGTCTTCATGCCGAAAGTGAAATTAAGAAAGTATCAAATAATTCAACAAGAAATACTTGAGTACAATTGTCATACAAATGTTCTCCATTTTTCCTGGAATAATATTCTATTAAATCCCATCACGAATGGTGAAATTCCTGATTGAATACCATTGAATTTCATTGAACCCTATTCATTTCCCCATTCGTCAATGAGATTCTATAGAATATTTGTAACGGGGTCGGTTAGTTCTTGAATTTCTTTAGAATATGCCCTGTTAGAAACCACATAAATCCGGCACTGCATTCACCAATGTAGATGTTGCGGTGTTTTTCATCTAGTTTTAAATGGATTCTATTCAGGTTTTGGGACTGGGTATCAGTGAAATACCATATGAAATTCGGATGAGGAATCGAATACACCCATATACGAAACCTATTTCCTGATATTGATCCGCATGGAACCCGTATGAATCCGGATACAAATCATTTGTCCCTTTTTTTGCAGTCCCCCGATGGCATCTGGAAATATTATAAAGAGTCTGATTGGTAAATTCCTATAGAATTGAAGATATGATTCATCAATCCACACTGTAAAAAGTGAGTGGAGTTTGCCCCCAAATTTAGTGGCAGCAAAAATTCTTCATGCGAGGGAAATTCATCTCCCTTACATTTTGGAAGAAAATTTCTCCTTTTCGAAGGGAATTTTCTTCCAAATGAAGGAAAATTGCCTCAGAATAAGGGAAAATGAATTTACCTCACATGGAAGATTTTTGCTTCCGCCCAATTCGGGAAAAAATTCCACATTTACTTTCTACAGTGTAATAGAATGGAACAATCACGCCGCATACTATAATTTTGTGGGAAACCTTTATGCGAAGGTACACCGAGAGAAATTTCGCGCATCTCGGAATGTAAAATTACACTCCTTTAATCGAACGTAGCCCCAGCAACGTCATCCATGGAACTGTCTAGGGCCTCGCGAGAATCTAGCCAAGGGTTAGAAAGAGTCTAATGGCTAGCGGGGAACTTGTAAGGGCCTAGCGAGTACTGATATAACGCTTGCTCGGGAGTACATCATATTTTCACCAGGTTTAGCGTATTTGATAAGTTCTATTCAATAGATCAGCGAATTACATGAAATTTAAGTGAAACGAGCGTCAGATCATGGAATTGACGAATATTAAGTGGCGAGCGGAGCGATCACGATATAATTTTGCGACCGAAGTAAGTAAATAAATCATTCAGATTAGAAAGACGCGAGCACGGCAAGCGTCCAAGACATTATTTCAAATATCACTTGTCGAACCCAGGGAAGTGTTGATAAGATTATACCATGACGAGCGCCACCAGATTTGAGAATTGCGGGCCGGGTGAGCGCTATAAAGCATTTCTTCAAACATCAGATGGCAAGCGTTACTCCCAAATAGAGAACCATGCTCTGAATACTTCGCAACATAACGTAATATAAACATACTATCATGACCCCAGCGTATATGAATTCTGGCCCACTCTGGTCCAATTCCGAGCCTATATTGGCAAGATGGGCCTCATGGTGCATACATGCTAGGGGAACTTCGTTCAGCTTGCGATCATGCATAGAATGCAAGCAGGATGTGTTCACCATGGTTTCATGATTTCAATGTGCCACCAATAACAATACTTCATACGGAAACACCTCGATAACATGGGGCAAACATTTCTTCGCGTGCATGTCACTATTATTATGGCATTATTAAGAAATTTTTCCATCTGGGGTAGGAGTGTAAAAGTGCGATTGCAGGGGGAAAAATACAGTTGAAATTACTATGGTAGATCATTATCCACGAACCAAATTTGAATTGACAAGAAACATTATAGTATTTTCATTTAATTCTAGAAAATTCCACAGTAATTTATAATGATGTCCACTCTGGTAGAGATTTGTCTGGGCGTCCTAGATGGGACCCATGTGAGGGCAACTGGATAACACATTTCAGCCAATTTGACTTTAGTGCCCAAACATTTAGTTAGTTCATGTAGATTTTTCACGAGTCAACTGATCGTACGGTAACCTTGATAGTCCATCAACACGGTCAGAGGAATAAAAGGAAGCCCCAACGTTTCAATTTGTCATTCGGGATTATTTTATGGGAATAAATTCAAAATCAACATTCTTGACTGGAGATTGCATGTCAAAATACATTGTTAACTCATTCATAGGTGTAATTCTACAGGAAAAACATGTTTTCACATTTCTAATCACCAATTTGAACAACATTCTAGCAATTCCCTGGGACATCTGGATAGGCACAGGCTAGAAAGTGCGTTACAAAACTAGTTAGAAACCAACCTAACATCTGGGAAAACTAGCTGGGGCCCATCTAATTCCCAATCATCATTTCTACCAGGGCAGTGCAATATTCACTAAATAAGAAATTTTCCACGAATTTCTGAATTTCATTACAGGAATTTTTACATTCTGAATTGGAAAACGTACGTATAATCCTTATGGGAAACTATTTTACGGTGTGGATTAAATTTTACCGGAATTTTCTTACAATCCGACGAATCTCGCTGATTTTCGATGAAAAATGAATGGGTGAAAAGTGAATGAAGTTGAGGAGAATTTAATGAAATTTTCTATCAAGGTTGCTATTTATATCAATTCGAAATTTGATCAGTACGATTCGATTTCGAACCATTCGCATACCTTTAAAACAAAACAATGACTCGATAAGTGTCATTCGAACCCTTTTCCTTCGAAAACAACGGTTAAGAGTTCGTATGCTGGCTTTTAACGCGATCGCAGATACATAAATGATTCTAAACGTCCAGATCAAAATAAGTCCATAAAACCGTTTTGGCCGATCGTAAATCTAAGTTGCGTGAGATAACAGAGGAGTTGAAGATATCGGAAGGCAAGGTATTTACCATTTTGCATGAACATTTGTCAATAAGAAAACTGTGTTCAAAGTGGGTGCCGCGTTTACTCACAGTCGATCAAAAACAACAACGCGTCGATGATTCAAAGCGTCGTTTGCAACTGTTTCAGCGTGACAAACAGGAGTTCTCGCGTCGATATGTGACAATGGATGAAACATGATTCCACTACTTTACTGTGGAGTCGAATCGACAGTCAGCTCAGTGGAAAGTAGCAGGTGAAAGCCGTTCAAAACGGCCACAGACGCAAACCTCAGTTTGTAAGATTTCGCACACCGTATTTTTGAGAGAAAAAAAATTGCCAAACAAAACAGTCACAAATGAAAAAAGAAGTGTACTTCAGCTTAGGTGATTCCGCATGTTTTGGGCAGATCATTTGCATAGTTTCTGAATATGTCTACAAAAAAACTTTGGTTAAAGAACAAAACAATAAACCAGTTTCTTCAGGATAGCCCTCCCCCCCCCCCACCTGTAATAATCACACTGCGAATAGTCTGACAACAATTTACCAACTCTCTCAAGTAGTTCATCTATTTCTCAATCTAAACTTACTCGAGAGTTCCCTCCCTTTTACTGTAATCAAATTTTTGATCAATAGGATTTTAATTCACGTTCCATACATAGAACTTTTCCATAGTTACTTAACTGCGATTGTACACACTTACTCATCGCTTTATCTTCATTTCTTGATACACGCGTTGATACGCGTCCATGTAACAATGAAACGGAGGGTGTCACGGTCTTTAACTCGCAAATGCTTCGCAATGCCCCGTTGTTCACTTTGCCCTATTAGAGTCCGAATGAATGGATACGAGAACGATGGGGCTCGTTCGTTGTCCCTTCATACGCGCACGAAGATACGTGTAGGTGTGTTGTGCCGTAGGCCAAGCTTCCCCAATGCACTTTTCACGGTCTTGATCATCGGCCAAACTTCGACTGGGCTGCTCCGGACCAAACTTTGACTTGTTTCACTTGTATTAAGTGAATCAAATGGCCTGATATTATCGATGCCAATTTGGTGTTGACCTCCGCTTAAATGCGTTCCATATCTCATGTTAATTACTTTGAATACTCTTCTGTATCAAATCGGGGCGTTTAATCATATATGAAATATGGAACGAATTGTGATGATACAAGTTAATGCATTGGATTAGTTTTTAATAATTTATGGAATATCCATAAAACGTTTTTTCTTTCACTTCGAATGGAGGATTCAAACTGAAATAGAGTCTTGGTGTATTTCGATCAGCTTATGGATTCGCTTAAAACGGAGTTTGTGTGACAAAATTGAATATCATTCATGACTGGAATTATAGTTTAACTTTTTGTAACGGTACTCCAGGGATTCTCTGGATTGTTACAAGTCCTTGAAAGGCCTCACGAGGGTACAAATAATGATTAGGGTGAGAAAAAGGGTCTTCGTGTGATAGGCGATTGGATGAATTTTTCACATTTATTTATAGAATATGTGAATTTGTATCGAATAAGTCAGTTTGCTTTATTTTCCCCATATTCAAGATCTCTCATCTGGCCATCTTCAATCTTCTCATTGCTCTACGTAAACCTCTGGTTGGAATGAAACGATAGCAAATACATTGAACCACATGATTGGCGGATAAATTTTCAAATGATATCTCAATAGTGTACGAGTTGTAGTAAAATATTGACTCATATATTCTACTGTAATTTTTTTACCAAGACTGGTGTCGACTGAAGAAATTGATTGGCGGATGCTTGGGAGTATGTGAATTCAAACTTGTCCCAAGATTGTGACAATCTTGCCTAAAACTTGACCTGTTATTGGTATTGGAGTCAACTCTGCATGGAGAAAAAAAATTCGCTGCGACAATGAAATATGATTTTGCTGGGTACCTTTTGCTGGAGCAGCAAATTTTCCCACTATCACAACAATCTTTTTGGCTACAAAAGCAAAAAGTGGCAACTCTTCCAGCGAAATTTTTTTGTTATTCTGTATATAATACTGAACATTTTGCTGTTTCAAGTATGAGAGTGAAGCTAGCAGCCGATTGATGTAACTCTCGATTCGCATCAATTTTAATGTCTTTCATATGTAAAATTGATTCAGTGGCTCCCAACCATACAGTTTGGCTATTTTGATATTGAATAAAACAATTCTATCAAAAGTTACATCAATCGGCTGCTAGCTTCACTCTCATAGTTCAGGTAATGCTGTTGCACGAAGGAAGGAATAGTTTCATTATAACCCTGCTGAAAATGCCCGGCAAATCCGGACAAAAAATAGTTGTCAGGCTTTGAAAAAATTTTGTCATTCCTTGACTGGATTTCCTGGGACGTGGACCGTTCAAAGCCTGACAAACATTTTTTGTCCGGATCTGCCTGGCATTTTCAGCAGGGAACAGCTAAGAATTCACTGCCACGGCTAACTGGATTGCTGAGAGAGTAACATGATTAACTAAAGCAGCAAATTTTTTGCTGAATTAGCAAAATTGTCTGTATTATATAGAGAAAGGCTGGAGGCACAACCATTTCTTGCTGCCAAAGCTAGAAAATTGCTGTCGTAGCTAATACGATTGATGTGATTAGATTTTGCTGTCACAACAAATTTCTTTTTTCTCCGTGAGGTTGTCGATATTGCTGCCATAACCAAATGGATGGACATATATATCATCATTGCATACAGTTATCTTTTCTAACCTCATTTCAGGTATACTGGGTGATTAAAAATTGCCGTACACTTTTCTGATAGCAGGTTCTTGATGAAATTCTGAAAAGATTTTAGTCCGGAATATTCAGATCTGATCCTTAGATCCGGAGATATGAGCATTTTTTGATTTTTGGAAAAATCCAAATACCTCGGAAGTACCATATTTTTGACTTTTGAATCCAACACCATTCTCTAAGTCAGATCACGGGGTATTCCTTGAAAAAAAAATTCAATTCAGCTTCCTTCCTTGTGGAGTTATAGCGATTTAAAGTTGTTGAATTCTGATCGGCTGGGATGCAAAAAATTTCAAACCGCTATAACTCCACAACGAAGGAAGCTAAATTAGATTTATTCTTTTTCAGGGATATCCCGTGATCTGACTTAGAAAATGGTGTTCGATTCAAGAGTCGGAAATATGTTACTTCCGGGGTATTTGGATTTTTACAAAAATAAAAAAAATGCTCATAACTCCGGATCGAAGGATCAGATCTGAATGTTCTGGACCAAAATCTTTTCAGAATTCCACCAAGAATCTGCTCTCAGAAAAGTGTACGGCAATTTAGAATCAATCAGTATAAAAAAGTCCACTTTTGATACAAGCTTCACCGAAAATGGATTTAGGGTTGGGTTTGGGGCGATTTTAGAACAAGAATGAACCAGGCCTGATTGAAGAATCTCATCGAACCGATTGATTCTCATTGATTCCGATTACGGCTGGACTCAAGACGCTCGAGTAAAACCAACAAAACTTCATTTTACCAGTTTTAATGCAATGTACAATAATTGGGTCAATGTACAATATTTTTGGGAATATTTTTTTGATTTTAAACACTAAGGTTGCAGTCTTCAAAAAGGTCTTGTCTCGTCTTGTCTTGGTCTTCAGTAGAGGAAAAGTACTTTATGCCGTGGATGCAATCAATCCCAGATAAGCTTGCCATAAGCTTGTCAAACTTGTCATAGGATTGGTTTTGACTTGTCATGACAAACTTGTCAGTGTAAGACTGCTACAACTCTGCTGCAAGGGTTTTGTAAGCTTTGTACCCTTGTCATGTGTCAACTGGGAGGCTTATGTCAACTTCGTCACAAGCTTGCCTGACAACATTGCAGCAAGGTTAAATTGCTATCTGGGATGTCATCCTCTCAAACGTGTTGTTTCCAACTATCACATGCCCACGCTTGACTCAACCCTAGTAGGAATTCGACAGGGGATTCCCTATTAGAAGCATGGCCTTCGTTAGGCTGCAATAGGGAATTCCTAATTAAGGAAAACTTTTAATTACCTTATCAGGTCCTGACATGGCATCCTGTTTAGGACCTTACAACGCAAGGTTTTTGACAGGTCCCAGTCAGATTTTACCTTTCAGTAACTCAGACATGGTATTCCTATCAGAACCTGATCAGGATTGCCTTGAATCATCCGTATTTGAATTGTGAGGTAACTGTCAAGATATCTTGATCAGGACCTGATCAGGATTGCCTTGGCTCATCCGTATTTCAATCATGTGATAACCGACAAGACAGTTGAATCAGGACCTGATCAATTCAGAACGATGAATGTATCAAATTATTTAGAATTTTTATAGGACTCATTAGAAATTTACCTGTCTTTTATAAATGTTCAACTGAGGTCTATTTGGATCATCAGTAGAATTTCTTCTGTTGGGGGAGTTTTAAAAAATTTTATGAAAAGTGAATTCCATGAAAATTAAATTGAATGTTAGAATATAGCTTAGATGAGGTCGTGATTGGGAATTCAATTACGACTCTAATCAGATCCTGATTGGGAAACGTTTGGTTTTCCTGATCAGTACCTTGTCTTTTCCCTGCGTGACATTTTTGTCAGGGTCTTATCAGATACTCAAGTCAGGCCCTGAAAAGAAATCAGGCACCCTGATCTGGACTTGATGTCTTCCATATCAAAATTTTTACTAGGGGATGATGAAATTCGTCTTTGAAGAAAAGATCATAAAATTAAATGATATTTACTATATTTGAATTTTGCTCAAGAGTTTCGAGTCCACCTCTAATTCGGGTGCAGAAAACTCATTCAAACCTATTCAGAATCAATTTTTCATGGGTCATCGGAATCAATAAGATTCAATCGGTTCAATGAGTTTCTTTCAGCAGGGAGACACAGCGCGATATTCCGTTGATGATATTTCATAGAAGTCTTCCATCTATTCCCAATGATGATTCAACTTGTTCTCAATTCCTCACGAATTGAATTGAATTGATTGAATCATTGATCGTTAGTATATGCAGTGAACGCAGGTCCGATATCGAGAAAAGACAAAAAATGGAACTGAATAACGAGGAAAAATTAATTATTCATCCCAATCTTTATTATCTATCCAACAATTTTCACCATCCACATATCCTATCACATTTCCGTATGGAAAAACTTTAGATAGAAAACGGAAGATAAAATGTTCCGTAGGCCAAAGCAAGTAATCATTTACGTACGTGTGTACGTGCGTATGTATGTACATACATTCGTATAGTGCATATAATTCTTCATCGGCCTGAACGAGTAAATCCCTATGTTGGCGTTCGAATCCCTTTCCGATATCGCAAAAAGTGATACGTTGGACGTGCGCTGACCCGATGTTAGGTATTACACGAAACCGCCAGCCATCCGAGCAGAACCGAATAGAAGCAGTATTGATTTATGTCTGTAGGAATTTTAACCATAACAAAACGAACGATAATATTGTGCCACATATACCATCCATCTCGCTTCCATAAATCATCCAATTTCGATAGATGTCGTTGGAAAAAATGTATCGTTCGTAACTCTTGAGGGCCAAGGATGTATATTCGTGTTACACGTAATTGCATTATGAAATTATTCAGATTATTCGTTGAAATTTTTTTACATGCTAAATTGTGCTGCAATTTACATGAAGATTTTTTCTCCCCTGAGGAAAAAATGTTGTAAAATTTGTATACTCGATTTATCTTTCAAAATAAGTTCATTTAAAGTTTTGAAGTGACGTTGATCATACGCGGAGAAAAATTCTTGTTGAAAAAGCGATTCCAAAAAATTTACTTTGCTAAATTAGCAAAACGGTTGCTGTTACAGCGAAAATATTGCTGTTTCAGCAAGATATTTGCTAATTGAGCAAAATTTTCTAGCTGTCTGTATACCCAGACAGCACGAGTGATCATTTTGAATTCGCAAAAACTTCTGAAAGAACTTCTTGAACAGTCCCTGCTATATGACAGTAAAAATGAATTCAATGTGGATTCAATGAATCCAAAATGCCTACATGTTGAATGCCTGAATAGTTCTTTATAAATTCGTGATATGAATTCTTTCTGAAGAATAAGTTATGTATCAAGAGGTCATTTTGAATTCATAATGAATTCATGTTTACTGTCATAACGGGAGCTCTTTGCGGGGATTTTTGTGCTGTATGGGGATCTACAATTCCGGATTGCTGAATGGCAAGTGCTTGTTGAGAGAGCAAAATTTTTGCTGTGACAGGAAATTGTTTGCTAATTTAGCAACAAGTTTTCACATATCAGCAAAGCAGATTCTTTAGACTTGCTGTTTAAGCAACTTTTCTTCTCTGAGTGCAGAGTTGTATGCAGTTTATTCAACAATTAAAATTCACGGAGAGAAATGTTACATTATAAATGATCATATTGTTAGCACGTTTGGGACAAACTTGCTTCATATCATTTACACAAATACTCTTTGAGAAATTCTTACAGCTCATAGTATAATATAGCAGAATTTTCCCATATTGTAGTACCAAATATACACTGAGAGAAAACAAATTTGCTTTGCTGATATGACAAATCCTTTTGCTGGATTAACAAAAAGTTTGCTTTTACAGCAAAAATCTTGATCTTAGGTATACAGACTGCTAGAAAATTTGCTGAAATTGCAAATATTTTGCTAAAACAACAAAATTTTTTCTGTAACAGCAAATCTTTTGTTAATCGAGCAAATTTTTAAAAATCGCTATTTCAGCAAGAATTTTTCTCTGCGTGTAGTAATCCTTGGTGGAAAAAATTCTCTGAAAATCTCTAAAAATTCCAGAGAGTTTCAGTATTTTTCAGACAAGATCCCGAGTCAAAGAGTGGAACCTCATTCGGCTTTGATTCGTTGCGTATTACGGAATGAATCAGGTTTGATTTGATTTTTAACCCTGATCTCACCATGTTCTCAACCTGATCTTGTTTTCAAACTTCTCATTTGACCTGATTAAACTCTGGGTCGTTGCGTATTACGGAGTCAATCAGGCTCTAAAAAGTATTACAATTCTTCGACTCGGGATCAGAGCTTTTTCAAAGATATTCATAAATATTCAGAAAAATTCTCAGTGAAAAAATATGTCCAAAAAGCAACAGTTTCTCAGAATTTTTCAGAGTTTCTCAGAGTTTTTGGGTGAGATTCAGAATTCTTCAGTAAATGTCAGAGAAATTTTCAGACATTTTCAGACAAATTTTTGTCATTAGGGATTTTTCAAAGAGTATCTGAGTAAATAATATCGTAAATAGAAATATTGTAATTTATAATGCAACTTTTCTGTCTGCGTACTGCATGATACAAATCGATCAATATTTCTAGTATAGAAAGGCTCTGGTAATTAACGAAACGTTGTTCCAGAGAAAAACTTGAGTATTCCCTAGATTCCTATTGTTCCTGCTATAGGAATGCTTTTCACATGAATTGAATATACATGAACTTTTGGTCATTGTGCAAACAATTTCTTTTTTCTACCGAATTGGATATTCAAGCTACTGTTCCAAGATGTTGAAAATCCTAGTTTTCAATTTCCATCACATACATTTCCAGAAAATTTGATTTTATGAAGATTGTAGAATGGTTTTTCGCGTTGGGACAAACTTTCTCTTCCCCTTTTTCAATTCTCATTCGAAATGTGCGTTACAAAATTACAATAAAAATTGATTTCCGAGATAAAATTTCTAGATATTCAAGACTGGATATAATAAAGCACATTCGCTTCATACAAGCCTATTATTTTCCCTTCGTTACGTTTCATCGTATGTGATTGCAATTTTATGACCCTTGATTCTCTTAATTCATCGTTATCAAAGAGGAGACTAATGAAGCATGAGCATGAGCTGTTATCTCTGATGGATGTTTTAAAGTATTTTTAATGAGCCAGCAAATGTGTATATTGTGTATTTCCATACAATTTATTGTTCTTTGAATACTGAAATTTTAATGTTTTTCTCATTTCTTTGACAATTCGAGTACTTTCATTTGAAATTGAGACATGTTTTCGTCATTACACTGTATTATTCGTGATAATAATCGTGCGAGAAGAAGATATTTGTACTCTAGTTTCATCGTAGCCTCAGATGTTATGTTCGAAATACGGAATGTGTAAGATACACAAGAACTTTTCATGAACCAATTATAATTATCCTGCAAGCACCGCAGATGATATCGGAAGAGGTATCAATAATGGAATATCAGAGCCTAGATTCGAAGACAATGCTCTGAACAATTTGGAAACTGATAGCAAATCTCGTATCCAGAAGAGTTATCTCATCTATGTATATACACGTGTATGTGTTGAGGCGAATCGCCGCTTCTCTGAGGAAATCCGAGGTAATTGAATGCTAACCCTCCCTTTCTACCCTCTTTCTCTCTTTTCCACGCGACGACCTATCGTCGCTTGAACTTTATATATATATATACATACATATATATATATATATAATTCGTGCTCATCCCCTTTTGCCATCACTCACCGACACAGACTTGTAGCTTTCAATAAAAATGTAAATATGGCGGCGTAGAACGAGCCAATGACAGCGCTACATCGACGCGCGGAATCCGTGAGAGAGAAAGAGAATAAAAGGGATCGAGAGGGTGAGTGAGATAAAATGGACGGACCACACCGTATCGCGTCGCGACGCCGCCGTCATTCGAGGGTTGAGGAAGCTCAAAATGGGAACCTGACTCGTTGCTGAGGTTCGGGAAAGATAGAGGGGAATCTGAGGTGGTTAAGAAAGGGAGGGAAAGAGGAGAATCTGACTGGTTGCCGAAGGTGAAACTCTTCACGGAAGACAAAGAGAAAACTGTCAAGAGATACACCGAGAGGGAGGTAGATGCGATGCTCCAAGAAGCCAGAAGAGAAGAAATATTGAGGGGATCAAAGGGATGTTGTCTCGAGATGAGAGGGGAATGAAACAATGGTGACAGAAAATGAGAGGAATTTATTGTTATCGTTGTCATATTCATTATGATCAAGTATCACGCGAAGAGAAGTACATTCGCTTATGCTCCTTCTTCCTGGATGAATTTTATATCTTTGTTGAACTTCTATGGGCTTGTACTTGTTCATTCGTTTCCAGTTATTTCAAGTTATAACGCGGATACGCGATGAATCTTTATGCTTGTATCGTATGAAATCTTTTTGAAATAAGATTCTTTCCGAACTTACGGATTTGATCTCGAGAAATGTTGGAATGGAACAAATACTTGATTGTCATAATTTACCTGTAACTGTAACAGAAGTGAGTTTGTAATACGGTCTATTACCATACTGTAGTATTTCTTATCAGATGATGTCTGCGCTTTACAATACTTTTTCAGCGATTAAATAATTATTTTACGGAGAGTGAACTTTATGCGTTGGAAAATATGAAACTGGTGGTCTGTGTTACAACTTACCTCTGTTACTTTTAGCCCCGGTCTGCCCTACTTAAAATACACTGTTGTTAAAAAAAACTGGAATTTCCCGGTACCCAGGAACAGGAAAATTTCTGTTCATGACGAATTTTCCAGTTCGCGTACAAGAGAATTCCTGTGGTACACTGTGAAAAATTATTGTGGAATTTTCCTCTCAAAAATGGTGGCGGCAAAGTTCCTCCACAGATGGGGAATTTTTCACCATAATTTTGTGGACTTTTCCTTCATTTGTAAAGTATTCAACACCCAAAAAACGGAATAATTCCTCAAAGTTATGGGAAAATTCCTCATGGTTGATAGAAAAACAATTCCTCCACAATGAAGGGACAAAATCCATCAACAATGTGAAGAAAGATTCCCCACATTTTTTACTATGTACCCGAATTTTTCCGTATTTTACATGAAATTTCATGTTTTCTACTTCAATTTTCCAGTACAGTGCAACCTGTGAATAAAGCCTCTTTGAATACCCTGATCCAAAAATCCAGCTGGGATTCCATGTGGATTCCAGGTCCAAAATTTACCTGCGTTGCCAGCTAAGACTCCACCTGGAATCAAGAATCCCAACTGGATTCCATGTGAGATTTCGTATTTCTACTGGGATTCCACCTGGGATCAGAAATTCCAACTGAAATCCCATGTTGCAGTTTAAATTCTAGCTGGGATTCCACCTAGAAATAGGAATCCTAGCTAAGATTCCACCTGGGAATGAGGAATCCTAGCTGGAAATGCAGGTAAATTTCGGAACTGGCATCCACTTCGAATCCCAGCTGGATTTTCGTGACAGCGTAGGGCCGCTTCTCCTGATTCTCGCCCGAGCGTTTCCCTCACCATTATACAAAAGCGAGAGAATTTAATAATCGGAATGCAACCTTTGAACAAGGCCGTGGGACAAAATCACATTTTGCTATTACATTTATGTACAGAAAAATATATTCTTGTCTTTTTAAACTTGATATATATTCAAAAGGATTTGCAAGGTGTTCAGAGTAATTTTCAATACATTATTTATGATATCTGTCTACATTTTCCCACAGTGTATACGCTGTGTTTTTGTTTCGACAAACGGCAGTACAATATCTGTCTCGCATGGGACGTATACACAGAGAAATTGATGTATCTTCTTCCGATTTAATGCGAATAACTCAGAAGATCCTCACCATCTTTCCTAGATCACAGGGGAGCTTCTTTAATATGAAAAACCCCTCAAAGGATCGCCAAAAAATAGTCAACAATTTCGAGATGTGTCAATTCCCGAAGCGGCCTCATTCATAGGGAGCGGATTCTTTTGTGTTGAGTTGAGCGCAGGCCACCTAGTGGGGGTAACATAATTCTGAGGAAAACTGTCTCCTACAGCCCCGAGCGCAGCCTTATGCACAGGTTGCACTGTATGAATACAAGAGTTTTGTAATACGTGTACTCGAATTTACATGATTTGAGTGTAACTTTTCAGTACAAACACTGCAAAAAGTCAGTGGATTTTTCCCCCAAATTTAGTGACAGCAAAAATCCCTCATGTGGGGGAAATTCATCTACCCTATATTTTGAAGGGATTCTGCTCCATTTTGAAAGAAAGGTTCTCCTTTCCGAAGGGAATTTTCCTCCAGATGGAGGAAAATTGCCCCAGATGGAGGATTTTTGCTGCCACCAAATTTGAGGAAAAAAACTACACATTTACTTTTTACAGTGAATGTACAGGTCGATCGCTTCTAGTACGGTACTGGAAGTTTTCCGAAGCCCTTTTTTACAGTGTACCATTACATCGTGCAATTACATGACAGGAGCGTTTGGCAGCAGTTTTGACCGCTAAATGACTTCACAACAAATTTGTGCAAGGGTGCTATATCACTTCCCACTGAACGTCTAAAGCACGTCTAGTAAAAATGAATCATATATGTAGCATTTATGACCAAACTTACCTCATATATGATTTCACAGATTCGTATATCACCCCTATACAGGGTGGCGCAAAAGTCTGGAAACACCCCCATAACTTTTGAACGGGGCATGATAATTGAATCAAATTTTTTTTCAATTGAAGAATGGATGAAGGGCTATCTTAACGAAGGACTTTGAGTTCCCCAGCCCTGTAGGGGACGATGGGGGGGCCAAAATCTCAAATGAGACGGGGGGGCTTGTGATACATCATTCGATAGGGGTTTCCAACCCAAATCCAGCGGTTTTTTGTTTTTTGAAATCGGATAATTTTTCGCTGAGTTATCGTAATTTTAATACTCTGATGTGGCAAAGTCTGGAAACACCCCCACAACTTTTGAACGGGACATGATAATTGGATCCAATTTTTCTTGAATCGGAGGTTTCTTTATCCCGATCTTGGCATTATCCAGAATCAATGGCGTGGACGTGTTAGGAATCTGATTCCTTGTGTGTGTGTGTGTGTGTGTGTGTGTGTGTGTGTGAATAGGTGTGTGCTCGTGGGTGGTTGTGGGTCGATTTCAAAAAACAAAAAACCGCTGGATTTGGGTTGGAAAACCCTATCGAATGACGTATCACAAACCCCCCCCCCCCCGTCTCATTTGAGATTTTGGCGACCCCCCATCGTCTCCTACAGGGCTGGGGAACTCAAAGTCCCCGGTTAAGATAGCCCTTGATCCCTCCTCCAATTCAAAAGACATTTGATGCCCCGTTCAAAAGTCATGGGGGTGTTTTCAGACCTTTGCGCCACCCTGTATAATTCATCTATGGACCTACACATATCCCAAATATGGCGTTTTTGGCCTCCACGGAGAAAATATTGTGTTATAAATTAGTATGAAAAAATTGTCACAAAGGACCATACCGCTCAAATATGAAAAGGAACGTGAAATTAGCTACACTTTAAAGAGTAGTTTTGGAATCGTTCCCCAAAAAATGGTGGCCGCAAAGTTCCTCCATAGATGTGGAAATTTTCACCATAATTTGGTGAACTTTTCCTTCATTTGTAGAGGATTCAACACCCAAAATACAGAACGATTTCTCAAAGTTGTGGAAAAATTCTTTATTTTTTATTGAAAAACAATTCCCCCCGATGAGCAGACGAAATCCACCAATCGTGTCAGGAAAAACTCCCGACATTTGTTACAATGTATAAAATATCGTTATCATGTTCGTTAATGCTGAAATTGATGCTTATTTCGAAATTTTTCACGGTAAATTAAACTAAGATGCTCTTTAAATTTTTTAGAGTGAAAATCCACTCCCAAAGAGTGAAAATATTGCAAGTCTAACAAAAGTGAGATTCCACTTTTATAGAGTACACTGAGAAAGAGAATTTCCGGAAACAATACAATATTTAGTTGAATAGTCGCCATGAAATACTTGATGGATTTGAATGAACTCTCATCGACTCAATTAAATAACTGTTTCCATTGATGAAATATTTCACAGCATATTGAATATTTGTTTGATTGATTGAATATCGGATCGAGTCAATGCAAGTTTATTCAAATCAATTAGGTATTTTATGGCGAGTATTCAACTAAACATCTTATTGTTCATGGGAAATTTCTCTCTCAGTGTGAGTTTTCACTCCATAAGAGGGGATTTTTACTCTCTTGGAGTGAAGATTTCACTCTTATAAAGAGGTGAAATTTCACTTTTTAAACCGAGTGCAACCTCCGCTCTGTTGGAGTCAGAGTTCACTTTTATGGAGTGAAAAGTCACCCTTTAGGAGTGGAATCTCACTCTTCCTGGACTCGTGGTATTTTCACTCCAAGGAATTTAGAGAGTGGCACGAATTCGTGCCATGTGGCTAGTCTGGTCCCTCCTTGGTATATTTTTATAGTAATTTTAAATATAATATTCTCTCCGTGTATATATGGATCGAATAATCATATATGAATTTCATATGGTCACATACGCGCCATAAATGAATTATATATGAATTAAATACGGTTTATATATGGACCATATATGAATCATTTTTACCAGGGACCCTATTCGAAATGAACTCTTGATGAATAACTTAATCTCCAGAAAAAATTCATATCACGAATTCATAAAGAACTATTCAGGCATTCGACATGTATGCATTTTGAATTCATTGAGTTCATATATTGAATTCATTTTTACTGTCATAACGGGGACTGTTCAAGAAGTTCTTTCAGAAGTTTTCGTGAATTCAAAATGATCATTTGTGCTGTCTGGGTAGCTTCTTATACACGCAGAGAATAATCACCTAAAGAATTCCGACACTTTGTAGTAAAGTAGGGACAAAATCACATTTTGGGGTTATGCATTATATTTTGTCATCAAAATTATTATACTTTCTAGTGAAGGGTGACGGAATTCTGTTATTCACTGATAGAAAGTTTAGTAATTTTAATGACAAAATGTAATACATACTCCCAAAATGTGATTTTGTTCCTACTTTGATGTGGGAATTGTTTGGGGAACTCTTCTCTGTGTGTATAAGTTGTTGAGTTGAAGGGTTTTGTTTATATTTAAGATACAATTACAGATATCAATCTTCAAGCAATAATTATTCTGGATCATTGAATTGTGGTTTCGTGTTAGACATATACAATAAGATACTCATTTTAAAAACAGTGTTCCCAGGAACTGCTTTGCCCAAAACGTTAGAGATCATTTATTAATTAAAGAATTACAATCGTTGCTCCATCAAATTCCAAGCGGATAGGTCCCGGAGTGGATGGGATAAAGAATTGCTGCAAAACCCGCATATGCACCCGGATGCACCCGGATAATGTTCTGGGTATAACCCTGGGTATCTAGATCTTATCCGGTTCTTTGGCCATGTTGCACTCTGGATTTTGACTGATCTTTGATATCAAAACCCGGATAAGAACCAGATTGGACCGTATTCAGAATCGCCGCGAAACTCGTATGCGCGCGATCTAATGCTCTCAAATACAGTCCATCCGGGTTTTTTTCCCGATTTCTCATCCAGAATTCTTAGATGTCTTCAGAGAATATTTCAATTAAGAATGTAATTAGTGAGATTTCGTAACTTCGCTATTCGGTAAAGCTATGTTAACTGTTGAAAGAACTCAACCATCACAGGCTTTGCAAAGAACATTACGAACCAAATCAACACACTGAGAAAACAGATATCCTGAAAATTACCATAATTTATGGATTTTCAGCGCTGGTCTGATCCGAATCGGAATGTTTACTTGCACGAATATCTAAAAGTACCATAATTTCTTGGACTTTTCAGAATAAGTATGGTACCTTCCTTATAAAAGTCCCAGCCATTATGGTACTTTTTAAGATACCTTTTTCTCCGTGCATGAAAAAGGAATATAAGAAACCAAGAACTATTAATTTTAAGGATGATTATTTCTTCAACCCCACAGAACGAGTAGAATTTATAAAAGAATTATTCAAACTTGACAATCGAGTAATATTCTCCATCATCATAACGCCACATTCATTCAACACTGAAATCCAAACATAAGAAATTGAAAAACATGAGTATATTCGAACAATAGTCGAAACATTCTTGTACGATTTGACATATATTGCTCATTGATCGGGAAGCTGATTCGTTGCTGAGATGGTACGGAAGAGTAATAGAGGGTAGGGTAGACTCGAAAATGGAGAAAGCCTCGAGTGGAGGTTTAAGGGGATGAAAGAGGGTGGAAAACTGAGATCGAAGAAGAGAATGGAATAAGAGTGAAGCATCCCTCCCGTTCTTGTTATATTTGATACCCCCTCTTTCCTCCTGGCACTCGACAACACCGTACAAGAATGTACGCGAGGGTGGAAGAGGAATCCTGCCACCGCCACCGCCACCGCTGCTTCTAACGCTACAGTTGTTCAGAGCCTATGAGGATACCGAGAATGACGCAGGTGCCGCAAAGCTTGACACGTCTCCGGCTGTTTTGTCACCTTCCTTTATACTACCAGCTTTTTTCTTTCCTCTTTTTTCCCTGTTTGAGGAGAATCTTACGCCTTGTTAGCCAAGTCAAGTCCGTTGCTGATAGAATAAAGCTGCGTACGGACAGGCGCTTTTTAAAATGATCCTCTTTCTCTCTTCGCTCCGAGTTACATCCCCTGTTCCTGTTTTCTCCCAGGATCACACAGACTTTTTTATCCTAATGAAAGTCTGCAAATAATCGCGAGACGTAGACAAGATGGATGTTGCCTGCGGATCGACAGTACTTTTTTCGGGTATAAAATATGGGATTTTATTTCTGGGGATAAGGTAATATCATTCGACGATGAACACAGCTTATTTGTACGATAAATTATTTTGAGGTTAACGAAATAATAGTGTTGTCTCGTGTAATAAATCAAGAATAGAACCTCATTGATTTTATGAACAGCATTATTGAGCTGTATCGTATGTCGCATGTGCAGAGAAACAACCGGTACATGAGATTGTGGCAAGAGATATTCCATGAAGCAACCTAGAACGTGTCATGTTATTATTACACTATTATACCATGCGCCCATGTACAATTATCTTATAATATATTCTCTGGCGGAAATGGAACAGAACGTTTATGTTCCGAGAGTCGAATCTCAAACCTCAGCACATATTCAGACTTCTGACTTTCTGTATTCTTATTCATACGTTGATTGATGATAATAAAATGTGAAGTACCTTAACTTGCGATTCCGACATTCCAAGAGCGTACGCCAATTTCGCTCGCTCGGGACCCGCTAAATATTTCGTCTGTTCAAATGTTTTTTCCAAAGCGAAGATCTGTTGTCCGCTAAACGTCGGTCTTGTGTGTTTCTTCTTGCCGCTGTCGTGTTCCCCTGCTCCACCCCCGCTTGCACCCGACATCGCTTGTTGACAACCCAGCTGCTGCGAGACTGCAACATCGTTTCACGTAAGTTACATACAAAATATAAAATTTTTCTTTCAAACAAAAAATTTGTAAATATACAAATCTCAGGAAGTAAATTATCCGAAATCGATTAAGTCAAAAGGAAAATAAAAGCAATGGAAAAGGGATTGTTCATTGTTGTTCGGTGTTAGCGAAGAACGAGAAGAAGAAGAAGAAGAAGAGGAAATAAACAGGGTGGAACTCCATACCATACTTGAAAGATATTGTTAAATGTACGCAGTTTCTGAGCAGATGAATCGGGGGATGGATATCACGTGGAAAGTGTAGTGTAGGTACCTATCCCATCGAGAGAAAGGGAAAGGGGAAGGTGGTTTTTGTAAGAGGGTGGAGGAGTGCGGTAAGCAGCTCATTAGAACCCTCTCCGTCGACTGGCCATTATTGCCTCGTTCCGTATTCCGTTACAAATTGCTTTATTAAATTAAAGTCCCACAACCCACGCCCTGTCGTGTCGACCCTATGCGCCACTCTCTTCCTCTTTCTCTTTTCCAGTCTTTCTCTCTTTGTATATTATATCTGAATCCTTCTATCTCTCATGTACATACTTATACACATATGTTCGCTAGATAGGGCCTGTGCAGAGACACATCCCTCGTCTGCTCATTTTGAACTTGAATAGAAAATTTTTCCCTGCCCTTCAAATAGATTCTACTGATCTTTTGCGAAAAATTCCTGATTTTTGATGTTTCGTTGTGTTTTTTCTGAAGAACAAGATCAGAGAATCGTCTACCGTGAGCACCAAGGGAATTATCATGCGAAAAAGTAGGTGAAAAATTACTGTCTAGGCAATTAAAATCTCAACTTGCGATGATAATAATTCAGAAACATCTGTCCTCGATTCGTCATATTCTCATTTGTACGAACACTCGTATATACATCTCGTTAAAATTCAAATACAGAGCTATTTGTTTGGAATTTTTCCGAAGGTAGGATAAAGCCGATGATGGAATATTCGTATATTTTTGTTAGTAAAATATGAAATGACAAAATGCGAGTTGACGTCGAAAGATAAGAGAGATGATACTGCGTAGGATGAATTTGATGGAGGGCGGTGAAGGCAGAAAAAAGGGAAGAAAAGAAACAAGGGATAAGAAATAGCCATGATCCGAGCAGTTAAAATATTGCAGGAGTTTTATATTCATCTATCGGTGTATAGGTAAGTGTGAAAACCAGAGCGAGGGGAAAAGAGATCCAAGTGGTCTCTCGATCAGACAAGAGGATTTTTCTTATTCTGTCTCTGTTGTTTGGGCGGAGCAGAATACAGGGAGGGTGGATTTGTTGCGTGTTTTGAGAAATACGGATAAAGCGAGAGAAAGAGACGACGAAGACGACGACCACCACCACCACCACCACCACAGGAAACGTGGTGGTTCGTTCGTGTATTGGGAGTTGATATTGAATATGATATTCTGAATCTAACTGTATGCCACGATGTATTTTATGTGGATACGCCCTTTTTATATGTACACATATGGGGTGCAATAAAATCGTCGAATCTAATAAAATCATCCTTGGGGAACAAAAATGCAGGTATTATTGCAAAAAAGAGGAAAAGTATAAGTTCAATGGGTTGTAATAAAATGTGTAAGAGCTTTCGTTTCACGTACTTTTTATCCACCGGATATGTATGATCATCAGTTCAGGATCTGAGCATAAATTCTCTGTCGAGTGGAAAGGTGTCCGCAAAATTGTGGAGTATTTGAAATAGGTGATCTCCTTTGAGAATTGTTTGTCAAGCGAGAGTTCATTTTTGAGTTCGGGATAGAGGTGTGGAAATGTGTTGTTTGAACTACGAATCGAATCGAATGGCCTTGATTTGAACTGGAGTGCCAAAAGGTTGAATATACGATTCATCAATGTATTCGGTACATCTAAAGAAGACAGGTTCAAATAATTGATCAATACGAACGTTCATGGAATCCCGGGTAGAAATGATTCACGAATGCCACGACGTTTCCTAGTTCTTTGCAGGGCCTGCTCAAGTCGCGGAAAACTCGCACTTCCACCATTCCGAGCACGCTCGCATTCTCCCAAACTTGATGATTCATGGTACTCGCTTTGTTCGCAATTTTTTAAGCTGACAGTGCTTACTTTATTTGCACTTTTACAATGCTAATGATGCACTGAGAGTAATTCGTATCAATTGAGGGGGGGGATACATGTAAACGTACCGTTTTTAAAGAATTTATTGCGAAAAAATTGGCTAAGGATCCATTAATGAAATACCGCATATCTTGAAATCTACGTCTCAAACTATCTATATAATTTTGTTGAAACAAAAATATTTCAAAATGACGAAGCCTCAATTTTTTTCTAAAATCTAAAAACCAAAATTCAATCGTTAGAATATGTGAAAATGCACAATTTGACGGAGTCAAAACAAATGAAAATGGAAAATTGAAAATTCAGAAGCGTTTTGAAAAAAACACGCTTTTGTTTTCAATTTAAAAATTGAAGAAAGCAATTTGAATAAATTTTATTTTTTGTTTTTATCTTCGTCAAGTTGTGCGTTTTGATATATTTTAACGATAGAATTTTGGTTTTTTTGATTTTAGATAAAAATTGAGACCTGCACTCAGAGAAAAAAAGTTGCTGAAATAGAAAACCTCGAAGATTTGCTTTGCTGATACGGCAAAACTTGTTGCTGAATTAGCAAATAATTTGCTGTCACAGCAAAAATCTTGCTCTTTTAACAAGCGCTTTCCATTCAGCAATCCGAGATTGTAGATATACAGACAACTAGGAAATTTTGCTGAAGTAGCAAATATCTTGCTAAAATAGCAGAATTTTTGCTGTAACAGCAACCGTTTTGCTAATTTGGCAAAGCAGATTTTTCGAAATCGCTTTTTCAGCAAGAATTTTTCTCGTCGCTCCGCCGTCTCAAAAAAATTGTAAAGATAGTCTTGAACGTATATTCTAAGGTCTGTTTCATTTCATTATTTTATCTCTAATCAATGAATTGTAATAAATTCTCAAAAAAAGGGTACATTTGCTTGTATTTCCCCCTTTAAATTAACAAAATCGAGACAACTGTACCATTTTAGTTGGAATAAATGGAAAATTGATTATTTCAATTGAAAACAAAAAAATGATCAAATTAACCATACGAAGCGATTGTTGTGTTTTTCAATCAACCTGATGAGTTGAAATGATTGAAAATTTTTCTGAGTGTGGTTCATGGTGCTCGGCTTCGCTCGCGCGAGTTTGTAGGCTAACAATACCCGCTTTGCTCGCACATTTATAATTCTGTTCACTTCGCTTGCGTTTTTCCCAACTTGGCAGTTCGAAACATTGGACAATTTAATGAGAGTTATCAAAGACCCAGCCCTGGTTGAAAAAATCCATAGAATCTGACGAAATGAAATTTAATAGGATTTGGTCAGAACATTGTTCAAGATTCAATTAGATTTGGCGAGAATCAATGGTTTCGTTCAACCAGGGCGAATATCTCGTTTTTCGTGAAGAAACTCCAACTCCTCGATGTAAATTAATGTTCATCAATGCCATTCTTCTTTTTGGAATCTTTGTGGAATCTTGATACACATTCATCATTCATTCCCTTTGTCAGTATTCCACCCTTAATAATCTTCGAACCAATTGGCAAATCATCATTGATTATATGAAAATCTTGGTAGAAAAATGTATTTATCCAGCATAAATGTATTCCCAAGTAATACAAGACTCTTCTATGCGTATCGAATCTATGCTCTTCGAATGAGACTGTTTCAATCATTCTCAGGAGATTCGAAAAAGTGCCTGTCAGAATGTTTCCAAAATACGATCCTAGCCCAATAAACACACACACGTTATTTCAACGTTGAAAGAACGTTAGACTGTCAAACGGACGTCAGTCGTTGATTTCATAACGTTGATTTTTCGTTGAAATTTAATAGGGAAATAGACGACCAGGAATTACGTTTTGATGACGTGTAATTTAAACTAATATTCAAAAATAACCATCAAACGACGTCCTCAAAAAACGTGTTTTAAACGGGTTTGAATCACGCGTTTAAAATGTGTTTATAACACCTTGTGTTTGAACTTCAATTGAAGATATTCTGCTGAAAATGTCGAACGACACCGAACAATGGTTAAAATTTCAACAAAGAGGAAGATAGTAAATATTGTGGCATACTTTCCAAATTCTGTGGTACTCAGAAATACTATTGTTCTCGATATTGAATGAAGAGTTGTCAAAATAATTTGTTGGATTCAATTCACGTTTTAAAACCATCATTAGGATACGTCAATATTTGACGTCTTTTAAACGATGTGCAAAACCGTTGATATGACGTTATTTTATGGTTGAAAAACACGTGATCTGCTGCGACATTTTTACGTTGAATCAACGCAAGAATGTTACTAATTCACAACGTGTGGTTATTGACTGTTTCTGACGTTTTTAAAACGTGCGTGTGTTTACTGGGAGAAAGCTAATGAGCAACCTTGTTAAAAATATTCGATAGAATCTCATTGACGAATGTGACATTCAATGGGTTTCCATGGAATTTAGTGGTATTTGATCAGAACTCTCAACACTTTTAATAGGATTTTATGGAATATTTCTACCAAGAAGATTTTATAAAAATTGTATTTCAACAATAATTCACATCAATTGAATACAACTGGAAGGAAAATAATACTAATTCAGGATGGATTTGATTCACACTTTCTCCCACTTACACCGATCATGAGAGCTGTTGAATATTCTTGAAAGAAGTAATAACACTCTAGACATAAATTAAAATAATCTCTCAGATGGATTTGTACTGTCATTCCTGTCAACAGCATCCGGCGGTACTAAATTCTGACTGCAATATTATCTGGGCGCGTGTGTTTGATGAATCTTCTAAAAAGATCCTCAGCACATTATAAGAATATGCTAAGAATGTTTGAAACAATCTCACACGAATATTCTAAGAATGTCGTATGATTATTCTCGCCATCGCTTTACGAATCAAACCAGCATGAAATTAGAATGTTCTCAGAACATCTGGCGCTACCCAGACAGCACAACGTGCCACTGGAACGTTTATGGAAGGTTTGTAGAACGTAGGAGAGGTTTTCTGAACGTTCAGGAAACGTCCCAGAGACACATTGTGCTCCCAGATAGAAAAGCATGCTCTGAATGTTTTGTAACATAACGTGCCGTAAACATACTATCATGAACTCCGCTCAACTTGCAATGATGCGTAGAATGTAAACATTATGTTTCAATTATGGTGCCATCACCTAGTTTTGCTACCAATAACAATGCTTTATGCGGAAACACCTTGGCGCCATGATGCGAACATTTCTTGGCGGGCATGTCACCATTATGATGGCATTATGGAGACATTTTTCTATCTGGGCTGTTAGGGTACTTGGGTTTACACTGAAAAAAATTTCTTCCAGTCAAATGAATATTCATTCATTCTGTACCAAAGAAATTTTTATTAGAATCAACAAAATATTCTTTGGTATAGGTCAAATAAATATTGATTTGGCTGGCTGGAAGGAATTTTTTTCAGTGTATTTTCATCTTCGAGACAGCGCCACCACTTCATGAGGAATGCTTGCAGAAAACATTTGGAACACCTCAGTTTTTGGAAGGATTCATTCATTTTGGATCCCCATAATCATCCAAATGAATTCTAAAAGACAAAAAAAATGTGCATTTATTATGCGACGAAACGAAGAAAATTTTCAGATTGAGATGGATTCACAAACATGGAAATTTCAAAATGCCATATCTCGGCGAATACGAAAGATATTCGAGCAAACTCAACGGCATTTGGAAGGGCAAAGCTTATACTTTGGAATGACGTTTATAGTTTTTTGAGTAACAAGATGTAACAGACATTATAATCTAAGAGTAGGGTAAGGTCCACGATGAAAAAACAGAGAGAGAGGGGGATCTGGAGAAAAGAGGAACGGGGAAATGGAGGAAGCCCAGGAAAAAATCTAAATAGATCTGAGTAGATCTGATTTTTGGTCAGATCTGGTTTAAAAGATCAGATTAGATCTGTTCAGATCTCAGTAGATTTGATCAGATCTTGGCACATCTGGTTAGATCTGAGCAGATCTCGTTAGATCTGAATTGAATATTAGATTAAATCTTAATGAGCAATTGGTGGTTCAATTGTCAGAAATTTTGTGATATCTATCTGTATATGAATTTGATTTTGCACATATATTGTGACAAACACAAGCCAAAATCGCAGTTTTTCAGATCTTAATAGATCTGTTTAGATCTGACCAAAATTTAGATCTGGTCAGATTTGATCATTTTTTCCCGGGGGGCAGAGGTTGTCTGGATATCGAAACGTCCGGAGGTCCGTGGCACAGCGGCCTCAATAATTGACACGTGTTCACTAAGTAATCATAATATCTATATACAGTTGAATGCGCATTCGTGAAATTAATTGAATAAAAAATCTAAAAGAAACGGAAATTATTAACGACACGGAGTTGACAATCGATCACCCAGCCCTAGTAACACACAATCTTCGTCAAACGTTCTGAGAATGTTTGCAGGACGTTTAAATGTTCTAGGAACGTTCGGAGAATATTTTATGCACAATGGTGTTACTTGGGAGAGGACGGAAAAAATAAAATCGATCCTGAAGGAAGAAGGTCTCTACAAAAATGCAAATCGACCATCACCGCTCAACAACATAGTCCGCTAACTCTCTTCTCAAAAAAAGCGAATAGGAAAGTAAGCTAATATTAAGAACATACGACCACGAACGTTGTTGTTACATTCGGAATAAAATTAAATTGCTGATTTACATCAAATGCTGACTCTCAGTTAATTATTTTTATTAAAGCCGGTTCAAAGAGATGTTCCCAGCGAACACGACTGCAAGCGTTTTGAAAGGCCAGTAATGGGTCTTCATTGGCATTGCGGGGCCATCAGGCTGAAACCGCTGTTTTTGTATTTCCAGGTTAGGATATCTCGAAAACCAGAGCTAATCGAGAGATTTGGACTTCGACTTCGGATTCCGTGAACTAGGCACCTTCGGAAAAGTAAATTCCGATTTCCAAACCAATGGGGCATCCTAATTTTGCAGTCCAGTGACATTACACTTTGAATTCTCGGAGTGAAAATCTACTCCCAAAGAGCGAGATTTCACTCCTATAGAGTGAATTTTCACTCTCTTAAAGTGAGGATTTGATTCTTATAAGGAGGTCAAACTTCACTCTTTAAACCGAGTTGAACCTTCATTCAGTTAGAGTGAAAAGTCACTCTTATGGAGTGAAAAGGCACTCTCCAGAAGTGGAATCCCACTCTCCCTGGACTTGCAGTTTGTTCACTTTTCACTTTTCTAGAAAGTAGATGAGCAGCAGAGCGAGTATGATTAGCCTACAATTTCGCGAGCAAAGGGAAGTATTGACGATATTATTTCAAATATTAGTTGTCGATGAAAGCTTAGTGAGCGTCATTTCAAATATGAAATGGCAGTCGCAGCGAGCGTCACTACTCTAAATCTAGGGCTGGACTCGAAACTCTCGAGTAAAACCAACCAAACTCAATTTTATCAGTTCTAATGCAAGATTCGTTGGGTCAACGTACAAATATTTAAGAAATGAAATGGGAGAAAATTTTTCGAAATATTTTTCTGATCATGAACACCAAGGTTCATTCAAAACTGTTGTAGTCTCGAAAAAGGTCTTGTCTTGTCTTGTCTTGGTCTTGAGTAGAGGAAAATTGCTTTATATCCTGGACGCAATGAATTTCATCCTCTCAGGCGTGTTATTTCCAACTATCACATGACCACACTTCATTTGATGTAGAAATTTGGCTTTCGGAGATCGTAAAACTGAATGATATTAACTATTTTTTAATTTGGCTGAAGAGTCTCGAGTCCACCTCTATCTAAATCTGGAAAAGTGACAAATCACTCGTCTCACTCCACTAAGTTTCGGAAAGGTGAGCCAGACCGCTTCGAGTGAACTCCCACTCTTTCAGACTGGAAAATTCACTCTAGAATTGGAGTGTATGTGGGTTTATAACCTCAAACCTTAGATTATCGCTCTGAAAGAGTGGAAATTTCACTCGAAATTTCAACGGGCTCAATTTTGGCTGGCTGAGGATTAAAATACCACTTAAACAATTTCAGAGAGTGGAGTGTAAATGCGCGAATGATATTGAATTTCACCGAAATTTCGTTACAACCCGATAAATCCCGCTGATTTTCAATAAAAAACAAACGAATGAAAAATGAATCAAGTTGAAGAGAATTCAATTAAATTTTCTACTATGGTTTGCTACTTTTATCAATTCGAAATCTACGAATACGTTGCTTACGAATTTCTGATATCTGGTAACGAATCGAATCTCTACACATTCGATTCGATTCCGAACCATTCCCACAGCAAATGAGAATGAATGTCTAATTTGTGATCAATGAATCGAGGAAAATTTATGTTCCCATAAACATATACTCAATTGAAATATTGTCCCCAAAATTGAAATTTATATACCTGATTATACCGAAAGAAAAATGAAATTCTGTATTAAAACAGAAGCTCAAGTTCCAATCAATATATTCCCCTCACCTTTTACACTCCTGTATTCGTCTCTCCTTCGTGTATAACACAAAGTTTTCAGAAATTGCTGACACGACAGGGGAGTCAACGATATCGCAAGTGATTCTAACATGAGAGAACATCACATGTAGTAATAATTTTATGGAACGCTATATGAAATTTCAGCACGAAGCCGGTTGTTTTGATCTTGCGATGAAAGATGAGCGATGAATCAAAAAATGTGGCAGTTACCGTGTCGATTGAAGTACCAAACTAAATTAAAAAACAAAAAAAAGAACACATATGTATATTGCGGAGAGTGTAAAAGAATTTACTACGGTATGAATTAGATTTCCCCAGGCTTTGAAGTTTATCGAACAATTCCATGTATATTACTTTTTGAAAACAAAGGAACAGCTCTTGACCTGTGATCATACGGAAGAGGATTTCAGAACACGCAGAGAATTTTGTAGTATCGATTAGTATAATTCTTTTGTAATGTTGGACTATACTGACACTTTGACCGAAATCGCTCAACGTTGATTTTTAAATACTTCGCGAACATCTCTTTTCACGGAAGGAAAATTGTAATTCTTCTTTGTTTTGTGTCCAACTTTACTACATTGTACCGTGATTTCAATCATTATCATAGCAATATTCATTGTAATGTCAGTATGGTCCAACTTTACAAAAACATAGTAATATTCAATACATTTTTGTTACAATTTATACCACCAAATTTTTTCCGTGAACGAAAATCAGGAATTCTCTCTGATCTTTGTTTCGTTTAATACGGTTCTAAATTCGAGTCGGTCAATTGGAGATCAAAGAGGTCGAATGAAAATTTCTCAATGACAAATATCCAATTCTCGTATAAAAGCCAGCGATTTATAAGAGAGATTAAGGAAACCGCAGAAGAAAAAATCACAAGTAAAGTGAAAGAACACACGTGACAGGGCGTATCCCCTCTTGAGAGCATAGATCACGGTGCCCACGGGCGGTGGCACATGTGCAACAACCGCGGCTAAGAGGGTGAGTGAGGGTACTGGATACATAAGTTCCATATGTATGTATTAATGTACATGTATCCATCTACATATATATATTCACCCCTACGTGCGTCGGTTGAGCGCGAGCGCACGAGCGGGTGTGTTATTTCATTACATATATAGTACACGTTTAGTATATGCTTGTAGAAACATATCACTGTCTGTGGTAAGTCACCCATACAGCCTGTAACAAAATTGATTGATCATTGTTGAGAATGAAATCATCTTTATAAAGTTGTTTCACTTCAACTCCTTCTTCCGTAACGATTCGCTCCCGTGGTTAGAGATATTTGAACAATTTTATTAGTATTTTTTTTTCAACATCAGATTGTAATTTAATCCCTCATCATCGATATCATAAGCTTCTCTGAGACCTTCATAAAGTTTCTTTTTTATTATTCTTGATAATCAAACTGAAAAAAACAACACTCGTAATTTGAATTAGATTTAGTGCCCTTAAAACAATTACGTTTATCGAGTTCAAATGAGTATTCAACAAATCAACTTCATTGATTTGAATGCAATGATCAATCGATTGAAAGCAATTTGAACCCTTAATGGCAAGAGAATTTGCTACCATTAAACGGTTGGTAGTTAATTACTCTAGGCTTTGTGATACAACGGAATCGTTTATCGAGTATAATTATGGCTGGGTCTGTTTGAACGTGTATAGTTGACAAAAATTCAACTCCACAAATAATTTATCACCGCAAATATATAGAAGAATTCTTGAGAACTCTTACGCACGGAGAAAATAATTCAATAAGGTAGCTACCCACTTCGAAACTGACGGATGGTCCAGTACCGGTTCGATACGGGCTGCCAGTGTGCAACCGTTGGCGGCCGGTGTCGGTTGGACTACGGAATGATAACGCCAAATAACTCTGATCCGGTACCGGTTACCAACATCAATTCAGTACTGAAAATACTACTAGTATTGATCGCTATTCAAGTACCGACGACTGTTACTCAACCGTTATTCGCGCTGTCGTAACTTTGGAAGGTTTTGAATGCATTATCAAAATTTCTGAACTAGGGGGGATTTGAAGTGAAATTTACTGTTGGGTCATAGGATGGCCGCCAACGGTTGCAAACTGGCAGCCTGTATCAAGCTGGTACCGGACCATTCGTCAATTCCTACGTGGCCAATCGAGTCGTCTCTCAAAGTACACGAGATATTTATTCACATTGATTCGGTACCGAATCAACGTTGGAGGCCAACACTTGCGTAGTAAAATTCTGTCGTTGTTAATCCAACATTGGTGGAAAAGTGTTCAATAACAGTTGGTTCAAATATCAAACCAGTACCGACACGAACTTAGAATGAAGTCGGTTAGCTACCGATCCGCAATCGGCAGACAACCGTTGGTGGCCCATACCTTTTCAGTACCGATCCGTTCGTCACCATCGGCTCAGTACCGGAATTTCTACGTGGGTAGGAATCAGCTGTGGTAGCTATTTCGTGTATTTAATATTTGAATAGCCAAAAATATTGCTACAACAGCTAAATTTTATCAACTATGGCAATGACTTTTCTTGCCATTGCTAGGAAATAGCTACCACGGCTAATTTTCAACATCATTTTTTTCCGTGCGAATGTTTTCAGTGCCGTTAAATTTTATTGATAGTTTAGTTATGTTTCAGTGTCTTTGGGGGTAGCAGAATATTCGCATATTTTGAATTCGAAACATGACAATAATCACACTAGTCAACAAATTATAAACAATTTTCTTTAATATCCATGTTATGGGGTGAAAACTTCCATTACCACTTTCTCATTAGTGTTGAGTCTTGATTGTACCCTGGTGAAAATGAAGCGTCGAAACGCGATGAAAGCGCGGCGAAAGCGCAAGCGAAGAGTAACAAAGAGTCACCTAAAAGTAATTTAGGAGGGAATTGGAACATTTTCACGTTTCATTCGCTCCAATACCCTCTTCCTCCACTTTTGGATTTTCGCCAGGGTAGAAACTACTGAACTTTGGCCAATTGCGTTTATACACTATCATCGTTTCAGCCTGTATGGTAATGTTTCGCTGAAAAATTTTTTTCAATCTCTGTAAAATCTCTGAAAAAGTCTGAGAAACTCTGAGATTTTGATGGAAAATCTCATATTTTTGGGACATCTTTTTCAGAGTTTTTTCAAAGTTTCTGAGAGTTTTCATTAAAATTTCAGATGGACGATTAAAATTTATTCCTGATAAAACTCTGAAAAAAGTATGAAAAATGTTCGTGTTTTCTCCGAAAGCTATAAACAAATCATGAAATGTTAGTAATTGTTAGAATTTTCTCGGATCTTTTTCCGAGTTTATCAGAGACATTCCATTAAAATTTCAGACCGACGATTATGGATTTATTCTTGAAAACAAACCTCTGAAAAAAATGTGATAAATCCCTGTTTTCCTGAAAAGGTAAGTAAAAATTATCACAAGCGAGTAATGTTTAGAACTTTTTTCGTAACTTTTGAGTTGAATCTAGCAGGCGATTGTTCTGACTCTGTATTGAATTACGTCAAATGTCACTCATGTTTCATGGTTTTTTTTATAGCTTTCGGAGGAAACACAGACATTTATCATACTTCATTCAGAGTTTCATCAGGAATAAATTCACAATCATCGGTCTGAAATTTCGATGACAAATCTCTGATAAACTCGCAAAAAGATACAAGAAAATTCTGACAATTACTCATATTTCATGATTTTTTTATAGCTCTGGGAGAAAACACAAACATTTGCCATACTTTATTCAGAGTTTCATCAGGAATAAATTCATAATCATCGATCTGAAATTTCGAGGAAAAATCTCTGATAAACTCTGAAAAAACTCTGAGAAGGATGTCCCAAAAATTATTATTATTATTACTAGATTTTTTATCGAAATATCAGAATTCATCAGACTTCATCAGACTTTTGCAGAGGGAAATCAAAGTTTTTCAGAAGTTTTTCAGAGATTTGAAGAAATTTTTCAGCCAAATAGTTCCATACGGGAGACTTGTACCGTACTTGGCAGCCTAATCAGCTCGATGAACCTTGCGTTAACCTAATGTCTGTGATTAACTTTTACCTACACTGTAAAAAATGTGGGGAATCTTTCTCCACACTGTTGGTGGATTTCGTCCCTTCATCGCAGGAAATTGTTTTTCCATCAAATATCAAGGATTTTTCCACTACTTTGAGGAATTCTTTTGTTTTGTGCGCGTTGAATCCTCTACAAATGAAGAAAAAGTCCACCAAATTATGGTGAAAAATTCCCCATCTATGGGTGAACTTTACTGCCTTTTTTTGGGGGGAAAATTCTACAATTGTTCCCTACACTGTAGGTATGGCATTCTTTAATTGGTTGAAAACATTTCTACGCCCAATTGCGCCAAAACCCTAACAGCACATTCACCGATTTCTACGTCGCAGCTCCGTCAACTCTACGTGGATAGAACGTGGATGAACGAAGATTCCACGTGGAGGCAACGTAGAAATGTCTGGTGCTGTACGGGAAGCTACGAGAAATTACGCTAATCTACGCCATTATATACCTGGCATAGAATTATGTGATCCGAAATACCCAATGTATTTTTACCGAAGAACATGTGAAACTGTATCGAGGAAATAAAGATACGTGGTTCGGTATAGAAACTAAGATAATAATCACTCTTTTACACGGAGAAAATTTTGTAGTATACATTGCATAAAAAATGAGTTCAATATTACTATGTTTTTGTAAAGTTGGACCATACTGACATTACGAGGAATATTGCGATGATAATGATTCAAATTACGATAGATTATAGTAAAATTGGAAACAAAACAAAGAAAGGTTACAATGTCTCAATCGTAAAAAGGGATGCATGCAAAGCATTTCTGAATAAACGTTCAGTGATTTTAATCAAAGTGTCAGTATAGTCCAGCGTTACAAAATAATTGTAGTAATCTATACTACAAAATTCTCTCCGTGTACTTTTTAGACACAGGATCATCTTTTCTTTTTTCCAATTTTTTATGCCATGCAGTTGAATGTAATAATTGTGAGTAGTTTTTCACATTTTTTTGTACCATCTGGCGCAGATATATTTCCACAAGGAATTTCACCCGAAACAAATAATCTGGAAACGGAAGGAAAAATCCCTATCAATCAGAAAAGATATTCCACTTTTGTTTTCTTCTTTATGTCTTAAAATATGTCTCTATGATATTCGTTGTTGAAATTCGAATCATTTACAGAAACGAAACGAAAATTCAAACTCACCAAATCTGATAAATCATCGGTGTTTATCTTCTTGAATTAACTCCTCGGAACTGGAAACATTGTTTAAAGAATATATTGCAGGATTTTGAGTCTTCAACAGCTGAGTATCTCGTTATTCAGTAACAAATTTGTTTCAATAATAAATCATTCGAACTCCAGCAACATTCTACGATTGAGAATATTTTGAACAAATGAAAACTCTTTCACCACGAAGATTAATTTTTTCAAATGGAGGGGAATACTTTTGATACCATATATGAGAGGTGAAGTTGCATCAGAATGGGAGGAATATTCTTATTTTGATATTCATTCTTTGGGATCACGGAGAAAAAATGGTTTGCTACTATAGCGCCTACAAAGAACCTTGTTGTCCTTGCAGAAATATTCACTCCAGCAGCTAAGACGTTAGTTCTGTTAACAAATTTGTTTATGTCAGCAAAAAAATGTAGTTATATCGATCATTTTTCTTGCTCTTTCAGCTAGTTTTTGATGCAGGCGCTATAATAACACACCTGCTTGTTCCCAGACAGCACAACGTGCCACTGGAACGTTTATAGAACCCCAGGTAACACCAAGGTGCGTAGAATATTTAAACATCCTACAAACATTCTCAGAACGTTTGACGAAGATTTGTACGTAGGAGAGATTTTCTGGACGTTCAGAAAACGTCCCAGAGACACATTGTGCTGTTAGGGTTATGCCAACAATACTTTTTTCTCCGTGGTGTTATATTTTGAAAACTTATCTTCAGGCGTCTTGGAAATTCTTTTACCACCAACACAAGAGTATTTGAGATAGAACAAAGAGATTTCTCGATGAATGATTGAAAAACTTTTTATGTCTTTTAGAGTTCAAATTAACTCCTCAAAGAATTTTTCACAAACTCTGTGTGATCTGGAAATTATATGAATTTTAATAAAATATCTGAATCACGAGATGGATCTTCCAGTTACTCAGAAATATTACTAAATTTTCAACATAAATACCTGACAATTCGGAGTATTTTCCGTTTCAGAGAATCATCATGTTATTTTATTGAAAAAAAAAACAAATTATGAGAAACGGAACTGCGCGTGGAACGAAAAAATTCACTTTGCGACCGCACTGGTGCAGCCGAATGAATCAAACCCCCATCAAAAATATCAAAATAACAAACCAAAGAGTCCATTGGAAAAAAAACCTACTGAATTCAATGCACGTATCATCAAACACAACACTAAATCCATAATTCTCCACTTGATTAATGATACCACGAAATTATCTTTCACCGTTCATTCAATCAGAGAGCGATACGAAGGAAGAAAAGGAATATACATGTGTGCGCACATTCTCCTTCATGGATACTTCATTCATAGCTTACTAGAAGAAATCTTTCTTATTTATTATTCCTCCACTTATTTTGCTTGTGTCATCACTTTTTGGTAAATGATTTATTTTTTCCCCGTAGAAATCTCTTCAAATACACTTAAGAAAACACTCGCGCTCGATTTCTAAAACTTTTTTCTTGACGTTTCTTTTTTTCTTTTTTGTTTTAATATATCTCACCACATCGCACTTTCCGCTTCTCTCTCATTTCCTTCGTCACTATCATTTTCTCTTCTCTTTATTTTCTTAAACGTTGACGTTGTTCATATTGTTTCTTTTTGAGGAATATTAGGGTGATTCGAATGACTTGGCAGGTACCAACACGTGGTTTGTCACTTGATTCTAGTGATTCTATTTCACGAGGATAAACACCGAACAGCTGGGACGAATCTTCGCTTGGTAAGGAAAACTTCCGTCACGAAACAACTCTCGGATAAGATAATAATTTACATTTATAATTTCAACATAGACCTGAGTCTGATCTTTGTAATGTTTCGTACCGCGTTGATGGAATGCACGATTTGCTTGGATGTAGTTGCGAGGAGACATCTTAACTCAATGTTTTATACTCTTTTATGTCACATACGTATGTCAGTTCTCATTTCTCTACAATTTTGATAGCATATTTCATGCATTCTTTTTGATAAAACAAAGTACTATAAGACAAGGGTATTTTTGTGGAGATAACGATTCGTACAGCACAACCAGCGACCCTATATCATGGGCTTTGGCAGTGTCGTCTTTCTGCATAGGCTTTGTAGGCTGGGCCTGGGGGCCCCCGACTCCTTGAACCACAATTTTCTTTCAATCCTACAAGGAAAGAATTTTTGATAATAAAAGAAGTAAAAGAAGTTCATATATTCATAATCGATTGAAATTTCCAAAAAGATATTACTATATATAAGTAAAAAAATTCCCTTACATGGGCCCCCAAGCATTCTGAGCCTAAGGTCCCTGAACTATGAAAGACGGCACTGGGCTTCGGGGTAATAGAAGTGGAGAAATGGGAACCGTAGAAACCAGAGAGACTCTCCTCTCTTAATCTGGAAGAGTGAAAACTTTTACACTAAGTCTCTGAAGTGAGTCAGTCCCCTTCGAGTGAGATTTTCCCTCTTCTAGAGTGAAAAGTTCACTCTAGAATTGAAGAGGCTGTGAGTTTCTGACTTCAAACCTCAGACTATCGCTCTAAAGGAATGGAAATTTCATTCAGAATTTCGATAAGCTCGCTTTTAGCTGGCTGAAGAGTGAAATCTCACTCTAAAAATTTTAGCGAGTCCTTTGAGGTAACGGATGGTTCATGGACTTCTTGCACGTATCACAAGATTTTCTCCTGACAAGGACAAAACGTAGTTTTGTTCCGCCAACAAGAAAAAATTTCATTGATCAAAGTAAGCATCAGGGGACATAAATTCAAATGTAAAGTTGGAAGGAGCATTTGTGGACATTTTATTGCTTCATTTTCGAATAAAGTGCGTCAGAATAAATGTGGCTGATGTCCCGGCGCTGGTATCACCTTAAGAGCACCTGAATTAACGTCATATGCATTTTCTAACACTACTGAGAGACCAATAATGACAGTTTTTGAATTAGTGTAAGTATACACATCTGGAATAGTTCAAGTGTCCTTAACTTCAACGGTGCCACAAACGCTTCTTTCAAGTTTAGACGTGAAATTATGCCCCCTGAGTAATATTTTCTCAAGACTAGCAGCATTGAGAACATTTTTTCTTGCCGGTGAGACAAACCTACATTTTGTTCTTGTGAAAAGAAAACCTTCGCGTGAGTGGGAAAATTTTAGCATAAACCTCGGACGCTGAACATTCCAGAGACGTCCAGCTTTGTCCACTGAATTCAACTGTGGTCCAGCCAAAGAGACGAATAGACTTCCGGTTCAGCTCATTAGTATTCTGTACACAAATCAATTCAATGTGTAATGTGAGATTTCTATTTTGTATTTATATCGCATGTTCATCTTTGATCTGAACTTCAAACGAGACTTTCGCAGGACTATTGGAAATTCCTACGTATTTCCAAATCCCTGGTAAGACAAGTCAATTTTGTATGCTGAGGTTTGATGTGGACCTTCAGGGTGAGTTTCAGAAGGATTTTAAACATTCCATCATACATTGAAAAAAACACAGAACAGTGAATGGAATTCTTCCGTATTCAGTGTTTCTGGAGAAGTAAAAAGTCAAGGCAGTCAAGCATCCCTGACTTTCATCCGGACCTAGAGTTTCCGTTGAACCAGGACCCTCACATAATTTCTCAATCATGTGATTATTGGGGATTTAAAGAAATCTGAAAAGTCATAAGCATATCGAACTTTAACCGGACTTTGATAGATTTCTACGTATTTTCAAAAACTTGAACAATGAAGACAATTTCGCACACCGGACTTGTCTGTGGACGACCAGCAGGATTTCCAAGACAAGACTCCAAAATTTCAGAGGATTTAAAAAAACTTGGTAATCCAAGAGAAATCCCTATGCTGGACTTTCATCTGGACCATCAACGAAACTTTTGAGAAGGACTTTCCAACATTTCAGTTGATTTAAGACAATCTGGACAAGTCAAAACAATTTCACGTACTGGACTTTTATCTGGAACTCCAACGGGACTTTGACGAGATTTTTGAAAAGTTTTCTATCAAATTTTTGCAAAAACTTAAGAACTCGGGCAATTTGCCATATTAGACTTTTATCAGAACAGCCGGTGGGACTTCCACAGTACTTTTCATGATTTCCGGGTGTGTCCAAAAAATAAAAAAGTCAAAAATCTTCAATATAATCCATCTTCTCAAGTTAAATGTGACAAATCACACGCTATCATCTCCTTTGAAAACAAACATATTTAAACGTCAGTGTCGCGAAATGAGATACTGATGTTTCCAATTAAAACAGTCAAGTGTTTGATTTGCATTATCAAACATATCATGTCTTATTTTGAGACATATCTTCGATGACAATTTTTGCAATGTTCATCACACAATCAGTATCATCACGTAATGAAATTGACAAGATATAAAACATATCAAAAATTGTGAAATGTGAATACTTTTCATGGATTTTAGGGTTGATTATTTTTTACAGTTGCAACATTGGCGCTGCATTGATGCTACGTCGGTACAATATCGATACGTCATCAGTACAAAGCCAGTAAACGATTGTTATTAACAACCTAACAAAAAACTAAAGTTCAATCCACTTAGGTTTTTCAATAAAAAAAAATGTCATCGATCAAGAATAGCCACAATAATCCCTCAATTGGCAAATGGATCAAATAAATCTGTGTACCGTTCTTATTTCACAGTGATGACAATGATGACTTATGTTTAGGCCAAGAACGACAGACAGATTTTTCAATTATTTCCCAATTACATTAGTTTATTCCATTGCTATTTTTTCATCAATGATGGGACTTTATTGAACAAAACATATTGATAAATCATAAACTCATATCATCATTTCATACACAGAGAAAACGAATGTGTTAAAAAGTCCCATAATTTATTGTGGGTCAGTGCCAGTCTGAGACAGATGAAGTTATTTACTTGAATAGTATATTTAGATCAGGGGTTACTCTGTGACACACCTCATGAGCTTTGAATCGTTTTCTATCCGGTGTTTGTCTCTTCTAATTGATTTTCTATTATTTTCTTTTTCCAAAAAATATCATTCTTGACAAACAAACGTTGAAATACATGTCACAAAGTAACCCCAGTTTAGGATAACTTCGATACGGGGATACAATTTTAAATAAATTTCATTGGAACTGTAGATTTTAGTTGGATGGAACTGGATTTTCTTCAAATGAAAATTGAATTCCGACAAATCAATAAAAGTGAACAAGTGATTCGTGTGAACTTACGGGTATGCAACCTTGCTCTCCATGCCAAAGGATCGCTAACTAATCCTTGAAGTCCAGGCCAATACACCGCAGGATGTCGTGGTTCGGATCTTTGTTGAAATTGTCCCATACCTGTAATCAATCATCTCTTTCAGATATTTGATGAGAAACTTATCGATACCCTTAGAAATATATTACAATGAATTTTCATACAGTAAACAGCCCAGTGAACAATATGTTATCATCCAGAGCTCTTAAAGACCTCCCAAATATATGTAAGAGGACATATAGACGTTTCAGAAGGTTAACATGAATATATCAGAATGTTATCAGATGCATCGATTTCTGAGGAAACTAAGAGATTGCCTGAATGTTATCCAAACGAACTCTTTAAGAGGATTTTTTCTGAGATTTCAGAGCTCTTCCTCTCATAAGTGTTCACTGAGAGTAACATTTTTGGACCAAATAGGTCCCTCATTCACATCCAACTCGTCACCGATCATCCTCAAGCATCGAAAATACCACCTCCGGCGTACGCTACCGGGGAACCACACACTTTCTCACTTTTGCAGCTTTGAAATTCCTCACGTAGTTTTCGAGCATCGATGAATCTTTACGATCCCAATTGCGGTGGTTTATGACGCGGTTGATTTCAATGGACACTCAAACACTCGAGTCAACACGAACAAATTATTTGTTTTCTCTTTCGGGCGTGCGTCGGGCCGTCCTCGTTCTCTTTCGGGCTGTTAAATAATAATTTGCATACCGTAGTGGTATTTCTATTCAGCTGTAATAAATACGTGGTTCCCGAGACTTTTACTACTGGACAATTTTTAACGTTCACATAATTTTATTTATGTCTGTCATAAAAATGAAGTCACATTTTTCTCTTTCCTTTGTACAATAATCAAACCATAATACAATTGTACTTTTGCTTGTCTCGTAACATCTTTCTACTCTTCTCTTTTTGCATACCTCATTATTTCACGAATTATTCTTCAGACGTTTAAAAAGTTATAAATATTGATTTATGTTCTTGTAAAGATCATTTAAAGTATCGTAAATAACGAATGACCGGGTTATTTATTTGACAGTTTTAGATTTTTTTAATAAACTTAACGATCGGTTTGGAAATAACACGAGATCAGGTGATACACAATTATTTCAAATTTCGATAATACAATAAATGTAGTACAGGAAATGTACGTGGAATGAACAGGATATTATTCTTTTTCAGAAGACTTGATTGAAGGTGGTAAAATTACATTCATCATTTATCATCATCATCATCATCATCATAGACTTGATAGATCTTCTATCATAAATTATAGAATTCACAAGAGCATGATTATTAATTTTGAATTTTCTCGTTGCTTGATAAGGCGGTAATTTCAATCATGTAATTTATATTTTGAATCGTACAATCGAGGTGACGGTAATTTAACGATCGTTGTAATACAAGGCACATTTTGGTATGATTATTATTAAATATAACGACGTCATGACTTTAAGAGTGAAATCATTTAGACATTTAGCACCGTGAATGTTAAGTAACGGTAGCTCGTTAATGTACCAAGGGAGCGCGTAATTCGGTGAACATAAATTTTCAGCCACTCCGTTGGAGGTCCATTGTTACCTGTAAATACTGGTCATCGAATTCCGTGATCGAGGTCATTAAACCAATTGCCTTAGATTTATCTGTAATCAATCACTCTGATGTTCATCGATAGATGCCTTATTCGTGATCGATGAAATTGAAATGCACTTCATCTTTTCATCCCCTCCCAGTGATACCGAATGTAGAATTAGAATTATTTATTCATGAACACGGTTTTTTAATTGCTCTTGATCGTTAAGGTAATCGTTTGTCAGTTACATCTTTATACCAAGTCATACGGTGTCAGCAAATTATTTGATATTCATAATACAAGCGTGACTCGTAAAAACGTTTATGCCCGATCGGCAGATCAAAGTTTCTCGTAATAATCTACTATAAAATTCATGTACCGCTGTTGGCTCGTCAACGTTTTAAGAGGGGTTCGGATTCATTTTGACATTCGTGCCGATGTTATCCGGTTTATTAGGAAAATTTCAAATTACAAAGCTTAGAGATTGTATCTCTATGTAATGTCATTCGAATTGACATAATTGATTGAACTACTGCTTATCAACTTGCTTATACTCAACATAAATGAATATTCTATCTCTTCGGATAAACAAGAACATTGCAACTCATCTAAAATAATCGAATTGAAAAAGTATATTGCGCATAAAAAACATTTAAGTATAACGTATTTTTATCGCTACCAGCAATAATCAATTTATTGTGAATTGTTCGTGATTTCGTACTATTTTGTACGTGTGAATTCACGTATCGCGATATCCAAAGATTATATTTGTCGTAAAATTGTATTCGTCTATATTGTATTATTCCCTTACTTTTCCCCAAGATTGTGGTTCGACGTTATCATCTCTTCTCTTTTTATCTGCGCTTCGCCACCACGGTATTTCAATTTCCAGATATTATCAAATATTCTTTTTCCCTCTTCCAATTTTTATTACATCTATATCTTCCCATACTTTTTCTCCTGTAGCTGTTCATTTTTACTGTCTAAGGTGGGAATTTACATTTGGACGACGTACTATCTTGTGGTTTGATTTTGATTTTAACCATGAATACTCTTTCGCTTAGTTGTCAGTAATTCTCAATCTTTCTTCTCTTATTTCTTCTAACATCACGGTCGTCACTCCAGATGCTCTTTCGGTCCTAGATACGCTATATGAATAATTTTATACCGCTCGCACGGAATACTCTACTTCTCCGCGGTTATCTGATTGTTTGTTTCAGGGATCCAAGCATAGCACTCCCATCGTTTTGACCGATGGTAGGAAATTTCAATTTTGTTCCAACTCATGTGTATCGTGACCTTACGATTTCGAATATGGGCGTTTTCTAAAATTTTTGTATACATGTATATTGTTAGAATAGATTCAGTTGTATGGAGCATAAGAACTGCGCAGGGAAGGGAGACTCATTATTAGAGGTATGCAAATCGGGTTTTTTGAACTACTAATCGAATCGAATCGAACTGGAGTGCCAGTCAAGATTTTGAAAATGCGAGCGTCATTGGGAGTGTGAGAGTGCGACTGTTATCGAATCTTATCGAAATTTTATTACAATCTGATAAATTTCGCTGATTTTTAATGAAAAAAATTTGGAAAAAACACAAATAAGTGAAAAATAAATGAATTTAAACAGAATTCAATACTGCTTTTATCAATTCGGAATCTAATCGATATGATTCGGAATTTTTTAATATTTTGTATACGAATTTCTGATATTGTATAACAAACCGAATAATTGTTAGAAAAATCTGCCTCAAACTTCATGAGAGTATTATAAACTTTTTCACATAAACAGTTTATTAAATTTCATAATAAAATACTGAATTCGATAATATAATTCTCAACGTTGAGGATTTTTTCCTCAATGTAGAGAATTCTCTTCTTAATTTTGATAACGTATATATGAAATTCAATAAACAATTTTTAAATTTCAGAACCATTATTAAACTCAATGTGAAAATATGATATTTCATAAAGAATTTTGTATTAAATTTAAGAATTTTTCCAACAGTGTACCAATAAAGAATACGACTTTGATTTACAGAGAATTGTTTGATGGTTTCATGCATTCTTACACTGTCGACCTTCAGTCTTATTGTTCTGTAATTGTTCAATAAAATTTCCTGCTTAGAAATACCGTGGAAGAATAATCAACGATTTTATTCCTAATGAAGAAGCGATTTTTCAACGAATTACAAAAAAAGAATTCCTATCTTCTGGTGGCAATTTCGTTGCTGTAGAAATTCAAATTTACGAAGTCGTTTCGAATTCAACAATTCGTGTAAATTGTACCCTGCGAATAGACAGCCAATTCGTTTAAGCCCGTTACAACGAATTTACATGAATTGAATGGTTCTACTCGGTTTACAATACTGACAAAGTGAAGAATCACTCCGTTTCGATAAATGTATGTTTACAGCTACGGAATCCATGAAAATCCATCAAATCCATTTCTCAAAGCAAGTTTAAGGGTTCTTTGTGCTATAAAATTTTATACGAATTTTGATCTTTGAAATAGGATGACGAGACAAAGTTGATTAATTTGAATACATTCCGAGTAATCGAACAAATTGAAAATAGCCAAAAATGAATCATTTTACTTGGATTAAGTTTTGAAAAAGAGCTCGTTCCATATCTGAATGATATTTTCGTTCCTTTTGATATTGCTTCGGAGAAGGAAATTCCACTTGATAATCAAAGTGATCTGATTTTTTTACAGAACGAAGTTCCACTTTTTTCTAAAGATATGAATGAGGTACTTTCGTGGAAAAAGCTTGAAAATTTGAAAGCTTTTAGGGTGGCTCGATAATTCCACTCCCTCAACGATTCTTCACAGTCAAATGCTTCATACGCGGTGCTTGATAACCAACTCATGTGATTCGTGTTTATTAGTTCACAAGGAAAAAAAGAATTCCTTGGTATTCTAATACTATGTGAAAATAGCGGGGTCAGAATTAACACCACGGGGTTGCTACACGGAGAAAAATGTAGATCGAAGGTATAGTAATCTTTAATATAAAATTTGACAATATTTCTCAAAATTTGAGGATATTTCTTAAATTTGTAATAGAGTTGAAAAAGTTCAAATTTCTGTTGAATCTTACTTGAAAAAGAATGAAAAATTGTCAATACTTGACGCACAATAAAAAAAAAATGTCAACTTTCCAAAAGTTGCGCATGAAATCCGCAATTGCGCTTGCCGCCCTTCATATAGTTGCAAAAATTAATTTTTCACGAAAATATTCATAACCAAAAAATGTTGTTTCATCGCTTAGAATTTATTATCCTCCTCAATATTATTTTTAAATTATTAAAATTAAAGAAAATTGATTTCGGCCCGATTGCCGTCCTTTTACGGCCTGCTGCCCCTACGCCACGGCGCCGTTGGCACACGGAAAAAATAACTTAACTGCAGCAGCTAAGTAGTTAGCATGGACACGGACAGCCATTAAATTAGCTCCCACAGCTAAATTTTAGCTGTTACCGCAAATAAATTAACTACAAATGCAAATTTTGTTGCTGTAACAGCTAAAATTTAGCTGCAGGAGCCAATTTAATGGCTGTCCGTGTCCGTGCTAGCTACTTAGCTGCTGCAGCTAAATTATTTTTCCCGTGCACAGGTCATAGTCCGCTCCTGTATATGATGCTTAGTTCTGTATCACAAATAAATTATCAATTCATGTATCTTTCTGTTCTCCTTGTAATCGAGAAATAAAAATTGCTCACTTTCCCTCCCTAGGAAGGGAAAACATACTTTCTTCCCGCTCTACAGGCATGGAAAGTGCCACTTTCTGCGCGAGTGTGATGAGAAAAATTTTACTGCCTCAGTTACGAATTCCTGTTAAGGTGGAAAAATGAGTAGCTGCCACAGAGAATCAATGTGTTTTGCGTGTAGGAAAGGGGTCGGTTCTTTAGGTGGAACAACACCCAGGAAAAAATAATTCACATATGGTTGTATATGAGCGTATATGAATATCATCATATATATCCATATACGAACAGAAATATTTCACAATGTTCGATGGAATGCTATGAAAAACCAAAACCCAAGCGTGTATTTACTACGGGTCCAATGGAGGCCCAAAGTGGGTGCCCATGCTACGTAACGTGGGACCAACTCTGGGATGATATCATCGTTCCCAGCCTGACAGTATTGCTTTGCCCGAGGACTAGGTGATACAATAGGCCCTGACCTAAGCCGATCTTGGGTCAAATTAGAGCTGGGCCCGCACCAAAGTTCAATATTTTCATTTTATACGAACTATAATTCTATCGGAACAAACAATAGTGCCAATATTAGTCCAAGATGGGTCCCATTGTCATTTCCCAATACTGGATTCAAACAAATGGACCCTGCTTGGCCCCATTGTCAATATCGGCAATACACACTAAGGAAGAGAGAGAGGTGGGATCAATGCTGATTAATCCTTATACGGATGCATATATGGATGCATTTTGAATTGAAAGATTATTTATTGCACTCCTCTATCATCTTCTTCTCGTTTCTACTGCCATATTATGTCTCAATTTTAAATTCTTCTCTCCAACGCGACACGATATATCAGGATAGAAATCGGGAAGTCTGAAAGTAAATTAAAGGACAATCGTGGAACCCTGATTTACATTTCTGACGTATCTGATATTAATGAATTCGACAAGAGTTCGAGAGTATGGATTTACGTATGAAAAAAGAAGGACCGATAATTCAAGAGATATTCATGACGAAGGTATATAGTGAAGACTCTACGTAGAAAATGATGTATCGTCTCGTTCATGAAGGACTAATAGCGTTTCCCCGTACGTATCATCCAACTTCAAATTTCATATTTTTATTTGATGAGCAAAAGTACGTTTAGATGGGTTCACGGGTATTTCCAAGTGAAGGAACTTGTAAAAAGGATCATCAGAAGAGATATACGGGGTGTTTTTGAACTCCTTCATAGGTAAAAAAGGTGGACTACACAGAGAAGAAAGAAATTCCGCGGTGACAGCGAAATCTAATATTGCTGGGTTCATTTTGTTGTAGCAGTAAACTATTCACTACCACACAGTCAAAAGTAAAACTTACTTCCAACCTTAATATCGGCTTATTTTAAGATGTAGCCAAAACCAGCCTTATTTCAGCTGAAAGTAAGTATCCAAAACAAATGCCGACACAATGGAGAAGACTGCATTTCAGTCGAATTTTCAAGTAAGATGCAGCCAATTTCAGTCAGACTTTTTACAGTGCACAGCAATCTGGTCAGCTACGAAAGCCTCCTGCAGATTGTCAATATTATATATAGAATAGCAAACAAATTTTGCTGGAGAAGTCAACATTTTTCGTTGCTACAGCTAAAGAGTCACTGTGATACACGGAAAAAAAATCTTATTAAATAAAATTTAATTTATTTTTTTTTGCTGTGTCTGACCCAGTGAAAATATTAAAAAAAAAAAAAAAAAAAAAAAATGTCTGTCTTTTGGACGGTTTTTACCATACTTACTTATTTCAACAATATTATATATAGAATAGCAAACAAATTTTGCTGGAGAAGTCAACATTTTTCGTTGCTACAGCTAAAGAGTCACTGTGATAGCTAACAATATTGCTGTAATAATAATAGTTCGTTGTCACAGTAAGAAATTTGCTGCTCTAGAAAAAGGTACCCAACAAAATCAGATTTCGCTGTCAAAGCGAATTATTCTTCTCTGTGAGCACTGTAAAAAACCCACGGAAAAAAATAATAGCTATTATTCGGATAGTTGAAAATTAGTTACGGCAGCTATTTTTTAGCTGTCACGGGTGCTCATTTAGCGGGAGCAGCAAGAAATGTAGCTGCCGCAGCGAAAATTCAACAGCTAAATTATTTGGCTATCCAAATATCAACCACAAAACCTGTGCAGTTACAGCTACGATTTCTCAGTGTGGTAGCTAAGAAATAGCTACAGCTGCAATTATTTCAGCTCCAGCGGTGAAAAAAAGGATGCTCAAAAAGTGAGTAGCTACCACAACAATCTTTTCTTTTCCATGTACTCATACAGTGAAGTTTCATTCGAAAAAGATTATAGAAAAGCTATGTCATGTTTCATTTGATAATCCTTTTAGGACTATCGAACGAATTGTAATAATTTTCTACCAAGAATTGTACACTGAGTAAAGTTAGCGGTGTGAAATGGAGTCTCCCCCACATGGTCTCAAATTCAACAACTTCAAATGAAGTTCTTTCAACACCGAAATCCGTATTGGACTTCATGGAAACATTTCTCGTGTCGTTTCCATTCCGTACTTCTTATAGAACACTACATTGGGCGTTGATGCACCAATGAAATAGGTATATTCAGTATCTGATCCTAAGTACTCTTCAAATTATGGCCTAACTGGAGATAAGGTTTCTCAGATCTGGTCCTGATCGAACTCCCAACATGGATTTCTGTTGGGGAAACTGCAGATATTTTTCTTACTGCAGAAGTATTTGTATAAAGGTAATCCCGAGATTAAAATCATCCGGGTTGAAACATTTTGACAATCTTTGACGTTCTCCTATTTGAGCTTCAGACTAATTTTGTCCTAATTGATAAATATCGCGGACAATAAGAGGCCGAAAACCGTCTAAGTTTTTCGACCTGGACAAATAGTTCAAAATTATAAACTGTACTGTAAAAGAACAATTCCCAATTTTTGTTGATCGATAAACATTCTTTGGAAAGTTGCTAAAACTGTTTCAAAATCCCGGAAAAAGGTTTAGACTCCCAAATGATTTGGAAATTTACAAATGTTTTTTATACGATGGGAGAGAAAGAACAGGTGCTCGAGGAGATTGGCTTAACCCTAAAAAATCTTGAACCTGGCGTTGTATTTGATGAGTTGAGCTTCGAATGAAGAATTCAATACCCGAAGAAATTATTGACAACCAAATGTTGTTTTGCATTCGTCGGAGTCGAATGGGAAATAAATAATAAATACAATAAAGGCAACTGCATAGGATTTGTCACTTCATAAGTTGACCGAGTTGGAACGGGGGAAACGTACAATGTGGCGGGATATAACAACCATCTCGCTCTTCTGCGCATACAGTGGAATCCATTTATTGACATACAGATCTATAAAAGCATACCAGGTGCAATAGAAAACAAACACCAATCGTACAGCTAATAATGCACAACGTAACGCTTTATTACATTTGCGTATTGTTTATTGAAACTTCCTTGCGCACTCATATCGAAAACCGATTCAAACTACACAGTAATAATATCATGATTTATCATCAGGTGGTACTTTTTATTTGAATCGATGCTAAACATTACGTATCAAAATTGGATTTTTCTCATCTATTGCTATATTTTAATAATATATAAATGTGAATAAATATTATGAAGCGTAATATACATTCAAATGCAGTTTTTGATCGATTAGAAAGAAGCTTGAAAAGAAATCCGATAAGCCGTTCGTTGGTTGGATCTCATGAGGTTCATTTCGATATTGCCCAAGTCCTTACTAGAGATGGACGAGGCCTGTAGCCCTTGGGCTACCATCAGAACCTTGACAAGTAGCAAAATTTTCCAAATTGTATATAATTTATGTATAACTAGTTGGCCCGTCGCGCGTCACTGCGATTTTGAGAGGAATATAATTTTAAGAAACCTTGATATGAGAAATTATATTTGAATCAGTTTTATTGAAATCAGATTTATTTCAATATTTTCTTCGATTCTTTTTATTCATTCGAGTGCTTGTGGATAAACAATATTCCTAGTTTTTCCTTCTGGTGCGTTCACGAACAACGGGTTTTCTAACTCTAATTCGCACACTTGCAGGGATTGTCCTTGCGCTTTATTGATGGTCAGTGCGAATGCGAGTCGTACTGGGAACTGTAACCGCTTGAATTCGAATGGCACATCTGTTGGAATCATTGGAATGCGTGGCAACAGCACATCTTCACCTTTGAATTTTCACCTGTGAATTATCTAGTAGAAATTTGACAAGGAATTCCCTATTAGAAGCATGGCCCTCGTAAGGCTGCAATAGGGAACTCTTGATTAAGGAAAACTTTTAATTTCCTCATCAGGGCTGATAACTGAAGCCTGATCAGGCGTAATCAGGTCTCAATTCTGTAACCATGTGATGAGGACTAATCATGCCCAATTACACCCAATCACGCTCGATTATGCTCCATTATAAATGATAAATTCATACAAAATCAATAAATTCTCCATAAGGAATGAAACTATAATAATGTTATCAAACACTAATTCATTGGTAATCATTTCTACTTATTGTGCTTATGCAGGCTCCCATTTTCTAGTTTCCAGTTTTCAGACATGATCATGCTTGATCAGGCGTACGCGCCTGCGTTTGGGGCCCATTTAGCATGATCAAGCATGTGTATTTATGATATAAAAATCAACACAGAGTCATTTTGTATGAATATTCCTCAGTAGGTGGGATTTTGCATGATCACACGCGAGAATGGTTTGTCAGGCATGATCGCTGGTGGTTAAGCTTAATCACGGGTTTCCACATGGGTACAAAATCCAAGCCTTTGAAGTGATGACAGAGCTCAAAAATGAACGACCAGGTATAATCAGGCTCACTCACGTACAGTCAGTATTGAACACGAATAATTTTGCCGAAAAATGTCCATGATTAGGCCTGAACAAGCATGATCAGACCTGAACGATTTTTTCACGGGTACTTTGTGCTATAAGATGAAATTTGAAAATGCTGACTCAACTAATTGTATACGTAGATCGGTGAATAATTGACTTCTTTTCCGGATCCGTTCAGACTTTTATTAGATGTATGTTATGCGTAAGGGGAATGGTTATGATGCTGATACACGAAGAAAGAAAAATTCACACAGCAACATTTTTAACCATAACAGTAATTTCGTTTAGCTATTCAGCAAAAAATGTCAACTTCCCCAGCTCAATTTTTTTGCTATTCTGTAGATGATGCTAAAAATTCACCTGTCCCAGCGAATAAGTCGCAGTTACGGATACATGAGCAACTAACGTAGCGAATAATTTGTCACGCCAGCCAAAAATTTGCTGTGTCCACAAAATGTGGGATAGCTACATCACGTTGCGCTGTCCTTGTGAATTTTATTTTGTCCGTGTACTTTGTTTCCGTTTTTCTTTTCAATTAGTTTTGGGAATTTATATATATTACATGCGGCATTAGTAAATTAGTATGGGAAACCATAATTAACCCGAAGTACAACAGCCCGGAAGTACAGTAGATCCGAAGTCAGGGAACCCGGACGACAGTAATCCCGAAAAAAGTTTAGTCATGTTTCATTTCATTCGCATGCAGCTAGTAACAAACTATTATTTTTCGAGACTACTCTCATTCGGGTTCACTGACTTCGGGTTTACTGTCCTTCGGGACTATTGCACTTCGGGTTGATCATGGTTTACCCATTAGTATGTACGCTAGATCCTATTTATTGCTAATGTTACTTTAACTCGTGATTTTTATTATTCTTTTCATGAAGTTCGTCTGTATTTTTATTGTTCTCTTTACTGTAAATAGAACGTATTCTCGTGCATCCAAATCAATGAAATTGAATTTAATATGCTGTGAACTTGAAATTCCAACTCAAGTCATGGTCGTGTTGTTGGAGAATTGCTCGGGTTCGTGTAACACTTTATCACATGCACAGCGAATTCCCTGCAATTTTGTATGAATTTGAAAAGCAACATAAGAACAACGATTGCATAGCAACTTATCAGTTGTTTAGGAAGACTTTGAAGGAAACACACCAATTAGAATCGTCAAAACAAACGTTTTTACTTGCATGTTCCTTATACATAAGGAAACGGGAGTATTGTGATAGGGTCAAAAATCCAAGATGCAGAAAAGGGTATTTCGTCTTTGCTTCGGAACGTCGAAAAAATGCGATTGCCAAAAATGTATGTGTGTTTGTGTGTCGCTTGTCTGTATACACTGCAAAAGAATTTTACCGGAAAATTCCAGTACATGTACTGGAAGCAATTAACCTGTACATGTTCCGGAAAATTTTAGCACATTTGTACTGCAAACATTCAGTACAAGAGTTATGGAATTTCAGCATCGAAACTGGAAATTTTCTGAGCCTCAGCACTGAAATTTTTCACTACTCGAACTGGACTCTTCCAAGACATGTATTGGAAAATTAATGCTGAAAATATTCATGGAAATTAAAAAAAAAATTACTCACACAAAGTGATTTTGCACGGTTCTTGTGTTGCAAGATGATTGAACAAAATTTAATCGTTCATGTGGATGGACAGAAAGTCATATCTACCTCACGGGATTCGAACCTACACTTTTCTAACTGCCTACCAACTGAAACCTAAGACCTAACCGATGAGCTATAGCGCGACATGCTGGAAAGCCAGCTTGGGTTACTACATATGCTTCATATTTAGAATACACAAAGGAATAAGTCTTCGAAAAACTTCATGAATCAATTTCATTTGCTACAATTACAATTATTATTATTCAAAATCTCAATCAGGAAATTTTTGATATGAGGACTTGGAATTTGTCCTGCCAGAAATGGCGAAGTCCAATAAAAGTGAAAAATTTCAGTGCAACAGTGATTAAATTCCAGCATAACTGGAGAATTACATCACACGACCTAGAAATCGCAGTTCAAAACCTGTATAATTCCAGTTCACCAACGATTAGATTTTTTTTTCTAAATTCGAAATTTTTTCCAAATCCTTATTGAGAGGATACTTTTTTCTGGTGCACAAGAACTGTAAAATCCCGTACAGCACCGGACATTTCTACGTTGCCTCTACGTTGCCTCCACGTGGAATCTCCGTTCATCCACGTTCCATCCACGCCCACCATTTATCCACGTAGAGTCGGAGATGCGACGTAGAAATCGGTGGATGTGCTGTTAGGGATTGTAGTACGAGCCAGTAAAATTTTCGCGAAATCATGGCAAAAGTTCAGTACACGATCTCAAACCTGAAAATTCCAGTACAAAGACTGAATTTTCAGATATGCTTGGTAAATTTTCAGTACCGTACCAACAAAATCTCTGTACATGTACTGGAATATCCATATTCCAGTACTAACACTGGAAATTTCCAGTCCAGGTGCACAGTAAATTTCCAAATTTTTTTACAGTGTAGATTCTTTGGTCCACGATAACTTCCCAGAGGATGCACCGATTCGAATGAATGTTTCCGCAATTTGTCCGTCTCATTGAGGACTCGAGGCCTATTGATTTCCATACGAGTCGCATAACGCGTTTTGGAAATATTGCGGAAGTTTTTTTTCGTGATTATTCGAATTATTTTTTCGTAATTTTATAAATCGTGATTTTTTTCTTTTCAAAGAGCCGCCGTGTTCCAGCTTAGCGAAGGGTGTGAAATTCAAGTATGCAGCACACAACGCTTTTGAGCGACTTGGATTTGAAAAAAAAACGTCGAAAAAATGTTTTTCATACGGAAAATTGTTACATTTCGACTGCAGAATATGCCGTCATAACTCGGGTCACCCTGTATATCATTCATGATGGATTTTTGCTCGGTGGGAAAATATAAGCAACGTGGAAGTAATGTATGGTTGTTCATACCGATTTTTTTCCGTAAAGTGATAAGAAAACATGTTGAAAATATCCCTGTGAAGTTTCAAAGCGAAATTCGGACTCGTTCAGTGCTCCGCTGCATGCATTTTTGTGCCGCATGCACGTGAAGCTTCAAAATCGTCGTTCACATCTTGCATCAAAATAATCTCGACAAGCACGTAAAGGAGAAAAGGGTCTATTTTATAGTCCCAGAATCGCAGATTAATTGACAAGTTTCTCAATTCCAAGAGTTCCTCCATTCTATTCGGTTTTTTTAGTACAAACTTTCAACATGTTTTCCCAAAAATTCTATTTTTTCAACTTGCATAGAAAACTACGCAAAGACTATTGATTCGATTCTGCTCAAATTTTGCACACAACTTCCTAATATTATATGACTCTAATTGATTTTCAAAATTGCAATAAAAAAGTACCTAATTATTGCAAAGGAGAAATACAAAATTACCACGTTTCAATCTTTCATTATTTATTTTAAAGAATGCATTATTTCAACCAGATTCAGCACGGAGAAATTGTCACACGGATGATCAAAAGTCCGTACATTGATGGCCAATGTGCAACGAAAAAAGCTTTTCTTCGCATTAATGTTCAATGCGCTAATGTAAGTTTTCAATGCTTATTTATACATCAGCTATCGGCGTATTTCACTCTGAAAATCAATCCCTCGTGAAGATCCAAAAGTGAAGTAAGCGGGTATTGAAACAAATGAGGCGTAAAAATGTTCTAATTCCCTCCTGAATTACACTCAGATGACTCTTTGTTACGCTTAAATGACTCTCAGCTCACTCTTTCGTCGCTCTTCAACGCTTCATTTTCACCAGGGTTGTGAAAAAGATGTTTTTTTGTTTCACATTGAACATTAATGTGTGGGTTTTGGTTATCTATTTGACCATTTCTCCGTGAGGTTCATGTCGGGGAAAACAATGTTAATTATATGAAACAATTTTGTTTTCACTTTATGTCAAATAAAGATTGCAGTTACCATTTTCGACGCAAACTGCATAAATGAATGTCTCAAAGATCGCCCTGCAGATCCGTCATTTTGGAAAAAAAAATAAAGAAAAATTTGTCCATAAACTTGAGTGTTTTACTAATAGATTTAAAGAGTTGAACAAAAATTTTCACATTATTCCGACCTTACGAAAATTCATGGAATCCGGTCTTCCTAATTGGTATGCCCCCGCCCCTTCTTCCCTAAGCGTTCCCAACATTAGCAGATGTAGTGAATGAATTGATGAGGAGTTCACTTTCATTGCGATGGTGAATTCTGCTTCCCAAACCTAAAGGTAAGTATTAATTCTCCATCTTTTGAGCGTTGAATCCTCCAAAACATCCACGAGCCGTTCACAACATTATATGTTGAACAGTTTCTCGTTTATTGAAAATCTTTACTGTCACCATATTTTGGAGAAAATTCCTGAATTATTTTTCAGAGCGTAACGCATGGGAAGCACCACATAAGGAGAACAATAAAAATACATCTTGAATCCCCTATGAGAATGTCTGTGTTAATAGTCTAAATAAAGCACTATGAAATGCATAGAACATTTTCCATAACTTAATCTTATTTTTTTATTACAACACGGAGAAAAATGAGGAGTAACTGTTATTCCAATCGTGGTAGCTTTTACTCCAACGCCCAGGCAGTATATGGAGGACTATTTTCGGAGTAGAAATTACTCCAGGGGAGTGCTTTCCACCAATTTTCAAGAAATATTTGCGTTGTAAGGAGTAAGCGATACTGAAAACATCGTAGGAGCTATCAAAAAATGTTGACTAATCTACACTAAAGAACAATTATGGAATTTTCTTCCAAAAAAAGATAGCAGTAAAATTCTTACTTTCTGAAAAATTCAACACCTGAAAAACAGAATAGTTCTCCACAAAGAGGGAGGAATCCTCTATTCTTGGTTGGAAAAAGAAGAGCACTTCTCTCAAAGTGAAGAATAAATCCCCATAGTTTTTATTACACACTGGAAAAAATATCTATTTGTCCTCTCTCCATAAAATATTTATTTGTAGAAAATCAATATTCAATTAGATGCAAAAACTGATTACTTGTAACAAATGAATTGTTTATTTAGAAGACCAATTCATTTGGGGTATTCCATTATTTAATTCGTTCAAATATTCCATTAATCCTGAGAATTATTTTACGGAGAGAGGACAAACAAACTATTTACTTGGTTGAAAGAAATTTTTGTTTCAGTGCAGTGTCATATCCTCGACGGAGTGTTTCTACATCTTTTTCATGTGAAATCCAATTTTTCTTCATTATTTATATAATTTGAATATAAGAAAGAAAGTATCAGCAATATAACATTGAGAATTTTCTTCTACTTCGGCATTGAATTTTTAGAAGAATTAGCGAGCTCATTGAAGCGCCCAATTACATCCAAGCTCCGGTTATTAGATACTTCGAGTCAATCGAGGCTATGATTATTTGAAATGCGAATCAACTGAGGATCCTTTTAAGCGAAAAATTGTCGACCGAATAAACATTTTGGATCTTTTCCAACTCATCTTATTTTGCTTTCTGACGAACGAAATCCATTTAAAATGCAGGAAATCAATAATTGACTCACAGTGAGTGTTGTTATATTATATTGCGTCTTAAATTCCATTTTATTTCAATATTAGGAAGATTATATCTAGAATATCCAACACCTTCACAAGGTTAAACGAATTCTCATAATCCGTGTTTTTATTATGTCATATATATATATATATATTAAAATCCATCTATCATTTACAAATCATTGATAGCTAGCAGTGAAGGTTTCATCGCATTTTGAGTTATCCCAAACAATGTTCATTCACATTCGATTCTGAATGAATAAACATTCTCATTCCAGTAGGAGTATTTTGAAATCTGTGATGAAATTCTTGTCTTGAGAATAGAGAACGAGTTTGATTTGTAATCCAAGTAGAAATGATTTTAGGGATCTTACAGGCCTTCGAGAGGCCTCGCAAGGTCTTGCAACCGCGTAACGAACCCATTCTAGGTTTTAAAGCGTTTTTATGGTGATCCCTAGGAGAAAATATGCTGTTCGTCGTCGCAATTGAAAGAACTTCTCAAATATTTTTTCAGATCGTCATATGGAAGAACTCTGCGGTTTGTACGAGTTTGATACACTTGAACTGAGTGACAGAAGTTTCATCAAAATGAATACGGTTGGGTTGGATGTCGCTAGTGGAATTGTGAATAAATCGAAATTACTTCAACTTGGTGTATCTGATGAAATTTATTCACTTGAGCTCACTTAATTTTTCACTGTGAAAATAAACGTTTTGAATAAAACGAAATACATTGAAACAAAGAAACACAAAGTTTAAAACTTAACAAAAAATGTTGCATAAGATATCATTTATGAGATATCTAAAAGACGTCTGATGCAACATTTTTTATCAAGTTTGAGACGTCGTGTCAGAATTTAATCATCCCCAGCGTGTATGAACTCTGGCCCACTCTGGCCCGGCCTTGGGCCTATATTGACAGGATGGGGCCCATGGTACATACATGCTAGAGATATTTTTATCATTTTGATGCGATTAGGATTGAAATCATGATTTCCAGATCATGAGAGTGCTCTGAACGGATAATTTTCGATGTATAAAAATTATTTCGAAAGGAAGGTCTAATTCGAGTAATAAATTCTTTAATTCCATTTATCAAAATTATTGGGAGAAGAATTTCAAAGCATTCTGAAAGTACCTAATAATATTTTCCTCTCTGAGGAACAATCATTTCTTCCAACGGCACGTAATATAGCAGATATGTCTTTGGAATATATCCAAGTGATTTCAATGCCTTGCAGGAATTCTAAAAACTTGAGTGTAACTGATGCATTTTAGTACAGAGATGCAGATCTTCCAGTCGCGGAAATAAAATGCATCTGTTAGATCTTTAAACCATTTGAAAATCTTATTAGATTTACATATCAAATAACTTTCCCCCTACAATGATTTTTATTTAATTATTTCCATACCAAATTTGCTTTCGAATGCATCTATCAAGTAAAAATGTTACCACTAGTTTTGGTGCATTATACATATAATTCTAAATCTCTTATTTGTTTTCTCATTTCAGCCAACGTCGAAAGGAAGATTACATTTCCCTCCTGAACATAATCATCGGTCCATTGCCAGCCAGATATAAAGCCCCAATCACTGGATTTTTTGAATTTAACACTGTAAAAGATATCTTGAATAACAGATTTGGATACCTTGGAGATATTACATCAAAAGATACAAGATATCTAAGAAGCACTTTTTATGAATTCTTTTTACAGTATACCACAGTGTGCCTGAAAACATTCGACCCCTTACAAGGGGGGATTTCCAAAGCAAAAACAAAAAGAATTACAAAACGAAATTTACTAGTGGGACAAGGCTGGCTTGAACCTTATAATGAATATTGCCGGAGCCTTGGGAGGAAGGTTAACCAAAACCTACACTGAGAAAAAAAATTTAACTGATGTATGCCCAGCCAACATTTTTTGTTGGGGTAACTAAAAATTTAATGGGTTCAATCAAAATTTGGTTATGCCAGCCGAAAAGATCCTACCAAATCACTTTTAGTTCAGGGAATCGAACGTAAGTTGGTAAGATGATTTGTTCAGCTCAGTCAAATTTTGATAAGACGCTCTCAATTTTTATACTAAATTTTTATATATTATACGCCAACAAAAAACTATGGTTGGGCATAGAATGACAGAATCTTTTAGTAGATACAAGATTCTTAGATTAGAATTTTTCTCAGTGCAGCATGATGACATCGTTTTACCCTGTGAGAAAGGTACCTAACTGCGACAACTAAAATTTAGTTGTCCAAGCTAAATTTCAGCTGGCTTAAATAAAAGTCTAGTTGTCTGAAATATGAATAAAACAATGGCTTCAATGCAAATAAAGGATTAAACTGTCCAACTACATTTCCTAGTTGTCTAATATTCAACTAGACCCTTTTTCTCAGTGCAGCGATCAACGAGCTTCAATTTTGCTGCCTTGACTTGCAATAGTGGTGAAAGATCAACTATGATGAGGCAAGCTTGGTTTAATATTTCAGCTCCGTTGGTTGATACAAAACTTTAGTTATAAAACCAATTTTGGATCAAATCTGACTCAATGCAAGTGTCACTCCTGTCAACTTGCGCTGACGATGTTCTAATATTGTTTCATACCTCGCTTTTCGATTAACGCTTGGCTCTTACGATTGGATCAAATCAACGTCCATCGTCAGCAATGGCAGAATCGCTAAATTTTTACATGGATATACTACTTATGTGGCTTTCTGTGAAATTCAATGTTCTACAGCGTTTTCCAGGAACAGAAGGGCCTTGTTTTGGGGTGAAAAATTAACCCTTGAGAGAAGCGGAATTTTTTCTGGAGCTCTTTGTATCCAAATTATGCAAGCGCATGTGAAAGAAGACAACACTTGAATTAAAAAAGCAACAACGGCATTGGTAACAATTTTAGTAAAATTATGTCCCTTCATCGTTGAGGAAAAATGGAACGTTCAATTAATTTACAGAATTTTTACAAAGGTAAGTAACAAACTTTACTCTACTTTGTGAGTAAATTCCCATTCACCATAATCAAATTTATTCACACTTCTCATTTTAGTTGGCCAGAGCAGAACGATGATGCTCCTACACTGAGAGAAAGGTACCCAGCTGCGGCAACTAAAATTTAGTTGTCCCAGCTAAATTTTAGCTGGCGTGGATAAAAGTCTATTTGCCTGAAATATAAATAGAATAATTCATCCAAGGCAAATAAAAAATGTAGCTGTGACAAATAAGGTTCATTTGATTCAACTGAATTTTCATTCAGAGTGACTGAATTCCCTAGCTGTCTAATATTCAACTAAACCCTTTTTCTCAGTTTAACAACAATTTTGTCAAATTGTCGCCGAGAGGGTCATTCGACAAGCCCCTACCTCAATCGGTTTTTTTTATAGAACATTTAAACGAAATTCAGTTTCATGAAATGGTTTGAAGTAATTTTCAAAGTAACCAACATTCGGTTTCATCGCAAAACAAAATTCAGTTACCCCATTCGCCCCGATCTTCTTGGAAAGGATGATAGCGTGTGATTGGGGATCATCAAATATCACGAAGAATCACTTGAACCCCAGTTACGAGATCCTCGATCAAAATCTATTCATCGATATCATCAATATTCAGGTCTTATCCATTAAAATGTATGACGATAAATAAATACAAACCCGTAGACGCTGTAAAACCGGCGTGCATCGCGTAACGAGGAGCGGTTAAGTGTTGAGCGGGATGATGAGCCGGTTGAAGGGTTGCAGCGGCATGCGAGGCGGCCAAAGGTGTTTGCGGATGAGCAGCCGCCGGTCTTGACAGTATAGTATCTATACCATGGGGATTGCTCCCGACGGAAGTGATAGAAGTAGCCGGACTGTGTTTCCCGCTACCGGTTGGCGACGATTGTCCTTGCGTGTGACTAGAGGAAAGTGGCACGGTAATCCGTGGAAGAGCAATGCCTTGTTGTTGCTGTTGTTGTTGATTCAACTGTTGATGTGGATGCGATTGGTGATGTTGTTGTTGATTTTGCTGATGCAATTGATGATGATGATGACTGCGTTCTGCCATCGAATGTAGGGCGGCTAAGGGTTGATTGCCCAAAACACCACCTCCCGCGCCGCAAGCCGCAGCGCTAAGGTTTAGGAACTGAAGGACGTGAGGTGAGGTTGCGGCGTGAAAATCATGAAGCCAAGGTGGCCTCGGCGGTGGCGGAGAATGATTCGAACTACCGCAAGGTGGTGGCGAACAGGAACCCAGGGAGGAAGCCGCCGAAGAACTACGTTCTCCATCCAAATGACTACCGCTGTTGTTACTATTGTTGCTGTTGTTGTTGTTTCGTCTATGGGAGGCGTCGCTTAGCGACGACATATTTTCTTCTTCGACAATCTCGTCGTTTATTATCGAACGTGTAGCCACAACAGCGGCAATTCTCGCTGTCGGTGCCACAACCACCTCTTCCTCCTCTTCTTCTTCCTCCTCCTCCTCCGTAGGATTATTGTTATGACTACTTAAACGATTGTGGATAATGTTTCGGTTCTCGTAACTGGGTCTATTGTTAATCTTGTTGCTCTGACTACTACCGTTTATGCAAGAAGCCTTGACACTGGTCAAAGAACACACCATCTCGCACCTAGCATAGTTTCTATCTATTTGAGTGGCAATTTTTTTTCTTTTGTTTACTTATCGGTAAGGTTAGTTTTCTATGATACTAACCAAAAGATACAGGAACCATAGGATACGTAGTGGGGTACCGCTTAGCCCAATCGAACACGTACATGTTCCGAATAATTCACTTTAATTTCACTTTTAAATCCCAACGAATCTCGTGAACGTTTTAAGCATCCATTTTGTACCCCTACACATTTACCGTATAATATCACTAATCGGAATCACTTTGAAAATTACACTGTTTCACACTGTTGATTTGATGAAAATGCAAAACTGCTTTGTTTTATCATGAACAAGTCCAACACGAAGCACAGATAATACGATCACCAAAGAAAACGAAGAGCAAGAAATAAAAACAACAACTTTTCGTTCAAGTTTATATCGATTTGGAAATCTGTTGGTGATGCGAAAACGTTTGACAACTCGTTGACCACTGTGGATTGCGATATTTAATTCAAGTACAACGATTTTAGGTGTATCCAAAAGAACTCGGAGAGATGCAACGAACGTACAAACGGTTGCTTTGGATTCTCTCTCTCATAATGTGACAGGACACAAAACTTTGGTGGCTCTACAAAATCCCTTCTACCTTTCTCTCTATATCCGTCTTTTTCTTCTTCCCTTTCACTTTAGATTGGAGATCTCAACACAAGCAACTACCACTATGCGCCGATCTCTCTATCTCTTCCTTTCTCTCTCCACTTATACGTCTATCGGTTTCTTCCAACTCGGACACATTGGCTTTCTCGTTTCAACCGTCGAACGTCACCTCGCTTCTGCGTGCGTCGAAAACAGCTCACGGATAGGATAGGTTGGAAACGGCTTTGGGGTCAGGGGATAGGGGATGCACCCTCTCGTGGGTTGTCACGGGTCGGGTGGAGAGCAAGGAGGCGTTGCTCTCTATTCCGATTCGTCGAACGAAACACGTTCCACCGGAAGAAGAGGTGTTCACCGGAAGGCGGGCGGGGCCTCTCAATCTCGCGTTAGCTTCTTGTTAAGCGTCTTTCATTGTGTGTTTAAATTCGTAATTTATGATCCCCGACTGAATAAAACAAGAACTTGCCTGCTGCTAGTAGCGTTGGCTTGCTGACTGGATGGCTGACTACTGGATGGTTGCTTGGTTGGCTGGCTGGCTGGCTGACTGGCTGGCTAGCTAGCTAGCTGGCTTACCCAGGTTGGCTTGATGACTAGGCACCCTCTTTCTCTTTCTCTTCAGTCACACCACCGCCTCGATAATTTCCTTCCTTCCTTCATTCCTTCCTTCCTTCCTTCCTTCCTTTCTTTGTCACTTTCTTCCCTATATTCTGCCTACATATATACATCTCGTGCATTTTATCCAACGTTAGCCAACCAGACAAACCAGACAGAGAGCAAATCGAATTATATGCTTCCTAGATGGTTTCTGGATTCGCTATGGAGTTCTCTGGAGTTGCTGGTTCGCGTTTGTGTGCGAACGCGCGCACTCGCTTGTGAGAATACACGCGTGTCAAGGACAATTCATGTCGATAAATTGTCCCATGAATTTTCGCTAATGTCTTTCGTATTGACTAGTCGAATATTTGATTTTGCACTTTTGGTAACTAGATGTTTATCTTTTTTGGTTTTTCATTGTTTTTCGATTCGAAATTCAAAAGCGGATGACGAAATTCAATGCGATGTTCGAATGAAATGTGTGAAAGGATTTTATGTCACGATCATTAATTCTCTGCTAACTTTGATTATTTCCGTGAGAGTTTGATTGACGAATGGCGTTGGATCAACGCACGATATTTCATTCTGGAAATTCTTGTGACGGAAGATAGTTATTTTGTTTAACATTTAACGATTTCTTTCTCTCCGCGCTGTAACAACTTTACGCGGTTCAATCTTGGTAAACAATGTAGTGATCTTGATAAAATTATATAATATTATCATGAACAATAATTTTATCGTATGACGCTTGATATGGAAGAAGTTCATTCTTTTTCCTTTTTTCATGTATTGTGCGGTGTTCGTGGGACGAGGTATTTAATTTGCCACTCCGAGAAACGTCTCAAACCATCTCTGGAATGTCACTTGAGGTGGACATTCACGGAAAAAAAGAAAATAGCTGTGGCAGCTACCCACTTTCTGAGCACCCTTTTTTCACCGCTGTAGCTACAATAATTGGAGTTGTACCTATTTTCGAGCTACCGCAGTAGGAACTGCAACTACACAGATTTTGTGGTTGATATTTGGATAGCCAAATCATTTAGCTGTTGAATTTTCGCTGAGGCAGCTAAATTTCCTGCTGCTACAGCTAAGTGAGTACCGGTAACAGCTAAAAAATAACTCCCATAGCTAATTTTTAGCTATCCAAATGATAGCTAATTGTTTTTTTTACGTGTTGGCAGTTTCGAAACCGTTTTCAAACTTCTTACCTGACCGGCTGTTTGTCCAAGTGGAGGAAATATCATAACAACTTCCATGTACTTTCAACTACAATTTCCCAGTATTAGTGGGGATTCATTCTCTAAATTCTGGGAAAACAATTCAATCATTAATGCAACATTCCCATTCCTTAATTGGTGCCATTTGTTTGACAAATCTCAAACAACAACACTGGATCTGAAAAAAATCGTCAGAGTCGTGACGATATTGAATCAACATTACAAATTGCGCTGCATATTACAATTCGTTAGTTGCACCATAAAAATCGCTGAAAACTTTTGAATGTTACGAAATTGTTACGAGAAACAAACTCCCCGATTCTTCAAGACCTCGTATAATTTCTTTAGGTAAAGCAGCATCTATAGATCAATGTTGAACCCTATTATGTCAACACAATACTACGTAGGATGGACTTAAGTAGACCACACAATTAGTCACGATATGTATAATATGTTTCTAAAGTAATATACGAGTTATTCGTGAGTGAACTGAGAAAAAGGAGGAATCTTTTGAACTCTGGACGATTTTCAGCCGTTTATGATACAGATATCGTTTAAATGGAATAATTATACAAATTAGAAATATTGAAATCAAAATGTGGCGTGAAAAATATTGACGCTTTCATGGATTTTTTGAACTTTTTCATCTCCATTAGAAATATTATTCAAAGATTTCAACAAAGTCCTATTCAGATTTTTTGATTGATGAAACCACCTCAGGAAACAATATCGAATTTATAAAGCATTGACATATCACATGAATCTTCATGTTCATTCGATCAAATTTTTCCTCTCGACAAGTAATGATCAATTTTATTCAAGTTTAACAAGTCGAACGTTCTATTGTAAACGGAAAATGAATATAATGCATGAATTTTCCTTTCAAACGAAAGAAATGTTGTCCATTGCAATATCTACGTCTCATCTCTACGTTTCTCGCGTTGAATAAATTTAGGATGAAAATAATGATAAGTTATGAATAACGATAAGTGAAATGTAACCAGATCGGTGACCATATGCACCTATAAATACGCTCAATCGAGTCTTTATAATTATAACGTTGAAATATATTGGCCGTTAATCACCGAAGTGTATCTAACTCTTAGATACGCACTGAGCCATGTAATTTGCACGATTTTATGGGATACTTTGTTCCCTACACGATAATGTTACACCCTAAAAGGTCGGAGGAGTACGAGAGACAACCAAAAGGGACCAACCAAAACGTGTGTACATGTGCGATGTACACGAAGATGAAGAGGAGGAGGATGAGACAGAGATACGAGTCAGAAAGAGACGATGAAAGAAAGCAGAGTGAAATGGAGAAGAAAAAGACTGTCTCGCTCAACAATTTATAATGATTTTCTATAGAAAAGAGCACAGAACCGAATAACGGGTCTGTATTTTAAAAATGATCATCTCTACCCGTCTCTGCAGGAAGAGCATATAATACAACACGTGTTTAAAATGAATCTTTTAAATTAGAAACACCAATAGAGGAAATATATTTCTATGAATACACAGTTCAGTTTCTGTGAACATTGCATAGATGATTCCAATGTTTACTCTCCTCGCGTTGCATCAGTTGAATCAACCGTACGTACTACTCTTACGATACATAATTTCATCATTTACCCCATTTGGGCGTGATACGATCAATAGTATTTAGATTGAACAAACATATTCATAAGAACATAAATAATGAGCGTCGTTATTATATCTCATCGGATATTATGGTTGTGTATGGTTGGATAATCAAGATTAACATCGATGTATGTAATTTCTGTGGAATATTCACGCGTAGTTATGTTTCCTTTCATTAACTTATTTATGAATCCAATTGATATAGTTGGTTTTACCGTATTGTAGAAAATTATGAATAGTTTGTGCAATTTTTGGATTCAATAGAACCGAAGAATTGACCCGAGTCGGAAAATTTGAACGGTTTTTGTCCTCTTATTTCATTTTTAGACTGATTTTGTCCTGATGGTTGAACAAAAACAGTACTTTTCCAAGATTTTGGTCTGGATTTCTCCTCAAACATTCAATCATTCGCTGGAGGAGAAATTCAGACTGTAATCTTGAAAAAGTCCTACTTTTGTTCAACCATCAGGACAAAATCGGTCTAAAACTGGAATAAGAGGATAAAAACCGGCCAAATTTTTCGACCCGGGGAGGTAATTTTGAAACTTCGTTCATCAATCACGTCTGGAATAGTAGAGTAGAATAATTTGGAAAATTGAAAAAATAATTGATTAGAAATCTGTACCCTTTCAGAAACTGTGAGCCAAGGAATAATGACAGCAACTATTTTTTTTTCCTCCATGCCCGTTGATCTCAAATATGCATCTATTCTTCAGATATTGAAAGTTACACTTTAAAAAATAATTGTGGAATTTTTCCCTACAAAATGGTGGCAGCAGAGTTTTTTCATAGGTAGGGGATTGTTCACCATAATTTGATGGACTCCTCCTTCATTTATAGAGGATTCAACACCCAAAAAACAAAATAGTTCCCCATGTGTATGGACCAATGGCCCAATGATGGACCAAGCCCGGCACAAGACCTGCCGAGACTTGTCTTGAACAATTCACCAAACTTGGTCCAGGCTTGGGAATGATAAGATCAGGATAAACTTGGGCCAGTGGTTTTGCCAGGTTCAATTCATTTACCAAGCATCAACCAATGCTTTTTTGATCGCAGATATGGATGAAAAAAGTAATTGATTCATATTTCAGTTCATGATTTGCTCCCTCAGAATACCGTAAACGAATGATCTCAAAACAATAGAAAAAATGTGACAAGACTGGGACAAGCTTGTATGATCATAGGAAAATTTGCGTTCTTTGATATTTCAATCAATTTTGATTCTATTGTTGAACTATCCTCAAACTGAACTATAGTGTGTAGGATTAATTATAACAGGAAGATCAGCCCAGCCCCGGCCCGATGGTTATCCTCAAATCTTCAGCTATTGTAAATTCAAAATTCAGTCAATATTTATAAACATTGTGCCACTCATGTGGGCAATATTGGCACAATTGTTCTCAACGAATGCTCGATTTTTACACTTGTGCCAAGCTTGTATCAAATTTAGAGACCATTTAAAAAATATTAACAAATGTACCATGACTGAATATCGATTGGGAACAATGGGACAATCATGGAACAATATTGGGCCAATTGTTCTTCACGGCGGTTTCTTTCTGACACATGTGCCAACCTTGGGACAAGCTTGGGTTTTTTTTCAGTCTTGGCAATATCTGCATGGCCCCTCAAAGTGGTGAAAGAATCCATGGAATGTTAACAATGATTTCGTAAACGTATTCACAGTCATAAATACTCCCAAAATTCAGGACTGAAAGAAAACAAATAAATCATGCGTCTCACTGAGAGAAAAAAAGCCAAAGAATTATAATCTTTATTAACAGATTGAAGACATCGTGGATCACAGGATAATCGCTTCATATTAATTCAATGTATTACCATTTAAATAGTCGTTCCGTTTCTTTGAATAGTAATTTATTGACAGAATATTGAGCGATTATCTTCTATGATCTGCGATGTCTTCAATCTGTTAATAAAAATTGTAATTTTCACGCTTTCTTTTCTCTCGGTGTATCATTAAGAGGGTGACACCTATTTAAACGGTCTGAAAAAAGCCTTCTTTGAGAAATTTTTTTCGTTGTGATAAAATAAATCAATGGAAATAAAATTTTGCAGGTTTATTATACATATATTAAAGTATACAAGATAATTTTTTTTCAATTCCATTATCCAAAATGGGGGATTTACAATTACTTTAAAACAACGTGTTTTTTTTTCGAGTGGTCTGCGGCAGGACAAATCCCATCTTTATTTCTGCACCTAGGACAAACAAAAATTTTTTCCATAATTTACATTAAATTTATCAGAGAAATATACACGATTATTGGAAAATAATCATTGTTTGCAATTTGATACAAGTTCAGAGTCAAAACTTTTTTTTTCACCAAAAAACCCGATCTTCAAACGTTCATAAAACACGTAATCATCCATGAATTTCAAAAATCATGTGTACTTTTCTGTAAAATCTATCTAAGAAGCTACAGTTGAAATTTCAAGTCGATTGAATAAAAATTGAAAGAGTTATTTATCCTGCCGCAGACCACTCCAAAAAAAAAACACGTTCTTTTAAAGTATTTGTTAATCCCCCATTTTGAAGAATGGAATTGAAAAAAAAATTATTTTGTATACTTTAATATATGTATGATAAACCTGCAAAATTTTATTTCTATTGATATATTATCACAATGAAAGAATTTCTCAAAGAAGACTTTTTTTCAGACCGTTCAAATAGATGTAATCCCTTAATAACACATGATCTGTTATGGGGAATGTATCACAACTCACGGACCGTACCTCATATGCATATTCTATGCACGAAAACAAACAACTGTTTCCTCAGCTATTGCTTTATCTGAGTCTGAGGTTTAGAACCCTTGGCTGAAAATCCCTGTCTGAACCGTATAGAAAATAGTTCTCTTTCCATATGCGCATCAATATTAAGGCAACTTCTAGGGCAAGCGCCAAGAATTTTGCCACCTCGGACGACCGCCCGGATCACCCTGGCCCAACCCGGGAGATCTCATCAGATCTAAATTTTGGCAAAAATCTCTACAAATCTGTTCATATCTGCTTACATCCGAACATCTCAACTTGGGCAACAATCTTTAGAGTTTTCTGATATCTTCTCACTCTCAAAGATTCCAATTTTGCAAGAAATCCAAAAAAATATAGCAAAATTCAAAAAGATATCTGGAGATATCAATGATTTTTCACTAGATTCAGGTCCATTAAATGTGCTTTATCCGCTAGGAGCGCTTGATGGCATGTTGGCAAATTTGGAATGAACGTAAGCATTAATCAATGCGCAGCTACCCCATCAAACTTGTACGTAATACCATACACTTACGTGAAAAGTGTTCATTGGATGCCTGAAAATTTTCTGCCAGAGTTAGCGATGGCACAGCCAGCGCCCCCAGGACAAGTGAAACACGGGATTGTCAGGGGCCTGCCCTGGCCTGACGCAGGCCCTGTCAACTTCAGCTCTTTTCTGAAGCAATATTAGTAATCATGGGCCAATAATGGCCTGAAATAGGTTCAATGTTCATGTACACATCGTAATTTAGTCGTGGTTGGACCCAATTGATAAAACATATTGATATTAGAATCCTTCGTTGGATGAGGTCCATCTAATAATGCGGTCTTCACTTTATAGGCCAAGTTATATTATTCGAGTCAAACTATAGTTCAAGTTGATTCTGGTTGAAACAATCCATAGAATCCGACAAAATGAAATTTCATGGGATTTGCCCAGATAGCATTGAAAGTCCTCAAGACGTTTTAGAAACATAACTTTAGTTCTGCGCGCTTCGTCTCCGGGTTCCCAGTACGTTTTTTTTCATTTACCACGGGACGTTCTCTTTACGTTTCTCAAACGTACTTTCATGGAAACACTAACCTTTACAAACATATGCGTAGTATCGCAGAACAACATTGACATCTTTATTGAACACGTCCCCAGAACGTCGCATGGTGGATATAAATTGGATATCACAGAACATTTGTATGTCCCTGGAACGTACATGTTTGGGCGTTTTCTGAACGTTCAGAAAATCTCCCGATGCTATCCGGGTGGTCAAAACATTGATAATGATTCCTCCACGTTTTATAATTAAGGAATCACTATGGAGGGGGGTCCCAGAACAAAGTATCGACCTTTCACCAGCGTGTTCCTGAGAGCAAACTGAACAACTTTTCCATTTACCATTCTTTGACCCGAGGCTTAGTTTCAGAGTTGATTTCAGCGAATTGAGTGGATGCTACATAAGTATACTCTTGGATCATTGAACTAGCCGATGTACTTGCCACGTGAATGGTCAACTTATTTTCTTTATAACTCGAAAAATAAGCTTTGGATCGAAAAATGTCAAGTGGAAAAGTTGTTCAGTATTCTCTCCGGAATACGCTGGTGAAATATCGGTACTTTGTTCTGGGACACCCTGTATAATTTTACACATATATTATTAATATATAATTGGTAATTCAAACTTCTGTTATAACAAATGTGATGAATTTAATTACCGAATGCAAATACAATCGATTATGATGTTATCTTGATGTTCTTGTTAGCTTCAAGATGGATGTTTCGAATAATATTACAAACCAGGCATACCTTAAACTTGATCACGCTTCCATTTCTTCTTTGAATTCCTTGAGGATGAGTTTTCTTTTAATTTGTCAAATCAACTGGCCCTGAACTGGTTGCTTATATTTGCCAGCGCTGGTAACTCCGGCAACGGTATTGCGCCGGTATGGGGCCATATTTCAATTACCCCATGGGATCTTCTCATTCTACAAAACTCGCTAGACCTCATTAGGCTTTTATAAGGAAATCGCAAGCTTGATAATTCTTAGAGTAAGTTCTACTAGGTTTAATTGAGAAAATAATGTATCTCCATTGTAGAATTAATACCTCCACGAAATACCTAGCATTAACAACGATTGAACCTCGATCAGAATGGCTTGATAGACTGCGCAGCGCACCGCATGTTCATCTGCCACAATGAAACCTCATTAACAGTCTCTCCTTGTCCCACGAACTGTCGTCCGTATTCCTTTCGTTCCCCACAAAAGCTCTAATTGTTTTTATCAACATCATATTTGACAAATGATTTTCCTTTATGCGGTAACATGAAAAATCGAAGCTCATATTTCATATTCATAGCAACACACACGTACCATCGTGACATGATCCGCCCTTTTTCTTAACATCCTACACAAACCCACGCGCACACGTACGCCGTATAAATGTGAATATAATGTATGTAATACATATAAATTTGTGTGTAAAGTTTCCAACATCGTTTAACGATATATCCTTGGGCATAACTCAAACAAGAGAAGTAGAAGTAGAAGTAGAAGAAGTAGAAGAAGAAGAAGAAGAAGAAGAAGAAAAAGAAGTGGAAGAAGAAGAGAAGGGCGGCCGCCGCTACCGCTGCCTTCAACTTTCTCAGAACTCGATTTCATTCGCATTCGATAATACGATTTTCCCAAAGTTCTCGCAACAAATATTCAAAGTTAGGAGAAACGGACACAGAAGAAAAAGAGGGTGACAAAAATATTTGTGCGCGCAAGATCTCTCTCATGGCTTAGCGATATGGCGAATGTAAATCAATACACTTTATACTTTTTTCCCTCGCCTCTGAGAATTTTCTGATTTTATTTCATACTTTTCATTTCCATCTGTCTGGGAACGTAATGTCGAAATGAGAGAGGAAATGGAAACGTTTATAAAGTCGTAAAGATGTGAGATAACTGTTGAGAGTAATCGAGGTATCGTTTGTTAAAGTATACGTGGCAGCCGTGAAAATTTTTTGCCACGGTTAGTTTCGCTATTAGATATATACGGATGTGTATGGCATTATGTGTATGGAATACGAAGGATCGATTGTACAAGTAACACGACTAATACGCTAAATACACGATCATTGAGGCGTGTGATTTGCGAGAATCAAAATCATCGTCCGTGTATATACACGCACATACATTTTGTCATCATCAGGTGTGCGTCTCTATACACAATGAAACGTCCTTCCAGCCGCATAAATTCACCGTGACAAGAGGAGAAGAGGGAGAAAGATAAAAAGAGAGAAAGAGATAGAGAGAGAGAGAGAGAGAAGCTGAATACGGTAGCCGGGTGGTGCGATGTCCTGTCGCGTCGAAAAATGACTTCTCCAATATAACAGTCCAATCTTCTGTTACATTTCTGTCGCGTGGTACCTATTCTTCCTTGCCTATTAATAAAAGTTGATGTTCCGTTAAATTAGGTCACAATTATTGGCCCCTTTTTCTAGATACTTCTCTTTCCTTACCCTCCACAACTCACTTTCTTCTTTTATCTTTTTTATTCCTTCTCCTATGTCCCTCATATGTACGTAATATCACTGTTGTAATAGACCCACGATGAGCGATGCTTCCGCACTGAAACGTTTCAGGATTTTAGTTTATGCTGACTCCTGAGAAGGAATAATCGTGGATGAGGGAAAATGAGTTATGATATATCATTCTTCTCATTTACTTCATATTTTGCTATTCATGAATTTACCGAATGTTATATCGCATGTGAAATGGTCAATGTAACTTTTGCAAAATGTTACATATATTCTTTCCAGAGTTTTTTCTTCAATTGTCAATGCATGGGAATTTTTTTCAGTCAAATATATGTTCAATATGTTCATATATTATAACACTGGGCTACAAAATCAGGGTGCCCCATTGGTATACGGAAACCGGAATTTACTTTTCCAAAGGTTTTTGGTCCGCTGAATCCAAATCCGAGGTCTCTCGATTAACTCTGGTTTGCGAGATATCCTCACCTGAACATACAAAAACAGCGATTTTAGACTATATTTGAGCTTATGTAGCATCATTCCAAAGTATAAGCTTTGTCCTTCCAAGTACTGTTGAGTTTGCTCCAATATCTTGTATTCGCTAAGATATGGCATTTTAAAATTTCCATGTTTGTGAATTCATCTAAATCTGAAAATTTTCTCATGGAAATTTCAAAATGCCATATCTCAGCGAATACAAAACATATTTCAGCACATTCGACGACATTTGGAAGGGCAATTAGGAATGATGTTTATACTTTTCTGAGTAACAGAAGAAGTTCGATGCTACATAAAGCTCAAATATCGGCTAAAATCACTGTTTTTGTATTTTTAGGTTAAGATTTGTGATGTTCCGGATACCGGATACTGTATCCGGTTATCCAGTGCTGTCCCAAACAGCACCGAAAGTTCTAAAACGTTTTAAAAACGTGTCCAAAGTCCCACAGATGTTGGTTTCCAAAAGCACATTTCCCAAACGTCTTAGGAACATTCATTCAATGTGTTGGGGAGCACGTTTTGGGGATATTATTTACACATTCTATGGTACGTTTTCAGAACGTTTTCGGGACGTTATATGAAAACCAAGTATTTTATCTCTAACCTATACAAATGTATATTTATAGTTTTACTAAGGAAAAAAGCATCAAACAACCATAAAAATATGTTTCGTATTGAATATTTGGAAAGATTCCTTTCCAGAAGTTATCAAGAATTAAGTCAATATATTAAGATTCACATAACCTCAAAAGTGACGCGAAACAAAATTTCACTATCTGGAATGTATTACAGAGATACAAATGTAATTTATCAAATCTATCGACACAGGCTCCACCGCAGTTCATTTGCATCTCCTCGAAATGGAGAATACTAAAAGATTTGGCACAAGTTTGATCTTTAACAAATTCTCATTTAACATGTTTCATAAACGTTCCATAGAAACCTAAATAAGACTATACCGGACATTTGTACATCCCTGGAATGCCTATGTGACATTTTTAAAACGTCCTGGAACATTTGTTGAACGTTCTTCTTGTGACCAAGTACGTTTTCTGAACGTCCGAAGAACGTCTCAGTGCTGTTTGGGATCCCCGGACAACATATCCGGCCTGATAGTGAAATCATGATATCCCTAGTGAATGGGGAGCGTGTATTGGAAGTGTCAGAAACGTAGTTGGAAAGTATTTGGAACGTGGATTTAAGCGTTTACCGAGCGTCAAGTGGAACATTAAGGGAGGAAAAACATGTGAACGTACCGTTTTTTCAAAATTTATTACGAAAAATTGGCTAAGGACCCATTAATGAAATAACGCACATCTTGATATCTACGTTTCAAACTATCTTTATAATCCTGTTGAAACAAAAATATTTCAAAATGGCTGAGCTACAGCTGCTAGAAGTTGGTCCTTCGTTTTTGCGGCGTGCAGCCTACACTGTAAAAAATATACTTCCTAAACTGCCAAAGAAGTTTGGCAGTTTTTTACACAAACTTTTTTTGTAAATTACCAAACAAAAATTCGTAAACATTCAAAAAATTTTGTGATTTCACGAAGATTTTTGAGAATTCACAAACTTTTGTTCGGCAATTTACAAAAAAGGTTCGGAAATTATTCTTCCAAACCAAGTTTGTAAATTTCCAAGCATTTTTGTTTGGAATTCAACAAATTTTTTTTACAGTGTACAAGCCTCAATTGTTTTCTAAAATCTAAGAACCAAAATTCAATCGTTAGAATATGTGAAAACGCACAACTTGACGGAGTCAAAACAAATGAAAATGGAGAATTGACAATTCAGAAGTGTTCTGAAAAAAACACACTTTTGTTTTTAATCTAAAAATTGAAAAAAGAAATGTAAATGAATTTTATTTTTTGTTTTTCGAGTTGTGTGTTCTGATATACTTCAACAATAGAATTTTGGTTTTTTGATTTGAGATAAAAATTGAGACCTGTGGGCTGCACGGCGCAAAAACGAGGTGCCAACTCGTAGCTCCGCTATTTTGAAATATTTTTGTCTCGAAAAAATTATGAACATAGTTTTGAACGTATATTTCAAGGTGTGCTGAATTTTATTATTTCATCTTTAATCAATGAATTGTAATAAATTCTCAAAAAAAGGTGCGTTTGCTTGTATTTCCTCCTTTAAGAGTAGTTCGAACGTATATTTGAAGTGTGTGAAGCGTATGGGAAGAAACACCAACTTCATAGAAACCGGGCTTTACAGGCGGAAGCGTAATTAGAGAGTGGATAGGAAACATGTAAAAAGTATTAGAAAAGTCATCTGAAACATTCTTACGCTTCCGTTACTCTTCATGACACGCTTCCCTTTCACCAGGGATACGGTATTTACCCCGATAATACAGTTATCCGGTACCGGATACCGGATACCCTAACAGCACAATGTGTCTCTGGGACGTTTTCTGAACGTGCAGAAAACCTCTCCTACGTTCTATAAACCTTCCATAAACGTTCCAGTGGCACGTTGTGCTGTCTGCGTAATGACTTCTTCATTTTTCTTATTTTCCTCGTAAAATGCTTTCACCCCTTTTTCCCTTCTAAATATTCAGTGAAATTTCAAAATTTCGCGAATTTATCTTATTATTAGGTGTGTGGGAGTACTCGAAATTTTCGAGTATTCTCGAGTCTTCTAAATCTTCGAGTAATTTGTCGATTTACTTAGAATTATCATGAATGATCGTTTGCAAAGGGTAGAATATTCTTAGAGAACATGAGGGATCGTTATCCACTATCACATATGGATTATATTTATATTCACTGTTAGAAAAATCTGTCTTAAACTTCATAATATTATTGTTAAGTTTAAGACAGATTTTTCTAACAGTGTTCATATATATTATATATTTTCCGAGTACTCGAAAATCTACCAGATACTCGAAAAATTGTCGAGTACTCGGTGAATTTTGAGTACTCGGCTCGACTCGACTTGAGAAAATCACTACTCGTACATCCCTAGAATTTGTGCTTACGACCCTGCTACAAAAATCCGATCTTAACTTATTAACTGGTCGATCAGTTTGATACAGATTTTTGTCCGGGAATTCTCCTATTTGATCTCATTCAAATATAATCGGTTTGAATAGAAAATTTCCACTCAATGGGATATAATCAGTGAATTCGAATGTACATGATCCGAATTTCCTGATTATATCTCATTAAGTAAAAATGTTCTATTCGATCCGATTAGATTTGAACAAGATCCAATAGGAAAATTCATGGACAAAAATCTGATTCATCCTGATTGACCAGTTAATAGGTTTGAATCAGACCTTTTAAGCAGGGGATTCATCATGAATCCTTATGAATATAAATTCACAGGTATTTATGATGAATCATAAGAACAAATTCATAGGATTTCGTAATTTACTTATGAATATTTTGTTGCACAATCCATAGTCCTTCATAATAAGAGCATTTTCTTATGAATTGCTATGTCACTTCAACCAGGGTCACTACCCGTACAGCACCGGACATTTCTCCGTTGCCTCTACGTTGCCTCTACGTAGAATCTATGTTCATCCACCTTTTATCTACGTCCACCATTCATCCATGTGGAGTCCACGGAAATGCGACGTGGAAATCGGTGGAAGTGTTGTTAGGGTACGTTTGTGGGGTTTGCGATCACATCGCTTCTTTCTTTTCAAAAGGGAAGTAATACTAAGTAATATATAGCACGTGTGCAATTTATGTATATCCAAAAGATATTTTGAAGATATGTTGTAATAATTTTATATCATTTATTTTAAGTTTCAAGCTAACCTAAAATATGGGAGGTGATTAACTTTTGTACTTGTAAAATGATTGATGTACATTTTTTGTGTAATCCTTTCATATTCCTCTTTGTTTTTTGTATATTTTATGAATAATGTGTGAGAGTAAAGAATTTGCTTTGGTGCATATTCATAGTGTCAACTCTCATACTTATAGTTGTTGACTTCTAGTCATTGTCAGCTTCTAACAAGCTCCTATTTGTAGCTTCTCACTACCCTAGCGGATCTGGATGAACCGATGAGTGACCGAAAATTTCGGTTACATTTTGATTAAAGATCTTGGTTTCGGTAACTTGTTGGTCGTTTAGGACATTCTTTTTCAACGAAAATTGACCAAAATCCAACAAAAATTCAACCAATCTCCATTTAGTGATTTTGTAGTGATTTTGTGGCTTTTCACCTCAAAAATACGAAAAAAAAGATTCCAAAAACAGACCATATTTTTTGGTGACCTTTTGGTGGCAGATTTGTTCAAAGCAACTGTTAGCTTTCAGTCACAAATTAGTCATTATATGGTAGAAACCATCTGGGTAACTATTCTCTGACCAAATTTTCACCAAACCAAAAAATAACCGAAAGTAAACCAAGAAAATTGATCACCTTGGAATCGCTAGGGTAGTTTTTTCTATGAGTAGTTCGACTATTTTTATTGTTTCAATGTAATTTATAATTATTCGGACAATGTTATTTCGCGTTCAGGTGTTCTGAAGATGAGCTGTTTATCTGTTGGAAACATCAACATGTAAGGAAATTTTCAATGAATACTAAATGTACATGCTGTTACGAAACACTGCCTAATCCCAGTGAACACACGCACGTTTTAAAAACGTCGAAAACAGTCAATGACCACACGTTGTGAATTAGTAATATTCTTGCGTCGATTCAACGTAAAAATGTCGCGGCAGATCACGTGTTTTTCGACCATAAAAAAACGTCATATCAACGGCTTGAACATCGTTTAAAAGACGTCGAATATTGACGTGTCCTAATGATGGTTCTAAAACGTGAATTGAATCCAACAAATTATTTTGAAAACTTTTCATTCAATATAGGGAACAATAGTATTTCTGAGTGTGATAGAATTTGGAAAGTATGCCACACTATTTACTATCTTGCTCTTTGTTGAAATGTCAACCATTGTTCGGTTTCGTTCGACATTTTTAGCAGAATATCTTCAATTGAAGTTCAAACACAAGGTGTTATGAACACATTTTAAACGCGTGATTCAAACCCGTTCAAAACACGTTTTTTGAGGACGTCGTTTGATGGTTGTTTTTGAATATTAGTTTAAATTACACGTCATCAAAACGTAATTCCTGGTCGTTTATTTCCCTATCAAATTTCAACTAAAAATCAACGTTATGAAATCAAAGAGTAACGTCCGTTTGACAGTCTAACGTTCTTTCAACGTTGAAATAACGTGTGTGTGTTTATTGGGCGTTATAATTATTTTAATGGATAGTTGGGAGTATTTCTTTTCGACTCTGTGAAACTCTTTTTCAATACATGGATAGTATAACAGATATGTTATTTGTTATGTTTTTAAATCGATTCGGAATTTTACTTCTCACGAGGACTTCAAAATTGCAACAGTAATAATTACATTATATGTGCATGAATAAAAGGTGAATTATCATTCGATTCTGATCAATAGATAACCATCATTTGTATTAAATTTTGATTATTTAGTGCTGATGTTACAAGTGAAAATTAGATTCATGTTCATAAATGCCATATCATTCAAATAATTTGTTTGATACAGCATTCTCTTCGGTATGTAAGATTTAATACTAAAAAATAATATTATCCGGTAATTATCCGGTATCCGGCCAGATAATTACCCGGAAAATTCCCAATCCGGACCATCTCTAGTGAGGATATTTCGAAAACCAGAGCTAATCGAGAGATTTGGACCTTGGATTCAGATTCAGCGGACCAAACGCCATCGGAAAAGTGAATTTCGGTTTCCGAACCAATGGGGCAACCTAATTTTGTAGCCCAGTGTAATTGAAAAGAAGAATTGATAAAGTACAAGACAAGAACTTTGAGAGAGATCAATGGGATCTAATAAAATTATTTACGAAGCGACTTTCAATGCCTCACATTTCAAAATCATGTATATATATATGAAAAATTGTAAAGTAGTTTTGTATCCTCTCTTTTAAATCTCACCTAAATCACATGTACACAATACAATCTTGAATTCTTTGGCTACCGCTACTCCTCCTCATTCTTTTTCTTCGTCTCTTAACACCTCAGAGCAATCTCACGTATAAACGTACACAGAAAATACCGCTTTGCTTTGGCTCAGCCACAGAGGCAAAGTGAATCGCTTTTGTATCGTCTTCCGGGCCTTTTAAATACCTTCTTCTTCTTCTTCTTCTTCTTCTTCTCCTTCTTTTCTACCTTGGTTGTTTGTCAATGGCCACCAAGATCCATCCGTCCGACCAAGGAGTAGCAATGTGCTTAACTCACCTTGACTCGAATATTCTATTCGATCTGTTCGTCTCGGTTGTGTTCGTCATCATCAACGTTGACGTTTCACACACGGAGATTAAAAGGAGGAAGGGAAATAAAGAAATGAGAAAATCCGTGATGATCTTTGATGATGATCTTTGTCGAGCTGCGAATCGAATGAACCCGAAAGCAATTAGTGAGTTGTTGTTGTTGATTGAATAAAGAGTTTATCAAGATTATATGTGTACGTGTATATAACGTATATATCGTTATTATTTCGCTTCACCTTTTCTCACGGTCTTAATAATCGTTCTTACCCTCGAACAGATAATTTTCCCAGTGTCGGCGGTGAACAGATCAAAAACTTGGTCTAGTTTTTTGGGAAATTTAATTCACAGCTCTTCGATTCGTCAATTCGTTGGGAAATTATTGCAAATGTTCGAAGATGCCATCACGATCGATCTATCGTGCTAAAATACCAAGAGATTATATTAGATTAGTCACATCTGTTACTTTTGCCTGCGTATGCCAATCTGTACGTAACATCTGAGATATACGCTCCACGTGCGTGTGACTGAAACCAAAAGCATTCTGCCCTGGATATATACGCGTGGAACTTAGAAAATACAAACCACAATAACGATGTCTTTGGGTTTTCTATTCATGTATATAAAATCCCACCGATCCATCATCGAATGGTTATCATTTGAGTCGCTCAGTGGCGTCATAAATATCTCGTTAAGGACGAGCAACGGCGATGAGAACAATGTTCTTCATAGTCTATGACGATGATGCATCGATTTTCACTGATGTCTAGTCGTGGTATTTTTCTGTTACACGATGTATCATTGCATCGAATTAGGGAAAACTGTATTAGTTTCTAATGACGATGAATGGTTTTCATATACACACTCGTTGTATTTACCACAATTTCGAATAGAATCTAGGATAGGAGCGATTTTGTGATGTGATTTACTGTAACTGCCATTAAATCTACTCCAATTTCATTGGAATTAACAAAATTTGTTTTGAATGCCCTTCGAGAAAAATTGGCGTTGAATTTTATAAGAATACTATAAAGTTTTTCACCTAAACAGTTTATTGAATTTCACGATAAAATATTGAATTCAATAATGGAATTCTCAATGTTAAGAATTTTCTTCTGGACTTTAATAACATATTTGATAAATAATTGTTAAATTTCAGAGAGTAATTGTAGAATTTCATCACTAATATTGAATTCCAGAACCATTATTCAATTTGATATGAAAATATGATATTTTATTTTCATTTTAAAATTAAATTGAGAAATTTCTCTAAATGGGTGGTCGAAAAAAGGGTCGCTTTGTTGCTGAATTAGCAAAAAATTTGCTATCATAGCAAAAATCTTGCTCTTTTAACAAGCGCTTGCCATTCAGTAATCCGGAATTGTAGATATACAGACAGCTAGAAAGTTTTGCTTGATTTAGGGGTCGTCCATAAACTACGTGGCCCATGAAGGGGGAGGGAGGAGCAGGATGAAATGCTACGCTAGGCTACATGGGGGGAGGGGGGTTTTGGCTTCAAGCTACGTAGTTTTTCATTTATCTTGTACTTGAAAGGAAATTCTATATAAACATCCAGACAAATGATCCACTTGAATATCAACCGAATAGATATTTGATTGGATCAAATAAGATTCCACTCAGTCAAGTAAAACAAAGTCAACTGGATTCCAAAATTCGTTGAAACATCTCAGGGCATATTCTAGAAGGAAATTTAAGAACTAACCGAACCGGTGGACACTTGATTTCTAAACAAAAAAACGTGAAAAATTTGTGTGACAAATATTTCTTGAATTATTTGATACTTCCTCAATTTTACTTCTGGCATAAAGTCTTAGTTTTTCAGAATGAGTATCACTCCTGAACTCGCTATAACCCTTGATATGAGACGAAAGGCTCATTCTGTAACAAGGCAATATTGGATACCCGATTCAAATAAAGAAAAAGAAAGAGGACAACATTTCACTAAAAATTGGTCATTTTTTAAGAAACAACCGTTTTTACGTTTTAGAACTGATCATTTTCTTTTAGAACTAACTTTTTGGTGAGAACTGACCCTTATAATATGCCCTGAAACGTCTTTATGTTCCACGTTTACTGAACTTTGGTTAATCTTTCGATAATCTGTTTGCTCTCTGAAAATTTTGAAGCTTGCTCTGAATTTGGCTGACTCTCTGGATTCCTCTGAATTTCTTTGAGGCCATCTAAATCTTTCTGAATTCTTATGGGTTTTTCTATATTATACAAACCGAACTTCCAAACTTTTCCCGAATTTCTCAAAATATGTTGCAATCGGGCTGGGGCTATAGCTCACTTGGAATCATTTTGATTCCTTCAGAATTTTCAATTGAAATTCGGATCTCTCTGAATTACCTCTGAAACCAAAGAGTGAAGATTTCCCGAAACATTAAATTTTCAGATATATTAGAATAAATTTTTCTATCAGGGAAAACTTCCTTCGAACCTCTCCAACTCTTTCAGGGTTTGAATTTTCTCCGAACGATTCTGAACTCTTCAGAATTTTGATTATTTCGATTGCAAAAATTGCTGTGAATTTGCTTGGATTTCATTGAGTTCCTCTGGATTTCCGATAATCTCTTCAAATGCCTCAGAATGAAATTCATTCAACTTTCAACTTTTCTCTGGATATTCTACAATCCTTCTGAATTAATGATGGCGGATATGTGACAATATCGATATTTTCTGCAGAAATTTTGCCGAGTTTATACTGAATTTTATAAAATATTGATAAAAACGCTATACAAATGTCAATACATCGCTACGAACCACTACAAATTAAAAAAATTAACCTATCCATCATTCAACTCTTCAATTCGTGATTGTTTTTGCTTCCCCGGGAGAGGGAAGCTTTGTGATCGTTTCGAGGAACCGAAAACTTTTTTGTCCTCAAATTGGAAATTCCCAAATTGCGAAACCGATACGTATCCGATCGTCATGGAACTTATACCACAGTCGTAGATAAAGAGGAAGGTGGTCCCATATGAGTTGCAGCCCAATCGATCCAGGGCAATTGAATGGGGAACGACGAATGTGATTTCATCTTCTGCTGTTATTTTAGTTCTTATGGAACTTCCCTAATAGAAATGCTCTAGTAATTGACGAGTTTTGTAACGCTTAACTAGCCAAAAACTAGGGGCTTACAAGTGTCTAGTATCTGTAACTCGACGGATGGAATCCACCACTGAAGTGAGGGAAAGCTTCCACGTCTGCTTATTGACTCTACCACAATTGGAATATCATTTTTCATTTCTTTGATGTTTCATTCCTTCCCGTGTACGCTAACTTCGAAACCTCAAACGAATGCCTGAAATGATTTCCGCTTCCCTACATTTCATTCTGAATAAACTTCCAATAATCCATAATTACCTTGTTCAACAAACGACGAATCATCGGGACCTCCCCGAGCGTCCATCGTAATGATCATAAAGAAAAATAACAGGGTTAACACGGTTCATGTATTTGAACAGGATTTGAAGATTGAATTCCAAACGCTTTAATGAACCTCGCACCAAGATATCATCAATAATTTTTATCAGATGTATCATCACGTCCCCGATATTGATCAATTCCATACACGGAACATATATTCAATCCGATCTTTATGAATGGGATTTATATAATGCTCGAATACTTTCTCTCTATGCACGGTGACTGATAGATCAAAAAAGAGAGAGAGAGAGAGAGAGCGAGAGAGAATGCAAAGAAGAAAGAAAATACGAAAAAGAGAGAGTGGAAAAGAGCAAGATACAGTGACTTAAGCCTGTTTGTCGGCCCTACGTATCGGGCCAGCTGTCCCCTACACGTTTGTGCTACCAAGTTCTTTCAGGGTGCGCAACAAAAGCGCGGCTCCCGTATTTGGACAGTATTAGCGTTAAATTTGGTCAATGAAACGGTTTAATAGCATAGCAAGGAATACACGTATATGTATATATACATACACGAATACGTATCCTTTATATTTAGGTTTATCGCGTAGGTATATTGCTTTCATATATGGGAGAACGGAAATACCTTTTCAAAAATTTTTCATCGACATCACTTATTTATTCACCGGTTGACTTTTGAATATGAATGCTTATACAATGATGTACGAGAATATACTTTCGCTGAGAAATGCTGTGTATTGTAATTGTGACAAATTGTAGTTCGAGAAGTGGCTGGAAGGAATTTTCGTTCCAAATATCGATTTGCGGTGTTGGTTTGTATGAAATTATGTGAACATTGATTTTATCTTGAGTTCATTCTCTAGCTGAGATCGAGTATTAGAAATCAATTCATTCACAAAGAGATTCAAATTTTTCCCAAACTTCGCGACGACAAAGTTGAAAAACGTAAACTGGATAAGATCCTGGATAGTATCTAGTAACTTTCCACACAGCACACTGTCTTCTTGGAAGACTTTAAAAAGGTATGTTTAAGAAGATAGATTGTCAGCAGGTTTAGGTTATGAATAACTGATCACATATGAACTGACATGAATAATACTGTGCCGTTTATTATAATCGAATTACAGATGTGATACGACTACCCTAGGACACTCGAGGTAACGCTAGGACATGCACGTTTCATTTATTTCCTTCATTCCCTTGGATGGTTTTCAATTTCCCGCAATGTTTATATTACTTCGGGGGTGTAATCGAACAATGTTGTACAGTGACAAACTTTACTTAACCAAACTTTCATCTGAAAGACTGGCTTCGGAAACTAACTTCTGAAAGTCTGATACGTATGTATGTTATAATAATTCTCAAATGTATGCAATAGTAGTTCTGCATGATTTGGAATCAATAACAAATGTATTCATAGTTTATTAAAGCGAAACTCACAAGTTTCCACACTCGTTACGTTATTGAATCTTCTTTCCCTTCGATAGGCCTCTTAATACGTCTCGGGGATCTAGTCTGCGAGTCTTCTGCACGATTGAAGACACTAAATTTTAGTAGCACGTGAACGGAAAATCATAAGTATTTTGTGATAACGTTACCCCAGTTGACGGTATTGGATATTTAATAATCCATCTCGAATGAAGATAGGGACACCACAGAGCACAAGGACGCATCAGTTGAAATCAAAATGATAGCAAAGAATGTTGTTTCGTTCAGTACCGAACCCAACGGAATGAAGTATCTTTATTACTCCTTCGTCGATCACAATAATTTGATATACACTTTGTCCTCGAAGAAGAAAGTGCCATTAAGTGCAGAGCCCGAGAGTATATGAGCCTATATATTTATAAATGAAAGGATATATTCTCCCTTCGGACTACTACATCCTGTCAGATATTTTCTATAAAAGTGTCGAGGACAAACAACGAGACAGTATTCGGAAGCCGTAGTCCTTTTACCGTCGATGTATAGAAATTTATCCAGCATTAACAATAGGTTAAAGCATCAAATTAGGCGGTACAGGTCAACTGTATGGGCGTCCGTGTATCGAGACTACAGTAGTTCGTGACTCCTCGGATATAGGGCGGGCGGGCAGCCCCTGATTTTTTCACGGCCCCGGTGTATTGGCTTTTAGGGATACCTCGGATGTATAATAGCATAATACAAATAAGCAGTCAGTCAGTCAGTCAAGTTAACTGAAGTCGAACCAAGTCAAGTCAGTTGGTTCCTGTCTTCCTTGCCGCACGTATTACCCTCTTTTCATCCGTCCCCGGTCTATTATGGCTGTTGATCTCCAACCATTATATCGTGGTCCTTCGTTTTCCCTTGCTCACTTCGAACGATCAAAAGCTACAAACTCATTCAAACCATTCGAGTGGCTGACACTTTGCAAGAATTTGTGAGAAATTTCTGACGTTGATATTTTTTTCCTTCTTCGCTTCACGAAATTATTCTCTGATCTATTCATGGATTGAAGGATGTTTTGAACACTCCACAGTCGTATCATTCGTGACAAATCAAAGACGGATGGAAATGTATTTCTTCGATAAACAGATTAATTCGATATTTCCAATAAACGTTGACGATTTATTTGGAAAAAAGATTGTGAGTTCGTTTAGAGAAATGATCTATCAGTCAGTTTCAAGAATTGATTTTTCTTCATATACACACGCAATTATGACTAGTATCATGTATGGTATTATAAACCGAGTCAATCTGCGAGTCAGTAAAATCTGCAAACTCCCTTACTTATATCTCCCCCTTCTCCGTATCCTCTTCATCCGACCATAGGATGTGTACTATGTACAAAACTGGTAGGAAACTCCTTTTCGGTTTTCCCCTATCTTCATTCCTTTCATTCCTTGGTCGGGTTTTACGGATACAACGTACTTGCTTGCTTTGACTCCTTTCTCTTTCTCTCCTCCTTTATATCTCGATACCCTTGTTTCGTTTTCGCCGATTTAATCCCGGATTCAGCACTCAATTTGGTGCGTTACACAGCGGTTTGTATGCCCCAGCACTCGCCTTACTCAACGTGCTACACACCCTCTTCTGGTATTACTGCCTTATACTACCCGCCCATACTAGATCGCTTCATCCTGTTTGTTTCACTCTCCCTTCTCTCTTTTCTCTCATTCCCATCCCATATACATACACTCTTTCTCTCGCCCACACAAACCTGCACACATTTATCTAGGTATAACACTTTCTTTTTCCCTCCATACGGAAAAATAATGTTTCTTTCTCCGTTACAAGATACCTCCTCTTTTTTCTTTTTTTTTCTTCCCTTTGTTTTTTATCCACACTTCTTTGTTTCCTTGATATACAACATCCATTCTTCGAACGCATACGAAAAACACTTCTTTCTCTTATACAGTGAAATCGTACCTCTTCATTTTATACACACACCTCTTTGTTTCCTTCACCTCCTCCACGCACTCGTATACAACCATGAGATATCACCTTTTATTCTCCCTTACATTCGGATAATTTTCTCTTTGCTCGAAAGAGTATCTGAATTTAATGAATAGAATAATCAAGAGAGATGCCATGTGGTATTGATACTATACACGTTAGTCGTGACGAGATTTTATAAACTCTTATCGTTTCTAAAGATATCACGCTTGAGAACGAAGTTTTACTTAAAAATATGATATCTTGTACGTTTTATTTTGAGTTCTCTAATTTTTATGCTGTAGAAATGAATGTCAAACTTTTCGTGTAATAAAAATCTGTGAACCGGATTGTGAATGACATTGTAGAATCAGCGAATGCTGGTTCTTTTTACTGATCTGACCAGTTCCGTAGTTTGCCTGGATCGGATTACTCAGAGAAGAAAAGTTGCTGAAACAGCAAACCTCAAAAAATTTGCTTTGCTGATATGGCAAAACTTGTTGCTGAATTAGCAAAAAATTTGTTATTACAGCAAAAATCTTACTCTTTTAACAAGCGCTTACCATTCAGCAATCCGGAATTGTACATATACAGACGGCTAGAAAATCTCACTGAATTAGCAAATATGTTGCTGAAATAGCAATATTTTCGCTGTAACAGCAACCGTTTTGCTAATTTAGCAAAGCAAATTTTTCAGAATCGCTTTTTCAGGAAGAGTTTTTCTCTGCGTGATCTAACCAGATTCAATCGGATCTGAGCATTTCCGGCGGGGGGAGTTCAGATTTTACAGAATGCCTATTTCTTGAGATTCCTCTCCCTCTCATTGGTTAATCTATTCAATGAAAATGTAACCCTGGTTGAAAGAACCCATTGAATCTGACAAATGAACTTCAATGAGATTTGCTCCAAGTTTAATCGTACACGGAGAAAGAGGAATTCGCTGTGGCAGCGAAATCTACTCTTGCTGGGTTCCTCTTGCCAGAGCAGCAAATTTTTGGCTGTGACAGCAAACTATTTGCTGTTCCAGCAATCTTGTTAGCTGCGACAGCGAATTTTTAGCTGTCGCAGCAAAACATGTTTGCTATCCCAGCAAAATATGTTTGCTATCCCAGCAAAATTTGTTTGCTATTCTGTATATAATACTGAAAATTTGCTGGCGGAGCAAACATTTTTTGCTGCCACAGCTAAAAAATTGCTGTCGTAGCTAACACGATTGCTGTTATAGCAAATTTTTAGCTAAAAATTTTGCTATTCTATATATAATACCTCGATTTGCTGCGTCAGCAAATTTTTTCTCTCCGTGTAATGTAGTGAGATCTGGCCAAATTCACCGAGATTCACATGAAAGTTCTGACCAGATCTCATTGAAAAATCACCGGTGAGATCTGGTCAGAACATTGTCCACGTTTAATTGTAATTTAATGAGAATTGGTCAGAATCAATGGGTTCTTTTAACCAGGGGAGATTGATCCATTCCGTTTAATTGCAAGGACCGGTAGAGACCCTGTTTTGCTAAGTGGGAATCAAGCATCGGATCCGCCCCAGGTACCATATAACCAGGGTATGTCACTGAAGAGTATTGAACTTGTGATAAAGCAACATCAAAATATTTTGAAAATCCGATGAAAATTACAGTCTGTTCAACAAGAATGTAACCGAAGTTAATTGATAAGGAGATGCTGTAGCGCCATCTATCGTGATTCGTTTGAATTATGATTTTGTAACATTTTGCGAAATATTACTATCCATAACAGCAAAATGCTGACCAAATATGCAGCAAATTATTGAACAAGTACAACAACAGTTTAGAGGAATTTACAGGGACGTTGCGACGCTAAATACGCAACAATATGCTGTGAATCTAGGACTTCAGCTTGAGTTGTTATCGTGTTGCTAGGTTCTGCTTGGTTTCATGAAACCCTCAATCACATGCGTAGCAAATTCCCAGCAATTTTACGGAAACTTGATAAACAACTTAAGAACAACGATTGCATAGCAACTTTTGTTGTATGGGATAGTTTTCCGGTACAGTGATTTTTCTATATCGATGATCAATTTCTAATCTTCACAACAAATGTGAAATACTTCGAGGAACACGAGACAGCCTTGTTGATGCATCACGAAAAAGAACCAAAACTCACATATAAGTAGGCTGCAAAATGAATGCGGAAGTCAGTGGCATTTGTCGAGAAGTAGATAAACTGTTATGCAGAGGTTGTAAATGTAAACGATCTGCCGGAGAGGGGATTTAATTTCCTGGTTGAAAAATCGTATAGGATTCGATAGAAACCGATTCGAAATTAATTGGGATGAATAGGGTCAATCGGAAAGCCTCAAGTACCGATTCAAAATGAATAGGACTCAAGTGGAAGTTGTTATCTATAGGATTAAATCGAGCTTTTACCCATTGAAGGATATGTGTTTTATTGGAATTAATAGGTCTTAACGGCATTCACTACCTTCCCAAAAAGTTACTAGATTCCAAAATCGCCCCCCCAGTTTTCTCAGAAACAAACAAATAAAATGAAAAATAAAGAGTAGCTGCACCTTCTTTGATATGCTAAGAAGATGCATCTGCTAATTAAAATCGATTATATTCATTGATCGTTGAGAAAACTGGGGGGAGAGATCTAGTAACTTTGCCTCTGATGAATGCCCTTAAGGGGTGTTTCTGGTTCAGGCTTTCAAGAAAAAATTGTTTTTTTCAAACATTGGTTTCTCATAGAAAAAATTGAGATATCGTTTTGAAAATTTGTAGGTATATTTATTGAACATTCAATATTACAAAAATATTTTTTTCAGATTTAAACAAATTTTCTTTTTCGTTACACTAATTTAAACAACAAAGAAACTAAAAAATGACGGTGAAAGTGATTTGGGGCGAACGGATGATCTGAAACAAAAACAAAAAGGCAAATTATTCCTTATTGGAGTGGCTATCGCATGAACTAGGATCTTTTAGATTGGTCAGAAATTTTCCGATTTCTATCGGTTTTCTTTCAAAAAACCATTTTTTCAAAACTGGCCGCCATTTTGTTATTTTTTGATGGAAAAAAATATCCTAGTTCATGCGATAGCCATTTCAACAAGGAATAATTTGCCATGTTTTTTTCCTTTTTCAGATCATCCGGTTGCCCCGAATCATTCTCACCGTCATTTTTGAGTGTTTTTTTGTTGTTTAAATTAGTGGAACGATAAAAAAATTTGTTTGAATCTGAAAAAAACATTTTTTGTAATATCGAATGTTCAATAAACATACCTACAAATTTTCAAAACGATATCTCAATTCTTTCTATGAGACAAAAATGTTTGAAAAAAAAATTTTTCTTGCAAATCTTAACCAGAAAGACCCCTTAACGCGATCTATCGGTTTATATAAGAAATATCTGGTTGGATCTTTGAAATTTTTTTGATCTTATGCGGCAAACGGTTTTCGTCGGAAGTATCTTTAACCTCGATATATTGGAACTGGAGGGAAAATTTTTGAAATTGAATCGGTAATGGATTTGTATGGGGAAATATCCAATTTGATTTGAGAATTCTTTTATTTCATTGGACAATCAGTTTTTATCGGAATTTCCTGTAATTTTGATGTACATATCGGAACTAATGTGAAAGTTGATGTAATCGAGGATTCATTAGGTTTCTATTGGGAATATTAAATTCGATTTTAGAATGTGTGAATTTTATTGATCATTCGATAGAATCCAGTCGAGAGGATTAGAAGACGATTCAAATTCAATCGGATTGAATGGGGATAACCGGAATGTCAGAACTGTCCATTGGAGAATAATGAGAATGAATCAGAATCGACCATCCATAAAGTTGAATCCTGAATTTGCTTGTATATAAATATATATCAATTAGATTGGAAGTGATGGAATGTTGTATATTCTATCAGTTTTTATAAGAAATATATGATGTAATTGGAGAAGGTTTTTTATTTTGTTAACCGACCGGAGTGGTACAGTTTGTGGATTCGAATATTCAACAAATGTGTATGGCAAATATACAATTCGATTTCAGAATGTATCCATTTTATGGATCAATTGGTTTGATTGGATTGTTTTGGAATCCAAATCTACTGGAAATAATAGGAAAGTTCTTAAATCTAAATTTCCAATCCGTTTGTTTATAAAGTATTCAATTCAAATTGAGAATTCCTTCATTTGGTGAATTGGTTTTTATTGGAATGTTTTATGATGTCCATTTACAGAGACGAATGGAAATAAAGTCTGTAGATTTGAAATTTGATAGTTTGTATAGGAAAGACGTGATGCACTTTCAGAATTGTTCCATTTCAATGGTCTTTTGATTTTCATTGAAATTCGCCGTAATGTAAATCTGAAGTGCGCATGCTCGATAAAATCTGAAACTTCTCTTATGAGTCACAAGATGGCCTTCTTATCCGGTTGAAACATACAGATGACAACAATTGATCGATGGATTATAAAGGGTTCCAGATCAAATTTTATCGAATTTACAGATTAGTTCCTACTGTAATAGCATTCCACAGACTCACGTAACCATCAGAGCTTTCAACATACATTTTAAATGCATCAAATGCATTTCAAATCAGATTTACTACGCCTGTGCTAGTAAACCAGTACTGAGAGCCTAATGCCGGCCAGGTACTGATCCAGTACAGGCACTGCACTGATTGCAAATAACAGTATTAGTACTAACCTCCAGTACAGAAAAGCTTTATCATCCCACACAAATGCCAGTACCCTGCCAGTCTTGGCCAGTACCGGTGCAATACTGCGCCTGTTGTACATTTCTGGTTGGGTTCTATAAGAAGTCTTCGGCGTCTAATCACTTCTTATGATTACCGATTTGTTCATCCAAAATTTGTATTAGAATCAAATTGATTCATATAGTTTCTAATTAGATTCTTTAAACAGGACTCTGCTAGAATTATTTGTTCCTATCCGCGTAAAGTCATTTCCATTGAAATTAAAATTCATACATCCAATCTGCCCCAGAGAGATGTTTTTCATTAAAAAAATCATATAAGTAAAATCTCTCATAATAAAATGATTCCATGGAATTTATATAAAATTTTATAATTTGAAAACAAAGTTTTGAATCATGATTAAAAATTTTCGAACTGAAGAAAACAATTTCTTCATGCATACACATATGATACTCATTCGCGTCGAATGTTTTATGATCATGAACAAGGAATTTTACTATGACCTCGATGATATTAATTGTCTTTCGTGCCACGTGCATCGTACTTCATTCGCAATGTTTGCGCAGTCTTCATAATTGTACTAGTATATTGTATAACCATGCTGCCATGTTATCCTAACCCAAATTCTAACTGTTAAGGGCATCTGTAGTATCATAAATCATTAAATTCTCTCCCTTCACCTTACATGAAAATGCATTGACAAAATGAACTATGTTAAACCTAGTGGTAGGGTAACAGAATCCTGCTACGTTCCCTCTGAGATCTCTGCGTTCCTTTTCTCACATGATGTGGTATTTTTTGTAACATCATAAAAGTATGATGATCAAAATGTAAAATATCCGCGCAAGAATGATACATCACTCAAATATGCGAATGTTTGTTTTTACGCTTGAAAGCAACCGTGGTTGAAAAATCTATCGATTCCGGTGCAGTTGCACAGATGCAATTTAAATCCTCTTTTTTTATGGGATCGAATTGTTTTTCTACATTAGGTGGAAGGAAATTTTATAAGAACCACATTTTGCGTTTCCTGTTGGTTGTAACATCCCATTTATTAAGATTCCGATTACCCTAAGAAACAATTTAATTAAATTACTCGTAAATTGAGCATCTCTTCATCTCCTCATTGCCTGCAATATATTTTTCAAAATAACCAACAAAAATCTCCGAATAAGTGTTATTTATATCCTTTCATTTTCTCCTTTCCTTCTTACCCTTTTTCAACCTTACCACACACTCTACATTTCTCACCCCGAATGATGTACCCTCTCTCAACAGTGGTATACGTGTTTGCGTTTCCCTGACTGTGTCGTATGTCCTCTTCCATTTACCCTCACTTACCCTTCCCACTGTTAGATTTGGCGACATGGCGAACAGTGTCTCTCCTATACAGACGTCTTTCATTTCTCGTAACCGAGGAACAACGACGACAACGATGGAGACGCCGACGACGACGACGACGACGACGAAGAGATACGATGGGTGGTATTGGAGGGAAGAAGGAGGTTTCCCGAGCGACGAGTTCGGTTTGGCTTGACTTGCTGCAGGGCTCATCGTACAAGTGCGAGAGACCAACGTCCCCTTCGTGTTCACCAACACTCCGTTACGCTGTAGAACGCGTTCGCATTTAAATTAGATTAGATAAGTTAGTCAATGCGGTATTCAAAGTAAAACCATGGGATTTCCCGTGTTCGAAGGGGGAAATTATTGGTAGTTAGAAGGCGCGATCAACCCTGGATGGATGAATCCGATCCCTATTTAAACGTTTGCCGAGTGAGCGAGCGAGCGTGCGGTGCTTAAGTTGATTTCGAATGTATAAGTAAGGAATACAAATTGAGTGTATATTTGAGCCTCGTTTTATATTTTAATGCGATGAATCGTATTATCTATTCGGAATAAAGATGAATGGATTTCTACGGGAAGAAAAATATATATTTTATGTGCATGTATATTTTAATTTTATTCTCGTCGTGTAGGGACTCGATTGGAATTTTTTAGTTGGCAATTTTTAACTTGTCTCTATATAATTTTACGAGTTTGCCCTGGTTGAAAAAATCCATAGAATCCGATGGAATGAAATTTAATGGGATTTGGTCAGAACATTGTACAAGATTCAATGAGATTTGGCGAGAATCAATGGTTTCGTTGAACCAGGGTGGACTGTACTCAGGAAAAATTAGCCTCATTTTTCTTAGAAGAAATGATTGTGATTTTTGTAACGCTGTATCGAAGAGAAACTAGATCCTCGCGAATCCTTTGCAAGGGCCTTTGGTTTTCTTCTATTACAATGTTACAGAACTGAATACTTATCTTTGCAAGTCTCCGCCAGGCTCTTCTGGAGAACTCGTTAGGTCTAGCGAGGCCTTGTAATATAGACTAGAGTGAATTTCTAAAATCTCTCCAGTTTATGAACAAAATCTCACTCCGATTAAAAAAGAAGTACCCTAGCAGAAATCACTCTAGTAATTCTCTAGGCCTTGCGAGGCCTCACCAGGCCCTTGTGAGGGACTTGCAAGGCCTCGTAAGGCCTTGTAATCGCCTAGAGAATGACTAGAGTGATTTCTACTAGGGTATATGAGCAGATTTTAGAATTCACTTTCTTTTCTAGGAATGTTGGTTGATGGGGGCGAAAATATTTTGTGAATCAAACTTCGTGGAGTAATAAAACCAATCGATTTTTTTCCTCGTTCGCTCGATCCCTGTTGGTAAATAAATTTTAATAAAATTGAGCACGCAAGAGTATCGCGGGAGAACGGAAGCCAAAAATCTTATCTTTCGACAGTATTATTGTCGGTGTAATAGAATAATATGAACATGTATGCGAGAATATAACGTATAAACATTAAAAATACGAGGATAACATAACAATGAAGGTTAACTGTGTGCTGCATACATGGAGAAGAGGGAGGAGGAAAGGACAGTCGTTGGATACTTTGCGTCGGTTGGTAGAAACAGAGAAGTGAAGTGAAGGCAGCAAAGGAAGGCAAGAGCCCGGGGTAGGCCATAAACAAGTGCTTACCGCAATCTAATGCGTCTGTAATTGCGCCGAGCACCAGTATCTCCCCCACAGAGAGAGGGTCTCCACTTGCTCTCTCTCGCGATTTAATTACTATGTAAATGTCGCATTCCCCAACCTGTCCGCCCTACCTCTACTGTTTCTCTTCTCTTCTCTCATCTCTTCACCACGCCACTTCAACCTCCCCTTTTCACCCCTCATACCCTCTTTTACCTACTCTCACCACTGATCTTGTACCCTCTTCCTCTTCGGGCTGTCGCCCGATGTCCTTAATTACTTTATACGTTGTTATTATTATAGCCCTCTCGGATAGCACGAACGAACTTCCGTCCTCGACACCATACTATTACTACCACTCTCTCGCTTTGTCCTCATCATCTACATATACATTCTACTCCATTTCGTTCAGCCATATTGTTGATTCTCCTCTTTTCTTCTCCCTCGCTCTTCCTCTATCTCGTTCTGTCTCGGTTTAAGGAAGAGTCACGGGAAATGGTGCTTTCGCACCAGGCTGTTTTGCCTGTTTGCCTCTGTTACTCGTTCCATGAACTTTCAAGTGACTGAAATATCCCTGTGATGTATATATAGACGTTTGAAGAACCACTTTGTATTATGTACGGATTGTTCATGGAGTTGGAAGATGTCCAGGATTTCAAATGGGGTGGTGTACTCTCTATTTAATTGTTAAAGACAACAAATAGCATTGTTATATCGTAATGCGCTTGTCGAGATTTGGATGAGAATAGTTTGCTGGAAAGGAGACGGTGATGATTTTCTGACAAATTTTGGAGAAGGGTTCGCTATGCGGCATTGTAAATTGGATAAAATAGTAAAAGGGTGATTTACTGAAATTCTTTTGGATGGGTCTCGAAGATGATTAAACACTTGAAATATATTGCCACGAATTTCGATACATTAAGGCCTCTTGCCAGGGTAAACACCTCGAAATAGACTACTTCTGTGGTTTTTATTGGGAGGGAAGAAATTTATTATCAATGGAACAAAGTTTATCACACGTTTACATATTCATCCAACTGCAAATATTCATTTTTCAATAAGAAAAAAACTGCTCAGAATGGTGGCACGCGGCTGCTATTAAAAATACGTGCTTTCAAAAAGTGCCTTGCAAGGTCCCATACAGCAAAAATTTTGCTTTGTCTAAAAAATTTCTTATGCAACAGTTTTCACTGTCTTCAAGATGTCTTTGTTTAAGAAATCTAAAAGATATTTCAAACCAAATTTAAGAAGTCTTATGCAACATGAAAAGATATCTTTAAGAGATCTAAAACAGTTCTTACTTCTAAAAGATTTCTAAAAGATATAATCCCGGAAGAAGAGTTTTAGATCTTCTAAAAGATATCTTTTAGACATCTTAGGGATATCTTTCCATGTTGTATAAGACTTCTTAAACTTTTCTGAACAGTTCCTCAAGATATCTTGAAGAGCAAAAGTGCTGTGTGGGAAATCTTAGTTTAAGAAATCTGAAATACATCCAAAAGAGATTTAAAGACATCATTTGAAGACAATGAAAACTGTTGCATAAAAAATCTTTTAGGCAAAGCAAAGTTTTTGCTTGTATGGGATATCTCGGAGGCTTTCAATCTTGCAATGGAAAGAAAAACTTTTCCTTCAACTAGAAAAGATTATCTGGAGTATGACGTACGAAATTTGAAAAATATTGATTCTTGAAAAAACTGCAAGCCTTTGAAAATAAAGAGCCGATTTTTCCATGAGAAACTGACAGTTTTTTGTTAATAACTTCCATAATTTTCAGTACTTGGCAAAACTCGTACGTCATGCCTCACGAAATCTAATGAAATTTCACGAGTAGAGTTCAATGTTTCTCAGCACTTTTCACTGATTTCGATTTAGAGAGTAAAAATTCAGCGAGTTATCATGCAAGCCAATTTGAAAAACATAGTTTCGAGACAATCGCGTTCAACGTTTCAAGCTTTAATCCCTATGTTTGGAAATTGGGAATGTATGTAAAGAAAATTTTTCATCATCAGTTTATGATGCCAGCACCATAAAAATCGCCTCCGGAATCCATATTCATCTCATTTTCTATTTTTTTAATGGATTTAAAGGCCCAGCAGGCTTCTCTCGCAGCGTCCGTCAACGACGACTCACCCTTTTTTCCCACGATAAATAACTTTTCTGTGACTTTATGGAATAAACAATACATACTATAGTATTTCTCATGAATATTATAAAAACAATTTTTCACAACGTGTACTCCCTGGCGGGAAAAATTTCTCATAATTTCTCTTGACTGTTTTTCACAACTTCTCATAATTTATCCTAAAATATCATAACTTGTCTCTAGGAATTGGGCAGAAGTATTTTATCATGAAAAGTCATAAGTTAGAATAATGTTTCTCATAAATTCTTATGAGATCTCATAATTTTTCTGGAAATTTTCTCATAAAAAATCATAAATGTCCATACTTTCTCTCATAATTTCTTCAGAAATTCGGACAGTGTTATGAGGAATTCTTCCTCATATTTCCTCATAAATGGTTCATAAAATTCCGAAATTGTTTTAAATTGCGATTTTCTTATTTTATCATCCTTGCTTTAAACTTCAATATTTCAAGAAAATGAATTCGTCAGTATGGTGACGCTATTGATGCAGAGCATTGGTGCAGGAATGGCAATGAATCAGACCATCATTGGCAAACAATAGGAAAATTTGTTTATCAATGTTGCGCCAATGATGAAACTGTAAGAAATAATTGACCCAAAAATATATGAAAATTATGCGCATTCCACAATTTCCAATATATGTTATTTGGGACAGTTTGTGTTTTCCTCATTTATGTGTAAACAACCCGATGTTTTTTGTCGCTAAAGTTTGCCATGAGAAGTGTACACAATATGGATCAGCAGTAGGAGCCCTCTGGTGTAACCTGTAACAAAGAACGATTGACTGTTCTTCCAGAGCAGAGTGACCAACTATGCATAATTTATGCACTTTTTCCGTTAGATCAACCGATCACAGTGTTTTATTAAGAAGAATAACCAACGAGAAAAGTTGAGATATTTGAGAATTGGTCACCGTGTTCCAGAGAATTATTTGAGCCTTAGCGAAAAACATTCGATTGGTAACTTAGCTAGCAATTCAGTCATCAAAAGTTAAAGTTAAGGAGCATGCCAATACTGAACCATGCTATTATCAATGATCGACGCTAAATTGAAAACTAATTTTTATCCAGATTAGACTAAAGTTTGTGGCAGTATTCAACCACGTTTCAAAAGATCCTCACTTTCAGTAGAATCTATCGTTCGGTCAATGTTGAACCAAGAATGAGCTTATCAAGTGCCAAGCCTGGTGGAATTGTGAATTAATGGTAGGCTGATAACCGGAATTCGTTGAACACCGATATCGGTGTAACATTATAATTATTGTTAATCAGCATTGAATATTCATAGATTGCCAAGCTTTGGCTGTCAACATTCCGCCAAGCTATATTCTATTGTCAGCATTGGCGGAAACAAAGAATTTTCATATGGGTCATATTGAAAAAAATAATACGTAATTTTGTAAGGAAAGGAATAATGAGAAATATTCCTGTAATATTTATTAGAGCGAACATATAATATTATAGGAATGTTCCGGCATCATTCAAAGAAAAAAATAGTCGAAATTACTATTGGAATAGTTGGGAACAGTGCCGGATTTACCTATGGTGGGGCCCCTAGGTGGAATTTCGTGGGGGGCCCACGTAAGGCGACCGATTTTCAAACATTTAAGTTCTTTGAAATAAGAACAGTGTAACTTTCTTAATCAATTCCATAAAAATTAAGTGATATGGAATGAAATTCCGAAAAATGAAAAAACGTACTTACTGATATTAAAGAAGTATTGGAATATAATTCTTCTCAATACTATTTTCACTATAAGTACTAAAGCTGATACTATTTTTTTAATCAGAAGTGTAATTTTTATTTATAAAAGAAATAATGTTGATCAAGCCCATTCAAATACTCATTGCAAAAATAATACGCTCAGGAAACGTTACACGGAGAAAAAATGGTTTGCTACTATAGCGCCTACAAAGAAATTGGTTGTCCTTGCCAAAATATTCACTACAGCAACTAAGGCGTTAGTTCTGTTAACAAATGTGTTTATGTCAGCAAGAAAATTTAGTTGTGTCAATCATTTTTCTTGCTCTTACAGCTAATTTTTTTTGTAGGCGCTATAGTAACAGACCTGCTTGTTATGACAGCAATACTTTTCTCTCCGTGTACCCTGATGAGAAAATTTCACTGAAAATCTCTGAACACAATTTTCACAGAAGAGTTTTTAAGAGGATTTCAGAGGTATTCATAGTTTTTCAAACAAATCTAGAGTTCTTCACATTGAGAGAACGCCAGGTTTGGGTTGTTGGTAGCTACAGGTAGAATCACTAACTTCATGTCAAACATATCATTTTCTGAGAGTATTCCGAAGTATTATATTCTAATACTTTTAAATACATTTCGTTCACTGGAAAGTGTTGGTTCATTCCTTTGATTTTCAAAACTGTTCCCGCAGTAAGTGTGCGAGTAAGATTATTTCTTTCAGAAGGGTTAAGAAATTGAAATTCCGATTTCTGCAAAACCTGATCGATGAGTGGGGGGCCCCTAGGCGGCGCCTAGTCCACCTCCATGGTAAATCCGGCCGTGGTTGAGGGAGGACTCAACTATGACTAATAATAAGTTCCACCATTTCGTAGTCCAAACAAATAACAATATTGATTGCAGAAATTACTATTTGGATTGGTTTTACGTTTACAATGGAATAATTAGTACAACCATTAATCAGCTAACTATTCATAGTTGAGTTCTTTACCAACTATTACTATCAATTTACTATTCTTTTTCTCTCAGTGATAATATTCTGATAGTATTATACGGATATTGAGTATTTTATTAGGAATAAAGCTTGAATGTAAAAACATTTCAAAATTTCAAAAACGCCTTCCTCTTCTCGTCTCTGCAGCGTCATGAAATTTCTCATTTAAAAACACGCCATAATCTTGAGATCAAGTTTAAAATCATCCAACCCCACTTTCGTACAAGTACTCTGGCTCCACGCAAAATGGTCACACGCTTTGAAGCTTTAAAAGGAATTAGATCGTTACAAGTGATAAAGTAAAAGGGGAGATAAAGGGAGAAAACATGGGTATTATTTCATGGGTTATGGTTGCAACAAAATCGTTGATCTCCTGTTTCTATATACAGTGAAATCCGCGATACATGTTATACCGTATCTGATGTACATCCATTGAGACGCGTGTTACAAGGTTTTTTACGATGATATATGAATTGAAATTAACATCCGTTCGATACGTAGAACGAAATCTGGTTCATTTTAACTTGAATGTGTGGAAATAAACTATCTCTGGGGATTACAAATTTTGAGATGGTGTATTATCAACCACGATATCACGATTATTATCTGTTTCACTGTTATGGTAAAATTTGTAGAGATAGATCTATTTTGAGTTATATATGAAACAAATTATACGAGACAGGGGCTGTCATAGATATGTGGAAATTCAACATTTGGCGGATAATAGACAGCCCTGTGCGAAAAGACCAATAGAAACCGATAGGCCAAATCCTATTGGAATCCATGATTTTCTATCAGTGTCAATAGTGGCTAGTGTCACAGGACTTGAGGGTTTCTATAAAATTCTATGGGGAATCCGATGTTCTATGGGTTTCTATCGGTATGATCAGCAAAACCTGATAAATATTGATAGGAATAAAACATCCTATCAGTTTCAATAGTGGCTAGTGTCACAGCATCTATGGGAATTTATGGGAATCTATTTGACTTTTCAGACAGGGAGGGTTGGAGGATTTCATCAAACCAGTCATAAGACTGAGTACACCGAGAAAAATTTGCATCAGTTAAATTAACAAAATCAAGACAAGTGTATCACTTTAATTGGAATAACCGAAAAATTAGTTATTGTGATTGAGAAAAATGGTTGAACTAACTGGTTGGAAGCGGTTGCTTTTCAGAAAACCTCACTGAAAAAATCGTATACTAGAATTTAGAATATTCCTCTAAAATATGAGGCTAGTACATATTCCTCTGAGTTTCAGAGGATTGATGTGGGAGGTCCTCTGAACGTTAGAAGAATTACCACTGATATTAAGAGGAAAATGTATCACACGGAGAGAAATTTGTAGTTAAATTTACTATGTTATTATTGTTCCCGAGGAATAGACTGAACTATGACGGGTTCCCCCATAAAACATAGTAAATATGATCAGCATTCTATCGTTGTACCATAGTAAAAATATGCCCTTCATAGTCAAATCCGACAGAATTCAGTCTGTTCCTCGGGAACAATAATAACATAGTAAATTTAACTACAAATTTCTCTCCGTGTAGGCTCATATTATAGAGTAGATTCTAATTTTTAGAATATGATTTTTTGGGTGCTGATTAGTTGAAATGACTGAAAATGTACTTTGAGTGTACTTTATGATGATGACATATATTTTTACTCATGGATTACTAGAATATTTTTATTGAAGTGTACCGGTGAAAAAATTGTTCAGGTCTGATTATGCGTGTTCAAGCTCAATCATGGAGATTTTTTGACAAAATTATTCGTGTTCAATATTGAATGCACGTGAGTGAGCCTGATTACACCTGATCGCTCATTTTTGAGCTTTGTTATAACTTCAAAGGCTTCAATTTTGTACCCCCGTGGAAACCCGTGATCAAGCTTAACCACTAGCGATCATGCCTGACAAACCATTCTCGCTTGTGATCATGCAAAATCTCACCAACTAAGGAATATTCATACAAAATGATCCTGTGTTGATTTTTCTACCACAAATACACATGCTTGATCATGTTAAATCGCCCTCAAACCCAGGCGCGTACGCTTGATCACGCATGATCATGCCTGAAAACTGAAAACTAGAAAATGAGAGCTGTATAAGCACAATAAGTAGAAATGATTAACAATAAATTAGTGTTTGATAACATTATTATAGTTTCATTCCTTACAGAAAATTTATTGATTTTGTATGAATTTCTCATGTATAATGGAGCATGATCAAGCGTGATTTGGCGTTATTGGGCATGATTAGTCCTCAACACGTGGGTACGAAATTGAGACCTGATCACGCCTGATGACGCCTTTAGTCATCAGCCCTGATCAGGCGTGAGCAAGCGTGGACAATTTTTTCACGGGTATAGAAAGAGATAAAAAAGATACTTCAGTTGGGTTGAAAAACGCCCAACCCTTTGCAATTTTGTCAGGCAAGCTTGTGACAAGGTTGACATAAGCCTCCTAGTTGACACACGACAATGGTACAACACGAAGAAAAATATTCAGCTGTATCCGCCAGATTTTAACTATCATAGCTAGATATTTCGCTGCAGCAGCTAAAATTTAGCTGGTGCAGCTAAACATTTTATTCCATGAAGCTTACAAAACCCTTGGAGCAGAGTTTTAGCAGCCTTACAATGACAAGGTTGAATTAATAACAAGTCAGAAACAATCGAATGACAAGTCTGGCAAGTTTATGACAAGCTCACATGTTATCTGGGTTGGAAAGCCCAGGCAAATACCGAAGATGCATGTTTTATTTGTTTTTTACATAATCTGGCGACATTTTTCTTTTACATCGATGTAATTTTCGTTATTTCTTCATGTGAGATACAATATTTTTTACTATACTTTATATCAACACTGTACCATGTTTTGAATTTCATGAAGATTTAGAAAACTCCCGAAGTAGCTGATCTAGGTGATCCAGATCACTTTGCAACCCTTCTCATTGGTTGAGAACCTGATCCGATCACCCAGATCAGCTACTTCGGAAGACTGCATTTTACTTGCACACAGTAAGAATTTGTCATTATGAAAACAAATGAGATTCAAATAATTTTCGCTTTCGAATTAAAATCAACAAATCCTGTGAACAAAACCAGGCAAGAACTTGTCCAGCTCTGCTCAGGTTCATGCTGATTCTCATTCGGATTTGTTTGGCATTTCTGCAGAGAAGGTAGGTCCTGTGGTTTCTGACATAGTCTCAACCGAAACGTCATTGCATTGGAATGCTAGACAAAATTAAAACAAAATATTTTTCACTCCAGTTCCCTACGGTTTTCTTCTGAGATAATTCAAGCAAATGCTGATGAACATTTTGTGTGAATTGCCACAGGATATTTTCCACAGGACTGCAGAGCACTTTTGAGCGAAAGAATATAATTTGTCAGGTTTTGGTTGGATGACCTCAAAAAAAAACTACATCACACTAGGCAGAAGATTTTTTTGTTCAATTCTGCCTGGTATTTTTGGCAAGGTCGGCAATTCTGTCCAACCCTGATTGATCTATCAATTTTTAAATTTTGAAAACCTACGTTGTTGAAGTTCGAATCGTTTATTTAAACGAAGTGCTAATCGCCACTCTACGGCATTCATCTGGAAAAATAAATAGAGATTTCAAAGTATTTCAAAGAACGATACAAATTGCAACAACATCACAAAACTCCTCCAATTTTACTGGATATCGCAGTAAAAATATAGAAACAATCTTGTTGAAATGTGAATAGTATATCGGGTTTTGACATATTCATATTTAATTGAAGGAAAATTATTGTGGTATCCAATGAACTTTGACTGGGAATTTATACAATAGTTAGTTTGAAAGATTCCGAGTGGAAAAATTCAAAATTATATACAATTCAATGTAATCCATATATGAGTTATATACAATTATATATAAATGAAATATAATACAAAAAATTTCTTCTCCCAACAATTTTAATTGTATGTTTCTTTCCGTGCGCATGATTATTCGAATCCTGTTCATTAAAAGCAAGTGAATCCTGAAAAAAGTGTTATAATGCAGCTTCGGTCGAATTCTGTTCAGAAAATCCAAACTCTCCCATTTCAATTTTCGAAAATATATGAAAATAATTTTCTGAAACCCCATCACGGTTGAACGACGCGAGGAAGAAGATTTCGCCCGATGAAATACGAATCCAAAAGATGAAATGTATTTAAATGACTCGGATAACGGAATCATTAGGTTTTCCCTTTCCCTTTATCTTGGAATTTTATGGAGGAGAAAAAAAAACAATTCCATTCTATTTTCGTACAGGGTAGTTTGTATATAGGCTTTCTAACTCCACTTCAACCCAACTCTCTTTCGCTGTCAAACTTTCAACGGTACAAATGGGTTTGCTGTCCACAGAAGTCCGATAATGTGGCGACCAAGAGGGTCGTAGAGAGGAGGCTTTGGCCAGTTTGTCAGCCACCGATGTAGCCAAGAGGGTCCTCCGTTCTCGTCTTCTTCTCCTCCATCAATTTGTCTTGTACTGCAATGGATAAACTTCACGCAACCTACCACAGTTACCAACAATTCTCCGAGGAATAACTGACACTGACCTTGACGTCCGCGTATACAAGGAATGATGAGTGTAAGGTACGGATCATTCGGTTTTCATTACACCAAGAACATCTTCAAAATTCAACTTCCCTCCAAAGTGACAGATAATCAACAGATAAATTGCATGGAAATTTTGGTGGAGGAATTTTTTGATGTCGAATCTTAAGCATAGCAGTTTTATCAATAATGTGTGGAAATGTCCTTGAATGTCTTTCCAATATCCGTGTAAATGATATAAATGAAAGTCTGAAAGGACATCATGACAGCCCATCGTTCGATGGAAATCAATGACTCCCCTTACATTTATTGTAATCAAATCCTCTCCAAGTTCGAACCATTCGACTGTCCCTACATCTCTATGCAGCCAATCTGTGAAAGCATAGATTCGATTAGACAAGTGACCCCGGTCACTCTCATTCATTCAGGGGAACGGAAAAGTCCTTTTACACCGAATATCAAAAGACTGGTAAAGACAGGAAAGTGACTCACGTTCCTTTCAACGACAATGTGACTTTCTTAACGTAAGATTGAACATTTTTCTGTTATATCTTTGGATCGTGAATTTGAGGGATGATTTTTCGTCTGTAACGATCGAACCTTGAACAACCCTCAATTTCATTCCATTCGAAACTTGAATTCTGCAGAAGCTCTTTGGAACTGAACGAAGTTTGATAGCATTCAATTGAGATTTGGTTTGCAATTTTTAAATCAATACAATAGAATAAACAATTCATTGTGATAATTAAAAAGCTTAATTTAACTATGAAACTGAAACTGGCAGCCGTTTTTTACACAAAAGTTTTATTCAGGATTTGAGCATCTGACGTGATTGCTCGATTGATTTATGGTATGAAAAACGCTTCAACGACATTTAATCAGCAGTTCCAATAATCGGCTGCCAGGTTTAGTTTTATTTATTAACTCTATTCTAAAATTTATCCCTAGCAAATTTGAATCACATTTCAGTCACATTTTAGTGAATTTCAGTAATTGTGGGTCATTTTCCCATCTCATACACGAATTTTTTTTATCAGAATTTACCCAACAATTCTATTACGGCAAAAGGTTTTTGATCAACTGAAAATTAGTCTAGAAAATTAGTCTTCATTTTCCGATCAGTACTGGAGAGAAAAATGGTTTTCCTTAGTCGAGGATTCAACCAATTTTTCCCCGAATTAATCGGTAACTTTGCATCTACCAGGTCTGTTCTTTATGTTCTTAATTCTCATGAAATTTTGAAGCATAGATCGTCCGTGTAACAATAACTTAATGCAAGTTTAATACTCATGAGAATCTATGAAACCCATTTAAAGTCAATTACAAGCTGAAGTCCGAATAGAATAGACACTAAAGAAGAGATGACTCCTGCCGAGCTCACAAACAACTCCCCCTCTCTCTCTCTCTCTTGTCATTTAATGAACAAAATGATACAGATTTCAATATTTAATTACATTATGACCCTTCACACGATTTTCCTCGTGTTGGAGAACATTTACACCGAATAGAGAGAGGATAGATAGAGGGGTGGCGAAGTGGAACACAGGGAGAGAGTAGAGAGCATTAATCTCAATGACGTCGGCGCAATGCGCGGGTGGTTAAAATGTTAAGTAACAATATTAATAAATAGTGGAGTCTACATGGACGCGGCGAGGGATCGAGGGGGTGTGAAGCGACACTGCAAAGAGCGGAAAACCCCTTCTCGTACAAGCATCAAATAGAAGGGGAAGAAGTGGATAAAAGCGAATGGTGCAAGCCAACTCCAACTCAAATTGAACTTGGTATGTACGTGTATACGTACGTGTGCATAGATGGGGGTGGATGCGCCAATACACTTACAGTCAACTCTGGAAGAGAGAGGGGGTAAAGGGTGTCGTGAGTTATGAGTGCTCTGTGATATCAATGCATCAATTTGGCTAAACGAAGGATTAATTTAATAACAAGTCAGCAAAGGGATCGTCAGATGATGTATAGAGAGAAGGGAGAGGCAAGCAAGAGAGCAGCAGTAGTAGTAGCAGTAGTAACGTGCAGTATTGTAAACGATGTTCAGGGACATAAACCTCTATCCCCGGTCTTTTGTACTACCACCGTGTAAATATATACTTTCGAGTTGACAAGAATGTCAATATACCGTGAGTTTTTCACGACACATAGATACCAATTTCTTCTCTTCCCTTTCTCTCCAACTTTCATGATGTTCGATACGTTGTATTCTTTAAGCAAATAACAATTTGCATCCTGATGCATTCGGAATTGTCCTTCTGACAGAATAACTCTGAAAAACAAACTCCTGACGAATTCAATAACGATATACATTTTTCACGCATCATTTTACATTTTGAATATCTGGGATAACAGAGTTTATCTTTTTAGCATGATCATTCTACAATTTTGATCCAACGATCCTATAAACGAGATTCGTGTAATTACCGATGTGTGTATGGTTCAATGATGGACCAAGCCTGGCACAAGACCTGCCGAGACTTGTCTTGAACAATCCACGAAACTTGGCCCAGGATTGGGAATGATAAGATCAGGACAAGCTTGGGCCAGTGGTTTTGCCAGGCCCGGTCCAATTCATTTACCAAGCATCAACCAATGCTTCTTTGATCGCAGATATGGATGAAAAAAGTAATTAATCCATCCAGAATACCGTACATGAATTATCTTAAAACGATAGAAAAAATGTGACAGGACTGGGACAAGCTTGTATGATCATTGGAAAATTTGCGTTCTTTGATATTGCAATCAATTTTGATTCTATTGTTGAATTATGCTCAAACTTGACTAATAATATCTAACTGAAATACCATAACATAAATCCTATAATGATCTGTTCCCGTACGGAATCCAACATTGGAATCCCCCGAGTCACCCGAAAAACTGATGGTTTATGTTCACGTTTATATCATCCCTAGTGAGCATAAGTATCAGCCCAGGGCTGACCCGAGCCTGCCCCAGAGTGGTCTTCATCCAGTCTTCGCCCAAGCTTGTCCCAATAGTTATAACTTTATAAATTTATAAACATTGTGTCACTCATGTGGGCAATATTGGCACAATTGTTCTCAGCGAATGCTCGATTTTTGAACTTGTGTCAAGCTCATACCAAATGTAGTGACCATTTCAAAAGTATTGACAATTGTACCACGACTGACTATCCATTGGAAACAACGGGACAATTATGGAACAATATTGAGCCAATTGTTCTTCACGGAGGTTTGTTTCTGACGCATGTGCCAACCTTGGGACAAGCTTGGGTTTTTTTTAGTCTTGGCAATACCTGCATGAGCAATCATCGGATGCTGAAAATTTACCTGGCAACTCTGGTGTCGATGCAATACTTGCTCGGGCAGTTGTGCGGATGCAGCCAAGCATCGATCAATTCATTTGAGTTACAAGCGACCGAAGAGACAAAAGAAGCTATGGAAATTCATTCAAATTATCTGAAAAATTGGTTTTTGTGCTCAAATGAATTCACATTTCAAATCTATAAGAATCATCGATTTATTCTGTGCCAAATGATTCAACGATGTAAAATGCTCGAATTTCATTACGTTTGTCGAATGCAATGAAAATAAATATTTCGATATCTGACTGCTACCACCACCATTACTATTACTACTACTAGTATTTATTAATATCATTATTCACCATTTCAACTGTACATGCGTTGCGTTGACGTCATTGAGATTAATGCTCTTTACTTTCGATTTTGCTTGGTCACCCTCTTCTATCTGTATTTCGTGTACAGCGATATCCTGGACATCGAGGGAAAACCGTAGTCTATTTGAGATACATATCTACAGTATTTTATGATGTAATTACACATCCAGACGTTTCATTATATGGAAATTTTTGCATTATCAGTCTCTGGTGTGGTTATTATAGGGAGATTCCAAATCTTCAGGTCTTTTTAAAGAACGAGTAAAAAGGTTTCTGGTTCGTATTATGATATTTTATTTCATGCAACGCTCGCTTCCTTTGCGTGTTATGACAGATCGTTAGTTAATTTTATGAAATTCATGAAGAATTTCAAAGATAAATAAAGAAGTCAAACATTTAGTTGTGGGTAAAGTAGGTCCAGACAGTTAATGCGTGTATTGATGTTTATAAATTTCGTGTGTTTTGAAAAAGTGAACAGTTTATGCTTTTGTTGCGTTTTTATCTTCGATTTCATCTGTAATTTATCTAAGAGTTGAATGTACTTTTTTGTATGATGAATTCCATATACTCATTAAGCCATCAATATATATTGAAAAATTACTAGATGGTTGACATATACAGAGAAAATTAATTACAAAAAAAAGGATGAAGATTTACATTTTCATAAGACGAATGACATTTATAAACATACCCATGGGGAGAGGGAAGCACGGTCCAATATTGGCTCAGTATCGCTGCCAGAGTTGCCAGTACTGGCAAATCCAAAGCTACCAAAGCTACCAAAACTGGCAAGAAGTCGGCGTGATAACATCATTTTGTATAAGAGCTTGTAAAACATTTACAACCGTGTCAGTACTGTTCTTTCGTATGTTCCGACTATAGTAGAACTCTAGCATTCCAACCTTGTCCAAACAGCAACTGTTCAATGATGGTCCAAGACTGTCTATTCACTCAAATCAATACCGTTTGAAATTGGACGAATAGGTCGTGCCAATTGAAGAATAATAATAATCCTGGATAGGAACAATTGTTCCCGCCAAAGTTTAGCAAATATAACCTGCCAGAACCGGGCTATTTGTCGATTTCGGCAATTTCCACATGAGTATGTATATTAGCCGAGTAAAAATTCTTTATACACAACGAAATACTTTGTACCTTTTAACATGGCATAATTTATCAAGAAACGCGAGCGAAGTAAGTGTAAGCGGGGTGAGCGCAATGTATAATCAGGAATGCAGATGAAACGCTATATAGATTACAGGAATACGACCAAAACGAGCACTGCATAAACTACATCGAGCTGGAAATTGCTGGTAGAGTGGGATTTCTAAATTTGTATGTGGAGTCAGATTCCAGCTGCTCAAATGCTCATCCAGGACCCTTGTTATCCTTCAGGCTTCCTCCCGCAACCCATGTGATTTCCGCTCAGGACCAGTTGAGTTCCTGCTTGGCATCGCTCAGCTTCCCTCATGGAAATATATCTACGCCAAATTACGCCAAAAAGTACAAATAATTACGCGGAATTAGGCTTACCTGCATGGCATAAAAATTTGTGAAATAACGTAGAAAAATATACGTGGTTTAATGCAGAAGTACGCCAGACTACGACACAGGGCTGGAAGAGCGTAATTTTGGAGTAGTCAGGAGTATAAACGACAAAAGATGATCATGTGTTTGAGTACAAGTATGAAGAATATAAGATATTCAAGAATACGATGACACCGATTTCACTGAGGGACGGACTTGTGCGTAGGATTTAGTAGAAAGCTCGGATTTTTACAACTTCTCACGAATTTTTACAACCGTGTAGGAATTTTGAAAACTTTTCACCACGGAAACGTGAACGTGAAGCAGATTAATTAAGGACTACGAATCCCCTACGAACAACCAAGATTTTTGATATTGAGATTTTTCGTTCGTCCCGTTGCGGAGACATAGTATTTCATAGATTTTTTCAAAACTTTCTTTTGATAATTTCCATTTTATACGCATTTACAAGAATTTTTACGACACAGTTGGGACTTTGAGAACTTTTCACGGCGCAAACATGAAAAAAACTGCGTGGAAACTACGAATTTCTACAAAAAACTAAGATCATTATTGTTCTCAGTTTTAGTTTGTCCCACTGCACTGACATACTTGTCCGTAGATTCTCTTAGAAAATTCCATTTTCTACGCATTCCCAAGAATGTTTACGACCCAGTGAGAACTTTTCACGATGGGACGGGAATATGCAACCAATTGCGTAGAAACTACGAATTTCTACGAAGAACTAAGATCATTATCGTTCTCAGTTTCGGTTGTCCCACTGCACTGACATGGTAATCCGTAGATCCTCTCAGAAAATTACACTTTCCACGCATTTCCAAGAATTTCTCCGACTGTGTCGGGACTTTGAGAACTTCCCACGACGGGACGTGAACATGAAATCAATTGGTTGGAAACTACGGATTTCTACGAGAAACTAAGATTATCATCGGCATGAGTGTTCGTTCATCCCACTGCACTGACGTACTTATCCATAGATTCTCTTAGAAAATTCCATTTTCTACGCATTTCCAAGAATTTTTACGACCCAGTAGGGACTTTGAGAACTTTTCGCGATGGATCGCAAATATGCAACCAATTGCGTGGAAACTACGAATTTCTACGAAGAAATAAGGAAATGCGTAGTTTTCCGTAGTTGGGTATATTCTATATTTGGCGTAGATCGACGTGGAAAGCAGTACTTCTCTTCGATGTAAAGTACTTGTACTTGAAAAAGCGTAGTTTTTCGTAATTTTGTATTTTTTACTTTTGGCGTAGATTGTTGTAAAAGGTAAAAATTTGCATCCACTCTTGAAATTATAACTTGAAAAGGCATAAATTGTGGTAGTTCTGAATAATTTGAAGTATTCAAGCGTGGGAAGTTGTAGTTTTCTAACTAATATCGAAGCACCGTAATTTACTACGCCAATCTACAGATGTGTTCGAAACGGCGGGCTTTGGAGTAGGTTTTGGCATAAAATGGTGTAGTTCTTGGCGTACTTTGGCGTAGATATATTTCCATGAGCGCCTCTGCCAGACAAGAACCTGAATAATCCCGGATGGAAATCTAAGAGGTCCCGGGCGGAAATTTGAGTCAGCATACTAATTTGGGAATTCCCAGCTGGGCAGGAATATGAACGGAGCACACTGAGAGAAGAGCGATTTGGAAGTTGGGTAAATAGTGATATACTTGTCCGATAAACCTAAATAGTACTGAACTTTCAGCCATGTTTCATGAAATTTCAGGAAAGATCACTGAAAGGTTGCTTCACATATTACTCAGTGTTCTCCAATCGTTATCATATAATACAATATTCATTACCAAATTTGCTGTGTTATCACTCAATTACTAAACGTTTAGGAATTGAGTGACACGCAGCAAATTTGGTCGTGAATATTGTATTATATAATAACGATTGTAGAACACTGAGTAATGTGAAGCAAAATTCCAGTAATGTTTCTTGAAATTCTATGAAACATCGCTGAAAGTTCAGTAATATTCAAATCTATCGATTAAATATGATACTATTTACTTAACCTCCAAATCGCTCTTCTCTCAGTGCAAGCGCTGTGTAAATCACAGCCCAGATAACATGTAAGCTTGTTCAACTTCTGCCATTCAATTGCTTTTGTTTTGTTCTTGATAACATTCTTGGTGAAATGTTGCCACAACTCCCGTGCAAGGGTGTGATAAACTTGTCCTGTGTCAACTACACTGGAAGAAATTTGGTGCACAGGTTGTATTCGGCTCAGAGCAACAGCAGCGCCCATCCATAAGGACGGTTTACGCGCTGAAACGGAGTAGCTACTGCGTTTTACCTGCCCCACTGCTACTTCAAATACTCCGCGTATAAGCTATACTTCACTGTAAAAAAAATCGGAATTTTCCTGTGTACATCAACCAGAAAATTCCAATCACTGATTATGGGATTTTTCCCAACATTTCACAATGAATTTGCGGACAAGTTGGGAAAATTCCTAACACATGTATGTGTTAATTACTTCCGATAAAATTTTTCACAGTGTTGTTATCGGAGTGGGAGCTACTGCGCATTGCGCACAATGTACACTGATCGGGGTAGCTGTTACTCCGATGTCACATACAAGCACTAATAGGCTAAAACGCGTAGCCAGTAAACCTCAAGCACAGAGGGAGCGCGAAATTTCTCTCAGTATGGAAATTTTCGAATTGCTATCTGGAAAGACTACAGCGGAGCGAGCACCATATAGATTACAGGAATGCATGGCGCGAAATGAGCACACGGAAAATCCATATGACCGTCACAATCAAACATTTTGATGTGTAAATTTTGGGTGTTGTGGGGGAGGGGGGGGGGGTTTGGTTCCAAGTAACGTGGTTTTTTATTCCTCTTGGACATGAAAGAAAATTCTATATAAACATTTAAAAAATGATCCATTTAAATATAAACCGGAAAGATATTCAACTGAATCAAATAAGATTCCACTCGATTCAAGTAAATTTCATTGGAAATGCGAGAAATTTTATTTCAGTAAAATTAATTTTTCATTTCAGTGGATTAAAATTTCATCAGGGTCATATTTGAATAAAAATTCATTTGATTGGCATTAATTTAGTTGAACTACGTTCCCACGTGGGAGGAGGGAGGGGTGTTCAGAAAAAAATGGGAGGAGGGAGGTCAAAAAATCGCAAAAACAGGGCTACGTAGTTTATGGACGGTCCCTAAAGAATTTTGTATTAAATTTGAGAATTTTTCTAACAGTGCATCACCATTATTGCCCATCATTGCCTTAACAGCACATTCACCGATTTCCACGTCGCATCTCCGTGGACTCCACGTGGATAGAACGTGGATGAACGAAGATTCCACGTGGATGCAACGTAGAAATGTCCGGTGCTGTACGGGTGACTATCATTGCATGATAATACATGTCCACATAGAAAAGTATTTCAATAATTTCATCATAATGGAAATGTTCGTATGCCGTTGGTGAGATGTTTCAGCATAAAGCACTGTTATTGATAGCAAACTCAAGTGATGACGCCATAATGGATACATAATATTTACATTCTACGTAGCTTCGCATAAGCTGAGCGAAATTCATGTCAGTAGTTGCAATAGTATGTTTAAAACATGTTTTTATATCTGAGTGCTCAGCGAAGATTATGTTATAACATCCCTAGTAAAATTGGTTATAGCGGTTGTCTAGCACCTCTCAAGGCGCTTGCGGGGAAGCTAATTACTAGAAAAGGCCTTGAGATTAACTACAAGTTGGTTGGAATCATTTCTGCTAGGGATAAAGTATTTTATGTTCTACATGATCTTCCGGACAACACAAAGCTCTTGAAGGTAACATGTATGTTATCTTTCAGAGCTTTGTGCTGTCTGGGTTGCTTGATCACATGTGATCATATGTGATGATTCATGGATAATGACTGATGCATAATCATGTATGAATCGTACATGGCTATAGATGACCATTCAAAATCACGTAGAACATGGAATTTGAATGAAAACAGTTGGTCAGGAAGCATGCATTATCGTACATGACGCGGATATGATCATGAATGTTTCTTTCATGTTCATACACACTGAGAGAGAGGTACCTAGTTGCGGCAGCTAAATTTTAATTGGCGTAAATAAAAGTCTAATTGTCTGAACTATGAATAAAACAGTTTATTCAATGTAACCTATGACAAATAGAATTTTTCGGGGTTCAACTAAACTTGAATTTTCTAGCTGTCTAATATTCAACTGAACTCTTTTTCTCAGCATATGAATCATGCACACATTTGGTCACTACAATCAATCGCATCATTATTCTAAGTGGACGTATCGTTAGTTTAACTAAGCGTATGGTAATTTCGTTTGAGTCGTTTAGTTCTTATGATTGCACAGTTTGGTCTGTCCATATTTTTCCCATTCGCGTAGTGATTATCACTATTCCTTTCTCCCTGTGAGTATGCTCATACATGATCATGCATTATTTTTTTCTTCGAGAATGAAACATATATGATCTCTATACGATGTATACATGTCATTTTTACTAGGGAAAAGATACTAAAACACAATAAGTTTCCTCATAATGAAGAATATTAGACTACTCCACGAGTCGAGAGAACACAAGTATAGTTGTTCAATTAACTCAAAGCAATGTCATATCAATTTTGGAAGAATAAAATCTGGCATTGCGATGTGTATATAAAGGTATAAACTAGTCAGAAGCTAAAGTGAAGAAAGAGTCTTTTGGTCTCTTGGTCTAAGGGTAATATGGATAAGGCAATATATCGCAGTTATTGTCCATTAAGAACGCGAGGTAGCCATCCGCGCCACAAACTTATTTTATGATACTGCCTTGCTTGCCCGTTTGCTAGCTTCTCTTTTACTTGTTCTTTCGGATTCTCTCTTCTTCTCTCAGCTATTCCTAAACGATCTCGTATATATACTTGCTTATATTGTTATATATACATATACGTGTTCTCCACTTCTCTTCACAGTACCATACCAGCCCACGTTTATCGCATTTTTCGCTGTGCTCTGCTTCAGGATGATCGTGACACTCCACTTTTAACGAAACCCGAATTTAAAAGGATTTATATTTGCGCAAGGGGAAAAATATTTATTCAATTCATTTCTATGGTTGGTACTTTATTGGACGGAGGAAGAATCTTCTTTTATTGCGGTAATTCACAACCAGTGGTATCAAGCTCCTTTGTGCGGTAAAAATGGTAAAACATCGCAACATCAACAGAATCATCGTTTACCTTCGTTTGAGAGGCTTCTTTATTGTTTTTTTATCGAATGCGATAGGTAGATTTATCATCCAGTTTTGTTATTTTTCCCTCTAAAAAATAATCTTCTTGGATTGTAATCTTCTTTATGAGAGAGATCAATGATATTCAAATTCAATCAAATACAGTGCCACTGATTATTGATAAAACTCTCATATAGAAACGCTTATCCTATTCCAGAAACTGGTCTCATTTTTATTACAGCCGAAACTAGAGGAAAAGGGAAAGATTTTCAAGTTATAATTTACAACCGTTTTGGAAGAGCACACGGTTCAATAAAAGTCCTAATAATAATGTCGAATCTTTTCTGGTTCAACGACGGTTGATTTAGTGTCGGACATTTTGTGATCGCGTATCTGCGTCGTAAATCACACGGCCGCAGTGGTGGCGCCACTGCATAAAAATATCAAACGTCGATGTGCCCACATCCAACCCCCAATCTCCCATAAAATATCGCCCCGCGATTTCGTCCGTCGGAAATGGCCTTTCATTCACGTCATCTGATAATTCTAAAATTTCGCGATTTATACGTCGCAAGATTATAAAAGATGATACGGTCTTTCTCTTTCTATCACCGTTTCATCATTACGTTGCATTGATTGCAACTATCCGATATATCACGATGTTGAAACGAAAAATAAATTGGCTATCATTCAAATGATTATTAACTTTTTCTTTCTCCAAGCAATTTTCTATGAAATCATACTCATCGTTTATCGAGTCATGTAAAATATATGGTCTCTCCATATGGATTGTAGTTTCACTTTGTCAAATCATTATTCGACAAATATTGATCTCCTCGAAGGAACTTAATTGTTTTTGCGCAATCCTTTGATGTGATAAAATATTTCCTAGTGAATTGTATTGAGGGAGAATATTATTGTACCTTATGGTGAAATAGAAGTAGAATTTACATAGCGTGAATATGTATTAGCGTATATTATCGCTTACTGTACAATAAGATTTATTTATTTTTTATTAAAATGTATAGTAATTTTTATAGGATCACGTGTAATAAATAGTCACTAACGATGTATAAAAACGTTCGTTACGATAATTTTACTCGTGGTTATTCTTTCTGTAGATATACAGAATCTCTAGCCAACTAGTTTTCATTCACTTAATTTTACAGTAATTTTATATACGTTACTGAAGGTTCTCCGATGAAAGCCGCATAAATGGCCGTTTAGAATCCACATAGTCTTGTACAGGATCCTGACACACCCGTCGTAATTTACTGACCTCAAGAAACACTTGTACCACTTGATAATCGCATGCTCTCGAATTGAACCTGAATCCACATTAATTCGAACAAAGCTCTGCCTGACATCCGCATGCTTTCAAACAAACAGGATCTGAACACAGCCTCACAAGTCATACGAAGAAATTTTCCTTATGCTTCCCAATCAATCATTTCTATTCTAATTTTATGTTCTACATGATCTTCAATGATCATGGATGATCATATTATGATTCATACACATGGAAACAATTCCCTATGGACACAAACAATTCAGGAAACAAAATTAAACGAACAAAATGTTCTACATGATCTTGAATGATCATGGATGATCATATTATGATTCATACATCATGGAAACAATTCCCTATGGACACAAACAATATTGAAACAAATCATCAACGAAAGCAAACAATTTAGGAAAAAAATTTTTTTTTAATTAAACAGTTACTGCAAACAGTATAAAAACAAACAAACAAACATTGTGTCTAAACACAAAATAGGAAAATGAATCGTTAACGAAGTACCGATGAATGCATGATTTTTCCCTCGACTGTGAGTTTGCAACAACCAATCAAGTGGTTAGGTTTTGTTGTGAAAATCTGGAAACAAACTTTTATTGTTTCAGCTGTAAACCATTTTGACAGCTTTACAGTTTTTTCCATGTTATCAATTTCAAAGAGTTCTCATATAAACCTCGAATACACTTGAATTTAACATCTTTCTTTCCACAAAAAACACAATTACATTTTATCCTCATTTTTCAAAATCTCTCGCCCAAGAAAAATGGGAGGAAATTATTTAAAAAACAATACCTCATAACAAAGAATATTTCTCAATAATTTCACACTTCATCATCGTCTGAGATATGGTTTATTCCAACTCCTTAGAAATTTTTCTTCCAGAGTAGCGTGGATAGTTTTCAGAGAATTCAACGGATCTTCAAACACTTTTTACAAAGTTTTTTCAAAATTGTATCTCCATAATTCAAGAAATATACAGACGATACAAATCCTTTCCAATTTGATTCATTCATTTTTGAGAAAATTAGGGAGAAAGAATTCCCGACAGTTCATACTATTCGAGTGAAAAACACCTCAACTTCCATCATCAGAATGAAATATAATGCAACAACACTTTGTTTCATCTACTTTGTTTCAACTACAAAGTTTCATATCGAGTAAAAGTGAAGCCGAGTAGTCGACTTCTTTCGAATCGAATGAGAGTGAAATCTTTGTGTAAACGTTTGAAGAGGAAATGAATTATCGCTAATTACCAAACAATTACCAAAAGCGAATACGGTATTATCCTTTCCGTTCTTTCGCGAAAACAAGGAGTACTGTATCGAATAAAAATCCAAGTTAGAAGCGATAGGAGTATTAGTGCGTCGTTACAGTATTTGTTGGCATCGTGAAGTTGGCACAGGGGCTTGGATATCACTTTCATCGCGACTAATGTGATGTTACCAAGCGACAACTTCTCTCGCACCCTCTATCTGTCATGCCAATTAAACAGCCCTCTTCTCTTCCATCATCCCTTATACCAAGTCCTCCATTTCTCTCTCACTCTCTCTTTTTCTCTCTCCCCCTCCTGTTCCATCTCTTTACATCCGCAAAAGGAATGGGATAATGCAAGAGACCACCGCGGATTTGTACGAGTTCCCCTTAAGACTCGAAACGAGCAACGATAGATACACTTTTGGCGATAGTAATCGCTCCAACACTCTAGTTAAACGTACTATTAATGATTCTATGCTACAGCGATCTTTGAAAATATCGCTTGAATGGTAATAAGATTTACCCCCGTTTCTCCGAACATTGATTTTCTATAATAATTTATATCAATAATATCTCAAGATTATTCCAAACGCGAGTACTAAATTTTTGCATAAAATTTGAAAAATATTCATCTCCTCGTTATCGAATGGTAAATATTTCGGTCAATTCGTTGGTTACGTGAGAACTTCAGTCGTTCCGCCATTCACGAACGTACGAAAAAAAAAATTCAATGGAGTTGTATTAATTACAAAACGATTTTTAATTACTCCTTTATCCTTATTTCCTCATTCTCTCTCAGCATAAAAAATAATTGAAAGACATCTCATACAATTTGGCGTTGAATAAAACAAAATCACATCCCAACATTATATCAGAACAAAATGTATTTTACAATCGGTCTCTTCCTTTTAAATATATAATAATCGGACATGCGAGGTATAATAAAGTTTAATAAGAAAATTAATTAATGTACATTGAGTATAATATAGCTACAGGTGAATGAGCTTACTTGCTCTCGGATCATCACTCAACTGCGATGATGCACAACGAATATATCTCGTCACAATTCTTAAATTCTTAAACTCTCAGCGAGAGGAGATCTGAGGAGAGATGAGAGGAGAATGTGTTCTATAAGAGCCGGTTTAATAACAATAATGAAGGAACTCCCGAGCCTTCATCTCCCTTTTTCCCCTGCAGTCCCTCTTCCCTCCCTCTCCTTTAGACTTCTTCATGCTTGGAAGAAATAAAACCTGGAGTCGTAAGAGCTGGATGATTAATATCCAGCTGACAGTTTGTGAAGCAGGCGGCCAATAAACGGGATAAAAATACTCGTGAAAAATAGCGCGCTCATTAAGGGTACAGTCACATCTGCGACTGCTGTCTCGACAGGAGAGGAGCAGCGTTAGAAAAGGCAAACGGAGGGACAGATTTATTAAAGTAATGGCAGATCACTTTAATATTCCAATGGGTGTGCGCGCCCCATTCGTTGTCTTATTCCTGCGTCCCAATAATCCACGTTTTTTTTTCGACGTGGACGTGTATATTTGTATATACATATTGTGTGTACAATTGGATTTTTCCTTCTTGTTGTTTTTTCTGTTCATACAGCCGACGCCAGTAGTGAACGGTTTGACACCTTGGAAGGTTGAATATTCGAAATCGATTTTAACGTCAAGAAGATAATGTAGCAGTTTATGTACAGGGAAAAGTAAAAGTGCTTTTTCTAGGTTCAGTTTACCGGTGAAAATTCATTATTCAGGAAAGATGAGAACTTATCTCCTTCGTTATCGCAATAATCGCCATTCATTTTCACCTACTGTCTTCTTTGGATGAATTGAGATTATACAATGAGAAAAAAAGAAGTTATAAAATTTCCCAGTGAACAATGTTTCATGATCCAGAGCTCTTAAAGACCTCCCAAATATGTGTAAGAGGTCAGATAGACCTTTCAGAAGGTTAACATGAAGATATCAGAATTTAAAAAAATTAGAAAAATAAGAGATTGCCAGAATGTTATCCAAACGAACTTTTTAAGAGGATTTTTTTCTGAGATTGCAGAAAACTGATACCATTCCTTCTTGCGGAGCCAATATTTGGACAATCTCAAAAATAATTCAGGCTACTGCAATTGAAGTTGATTGCACAACAGCGAATGTGAAATCTACTACAACTGATGTAAATCTTACATTCCCAGCTATAAAATCAACTAAAATTGTGGTAGCTCGAACTATTTTTTGAAATCGTCCAAATATATTGACAAATTTTTTCCCCTGGTTGTAGGTCTAATTTTCTCTTCGATCTTCTAGAAATGTCGATTCAATGATAAATCATCAGAATAATTTTATATTATCCAACAAATGTGCAGTGGAGTGTTTTGTAAGAGAGAAAGACAGTTCTTGAATATGTTTGGAAATGAAAATTGTGGTATCAGCGGTCTAAAAAAAACACCTATAATATCCCGTTATAAGAGTAATGATCGTTCATTCAAATCTTTGAAACTGTATACACATCTATTTATGTTGAACATGAAGAACGATTTTGTCTTAATGGTTACTGGATGATGTCATCGTTTCCTCATCTAGAGCTAAAAGCTAGCTAGCATGACCACGGATTGTTGTCGGAGGCACTTCAACGTTCCAGTATCAATGCGTACCGGTAATCATCGAACCAAAGAAGCATTTTGCGCATTTAAGTACTGATACGTTACGATTGTATGGAGGGAGAAAAAGAGTCATCATCATTTCTTCGCAGTAAATCGATTAATTTCCACTAGGTTTCCCTGTAGTGTCACGTCGATTTTTTCCACCCATTACTTATCTTGATGGGTTTCACGCTTCAATCGTAACTCCATTAGTTCATATTCTTTAATGTAACTAGAAATATTGAACTGTCAATGCAACGTTAAATTCACAAATCGTATGTTTGAAAGCAATACTCTATATAATTTTCATAACCATAGTCTAAACATCAATACTTAGAAGCATAGGGATAGGACTTCGAGTACAGTAACTGTTCTTTTTATTGAGATATTATGAAAATGTATGGAAACTGAATATATTTTCTATAAAAATGAATGTTCTCAAAGTCCCATCCCTAGCTAAGCAGGCGATCATTCTTAAAGAATCCAGTGACAGGGAAATTTGTAGAACACATTTTCAGTTACTCAATTCCAATAACTCATCGCTGTAGGACTTTAATTTAATATATTGTAATTTTCATCTTAATTTTGAATTCGTCTTACACTTGTAAAAATAAACTCATGTGAAAAATCTAAAGAACATTCAGTTTAACTATTGATGAAGTTACATTTTTAATGAATATTCAACACTGAAGATTGAAAATTTATGTAAAGAATTGGGAAGAGAAAATAGATACGTTTGGAAATGTTTATGCTAATGATCGGCAAACTTGATGAAATCCATTTTTTTTACAAAATTTTCGATATTTGATAAAAAAATCAAAAGTAATTTTATAATTTTTTTGAGAGAAATTTTAATACGATTTCACATCAATTATTTGAGGGAAAACATTCAAATTCAATATTCACAACTATATAGATAGTTAAGGTGACTTGTTTATAGTAATGAACACTATTTCTATAGCTGCATTAACTATATGAAGAGTTGGGAAAATTATAATTCAATAGTTGTCCCCTCACATAGTTGCCATGATTATAGATTTCTCTGAGTGCACAAAAGAATCGATTCTACTCACAAATTTGCAATAGTACTGCTATAATACTGCAATAGTACTGCTATTGCAAATTTGTACAACTTTGCTTCCGCCGTTTACAATAAATGGTTGCGTCGGTAGGTGCCCTGGTGGAAATATTTCTCCGAATTTCTCATTTTTGAAAGTTTCGGAGGAATCCGGAGAAGAAGTTATGAAAAATATTCGCAAATCTCCGTTTTTTGACAAAATGTTCATATTTCCTCCTAAATGGTCCGAATTTTTCCGCTAATCAGAAAAAGGGAATCGAGAAGTTTGAAATGTTTCGAATGCAACATATTCGAAAGAATTTTGTGATCCTTTGTCAAAAGTTGAGCACTTTCTCACTAAATTTTGAAAGTAAATCATACCGATTTCCTTCGAATTTCTCCGAATTTCATCCATATATGTGTTCAATATAATTACTTGAATTGTTCAATCGATTCGAGTATTCCGATTTTCTCCAAATTCCTCCGAAAACATGTAACAAATAGGGGGTTTAGTGGATTTCAAGGCATGATTTTTTGTCAGATTGAGGGAAAATTCGGAGGAAATCGGATATATATTTGGAGATTTATTGACATGTATTTTTCAAGAAAATTCAGAGGAATTTGGATCACTCACCAACATTTGAACGCGTGATGGATTATTCCAATTGTTTTCGAATGGCTACGAGAAAAGGTGGGAAGGATCTGCCTCTCCGAACATCTCCGAACTTTATCCATATTCAAATTTCCATACATTAGGGAATTTTCGGAAAAAATCGGGGGGATTGTTAAAGGTTAAGTAGAACAGTTCCCATCCTCCCTCAGAAGTAGTTAGGAGAAATTCGGAAAAATATTCTGATTATGGAATGAATTATGTTGAGAATATGAATAATTCGAAGAATACTATAATCATTTCAGAAAGAATTCGGAGAAAATCTGAACTTTTGATTCAGAAAAATCATTTGAGGTGGAGTATTTCGGAGAAATTCGTGAATTCAATATGAAATTTAGAAAAAATCTGGATAAATCGGAGGAAATTTCGGAGTGAGTCGGAAAAGATTGGAGAAATATTTCGATCACGAAATAAATTACGTTGGACAAATGAATAATTCGGAGAAAAATGTGATCTTTCGAGGAGAAATTCGGGAAAAATCTGAATCTTCCAATTCGGAGAAGTGACTATGAGCGAAGTGTTTCGGAGAAACGTCTTAATTTAGTATAAAATTTGGAAAAATTCCCGAACAAAATCGAAAAAAAACGGAGAAAAATTCAAAAAAAAATCGGAGAAATATTTCCCCTAGGGTGGCGATCGAAATAGGTTAGGTAATGGATGTTACGCAGTAAGGTTATACATGTGTCAACATAACAAAATCGTCATATTAGTAAAGTTTTGATTACATCATAAATTTTTACTTCATCGAAGATGTCAATTTTTGAGCCTCACTCTCGTCATTTGCAGGAAGTTCTGATTTTCTACTTTCATTTGAAGAAAGCTGCGGCTGAGGCTCATCGAATGCTCTCCAGTACTTACGGTGAGGCTGCTTTGAGTGAAAGAATGTGTCGTGAATGGTTTCAACGTTGCAAGAAGGGTGATTTCAATGTCGAGGACCAACATGGCGGTGGAAGAGAGGAAATTTTTGAAGACTCCGAATTGGAGGCATTACTTGATAAAGACTCGTGCCAAACGCGAGAAGAATTCAGAGTTGCCAGATGGGGCGATTTGTCCCCGAAGAGAACATGAAGCTTCAGCGAACGTTCAGATCAGATGTGTACAGATCGGGTCGAAGGTTCATTAGAGGTAACTTTTAGATTCACAAACGTTTGACAAAGGTTCTACGGACGTTGAAATGTCCGCCTCGAAATACGTTCAGAAAACGTAGACGGAACGTTCGCTGAAGGTTCATCGAAGGTTTGACGAAGCTTCACAAAAATATCTATACTTATATTAATTTTGATCAATTTATATGGAAAATAAATTAATTAATAAACATAAATGATTATAAATTATTCCAAGTATAGATATTTTTGTGAAGCTTCCTCAAACCTTCGATGAACCTTCAATGAACGTTCCATCTATGTTTCCTGAAAGTATTTTGAGGCGGACATTTCAACGTTCGTAGTACCTTTGACAAACGTTTGTGAATCTAAAAGTTAGCTTTCATGAACCTTCGACCCGATCTATACAGATCTAATCTGAACTCCGCCGGAGCTTCATGTTCTCTTCGGGTCGTGAATTGAGCTACTTTTGGTTTCCTTGTACGACAAATAATCAATTGGGCGATTTGTCGTCTTTTGGGCTACTTTTGTTTTTAAGAATTTCAGTGTTTTCCCTAAAAATTCCTGGTTTTTAACAAATCATAGTTAGTTTCGGGCTAACGGGCTCTCAGGCCAATGGGTGTTTACCATATACATATACACATATATGTACACATGAAAAAATTGGGCGACTTCGCGCAGAAATTTGCGATTTCTAATAGTAGATGAAGCTACCTCCATCAAAAAATTCTGGCAACCTTGGAAGAATTGGCAAAATCATTGGGAATAACTCAACAAACCATCCTGAAACGCTTCAGAGCCATGGGAATGATTCAGAAACAGGGGAATTGGGTTCCGTACGAATTGAAGCCAAGAGATGTTGAACGACGTTTTCTTTACTTGCGAACAGCTGCTTCAAAGACAAAATCGAAAGGGGTTTTTACACCGCATTGGGACCGGCAGCGAAAAATGGGTCCACTAGCGTAAGTCGCGTCAGTCTTTGCAACGTGATTCCCGTGGAAGTTATTGAAGAACCATATTGTTGGACCTCTCATTTTAAAGAGAAAAGGATGGGCTTTCTTTTGAGCCTAATTTCAAAATTTTTAAAACTGTCGAGTTTACGAAAAAATTGAAAAATAAAAAGAATCACTTTTTTTCACCTAAATAATGATCTGAGGATATTGTCATTATTTTTATCGGAAGTACAGGAAAAAACCTTTGGAAAACCTTTACTTCGTTCTCTTTAAATGCACGTGTATGGGACTTATGATTTAACGAAAACAAAAACTTCCAGCACCTGTATCTCGGCAACCCGTCCATATTCCACCTTCCCAATTGAGACCTCGGATTCAATAATCGGTCCAGCGCTCGAACCGCGTCACGTTTAGGGGTGGACACAAGACAAGACAAGACGAGATCATACAACTTCTTGTCTTGGTCTCGAAAATATGCAAATTTCGAGTCTCGTCTCGATCTTGTCTCGATCTTGCTAATCCCAGTCTTGGTCTTGTCTTGGTCTTGTCTTGGTCTTGTCTTGATCTCGACGGCGATAATAATAAGAAAATTTGCTTGATATACACGCTTTGATCATTTTAATATATTTCAGCATTATTCTACTATTTCTGAGTGCTTGTTGAATGACAAACAATCATATTCGCACATCAAGATCATATGAATTTAAGATTATTTTATAGAATAAAATATTGTACAGGATTTTTCACGAACTGCTACACTCTCACACATAAAAATGAGTATTGAAAAGAAAAAGTCAAACCTATGCTATGGTGGAAAACTTATATAAAGCATGTGTAAAATATACACTGAGAAAAGAAATAAAGGACCACACTCCTCAATCGGAATCGATCCTTGAATCTCTATGTTACTATTCCTACCCCTAACTTCTGATCTACACACACTTTATGTGAAATAATTACTTTTTGATAGTTATAAGGTATTCATAGTTTCAGCACGTTTCAATATTTCACTAATTTCAGTTTGGTTAAATGTTTTTGTTGATGTTCGAGTCTATTTGTTTTTGAATACTTGAAAATATAAAAAATACACACATTGGTAATATCTCATCGTGTGCTAAATTTCATCAAATAAAAAATGAAGAAATTTTTAGGATGAGGAGGAATAAGGGAGACTCTCCGTTGAGGCGACGGGAAGAAGACGAAGAAATTCCCTTCCTAGTATTTTTAACAGACTTCGTATCAGCGGGTTCACATATTTAAATATAATTTTCTCCATCGCTCTCCTTTATCGCGATGGAGACTTTCCCTTATTTCTTCCTTAATTCTACGGCTCCTATTTCTCCACCAATACTCCACCTCTATTCTTCCGAAGTTCTAGGTAGAGAATCGGTAGTTGTGTTATACGAGTATGTTAGTATTATGGAAATATCATTCAACTCAGGACTCCATCTCACAATATACAATTAATAAAATTTTTGTCTGAAGCAGTGAATTTTATCTAACCAAAATGCTTCTATCTTTCAATCTTATTCCTCTAATTCAAAACTATTATTGCGCAATATTTTCATCTGAGTTCAACTCTCAGTAATTTTATGGGTATAAAGAATTTTTGTTTTCCATCAAGCTTGACACACTTCCTGAATCTAAATGAATCTTCAGACATTTTGTAAATGACAGTCGTTGAAAAACTAAAAGTTATTGAGATCATTCATGTCAAATTTTTTGAATCAACCAACCACTGAAGTGACTAAATGGTCAAATATTAATGTATTATTAATATAAACTGAATCTCAGCATTTTGATCAAGATTTTCTCTCGAGACTACAAGACTCTTGGTCGAGACTAGATCCCAGTCTTGGTCTTGTCTCGACTCTTGAGCACTAAAGTCTTGACTTGATCTCGTCTTGATTTTCAAGACAAGACAAGACAAGATCAAGACAATTCTTGGTCTTGGGTCCACCCCTAGTCACGTTTGTTGGTCCAAGACGGAAAGAAACGGATCTTTTCGGTGCCGGTTTCTTTCCGAACTTTTTTTCAAATTTCCGGCTTTTTTAACAGGGTTCAGAATTTCTGTGGTCCACATAACAGTACTATTCTTCGATAGAAAGCTTGTTTGTCGAGATTGATTTGGCTCTGGTACTTCATTATCGATACTTTCATTACTTTAACTATCTTCATCTGTTTGAAAAGTTTCCAGATCACCTTCTTGTTCCCATTCAAACACACCATTGGGAGCCTCCCGTTCGTCACTGTCTGTATTTGCTGGATTTGCACTGAAGACAAATGCTATCAGCTCTACTGTAAATTCCCAGTTAGTTCGCATGGGTCATTGCATGAAAATTGAGTGTGTCGCGTCAAAATTAGATCGAAATACAATGAAAATCGACTAGTTCGACATCAATATCATATTGACAGTTGCCCCAACTACTAATCCCATCTACTATTTGTACTAAATTTGTACAAATCAAGTTTTCAAAGTCTTCATGACTCAACGAATCTTTAGAAACTGATTTTGAAGAAATTCATTCAATAGTTTTCAAATGAATTGGTCAAATGGTCTTTTGTGGTCTTTGGAAACAAACAAAAGCTGCCCATTGCCTTCCAATGAAGAACCGAAATTCAGGGATGACTATAACCACTGCGTAACCAAGCTTCATCGACAACTGTTTTTCTATGCTTAATTTTTCAAGAATCTCACGTAATTGGGAACTGTATAATAAAATTCAATGCACTTTTGATACATTTATTGAACAATTGATTCAGTGCTGCAATCAACATTAAAACAAATCAATTCAGTGGAGACACATCAACTGTTCGTAGGTTTGTTTTTCAAATTCATTCGAATTCAACTATAGATACAGTGATTAATCAACATATCATTCAATTCTTCATTTTTACTTGCTACGACGAAGTTGGTGGTCGCCAAGGTTCTATTTTAGGTCTTGTAGTACTATATGGCATGTACGCAAATGGTGTACCAGTCATATTAGGTGTATTTTTCATCATCCATTTATGTTTAGGTCTGTTTGGATCCTTATGAGGTGGCAAATCTGTTTTGTAATGTAACCATCCATACCATTCAGGTGCAACTTGGGAAGGATCGTAGTTCAATCCAACATGATCGGCATAGATAATCCATCTGTTTCGTCCTGTAAATAATCAGAAGCAAACCATTTTACCAGGGTCTTGTTATTTATAAATTACTCCCGATAATTTCTATGACTATTACATCTCCAATATTCTAAAGATCGAAATTTACCAAAAAAGTATTCATTGTTTTCATAATATTTATTCCCATACGCATCTTCTCCCATTAACGTTCCGCGCTTCAACATATCCGTTCTGTAAATTCAATAAATTCAATAAATTCAATACCAAAATTTAAATTTGATTTTTTTTTCCAACCACTTATCTTACCTGTATATAGTTCGTATGGAGCTGAAAATACCACCATTTGCACGGATCATTCGAAAAAGTTCCAATAATTGTTTTGCCATGTTTATCAAATAATGTTTACATGGATTTACGTAATGTATTTTCTTTTTGTACTTGTCGAGAAGGTTAACTCAGGTGAACTGCGGTTCATTTTTAGAAGGTTGGTGTTTTGTTTATTCCTCCGTAGTATCACCAACCAACCAATCGCACTTTCTTTACAAAACATCATTTGATTGGTCGATGATATTCTAATTCCGGTTTCAATTCCATTGTACCACCAATGATTTTGGTTCAGTTTTTGATTTCCTCTGACAAAATTGGTTAGACTGATGATATGGGATTTGTGTACGATTTACGAATCTTGTGTCTTGTGTTGTTTTGTGTAATTCACGAAATTAGTTTTTAAGATGGAAAAAATGAATATAAAAACTATTCGAATGAAATATTCATCGCAATATATATAAATATGTTCAATTTGTATTATTTTTTCATTCGATAAGTTGACGTGACACTTGAAGTTTTGAAGAAAATTTGTCATAACCTCTTGAAAATTCGTTGAAAATTTCATGCATGATTGGAAAAATATTGGATTGTTTATCAGTTACGAGATAAAATTGATCCCACGTGGCTAAATAGACCATGTTCGTAGAACATGTTTTAGAATAATCCTGACTATGTATTTTTTTACGACGATTTAAAATCCGAATATGTGCGTGTGTATTTTTGAATAGAAAATTTTATAAATTGAATTTATTAAAATATAATTGTGAAAATGTTGAAAACAAGACTTCTTTCTAAATATATCTATATCACATTTGTGGTATGCGTATACTGGTAAGTTGAGTACTTAAAAATGATTCTTCAAACTATTATTTTCAATGATCGACTGTAATTATTTTTGTAGGATGATATCCATTTTAACAGTATTTGTAAATAAAGCACTGTTATCTAGCGACACTATCAATCTGAATGCTCCTCTTTTTGTAACATGGTTTCAATGCGTTACGAGTGTAATGATATGTATTACGTTGAGTAAAATATCTCAATACTTTCCACAATATATCACCTTTCCCAAAGGAGAGCCATTCAAAAGGGAGAATATTAGAAAGGTGATAAAAACTTGAGTTTTTATATTTTTTTTCAACAATAATATTATTATATCTTTGACCTTTTAATATATAATTCACAGATATTACCATTATCAATCCTCTTCACTGGAATGATTGCCAGTAACAATCTATGTTTGAAGTACGTCGGTGTTGCATTTTACTACGTAGGTCGCTCATTGACAACAGTTTTCAATGTTGTTTTCACGTATGCCATACTGGGTGAGTTGAATATACATAAAGTCTCATTAAAAAGACAATTCATTCCTTAATTATTATATATAATAATGACTGTGTATCTGAAACAAAACAAAATATTTGTTTCATTTATAAATAGATTGACTATGAGCTTTCTTTGATTTTCTGTCATTGTGTATAGAAAAATGAAAAAATTGGATCAATCTTCTGTCAGTAACACAAATATAATATGTTTTATAGGAGAAAAAACTTCTGTCTCCTGCATTTTGTGTTGCGCTATCATAATATTAGGATTCTGGCTTGGAGTGGATCAAGAGAATGTTGCAGGTTCTTTATCCGTAGTAGGGACTTTATTTGGTGTTATAGGCTCTCTGACTTTATCCTTATACTCTATTCATACAAAACAGATATTACCTGTGGTGAATGAAAATATATGGTTGCTATCGTATTATAATAACGTTTACAGTGTGATATTGTTCCTGCCATTGATGTTAATGAACGGAGATCACATAGCGGTATATAATTACGATAAAATAGGTGATTCCTTGTTCTGGCTTGCAATGATAGTTGGAGGGTTTTGTGGATTTGCCATTGGCTATGTTACAGCCCTTCAAATACAAGTCACTTCTCCTTTAACGCATAACGTGAGTGGAACTGCAAAAGCTTGTGCACAAACAGTATTAGCAACTTATTTATACCAAGAACATAAATCCACTTTATGGTGGTTGAGTAATATTATAGTTTTAGTTGCTAGTGCGGCATATGCCAGGATTAGACAATTAAATTTAGATAGAAAGTATAGAATACAAAATCAAGTTTAATACATACAAACATATGCCAAAACAACAAAATTTTTTGCAGTCTTTCATATGAATTCTATTCTCAATTTTATATTACATACGTACCAACTGACTGACCGACTGATTAATGAATTTATTAAGTTTTTTTATACAGGCGAGGTTTTTGATTCATCAACACAATGAATAGATTTTGTTGTTGTATTTAAAAAAAAGTATTTATTCGCACATTATAGAAAAATATATAAAAATAATTTTTCTGTAAAAAAAATACATAATAATAAATATTTTGATCCAATAGAAATTGAAGTCTTTACAACTTGATAATAAATAGACGATAAAAAACGAATGTCATTGTGTTAAAGATTTATATATATGTATATATATATATATTATATATATATATATCCTAAGTTTATAAATAAATAATTTGTATATATTTATCAAAAATCGATTGTCATGATCGTAATACGTTAACAGTATTCTTTACTTAAAAAATTAGTGTATTCTTCTAAAATCTTGACGCCAAACTCATCTCCCCTCCACGACTATCCGAATGACTGGCCATCGCATCTTTTTTCTTAATAATAGCATTGATACTTTTCAAGATGAAACTGATATCAGTTGGAAATACGGATGTAATTGATTCTAATTGATTTCGTAGTTCCGTTTCAACAGAGTATCTCTCGTTACTTTCAATGGCAATACCATCGGGGAATAAATAATACCTTGAATAAATAAATTTCATGAATTGCTTATCATTGAAAATGATCAAGAATAACGTACCTTGGATTCTCTATAGCGTCTGAAAGATTGAGCCCTCTTGTTACAAGATTATATAGAATTTGACTGGCAACGACAACGTCGTCTGTACCAAAAACTGATCGCAAACCGCAAATGGATTCCACGTCGCGAAAAATGATTGGAACAAGGGTCGATAAATGATCTTCGTCTGTTATTACGTCTTGCCAAAATCCGACACCAGTCATGTGCGAACTTTCCGATGGATTGTTCAAACCACTATGAAGCAATTGCAAAAACATTAGTTGAAAGTTCTATATACATATCGCTATTCAAACATTATTTCAGAAAACTCACGTAACAATGGAAACGTAAGTGTCTTGCCAATCCATTGCCATAATACCAGAATATCGAATCTGTTTGACTTTGAATGAAAATTGATCGATTACTATATATATATATCACGATTTTATAATTTATTAATGAAATTGACAAATACTCACAAGTTTGTTCGGTTTTTAAATTTAAATTCAAATTGAGTAAAGCCTTGGCTGCAAGAAATCGTGAGGCAACGGTGGATGCGTTGTTCGTTGTTATATGTAAATTATCAAAAGCTGTGAATATTTTTGTTAAATCTGATGACCGAGGTGGATAATAAATCATATGATGATGAAATGTTGAATTACTGGCTATGCTAGTCTCAGGTTCGTACTCTGCCAATTGATTCAACAACTCTTCATGTACAACTTCATCTTGGAAGAATTTTTTGGATAATGTACCGTTGTATAATACTGAAATGAAATTTGAATAAATTTCAAGTGAAATTAATTTTTTTGGATTTTACAGCATCAATTTACTGCATGGAGTTTTACTTTTGAAATCAGGGTGCCTGCCAATCGGGAATAGATCGGGAGTAGGTGGGTTATTTTGTCGAAAATTTTTGGATAAAAGTTGATTTCAAACCCTCAACTGACTCTATTTAGGTCATTTAAACTCAAACAAACATCATAATCCATAAAACGTATTGTGTGAATATTTGTCATATCATTCCTTCAGAGTCACAATAAGGTTTCTAAACTCACGACTGTCACTGATAACTAGCCATTAGAAGAGAAATTATACGGTCATTTTCAACATATTCAGTAGGAAATTTGTTTATCCATTAGTTTACATGTTCAGAAAACATTGTTCCAAGCACTTCTTCACCTCGAAAGTATTTATAGTTTTCCAAATAATTTGAAGTAGATCCCAACATGACAAAAAATCAGCGCAAAATTTGACTCGCTTCTTCTTTTTGCTTTTGAATGGCTTTGAATCTTGGTGTTGCTAATCTTCTACAGGCTTAGTTAATAATAGTGTACATGATTATTTTGGATAGAATATTACATCGCCAATACGCTGGGAATAGGTCAGGAATTTCATTCTTAAAATCGAGTAGAAACTATCGAGTTGAAACTCTAAACTCACCATTTGCGCCATGTAAAGCAATATTTTCCAACGAATCTGCTAGAATTGGCAATTTTAGAATCTGTCCAGCATTGATGTTTCCATAATTTATACCATAATTGAGATTTTTTGATACTTCGTAAGCAAATTCTTTTGATACCACAAACCCTTCTCTTGCCATTTTAACAGATGGCTGTACAATTTCAGACCATGGTAAATTACCACGTAAAGATTGAGCATATTCCAATCCCCGTAATAATGCTGGGATTCGAATATTTATTGCCGCAAATGCACCTGAAATAAAATGTCGCGTAGTATCATTGACGTTACGTGTATAAAAACTAATTGTACAAGATGAAATTATAAAAGTTAGATGATTGACGATATTTAATAAGGATGAATTATTTTTTTGGTTTAATAAAATGGCTTTTGGAAAATTTCACGAAACGTGAATCAGTATTCAGAATAATGTAATCCATCCTCATTAACTTACCACCAAGCAAGTAACTTATGCTGTGCGAGTATATTGGTTTTGTAATATTCAATTTATATTTTAATTTTCATTTTTATAAGATGTGACATAAACCTTCAACTGTGTTATTGGCAAAATCAACTATAAATGGGTTTGACTGGTCTTTATGATTATAAATCATGATGTACCCTCCTCTGAAATATGAAAAAACAAACATGTGTGACTACAAAATCAACGGTGTTTTAAATTATATGAATCGGCTAGTTTTTCAAATTAGCAATGATAGAACTAGTGACGATGTTGAGTGGAAAATAATACGTCACTCACAAAATTCTAGTCCCATCATTGCAAATCAATGAAGAAATTGTAATGGTTGTAATGTAATGAATTACCCTCCCAAACCGGTTTTGTATGGAGCTACAACTGCCATGCATATAGTTGCAGCTACAGCTGCATCAACTGCATTTCCCCCTTTTCTGAGTATTTTAGTACCAATTTGAGAACAATTTGTGTAATCCGTTGCTACTGCGCCATGTAAACTACTCCTTTCCTGGAAAGAAATTGATCAAAGTTGATTATTTCCCCATTTATATCATTCAATTTTACTATTCATACTCAGCCATGTTAGCCAAAGAGAAAGAGATGAATTATTCCTTTGAATGAATTTAGAATCAACTGTTTTATATGTACAAATATGAAATTCTTGATTTTGAATGAGAAATAATTCCTTTGTTTCTTATTTTACTATGAGGAGTAACTATAAATTATAATATTGATAATACCTGCGGTAAATTTTCAGCATATAATATTTGCATGATCAACATAACAGTGATAGCAAAACTTAAGAGAGCAAAACAACACATGATGAATTGGAGGCCACCACAGCAGTCCCTCCATCTGCTGTTCCGATCTTTTGTCAGAGGACATTCTTCTGTCAAACCATCTGTTGAATGATAAAAGACATTAAAGTTTTGATTTTTTCCTATAAAACACTTAGTCTCATCATTTTGATCGTCCAATTAAGGGCCATGGAGATCTTGAAAAAAATGGGCAAAATTTTGCTATGTCCTTTCTGAACAACCAAGCAATAAGCACAAATTTGAAATCTGCAGTAATATCGTACATTACTAAAATTGTGCTTCGATTGCAAATAATTATAAACATATTAACTTACAAATGTCAATAATTTTTATAACTTGGTTTCTCATGTTTAGGAATATTTGTTGGGCTTTGAATTTATATTCAGAGCCTAATCCTAGCAGTGCACTTTATCGCTGCATATTTGAAAATTGTGATCATTGTTTAGTTGTTTAAAAACTACGTAACAAAATTTTATCCGTTTTCTGATGCTCCATAGCCCTTAAGGGGATACTAGTGGCATAGCATTAGCCAAACCGTTTCTGAGGTACAACAGCCAAATGCTTCATTCTAATCAAAATATCGTTCTGTACAGCACTTTTCTGATTTAAGTAGAAGTGCTGTACAGGGTGATATTTTAATTAATATGGACTGTTTGCCCATAGTTTGTTATAAAGGATTTGGCTGCTGCCACGCCACTGGTATCACCTTAAAAGGACAGATATATACAATAATGATCTGCCTCTGAGGGTTTAAATACATTTCAGAGATTTTATGTTAAATATTCAAATTCAAAGTGAGTATGAGAAAATTCTGAATTTTCAATTATTGATAAAAATAGCCTAAAAATTCATATTTTCTATCCACGTAACACAGGTTTCAAGAGAAATTAGAAATTATTGAAATATTTAGGAATGTTACAATTATAGTATTATTATGGGAATTACCAAAGAAATCCATGAGATTTACTAAAAAAATGTTAAGATATGTAAATTTCTGATTTTATGGAAGTACGAACCACTGTAAGTCATGTTTATAACATATTATTGTGTTATTCTGGTGATGATTCGTTCACTGAATTTATATAACTCAATATTGTTGAACAATTCAGTCACTTTATTAATTATAATAAATAGTTTCATTTGAGCTTCAGTGCAGTTTGACAGTTATTGATGGAGGTTATTGGTTATAAATGGCTGAGGCGCGTATACACCTATACGTCAATTCTATGTTGATGAGGTTATAGCGTTCTCCATTCACTGCATTGAGTGTGCACTGGCATATTCTCATCTTTCTCAAACTGGTGTTAAAATAAAGGATAGAAATATCCCAGTGCGCACTCAGTGCAATGTATGAATGGAAAATGCGCTATTATGCTAGGAGAACAAATATTTTCCATACCAGCCACGTTTACATTAGGATGGTCGAGGAAAATTATCCAATCACCGAAGATGCATTCTTTGAGAGATGAAATTTAATTTGACGCATATGATTTAAATGCATCCATGACAGTTGTGAGGAATTAAACAATCCCACACGCGCTTTTTTTAGTATTCTATTTACTTAGATCGAGAGTTTCGAGTTTCGACAAACTGTTTTGATAATAAATTGTGATAATTTGTTTTAGAATACTTATCAATTTTTTGAGAATAGTTATGTCATTTGACATTGTAGAAATATTGAAAGAGCCACGTATTGTTAAAGTATGTGCACCTATGGTGAGATACAGCAAGTATGTACCAAAAATTTAAACAACAATGTACATATTTCGGATATCGATTTGAAATAATATTTCTCAGATCCAATCAGGAATGGTCAGAAATTAATTCACCAACATCACCGATTGTATAGAGATTCATAACCTGTTTGATTTTAGGTTACAATTTAGAACATTAGTCAGACGATATGATTGTGATATTTGTTTCACTCCAATGATCATGGCAGATTCATTTGTACAATCATCCAAAGCTAGAGATAATGAATTCACAACGCACCAAGATGATAAACCCTTAGTCGTTCAATTCGCTGCAAAACGACTAGAAGATTTCCTTTCTGCCACAGAAATGGTTGCACCGTATGTATTGATAGGAGATATTTTATTAAGTTAATCGGTGGTTTTATTAAATTACAATTCATCTAAAGGTATTGCAACGGCGTGGATTTGAACTGTGGCTGTCCCCAGCGGTGGGCAATGAAAGAAGGATACGGAGCACATCTATTGACCAAACCCGAACTCATCAAAGATTTGATCTATCAAGTTAGAAATCGTGTACCCAATCCTTTTACGGTATCAGTGAAAATACGTTTACTGAAAGAAATTCGTAAAACCATTGATTTATGCAGAAGTTTAGAAAATGCGGGTGCATCGTTCATAACTGTTCATGCGAGAACGCCCGAAATGCGTCACGAACCTATCGATTTAGAATCCCTGAAATTAGTGAGAGATTGCATACGATTACCTTTGATAGCCAACGGCGATGTTAAAAGTTTGGAAAATGCGAAGCAATTGTACAAAGAGAGTAAATGTGAAGGAGTTATGAGTGCCAGAGGTATTTTAACGAATCCAGCACTGTTTTCTGGATACTCGACAACACCTTTGTGCTGCGTACAAGACTGGTTGGATATCACGTCGAGTATATCAACGCCGTTTCTTTGCTTTCATCATCATTTAGTTTTCATGTTGGAAAAATTGTTACCTAAGAAGAATAGAGAATATTTCAACACTTTGCAAACCAGGGAAGCAGTATTAGAATTTTTAGAAGATTACTATGGCATCAAACCAAATAAAATTGATTTTTATAAACCAATAATTTGTGATTATAATATTAAGGAGATATACGCTAAAAGATGTACGGAAGATAACGATGATATACCGAATGATTTCTTAGGAAATATATTTGAACAAACGTATTTGGTTGAGAAGTTTACATAATTAGCATGTCCTGTGGAAAATGGAATTATTTATGGAATATTATTCCTGATGAAAAAAAACCTATTAATTCGTATTAAATGTGCAAAATTCGGATTTGAATGAAATCGGTTTTCATCGGTTTGAATCAGTTCCAATTGAAACCTATTGAATTTAAGAGGGTTCGAGCGTTACCATCCAAGGGCATTGGTTAGAAAAAGACTAACCTATACGATAGAAAGAGAGGTCCGACGCGAACGCTCGTTCTCTCTCGGATTTGAGGGAGATACCAGCGTACCATCCGAGTAAAGAATTTGTCTGCAAGATTTCTCCGAACTCAATTCATGAAACAGTTTGAAATTTTCAGGGAATATTCATTGGTACTTTATAAATCGCGGTACAGAGCGCAAATTTGAAATTCGGGCTATGTACCGCAATTTGTCAAGTATCAAAGATTATATCCTGAGAAAATTTCTTTGTTTCGAAATCCGAAATTCGAGCTCTGCACAGTCGGTGTAATAAATCGGTAGCCATCCATCTCTGATGGAAAACTATTCCATAATTCATAAATTCTTGATGAAAATTGAAATTCAACCAAATGAACATTTGACAACGATCCACGTGGTAGTATGCAAGGAGTCCGACTGCTCGTCATTGGCTGAAAACTGGTGATTTCTAGTGAAATCACTGAATATCCCTAGTGATGGACTAATAATAGTAGAGTCGGGTTTCTTGCATACTACCAAATGTTTTGAAAGTTTAAGAGGATACCGCAGTTACCATCGGAGCACATTTTCTTGTACTAAAATACTCGAAACTGGATTCATAAAAAAATATGAAATTCTCAGGGATGACTCTTTGAGACCTAATCTAGGTCTGTACAGAGCCCAAATTTCGAATTTCGAAAGAAAAATTTTGGAAAAAAAATATATTCTACAAGACGAACCCGTTAGAATTTTTCGGCACAATGGGCATTCGGCTTATTGATGTTCGGTCAAAAAGTTTTCGTTATTATGAGCATTCGATACAATGAACGTTCAGTGTAGAGAGCCTCAAGGGAGAGAGTGGACATCGGAGGTTTGCTGTGATTGGCCAAGGCCTTAAGAAGCCATATTGATGGAGTATTCCTATTATGATTATGATTATAAGCCAAATATAATCATAATCATAATGGGAATACTCCATCAATATGGCTTCTTAAGGCCTTGGCCAATCACAGCAAACCTCCGATATCCACTCTCTCCCTTGAGGCTCTCTAGTTCAGTGTATTGGGGGACTGACAGGGGGCATAAACTCAAATGAATAATCTTGAGAACGATATTCAGTGCCACCTGAGTTGAGCGCAGGAACTAAATGGGAATCCCCTTTCATGTATATAACACATTAAATTGTTTATACTCACACATTCGTAAATGAAAATATATGTATGTGATGTGTGCGAAGTTGCTGACATAACCTTTATTAATGTGAGTTTTTTCTGTTATTCTTTCAATTATTATTCATTTAGTTCATATCCAGCTTTTATGTATTGATTTATTTTATTTTTCAATCGTATTTATGGGTGACTTACTTCAGAGACGTCTATATTCCATAAGTCACCTATAAATATGATTGAAAAATACAATAAATCAATACATAAGAGCTAGATATGAAGTAAATGAATAATAATTAAAAGAATAACAGAAAAACTCATATTAATACAGGCTATGTCAGCAACTTCGCACACATTACATACATATCAAAGTATTAAAATAGTGCCGGATTAATGGTTATCGATGTTTTTCAACTTTGAAAAATTTGAGCCCCCCCCCCAGAAGCTCGAGGCCCCTAGCCCAGGCCCATCTAGGCCCATACATTAATCCGGCACTATATTAAAATCCCGACGGTGGCGTAGTCCCGAAGTGTCATAATGCCGAAAGTTCATAACAGGCCCCTCGGACTCGTGCGTTTTCCCCTAGAAATCCGATTCACGTCAGGGGGCATAATCTCGAATAGAAAATTTTCAAACGGATTTCAGCGCCGCCATACGGTAGTACAGTAAACTATTTTACATGTATACACTAACACTAATTCGAAAATCGGTGTGATTTGTTCATTGTTTGTGTTAGTTGTATCTATGGCAAATAATTCACTGTACTACCGTACGGCAGCGCTGAAATTCGTTTGAGAATGTTGCATTTGAGATTATGCCCCCTGCACGGAAAAAATGAAACACGACTGGTTACTGTGCTACACAAGAATAAGCAAAACATATGTGACAAAATTCTCAACATATCACTAGTTCATGTTATTGTGAGAATGAGTAGTTTCCCCATGAGACTGAGAATATTTTAACACAGTAACCATTCCTATGTTGAACATTACATTGAAAACATGACTGGTTATCATGATTACAGTTACCGTTCACTTTGAAGATAATATAGATTCTCTTCAGCAGCAGCACCCTTGCTATATAAAACATATAAGAGTGCTGTGTCTGAAAACGAAGGAATCACATGATGAACATTCCCCATTCCAGTCTAGCACAGTAACCATTCATGTGCTGGATGAGAACTGCCGCTGTGACTCACACGACCACTAATGTATGTACAATGGAAGCGAGAGCGCCCCGAATTTCACATCGCTTCTTGTATACCCATAAACCATACTGTATGCTCTATGCTTGTAACACGTTTCTCAGTTGAATATGATAGCAGCGACGCGTATTGAGAAGTTTTGGTATTTTCGAAATGGATATCGCATACTGCTTTACGTGTGTACTCCAACCTTCCAGCAGAGGGCATTTCTATGTGGGAGATGCAAGGATCAGTGCACACGACTGGCTGCTGTTGACAAATGCAACAGCTGCTGTTCTTTTGCTAATTCTAACCTCGAATTTCGGCAGTCAGTCGTGTGCACTGATCCTTGCATCTCCCACATAGAAATGCCCTCTGCTGGAAAGTTGGAGTACATACGTAAAGCAGTATGCGATATCCATTTCGAAAATACCAAAACTTCTCAATACGCGTCGCTGCTATCATATTCAACTGAGAAACGTGTTACAAGCATAGAGCATACAGTATGGTTTATGGGTATACAAGAAGCGACGTGAAATTCGGGTCGCTCACGTTTCCATTGTACATACATTAGTGGTCGTGTGAGTCACAGCGGCAGTTCTCATCCAGCACATGAATGGTTACTGTGCTAGACTGGAATGGGGAATGTTCATCATGTGATTCCTTCGTTTTCAGACACAGCACTCTTATATGTTTTATATAGCAAGGGTGCTGCTGCTGAAGAGAATCTATATTATCTTCAAAGTGAACGGTAACTGTAATCATGATAACCAGTCATGTTTTCAATGTAATGTTCAACATAGGAATGGTTACTGTGTTAAAATATTCTCAGTCTCATGGGGAAACTACTCATTCTCACAATAACATGAACCAGTGATATGTTGAGAATTTTGTCACATATGTTTTGCTTATTCTTGTGTCACACAGTAACCAGTCGTGTTTCATTTTTTCCGTGTGGGTCCACTTTACTTTAAAGCTATGTTCTATCCAGCACTATCCAGTTTATATATATATATCAGTGGAGGAAACTGCCTAAGCTATTTGGCAATAGGCAATACTGTTCAAGGCGATCTCGTATCCAGTGTATATAATATTAATGAAGAAAATTGTATATATTGTAACATATTTTGAGAATAACAATTTACACTTGAAGAAATCTTGCAGATTTCAAGGAAATAATTCTCTTTGAATACAATCCAAGAATTCTTTTAGATCGGATGACGAACTTGTGTGCGATCTGAGAGGGATGTGATTCAGGAAGTAGTGGATCTGCTTGACCAATTATACCTTGAATTGTTGGACAACAATTGATACGTTCGTACTTTCATCTTCACCAGTTACATCTCATCGAGTGAATACGCACGGAAAGGATCGAGATGATATCATTGAACAAGATCTGAAGAAGAAGCTTACTATGGTATGCCAGGTTCAGATGCAAACAACACTCCTCAATCTTACACTTCTGCACCGTTCCAAAACATTGGAAGTTCCTCATACGAACAACACAGTCATTCAAGGAGCCTAGGTGAACAAAGCGAAATGCTTGTAAGCTCTAGAAAACGAAAACATGCTGTTACAGGCCAAGATGATACTGTATCAAAGAGGCTGCGCAACAAAGATTTAGAATTTTCTAATGCCTCACAAGATGAATCTAGACAGAATTTGTCCACTAAATGGCATAGTACTTATCATCAAACCCATCAATACAAACATTATTTCCCTCATAGTTTGATTGGACTTGCGTATCAATTAAACGTGGCAGTGTTTTGCTCGCTCAAAAAGGTTATTTACAAACATAAATATCCTTCCCTTTCGTTAACGTTTGGAGATTCTGAAATTGATAAATTCAATCATATTGTCATTTGTCATGGAACGAAGTCTATTTTCATACAAATTGAAAATGTGAATAAGACTTACATAAATAAAGATATCGGTTATGATAAATTATTCACCAGAGTGAAACAAAAATTTTATCTTAATAATTACTTGAATAGTTTTGTAAAATATTTAATCCTCAAATCAGATAATCTTTCATTAGATAATATAGAGTATCTTGTTATCTATACTAACTCGAGTTTGGACCTTACAAAAGATAAGGAATTTAAACAAGGACGATCCAAAAATTTTTACCCTTTCAAATTTAATAGCATAGATATTGCAAAATGTGATATTTTGAAAGACTTTTTGTGCACAAATACAAAAAAAAAGACAAAGCGAGGTTTTTATCGATTTTTGCGAGATGAAACAACAAGAAAAGAACTTTCAAAGCGATTAAAATTTTCCTCTGCTGTGCAAAAATTATTAAATGAAAAAAAGTTTGCTCAGGAAGAAATGAAAGACAAATTTTCAAGTACATTAGTATTGGCGATTAATCAGCCCAATAGAGAAGAATTGAATAGCATTATTAAAAATGAGATACAAAAACATGATCAAATTCAAGACGATTATATTGAGTTACAAGAAAACATATTACATGATTTAACAGCTTCGCAGGAACAAAAACAACTTGGGAAACTATAAAGTTCTATACCTGTAACTGTATATAAATTCAATCTATGTTTGCTGTTATCAATGCTGTTTCTGCATGACATGTTTTTGCATAAAAACATCATTTTCATTAATTCTGTGAAAAAATGTCAGGACATATCCAATGACATGATTATTTGTTATAAAGGTGAAATTACTTACGTAAAGATTCATACAACGGATAGTAATAATGGTCATAGTCAACGATCTTCCTCCATAAGACGGACCAAGAAAAATACGTTGAATGAGCATTTCACTGTTTTTGTTGAAGAATTCAAAAAGAATATAAAATATTTTATTATTTATACAAACGCAGGGCTTACAGAAGGAAAGAAGTTAATACTAGGGTGCTCCAAAGATTTTTATCCTTTAAGATTTGATGGTATAGATATGCGGAAAAAGAAATATAAAATTTTAAGACATTGTTCGTGTATAAATCAGAAAGGTCTCTATCGATTTGTGCGAGAAGAAACAACGAGAGAGAAACTCTTAACCCTGTTGAAGTTCCCGTCTTCTTCGCAGAGACAAAAAGAAGAAGGCAGACTCTCTTACGAGAGTGAAAAAGAGATTAAAGATGAATTTTTAGATAAACTAATTTTCGCGGTTAATCAACCTGACCGGGAAGAATTGAATGGTATTATTAAAGATGAAATAGAAAAAGATAATAAGTCTAATAAAGTTCCATATACTTATGAAGAATTACACGAAATTACGTTACGTTGGTCAGAATCTTATAAACCTGGACCTATTACAAAAAGAATAATGGAAGAGCTCCTTGAAGATATAAGAACAAACACATTCAGTTGTCGAAAAATTCAAGATAAAAACATTAATGAAGAACTGAAATTTGCTAGGAGTGTGGTTGGAGTTGAAGGAACGCCTGTATTTGATCATTTCTTAGGGTTTTTAATTGAAGAGGAAAAGTTGGAAATCCTGAAAAGAAAAGGAATAAATCTATGTAATATGTCCGGTATTTTATCTAAAGCAGGAACTAATGCTCTGAAAGCCTTTGAAGACTTATACGATCTTTGGTTCGATGAAAAAGGAAATAAAACTCGATATTTAAAAAATCTAGAAGAAAAACAAGTGAGTCTAACTAGGATGTCCGGTATTCTAGGTAGAGCAGGAGCTGATGCTGCAAATGCTTTCCAAGATTTATATCATCTGTGGTTTGACGAAGAAGGGAATAAAACTCAATATTTAAAAACTCTAGAAAGACAAGGAATAAATCTACCAAATATGGCCAGTATTTTAAACAATGCAGGAGCGAATGCTAATAGAGCTTTCCAAGACTTATATGATCTTTGGTTTGATCAAGAAGGAAATAAAACTCAATATTTGAAAACTTTGGAAATACAAGGAATTAATCTTCCTCACATGTCCGGTATTTTGAATGGAGCTGGGGCTGATGCTGCGAAAGCGTTTAAAGATTTATATGATCTTTGGTTTGATGAGAAAGGAAATAAAACTCAATATTTAAGAACTCTAGAAGAACAAGGAGTAAATCTGGTTAATATGTCGAGTATTCTACATGGAGTAGGAACTAAGGCTCCTCAAGCCTTCAAAGACTTATACGATGCATGGTTTGATGCAGAAGGAAATAAAACTCAATGTTTAAAAACGCTAGGAAGAGCAGGAATCAACCTGGCTAATGTGACCAGTATTTTAGTCGGAGGAAAAGCTAATGCTGCGGTGGCTTTTAAAGACTTATACGATCTTTGGTTTGATAAAAATGGAAATGAAACTCAGTATTTGAAAACTCTAGGAAGACAAGGACTGAATCTAACTAAGATCTCCAGTATCATGAACCGAGCAGGTACTCGTGCTGCAAAAACGTTCAAAGACTTATATGTTCTTTGGGTTGATGAGGACGGAAATAAAACTCGATATTTAAAGACTTTAGAAGAAAAAGGTGTAAATCTAACTAGCATGTCCGTGATTTTAGGGAGAGCAGGAGCTAATGCTCCCAAAGCTTTCAAAAACTTATATGATCTTTGGTTTGATGAAGAAGGAAATGAAACTCAATATTTAAAAACTCTAGAAAAAGAATCAATAAAGCTAACTGATCTGTCTAAGATTTTAGGTAGCGGAAGAGGTAACGCTGTAAGAGCTCTCAGAGATTTATGTGATCTTTGGTTCGACAAAAAAGGGCATAAGACTCAATATCTAAAAACTCTAGAAAGACATGGAATGAATCTGACTAATATGTCCATTATTTTAAGTGGAGGAAGAACTAATTCTGCGAAAGCTCTTAAAGATTTATATGATCTCTGGTTTGATGAAAATAGAAATAAAACTCAATATTTAAAAACTCTAGAAGAACAAGGAGTGAGTGTAGCTAGGATATCACTAATTTTAGGTAGAACAGGAGCCCATGCTGCAAAAGCTTTCCAAGATTTGCATGATGTTTGGTTCGATGCAGAAGGCAACAATACTCAACATTTGAAAACTCTAGAAAAAGAAAGAGTGGACCTAACTAACGTAACCAGTATTTTAGGTAGAGGAGGAGCTAATGCTGCAAGAATTTTTGAAGATATCTATGATCTTTGGTTTGATGAACAAGGAAATAAAACTCAGTACGTAAATGCTCTAGAAGGAAAAGGGGTAAATCTGATCAATATAATCAGCATTTTAAATGGAGTAGGATGTGAAGCTCCTGAAACCTTTAAGGATTTATATAATATTTGGTTTGATACGGAGGGAAATGAAAGCCAATATCTTAAAACCCTAGAACAAGAAGAAGTCAATCTGGTTAATATATTTAGTATCTTACATGGAGCTAAAACTAATGCTGCAAAAGCTTTCAAGAACTTATATGATCTTTGGTTTGATGGCAAAGGAAGTAAAACACAATATTTAAGAAGTCTAGGAAAAGAAGGAATAAATCTACCTCATATTTCAAGTATTTTGGTTGGCACGGGCACGAAAGCTTCAAAAACTTTCAAAGACTTATTTGCTCTTTGGTTTGATGGAGAAGGGAATAAAACACAATATTTAAAAACCCTAGAAAAAGAAGGAATGAATCTAACTACCGTGTTCGGTATTTTAGATGGCGCGGGAACTAAAGCTCCAAGAGTTTGTCAGAACTCATATGATCTTTGGTTTGATAAACAAGGAAATAAAACACAATATTCAAAAACTTTAGAAAAGCATGGAATAAATCTGGATAATATATCCAATATTCTGAAAGGAGCAGGAACTAATGCTGGCAAAGCTTTTAAAGGACTATATAATACTTTTTTTGATGCAAAAGGAAATTTAAAACAGTGTTTAAAGAATTTTATTGAAACTTTCAAACTGCGTCATTTATTTGGTATTTTAGATGGAGCGGGGTCACCTAGTGTGACAGTCTAAAAAAAAGGCGATTTTTGGGAATTAAGAAAAAAACTGCTGTATCAATTGTTTTAAACTTTCAAGGGTATATTTATACATATTTCAAGGATTCACAGTAAAATTCTTGAAGAAAAAAATTGAATATTTTTTGAGTTGCACACAATCTCCGATGGCGCTAAAGAAAAGGTCCTCCCCTGCTGCAGTGGTTCCAGCCTTTTCCGTGGATGAAACCTAAAAAAAAAAGAAATTCTCGTTCAACTAGAAGAGATTGTCCATACAATCACCTACGATCGAAAAAACATTAAAAATTGACAAAATGGCGGCGTTTAAAAGAAAAAAAGTTTAATTTTACCCAAAATTTTGATCATTTTTGGCCTGCCAAAATTCGAATTTTTATCAGATCAAAGAACTAGTAGGTCATTGTATGGAGAACTATATACAGAACATGCAGAAAAAATTTCATGGCGATCGAATCATTTGTCTCCGAGTAATCACTGAAGTAAATTCGAAAAACGCGTTTAAAGATAAAATGATCGTTTTCACTGTTATAAATGGATTAAAATCATACTCACAGCTAATCTGCTATTCCAGGCCCATATAATTCACCTTCCTCTTCTTCAAAAAAAGTTTCACACTAGGTGTGCCCCTTAAGGACAAGTTTTCTAGTATGGTGACGCTTCGATCGTATTGAATCGAGGTAATAACCTCAAAATTATGCTTATCAATTTTGATTTTGTGACATCAAAAATATTTCAATAATAAAGTGTGAACAACAATTCTAAAAACAAATTATACGTGTTGAGATATAATTTGGCTGTAGAATTTTCTCATTTTCACATTTGATTGTTGAAGTACTCTTGATATTTCAAAATCAGAATCATTTTGCGGTTACCTTGCTACACGAGGCCGCCATATTGATTTTTAGTTCGTATGAAAGTGTCCCGCTTAGAGAGCGCAGGAATCAGTCCAAATCATTGAACTCTATACATACTGGAATGCGTGCTCCCTAGATTTAAGCGGTCAGACTGGTATAGTTTGTTGCATGAGCAAGAAAGAATAAGACGTCCCCAACATATTTCCTTTCTCTCTTTAAAATACATATATTCAAAGCAGATACCATCTCCCAACATACTGATCTCTCCCTCTGACCGCTCTGGTTAAAAGAACCCATTGATTCTGACCAATTCTCATTAAATTACAATTAAACGTGGACAATGTTCTGACCGAATCTCACCAGTGATTTTTCAATGAGATTTGGTCAGAACTTTCATGTGAATCTCGTTGAATCTGGCCAAATCTTACTAAATTACGATTAAACTTGGACAATGTTCTGACCAAATCTCATTGAATTTCATTTGTCAGATTCAATGGATTCTTTTAACCAGGGCGGCCGATACTATAGAAAAAGCGGAGAGTGCTCATTCTAGTACAATACTGTGTTCAATGGTCCAAATTTATTTTACTTTTATAACGTTGAGTTGTACTCCCCTGTTCATGTGCACACAAAAAAGAGGTATTAATAATTTCTACTCCTTCCACTGTTATGTTCCCTCCTGATACTCCTTGGAGTCAATAGGTTCGTTCGTTCTACGTGCTCTGAGCTGCTCCAAACTTGTACCTAACCAATCATCTCGTTGCTTAACCTGGAAGTAGCGAATCCAAAATACTTGGAGCGAGTTGGGATAACTTGGGACATCTGTAAACGAACTTAGCTAATATGGCAGTTCCGGTTCTGAGTTACTCCAACTTATACCAAAACAATCATTTTGTTTCTATAACTGGGAATAGTGAATCCAAAATACTTGGAGCAAGTTGGAGTAATTTGGAACACCACCAAACAAACTTAGTTATTTTCCCAATTCATACTGTATTGGAAGCATCTTTCAGTATAAGTGAAACGTTCAGATACATTATAAACACATAACTTTTCTAACGTATCTCCGACGTATCTGCTTTTATTGATATTTCCAGATCAAGTTGAATTTCTCTCGAATTCAAGATATTCAACAGAATTTAGATAGACTAACGTACTTTGGGTAACCTTTCAGATCATATATCTCAAAACTTGTAACCGTTTTAAGAAAATTTTCTCACTCATTAATTCATAAAATTCTATTTCATTCAACTATTAGTTATTTATAATTTATCAATTTCATCAATACATTTAAATTGACCGCCGAAAATTTCCATCAAGGTCATGACGCAAAGTCAGTTAAGTTTTCATTTAAGAAAATAATTGTCTTGATTTGGAATGTCGAACGGAAATTCATTACGGTTCAAGTTGAAGGGGTTTTGAAAGAAAATATCGTGTGAGCAATTCTGATCAAATGACTTCGTTAACGCAAAATTTACAAATATAAATCCTCGACGGGAATGATTTTGACTACGAAGTGATCAAATAACTTCCGGTTCAGGCAAGCCCATGTGGGCGATAGAACAGCGGTGTCTGTGGGTTAATACTGTCTTTGCCGTATAGTTTTCAATGAAAGTTCTTCGTTAAATTGATAGTTGTATTCGCTTATACGTCAAATTTGAATCGTACAGTTATGGCCGACTTGGACGATTTTTTTGCGAAAAAAGATCGCAAAAAGGCTAAGGGAAAAAAGTTCACAACTACCGAAGAAATCGCTAAGAAATTGGAAGAAACTGGCAAAAGAGTAGAGAAGACTAAACCAAAAGACAGACCAACGAATCCAGAAGGGGAAGAAATTCCACAAACCGAGGTATGTAGTGTTACGAATTAACGAGGATTTGGATTTTACATTCTTTTTCTTTTAAATTCTCATGATTTTCTTGTATGCGTGAAAGTAAAACAGATGGAGGCATAGGCCGCTGCCATGTTTGTTCACGAAACGTCAATTCCGCTTATAAAATCGTTGAATTCAATCCACTCATCGTCTGCACCAATTATTCATCAGTCTAAATTTTTCAAGCTTTGAATTTGTGATTCAATAAACTTTACGATGTACAATTTATCACGTGACACAAGTTATATAAAAAATTACAATCAGATAAATTTACTTTGACCCTTTAAGATTGATATGCTTTGGAAACCAAATATTCAAAAGTTTTAAATTCCTTGTTTTTTTTAGGATGAAGATGAATGGAAAGAATTCGAAGAGGAGAAGAAAGATTATACTGGTTTGAAAATTGGTAACTTGAATGTCAATGAGTCCCTCGACGTTGATTCGGATGACGATCAAGGAGGAGGAGATAACAGTTCCGATGGGGAATTGGGGGATGGAAGTATGAAACGTTCTGGTCCATGGAAAAAACCAGAAGTACCTGTTACGCAGGAAGTTGAAAAGCCCCAGCCAACAGGTCACAAGTATGTGAGTCCACATCTCAGAGGGCAACCAACTATATCCCCAAGTCCACGAACACGGGTGAAAAATGCTGCTCCAGATATCCATAGTGAAGAATATTTCCCAACCTTAAGTTCTGCGCAACAAACCAACGAATCTACTGGTCCATGGGGCAGGCGGTAAATCAATCATATAATGTATTTGTTTATTCTTTGTTATTCATCATTTTCATAGATGAATCAATTTTTCACATTTTAGGAAAAAAGATGAAGGTACGTTTGAGGAAGTTCGTAACAAAGGTGGTAGCAGATCTTATAGTATGCAGGAGTCTCAGAATCAAGCCCCTAAACTTTCTTTAGGCAACAAGTATGGTGCCTTATCGCAAGATCAGAGCTGAAAGTATCCTCTTTGACGTTATATCAAAAATGATCAATCGATATGTCACCTCCTCTCTCTCTGTTTTGTAGTTTTGCTCTACTACAGAACATATTTTATAGGATAGCATCCATTATGTACCATATATAATGAATATTTAAGTACATACTCTTGTAAAGAGGCCTGGGATTAAAATCGTGCGAGTTGGAAATAACTATGAAACATTCAGCTAAAGATGTCCAAAGTGAATCATTGTTAATTACTGTACGATATGCTGTGACAACTACATCTATCGAGAAATATTGCACCAAGCATTGATGAATTTAGCAATATTTTAATTAATCGCTCCAGATTGTAATGCTCATCAATTTAATTTTAGACAATCTTCGTATAAATGATATTGAATGATACAATGCTTGAAAGTGTATATATTCTATAGGTGCACAACAAAAAATTTTCTTTTTTATATGGTGCTATTTCTATTTAGCATTCATTTGTTACTGCCATATCCAATGTTTTGCTTCTTCTTTTTCTTCATCTAGTTCATATTTTTTGCATTTATACGTAACTTATGACCTGAAATGTTATATTCTTCATTTGTGTGTGAGGAATGTTTTAAATCATGAAACACTGACGTTGAAACAATTTCTGTTTTTTTCGCGTTCGAGAAGGAATGTTGACAAAAAGTTTGTAATAGATGAATTAAGATGCATGAAATATATTATTGATCGAATTCCGGGGCTGGGCTTTGGAATAACACAACAATGAAAGAAAAAGGAAAATAAATAAGAATGAAAAAAAGTTATATATTGAAGTAATTTAAACAAAAATATAAGTAATATATCAAAACAAGGGAAAAGAAGAAGAAAAAAATGAAAAAAAACGTTATTTAAAAGTAAAATATGTGCACTGAAGTTGAATACATATAGACTTACGTGAAATTTTGTTGGTGGTTGATTTGTGTTTTTTGTTTTTTTATTATTATTTTTTTTCTTCTTAAAAAGAAGTTTTTCTTCTCAGTAATCAAATCAGTTTCACACAATGTCACAAGGATGGCATTTTTTTTTACATGTGACTTTGAAAAGTTGTAATTCAAATAAGCCATACAGAAGTGAGGGAGAGAAAGAAGGCGTTGTATAGTAAAAATTGAAAAATTTCATAATTTATAATAAACTTTTTAGTTCAAATTGCGCTGTAAGGGTATCATTTCAATTTTCCTCTCTTGCGTTTATATATATTTTTCAAATTTTATAAAAATACTTTTATAAAATTACTGAGTATATAATTACTGTTAAAGTAAATCTTCTGGTTTAACTTCACTTCCATCACTGAAAGAACATCAAAAAATATTTATTTGATTTCTTTGCGGTGATCATACGATGGATCACGCAAATACCTTTCACAGTATTTTAATCCATGACTCCCTTGATTGCTGTACGAACAATACATGGTTGCTTCTAGTAAGGATGGTTTGAATTTTGGTAAGAAGTATATCCATGCTTTAGTCACAGTTTCAAACTGAAAAATTGAACTCGATGGAATAGAAGTATGTTTTACATTGTTTAACAATTTAGAATAATTATATAATTACTTTATCAAAATCAGTATTCGACTTGATATCTGTTTCCAAAGCCAGTAGAACTTCTTCTTCTGAACGTACATAAAAATCTGGATGTTCTTCCAATTCATCCAACTTCTCCAACATTTTAGAATCAACGTCGTATATTTCGCCAATGATACGCTATTAAAAATAATCATTGAGAATTGAAGTTCTTTTAGTATAAAATGATATACAGAAATACACTTACATTACCCACTCCAGGGTGTTTTAATAAGAATGGCACATTATATTTTGTTGCTATAATCAAAGGGTACAATTCTAATGTTCTTGCAATGCCAATAAATTTAGCAAAGCCATTCTTATCATTTTGTAGAAGATGATGATTTGGTTCTCCTTTTTTCAATGTTCCATACACAAATACACGATGTAATACCGTTTTAAATAAAGTTTCCGACATTGTTATTATTTATTTTATCTTATTTTTCTATCAATTTTTCTAATATTGCTTGAGTTATCCTTATAGTAGATACTGAATTATAGAAACCAACAAAATTCCAAGTTGCAAAGTGCATATCTCATAGAGATAAGCATATTTAAACGGATAATGATTGGGGATCTTTTAAGAATTCGTAAATAATCCTTCTGTGTAGACAGCAGTAATTCTTTGGACACGTGATTGTGTTATTGCTATATAGCGTGTTTTATGCGACGAGATGATATGCGCCATCCAGCGCCATCATATGCAAAAGAACCTTAACGCCTTTTTTAAAAGTTAATTTAAATCCATTCCGGGTGATGAACGAATGATTTAATATAATTTTTCTGGGTTTAATTTTGAACAATATCATAATTTTTAATAGAATTCACAAGATGATGTTGACAAGGCATATAACTCAAACATTATTGTCAAGTAAGTTCTTTTGCATAAAAATTATAGGTTATGTTCACATATAAATATTTTGGAGATTGAAAATTTCATATTATATATTTATTTACAGGACCTCAAATATTTCCTGCAATGTGTACACAAATTGCTGGGCTCAAGAATTTTCTACCTCCACCACCACCTAGGCGTAATAATATAATCATATTGCGATAAAAGGTTTGCTGCTGATTTTGAATGCAATTATTTTCTTTTATAGAGATTGAGTATCCTGAAAGAAGAAAATTGAAAATAATGGAGAGAATGCCACAATATCCTCCTGGTTTGAGAGCTCCTAAAATGCAAAAACGATTAAGATATATGCGTGGACCTGAAACTGAACATAATACCATGCTTTTGTATAAACAATTTGCTATAATAGTAAGTATACATTTAAAATTTTCAAACTGTTGTAGAATATCTAGTTTATTTGGATAAATTGAATCGTAAGCAAAAATCAATGCCTAATTCAAGGTTTAACTATAATGCTCTTATTTTATCTGTTGTAAAAGCATTTAGAAGTATGAAAAATTTGTCCGATGATATGAACTATATAACGATTTTCCTTCAAAAATGAAATGGGTTCATTGTAGTACTTGAATTTATGTTAATCTTCAATTGGTATTGTGGTCTGTGATACCACTGAAGAGAAGTTTTAATGCCTTAAGGGGATACAAGCGGCGTAGCAGCATCCAAGTCATTTGTGATAAACTACGGCTAAACGCTTCATTCCAATTAAAATATTGCTCTGTACAGCACTTCTCTGATTCAAGCGGAAGTGCTGCATATCTTAATTAATATGAAGTGTTCATCTATAGTTTGTTATAAACGATTTGGCTGTTGCCACGCCGCTAGTATCACCTCAAATCTCCCATTCAACTGAATTTAAGAGTATTGTGTACCCATACATCTCTGCAATTGGAACATCCCTATTTTTCTGAGGTGGAAATAGTAAAGTCTCTGAGGGAAGATTTCCTCGTCGATGTAAAATTTCCTTACTGTTTTTCCTATTTTTTCCTCGAAACATGGAAAAGAATATGGAAATTTTGCAAGTTTATAGAAATGGACAAGGAAAACTTCTTTACGTGGTGGGATGAACAATAAACGAAATATTTAAATTTGAAACATTTCACGAAAGTAACGATACCAATTGAAGGTTAAAAACGTGAATTGTGCAATTTATAATTATTATTCAAAATCATTTGAAGAATCAGGGAAAATATAGTATTGATTTTGTACGTTGAAATTCAATGAAGTAAATGTAATCATCTGATTACAGGCAACTCGAGGTGGCAGGTTAAAATACAATCATTTCGAAATGATACGTTTATCGCTTGGACGAAAAATGGATGTGAATCGAATGTTTGCTATATGGCGTGTCGATCCACCATGGCAACCAGTGACCAAAAAAGTGAGGAATCATGGTTTTGTTTAATCGTTTCATGCGTAAAACACGATTATCACATTTCAATGTAATTTCCTCTTTTTGTAGAGCCAAGGTCAACGAATGGGAGGTGGGAAAGGAGCGATCGATCATTATGTTACACCGATCAAAGCCGGAAGAGTTATCCTGGAAGTTGCAGGAGATTGTGAATTTTTTGAGGTATGTGAAAACACATTTTCATGATTTGTCGTTGTTTAACGTGCAAGGGTCTCATAAGGTTGAGTGCAGTTTTATTAAACAATACTAAGCTCGTATGATAAGTAAAAATAGAATGTGTATATGTATGTGTGTGTGCTATGGTTATATTATAATTATTTAACAAATAAAATTTATCATTTTACATTCACAAATAAGGAATTCTCTAAAAAGTGTATTCCCACAAAAGAACCACTTTTGGAATTTTTTGTTGTCACATAGAATTTAGGTGGACAATCGGTGGAGGGACGGTTGCTCGATGGAAAAATGACGTGGAGGTGAAGAAGAAAAGTTCAGCCTCAATCTTCATGCAGATTTTCTACCTTCGTTGTCCCTCATTGCCAATTCTCCACCTAAATTCTACGTGAAGACGACGGATCTAATTGGCGGTTGTCTTGTATAGATTGGTTGGTCTTGCATTGAAACTCTGGTTCACTTACTTCTTTTTGTTCAGGTTAAAAAAATATTGACAGATGTGGCGAATAGGTTACCGTTCCAAGCGATTGCGGTCAGTCAAGAAATCTTGGATCAACAACACCAAAAGGAACAATGGTTAGAAGAGAATAACATTAATCCGTGGACGTGGAAATATATGATACAAAACAATATGGGTGGTTGTCATCAATGGATATCTCCTGTAGATAAACATTGGTTTAACAAATATTTGTAATTAATTCATAATTTAGTATAATAAATTTGAATAAGATTTAATTGAATTCATCTATTCGTCAATTTTTATTTTTTCATTCATGAATTCTCATAAAATTGTATAGAAAATTGGAACGATTTCGACATCAGTCCATATAGCACACTTGCTCCAAAAGATTCGAGCTCTTGGAGAGTTCTTGAGGTCCTAGGGTAGGCTAAAAATAAACAATTTTTGAAACTCGAAACAAAATGGTGTGGAAAATTTTCGTTTTTTATACACTGAAAACAAAATTCTGGAACGACTAATGTTTGGATATCAACAGTCAATGTACGAGAAAAAAATGAAATTGGTAACCATGCACCGAGAAAAAAAACATCCTCCAAATGCAAAGGAGCCCTTCACGCTTCTAACGCTGTTGCTATAACGTGCTTTCAACTGTTAGAAGCGTGAAGTGTTCCCTTGTGTTTAGAGCATGCTTTTTCTCTCGGTGTGGTAACATTACTGGCTTATTCTTTAAAATCAAAAGTTGGAATTTCGGAGAATGAAAAATACTGGGCGATAGGTCTTGAGAAATCAATATAAATGTGCCCTTTACGATTTGTTCTTATGATCAATAGTTTTTGAGTTGAAAAATAAAAATACAAATTTTGTTGCTCCAAAAATCAATGTTTTTTAATATTCAACTGGTTCTAACTTGGTAATTTTTCGATGTATCATAATGAATCTTGCAGATACTGATTCGTAAGACTTCCCTGATGACGAAAGTGTTCGAAAAACTTGCAAAAATCAATAACAAATTAATGATTTTTTAATCCAGAGTGAAAAGCATGTTTCCCAAGCTTCACCCCAGTGAGCACAGCTACGTAAATGTTACATCAAAGTTACATAACGTTAATAAGTAACCAGTTACGTAACTTGGGAGTCACATGTGACTCACAATTTCCTACTCAATTACATAAATATGTGAGGAACAATGTTACATCAGAGTTACGTAAATAAAAAGATTTTTTACGTGACCAGTGCATAAGTGTAACGTGATGGCGATGTCATGTCAATACTAAAGAATCATATAATCATCACATAAGAATTCCAATCCTTTCGTGATCACATCCCAGCAAATACTGAACGTAACAACACAACATGTTGAAGCGCTTTGAAAGCGCGTTGCTACTTGGATTCGCTTACTTTCGATATTCACTAGATATGTACCTGAAAAAAAACCCTTCTGGACACCCAACTACACAGAAATAGTTTGACATTTCCCAACTTATCCGACACTCCCCTCACTAATGCATAACATAAAAATGGTAAGTTATGTTTTCTTAAAGTCACTCGCTTATGTAACTGATCCATAATATAGAAGTAACAAATTGCTACGAAATATAAGCATAACATATTATATAATTGTTACATCACATATACGTAACAGAATTACGTCACTTGTGATTTCTGTGTTATGTAACATTTACATATGGTGTTCACTGGGACGGTGAAAAAGTGGTGGAGGAAATGTGAGGTACGAAAAACTTTCGGCAATAAAGTTGTTCACTAATGTATGGAAAAACTTTTTGGAAAGTTTCAGATCAATTGGACTGATAGTTCGGAAAATACAGCGATTTTTTTATGAGCGTGCAATGTAATTTTTCGTGACTTCGCGTCGTTCGCATAGAGATGTAAGAATAGAGGAGGGAAGTCAGGCGATATCTGTGAGTGAAAAAGTAACATCGGATAAAAGAGAAAGCAATACAGGAGTTCTCTGGCTAGGCGATCAGCGAAGTTGTCACAGAACTCCTCTATTCTTCTCTCTTTTTATACGGCGGTACACGTTTTCGCTGATGGGTTTGGTGGGCTGCATGAAATTTACCTATCGCTCAGTCAATCGATCAAATTAGGACCCTGGTGAAAATAAAGCGTGCAGTTGAGCGTGCCAAAAGAGTATCTATCAAAACGTAAATCAAACGTAACAACAGCGTTTGAAAAGAGTAAATTGGCGCTTCAGAAGGTTCAACGAAGGGGACTAGATTTTCTAACATGACGTGTAAAGAGCGTGCATAGAGCTTTTGCAATTTCGCGCATTCAACGTATCGGAAGCGTGCAGAAGATTTTTTATTCTTATTCTTGGTTGTAATTTTCATTTCATATGGTTGTGGTTAAAAAACATATCCATTCTATTTTATGTGATGCAACTAAAACATGTGAGAAAGGCAAAATTTCGATGGATTAATTTTCCAGATGGATAAAATATATATACCCTGGTTAAAAGAACCCATTGATTCTGACCAATTCTCATCAAATTACAATTAAAAGTCGATAATGTTCTGACCAAATCTCACCGGTGATTTTTCAATGAGATTTGGTCAGAACTCTCATGTGAATCTCGTTGAATCTGGCCAAATCTCACTAACTTACGATTAAACTTGGACAATGTTCTGACCAAATCTCATTGAATTTCATTTGTCAGATTCAATGGATTCTTTTAATCAGGGTATACACCCGTACAGCACAACCACCGATCCTCCACCTAGGACTTCGGTGGACTGGAGGTGGAGAATTGGTGGAGAAATGGGAGCCGTGGAAATAAGGGAGAAATAAGGGAGAGTCTCCGTTGAGGCAACGGAGAGGCGACGGAGAAATGTCCGCCCCCTGTATTTTCAATATAATTCTTATTGGTGCATTTACGTAACCAAATCTGAATGTATGAATTCACGGATTTAAGTTTTACTGGAAATACAGGGGGCGGACATTTCTCCGTCGCCTCTCCGTTGCCTCAACGGAGACTCTCCCTTATTTCTCCCTTATTTCCACGGCTCCCATCTCTCCACCAATTCTCCACCTCCAGTCCACCGAAGTCCTAGGTGGAGGATCGGTGGTTGTGCTGTACGGGCAACATAGAATCTTCAATCGCAACTCTCTTTTTTTTACGAAAGGGATCAATGAATTATAATTCATTGCATATTTCCAAAATTTCGAAAGAAGACATGAATATATCCTTAAGGGGATGCTAGCGCCGGGACTTTGGTCAAATCTTTCGTGTAAGATTTCTCCACAGTACTTTAATATTTTCAAAATATCGCTCTATACAGCATTTGTTGGATGTCTATAGAACTGCTGTATAGAGCGATATTTCAAAAATACTCAAGTATTTTGGAAAAATCTCACACGAAAAATTTGGCCTATGTCCCGGTGCTAGTATCTCCTTAAGAGAATGCAAGTGTACATATATTTTTGTTTGTTGGAATATTTGGTACAACGAAATTATTTGAAACTGAATTCATGAAAAGATTCAGAGTTTTCAGGGATCAAAAATGTTATTCCCTGCTTTTGAGAAATGCGTAAGAAATTTTACTATCCATGCTCTGGAAAAATGTTCATTCCCCAGTAACAGAAGAGGTTAGAAATGCTAAGAGCGTGTTTGGAAAATCCTATGAACATGCGCCCGTACAGCACAACCACCGATTCTCCACCCAGGACTTCGGTGGGCTGGAGGTGGAGAATCAGTGGAGAAATGAGAGCCGTGGAAATAAGGGAGAAATAAGGGAGAGTCTCCGTTGAGGCAACGGAGAGGCGACGTGGATTTGTCCACCCCCTTTATTTTCAATAAAATTTATATCTGTCGATTTACACAACCAAATTTCAATGAGTGAATCCACTAACATAAATTTTATTGAAAATAAAGGTGGCGGACAAATCCACGTCGCCTCTCCGTTGCCTCAACGGAGACTCTCCCTTATTTCTCCCTTATTTCCACGGCTCTCATTTCTCCACTGATTCTCTACCTCCAGTGCACCGAAGTCCTGGGTGGAGAATCGGTGGTTGTGCTGTACGGGCGTAGAACCTCCAAATGAAACTGTTTCGAATAATTACGTTCTATGCACCTCCATAGATTATCTTAACGAATTTATCCAAAATAGTCTCACTCGCACATCCCTTTCACATTCATAGAGTGACCATAGCATATTTGAGAAGTTCTTGTGCTACTTGGGTTATATATAATATATACATTTTCATCACGTTGGTATATTACTTTCAGAGTTCAAAATGATAAAATATTAAAGCATGTACGTGCATTGATTGACTTTTTCATACTTAAAACATTGAGTTATAACTAGATTAGATTTACAAAACTCCTTTTTTTATCATGGTTCTTGCTCTTCTAAAAAATCTCTGTTCTCAAATATCTCCATTCTTGAATATGTGTATTCTCGAATGCCTCTCTTCAAAAAATGATCTTGAAGTGAAAATTGTTTCAAATCATTCCTTTCCTTTCGAATGATTCATAAACAAATTATGAAAATAAGCCCCCGTGTAAAGAAACCAGATATACCTATGTTTAAACTGGACATAATCTATAAGTGGAAATTGACTTTTAAAAAATATGTGGCTTTCAATCAATCAGTTGTGTTTGAATATAATATATACTCTGCCTTAAAGAATCTCATTGATTCCGATGCAGAAAACTCATTCAAACTCATTTAGAATCAATTTTTAATGGGTTTGAATCGGGTTTCTGCGTCGGAATCAATGAGAATCAATCGGTTCAATCAGATTCTTTAAGCAGGGTAGTTTTTGTAAGTCTACTTCCACACATACATGAAGGAGAAAACTTTGCTAACGTAGCAAACCGAGGTATTATATGTAGAATGGCAAATTTTTTTGCTAGTCCAGTCAAAAATTTGCTGCCCAGCTAACTAGATTGCTAAGAGAGCAACGTAAATCATTGATTTGATGTACCCTGCTTAAAGAATTTCATTGAGCCGATTGATTCTCATTGATTCTAATGCAGAAAACTGATTTAAACCCATTGAGAATCACTTTTTAATGGGTTTGAATCGGTTTTCCGCATCGGAATCAATGAGAATCAATCGGTTCAATAAGATTCTTCAAGCAAGGAGATTATGTATAGTTTATACATGGATATGTCTAACTCTTTTGCATGCACCTTCTAATGGGTTCCCCCCTTCTTAAGACTCCTTTATTCTTTATAAGAACATTGATACTGTGCGGGAAAAAATTGTCGACCACGAGTGATATCTCCAGAGACTGACCACCTTTGCGGTTTACATTTCACACCACAAGGTTTGACAAACTGGAGTACGTATGCATTATGTACAATTTGAAACCACGGAACGTAAGCACAACTCGACTACAAGTACTGTCCATATGTTCACACATCTGTTTGTCAGTTTGTGGTCAAAACATGATGTGATAGGATGCAAATCGGCGTCATATGATTATCTGAGGATTTACATGCGTTGTAACGTATTCTGTGTTTGTTTCGCTCACCCTGTAAACATTATTACAGTCGAACCTCGTTAATTCGAGTCCCATGAGCAGAGGAAAGCCCTTCGAATTATAGAGTTTTTCAATTCATGAATTAACATGGTTTTCAAAATTATTTTACCCCTGGAAAATTATTTTTTAATTCATATAAAATTTTGATATAAAAAACAGGGTGTTTCAGAATTCATCATTCGGATTCTTGTGGTGTATTCTGCAGCCAAAATGCAATAATTTCCCGTTTGAAAAAATTCTTTGAGGCTCAGTTTTTGAGCTATGAGCATTTTTTGATTTCTTTCAAATCCAAATAACTCAACAGCATTGTGTTCTACATTCTTGACCCTAACATCATGCTATAAGTTGGGAAACACCAGATCTCTGGAAAAACATTCAATTATCCTATCATTCTTTGTTTCGGAGCTATAGTAACTCAAAGTTGCTGAATTCTGATTGGCTAGAAGCCAGAAAATTTCAAATCGCTGTAGCTTCGACACAAAGAGTGATAGGTTAAGTGAATTCTTTTTTTCCAGAGATCAGGCATTTTCCAAATCAGAGAATGGTGTTAGGTTCAATAATGTAGAACATACCCAGTAAATACGACTACAGGCGCTTCAGTGTACCAGCGAAGGCCCTTCACTGGCATCGCAGGACCATCATGTAATGCTGTCCAGTTATTTGGATTTGGAAAAACTTCTAAGAATGCTCATAGCTCAAAAACTAAGCCTCCAAAAAATTTTTGCCAAGCGGAAAATTATTGCATTTTGGCTGCAGAATACACCACAGAAATCCGAATGATGAATTCTGAAACAATTTGTATACATACATTACATACAATTTTCATAAAATTTGACAAGTCTCCTCAGGCTTAGAATTGTTAAATAATAAACTAACCAAGAATTTGTATTGAACTTTGTCGTATTTTTTTTTATGAAGGATGATTTGCCTGATTGAACATTTCGAGTGAATCCGATAAAAAATATTTTAACACAACGAATTATTCCATACAGCACAATAGTCTCTGAAAAGAGCTCCCAATGTAACAGTAAACATGAAGTCATTAGAAAAACTTTGAATTTAAAATGAACTCTTGATGAGCAACTTAATGTTTCGAAAGAATTCATATCGTGAATTCATGAAGAACTATTCAGGTATTCAACGTGTATGCATTTTGAATTCATTTTCACTGTCATAACAGAGACTGTTCAAGAATTCTTGAGGAAGTTTTTGTGAATTCCAAATAATCATTTGCGCTGTCTGGAAAGGCTCTGCATTAGAAATTTTCGAATGGTACCGATCGGAATTTTTGAATTAGAAAAATTGTATATAACGCCAAACAAATATTCAATACGATTCAATCCATTTCTGTCCACTTTGATGCGGTTTTTGTCCTCTTTTGTCCAAAACTATTTGGCATTACCACCAGGGTGACCAACATCTATAAAATCCTGTTTCAAAAAAATGATTATTGGATATCATTGGTTAAGTGATAAATGCACTCGTTCTTATCCGAAGAATTTTCTTTTGGTAATAAGGTTCGATAGGCCTTTTTGTTGGATCGCGGGACCCCTGTAAAGGTTTATACGATTAATACTTATCATGTGACAAAAATTCGAATGATTTAACTGAACATTGATCTGAAGGAGGGGATGGAAACCCTGGTGAAAATGGGAGCGAGAAGAAAGAGTAAACGAAGCGTATGCTGAAGGGTAACAGGAACGTTAATGGAAGTATACGAAGCTTGAATCGAAAGGATACAAAAAGTATGTGAAACGGGAATTGAAACAAAGAAAGCGGGAAAAATTCAAGAAATCTAGATAAAAAAATTGAACCCTGTGCTGAGAATCGAACCGGTGACTTTCACTATGGTAGGATTTTATCCACTGAGCCATGGATCATCGTTAACATCGATTTCTGAAAAATGTTATTTGAAGTCAGAATAGGTATGACTCGCATACGTTCCATATAACCTACGATTACGTTACATAAAGCATATGCGAAACAGGATCAGAAGTTTATCAAATGTATACAGAACGTATGATTTGATGACTTTCCAGCAAGCGGGTATCATACGCTCCAGAAAGAGGGAGTTGAAACGTTTTTCGCTTCGTATACGTTTCCTTCTCGCTTTGTATATACGCTTCATTTTCACCAGGGAAAAATGAACTGTCAATTTTACCGGAGCTACAATTACTATGGACAACAAGGATTATTTGTTACTTTTATCGGATTTCTTGTTAAGTTTGCCAAAAACTTGGTCAATTCCACAAGAACTCCGGTGAATTCAACAAGAATTCTGGTAAAGGCGACAGAGAGTTTTTCCGCTGTCTACACGGAGAAAATGTATTGGCGAAAAATTACCCAAAGTTGAGTAAAACAAGGACATAGTGGCATTCCCGCAAAGTTTAAAATCCGGTCGAGTTCATTTTACTCGACTACAGATGATAATAAATTCAAATGTTTCCATTATTTCAACAAGTTGAATACTGTTGAAAGACATCTGACTTGATTCTCATCTGTAGTCGAGTAAAATTAAGTCAACCGGATTTTCAACTTCGCGGGAATGCCACTATGTCCCCGTTCTACTCAACTTTGAATAATCTTTCGTCAATATATATTATCCGTGTATTTAGTAACCGCCCAGACAAAAATTCCCGGGTGGGCGGGATTCCCAAATTCGCATGTGGACTCAGGTTTCTGGCCGGGTCCTGCCTGGAAACCCTCTGGTCCTGCTCGGAACCTGACCGGCCCCGAGCGGGAAGAGAGGGGTTCCAGGCAGGACCTGGCTCGTCCTGGGCAGAACCTGGCCAGGAATCTGAGTCCACATGTGAATTTGGGAATCCCACCCACCTGGGAATTTTCGTCTCGGCGGAGCTCCAGTGAAATGAACTGGATACGAGTGCATACAAAAAAAATTTTCTTTTCGAAATTCTGACTCTGTACAGACCGAGATAAACCTTCGAAGATTCATCCCTGAAAATTTCAGACTTTTTTATGCGTTCAGTCTCGACTATTTTGGTCGGAAACAAATGCCAACAGATGGAGCCACCTATGCGCTCCTATCCTCTTAACAGTTTATTTTTTTACGTGTGATCTAGAGGGAGAAATTCTAAATCCATCAATTCATTTCATCCTTGTGTTTCAACCGTGTAAGAAGGCCATCTAGTAAGCTATCAAAGAAGTTTCTAATTACAACGAACATGCATTTGCGCATTGCCATAGATTTGAATCACGGCATACCTTCGCTCCCTAATATCCGATTGCGTTGATACTTATACTCCGTTCTGAGTGTGGCCCACTGAGTGGTCCTATATGAGTTTTATCCCAATCGGCTGGAAACTGTGTGGAAATTTTATTTTTGCGATCCGCATTTTTTGGTCATATTTTGAGAGCAGGCCTTCCCTATTTCCCTATCATTTGAATCCAATGGAACTTTGAGCACATTCAATTCACGAGGTGTTAGTTGTACGATATAAATTCCAAGCAAATTGGAAGTGAAGCAAGAAAATGGTGACCACTAAACTCCGACACAAAATTTGAAAATCTCGTAAATGCCGCTACACGGAGAAAAAAGATCTGCCAAAAAGTACCATACTTTATAGTGTTCGAGCATCAGTCTTGTCCAGATCAAATCATTTACATGAAAATATCTACAAAAGTAGTGTACTTTTTTAGGAAAGTCCAAGCCGTATGGTACTTTTAGAGGTATTTTCACGTAAATAATTTGATCTGGACCAGACTGATGCTCAGACACTACCCGTACAGCACCGGAAATTTCTACGTTGCCTCTAAGTTGCCTCCGCGTGGAATCTCTGTTCATCCACGTTCTATCCACGTCCACCATTTATCTACGTGGAGTCCACGGGGATGCGACGTGGAAGTCGGTGGATGTGCTGTTAGGGTATCAAGTATGGTACTTCTTAGCAGACCTTTTTTCTCCGTGTATCATGCTGATATCTTCTGTTCTAATCATCCGATCGTTATGAAATTTTTACCATAATTCTATGCAGTGCGGATAGTGGTCCCATATAACCCGTATAACACGTAATGTGTAAAGCATATGTTCGGCATGTGAAACATGCATAATCTGATGGAAACCGGAATATTCTAAACAACATATTCCTGGCATATATCATTCCACATCATGTGGCAATATTGTAAGAATTATATTCAATCCACATGGCAGGAAGTTTTTTATAAACTCAGTAAACTATAACCTCTCATTTGCAAATAACCGATGAATTCATTGTATTGTGTACGCGAGTCGGAATGAAATGGTGAAGATGTTTATCTTTATGAATTTGTATATACTGTCTCAAAACTTTTTTTTGAAGTTTTGTCGAATGCACGGAATTATCTCAGCCTGATTGAGATTAATTTATCGAATTTATATCCAAATCACGAAGGTACAGCGTGCACTTACAAAATATAGCTCTATGATCATGCAATAAGAAATTTTGAGACTTCGTCTACAGTAACTCGGCGCGTATTGTCAGTGACAATTTTGGAAATGTATGAGACAAAACTACAATTAATATTAATGAAAGTTCAATTATAGTGACTTGAAGTGTTTTTCGTCAGTCATTATGAGCCGACAGAACTTCAGAGGTTTCACAATTCCAAAACACTTTCGAAAGATGTTTCATGCAACATGAGGGAAGCTATTCAACAATGATTCTTATTTTGGAAAGAGTTATGATCGAATTATGATTCTGATGCTACATTAGACATCCTGAATATGTTGACAGAAGTCTTTTAGAAATACATAACCTCTTTTGTAAGACGAAAACTAGATGCGTATAGGATGATCAACAAAACATGCCTCCCATATTCTTGAATTCAGGTTATTTGGGCGGACATTTCTATGTGCATGAATCTGCCTAGAAGATGGATGGCATGATCTCACACATGTATGGCATGTTCCTATGTTTCCAAAAATACGTTCCTCCCATGAGCCGGACCCGTCATGTGCTGTACGGGAAGTTCCAACCTGGTCTTTACAAGGAAATGGAAGTGTGATTTTGGGACAAGGGCATGTTTTTGCTTCCTGTTATTAGTGTTATCCAATTGCAATGAAATTCATGCCACGTCCCAGGTAGCACACGCGCGTTCTGAGAATTCTATGGAGATTCTTATTACGTGCGAATATATTCTACGCACATTCTCGGAATGTTTGAATGAGACTGTTTCGAATATTCTCAGAATATATTGTCCAGATAGCAATTTAACCTTGCTGCAATGTTGTCAGGCAAGTTTGTGACAAGGTTGACATAAGCCTCCTAGTTGACACACGACAATGGTACAAGCTTACAAAACCATTGCAGCAGAGTTGTAGCAGCCTTACACTGACAAGGTTGTTAATAACAAGTCAAAAACAATCGAATGACAAGTCTGGCAAGCTTATGATAAACTTACATGTGACCCGGGTTGCCACGAATATTGTGGGAATATGTTTGGATCCAAACACCCGGGGGTTTTATTTCTAATCTAGGGGGAAGTTATACTAGATTTAAGGGGTTCACATACACTGAGAAAAGTGAACTGTAACCATTACCATGCGAAAATGGTAGTTGGGTGACAGAATCTCCAAGTTGATGATGGTGACTACGTTATTTGGTATCCATCTTCATATAAATGCTACGATTCTCCATAGTATCCGAAACCAAAATCGGGAAGTTGTTCTCCAATTACTATTTGTACATGGTAATCATTGCATTTCACTCCTCTCAGTATGAACACCGTCTGATAACGCTGCTTGAAATCTAGTTAGTACGAAGGCCGAGGCATGAACTCGATCAGCAACCCGAACAGCAAAGGGCTAGAAAAGTTCGTAACAACTTCCTAACAACACGGAGCAACTGTTGTTGGGGAGTTGCTGGGAGATTGCGTCGCCAAATGCGTAGCAACATGCAGCGAACTTGAAAGTTGTTGTCATGATGCTGAGGAGATGTTCGGATATATGGAGCTATGACACGTGAGATCAAACAATCCTCCAACAACCAAACACAAATCGGTGCAGCAACACTGAATCAACAGTTGCACTGCAACTTTTGCTGTCAGGGTAGAATCGTGTGACCAAACGATAGTCAACGCATAATGGTAGCTGTAAAAGTAAGGGAAAAGTATTGGTCTCATAACAATACTGTTCACCTGTACCATCTATTTGAAGTATAGGAACGTCGGTATTGCCATACAGATTGCGACTATATCGATCTGTGTTGTTTTAGAACGATATGAGTATCGCCGCTGTAGCTGACTGTCTGAATGAATTTTCCGTAGGATTCTTTAAGAATCCCCGTCATTTTGAAGATTTCTTAAGAATTTATTATGAATTCTTCTGGAACCAACATAACGGCAGTGCGTTTCAGACATGTTCATACCGTGTGGGTTGCTTCCTCATCGTATCTTGCCTCGATGGCTCTCGCGCTTCGGTCTTCAAATTTCCAACATCCGACTGAGCACTCAGACCAACCAAGCCGGAGGCCTCTTTACCACGCTAATTCGGTTGTTCCGTATCTTTTGATCTTCCAGTAATATGCGATTTTACAGTTGGTAAGTTATGAATGGAATGAAAACAATACAGGGCCAAGAATCAGAAGTAAAAAAGATGAGGAAGGGATGAAAGCTCATTGTTTCACCATGTTCCTCATCCTTCCATTTTTTTCTATTCCAACTTCCATCCCGTAGTCCATTGCCTCGTCATTTTCATTTTCTCCTCTGTTTATATTTAACATTCCGTCCTCTGTTTTTTTCCCCTTCTTCATAATCTTCTCCTTCTTAATCACTCTTTCCATCTTCAGTTCTCTCTTGTTTTTCTTTCCCGTTCTTAATATTCCTAAAGGTTCCTTTAACGGCATAAATCATGCTTCACGGTGCATTGGCTTGGTGGATGCACAGATACGAAGGCGGTATAAGAGAGCACCGCCCAAAGAGGCCTGCTGAAACATCAACCGCCGCTCAGAGTTCCAATTCTGAAGCGCGGGCGCCGAATTTCGAATTGACGAAGACGACGTCATACTACACACACGTATCACAAACACACAGTATTCTGTCATGTAAAATTATACAAGCAAATCAACAGAAAGATCCGCGCACGATACTGTGCGGCGCGTCACGGCGCGTCGCGGCGCGTCGCCACTGCTGCTTTTCTCTCCACACTTTACTACTCTGCTGCTGCAGCGAGCAGTTTATACGATAGAAGCCAGTCCGACGGCGGTGCCGTATCTAACGTACGTGCAAGGACGCGCTTTCTTATCGTTCTTTTATTTATCAATAAAAAACAACCTTTCGTGATCGTGAATGAATTCTATGGAAATCTAATGATCGTTGACGAACTCAAGAACACATCGTCAAATTTTTGTGATTAAATTCACTTTTTTCGCCTTCGAATTATTATTATTTTACTATAATTATATAAACATATAATTTAATGATTATATATGTATGTAAACACATATATATATGTTTGAATTCACATTCTAATAATTATAATAGTGCGTGTGTGTGATTATGAACAGGTTTGATTTAAAAAGTTCTTGAAAGAATGTTCATCTTCTTCTTCTTCTTCTTCTCGTGAACAAGGAATTTCTCATAAAACGTGTGAAGATAATAACGATTGTTTGTTGAATTTGAATATTGTACAGTGCTTAAATTGCTCTACGTACCGTTCGAGTATCGAGTAAGCTTTATCAACGGAATCATGTTTGCAACGTCCAAATCTTTCCCGCCGATTCTTTTCGTCGTTACGCTGGTCGTCTGTTTCGGTGAGTGGCTACTATGATATTTTGAATTTGTGGGTGTGTGCGTGCGTTTACGGAGGAGTGTTGTGTTTTGTATATGATGTTTTTGGAAAATTTTTCTTATTTCGACAAATTTCTCGTTCCCCTAAGAAGTGATATTGATTTCTCACGACGGTGTTTACGATTGATTACGCTATGGAACGAGACGAATCGATTTCGAATCCGTGCTAAGAATTATCGATAGAAGATCTGGTTAATGAGGTCAAAGGAATGATATGGGATGAAAAGAAGTCACTATCCGTCGTGACGAAATTTTTAACATGAAAGATAATATTAACTTCGATCGCATCCTGGCGGAAATTTAGCGACCGATTGATCTGACAATTTAGGGGATTGTGAGATTTTTCTTATTCAAGGCATTCAAACAAATATTCGGTCTAATGAAAATTGTGTGCATTTTAGTTAGAAACAAAGGTACTCTTTCGGCAATATTCTTCTGATAATCTTTAAAAATTGTCAAGAAAGTTCGTGAGCCTTCTTTCAAATTGGAACCAGAGATGGACGACATTTGGAAATCACGATGTTTTCATATCTAGTTTTTTTCATCTGAATTTATTCAATATCAATGAAGACCAAATATTTTTTATGCAAAAAATATTGATGTCTTCAAACAATCCTGTTGTCCTTCCTAATTGGCAGTGGTTGGTACGTTGTTCGTTACTTATTATATATAAAATATATATAATAATATATAGTTTGTATACAAATTGTATATTTATTACATATATTTTATATATAATGAGTAACGGTAACCAGTAACTGCTAATTGGAATTCTAGGTCTCCGTACTGGACATCTTGCAGACCTTACCCAAGTGATATAAATCAAAATATTCCAGACAGATTCCTGATCCGATCAAAAAAAACCTCAAAGGATCCCTCATAGGAACCCTCGGGGTCCCCATAAGGGTGCCCCTGGGAATTTGGCACAAAAATGTTTTGCCTGGGACCCATCTAGGAACCCTTGTGGGACTTCATATAAGACATTGTATTCAATTTCTTGAAATTTTATGCTTTTCGTATATACTTGTGAAATAAATTTTCAATTTACCCAACTGTGAATAAAATTAATTTATATATAATTGAACTTGGGATTTCTAAAATATAAAAATGAACAAATTATGAGAAGGTACACGCAATTATTCATCTTTGAAATTATAATTCCATCCAAACATGAGGGGTATCTCTAGTTTCTCTATTTTCGCAGGGAAAGGTATTAAATATTTCCATCATCAAAATTCAGGGCAGCGTTACGATATTAGAGTTTACACCAGGTGAAATCAATATCGATAATGTCAGGTCACTGCAATTTTTATTAAATCCTTATAATCAAACTGTATTTTTTCGAGTTAAAATTACAAATATATATATTCTATATTTATCAACATATTTGTTTTTATAATACAAAAGTACGTTGAATGAAAATGTATGTTAAACTGTACCATTGAATTTTACACATTTTAAACTTTATTCACATCAACTTCAGAAAAATTAGACAGATTGAAACTTGAACATGAATTATTCTGCTCCACTGAAAATTGCTGTCACAATCACTCAAAAAATAGTTGCTAGAGCTATCAAAAAGATATCAATTATTGGTAAACTAATGTCACACATTTTTGGAGAATATTTCAGTGCCAAAAGAGATCACTGGGCCACTGTTGCAAACAGTATTCGTCCACCATTATTGTTTATACTGATCAAAATCATCTCTTCACTCATCTAAGTTCTTATTGGGGGAGATTTGATATGAGTATTTAGAATGAAACCGTTCAAAAACACTTCATGTAGGATCTTAAATGAGCTCCAACGTGGGATCCCATAAGGGTTCCCAGATGGGTTTTGGTCATAATTTTTGTACAAAATTCCCAGGGGAACCCTTATGGGAACCATCGAGGGTTCCTATGAGGGATCCCTTGAGGTTTTTTTTGATCGGGGAAATATTTCAATGTTTCTGCAAAGATTTTTAAAACATTTAAAGAACCTTTTTTTGCTACCAGAGTAAAGTAGGGATATGCGATATTTGAAAACATCGATTTTTGTTTATGCAAAAAATATTCAGTTTTTATCGACATTTTGTAATGAAATTCTATAAAAACTGGGCATAAAAGGATCGAGGTTTTTGAACATTGCCTATTGGCATTATTCACTCTGTAATTATGAATGTTTAATAAACGATTTCAACAATCGGGAATATTTGACAGATATCTAATGGATATTCGGATTTACAAATTATTGAGGAAATTGTTCCTTTTTCTGCCAGAATGAAGCTGAAACTGGCAGCCGTAAATCCAGCAGCTCATTGTTATAACTTCTTACCAAAAATTTTTATTGAGGATTTATGAAGTATTTGAAAAATGTAGCTGAACGCTGCTCAATCGATTTCTGGTATAAAAAAAGCTTCAACAACGTTTAATCAAAAGTTACCACAATCGGCTGCTAGCTTTATGACTTGTCTTCATTTTTTTTACTAATCAAAGAAACATAAGATACATTTTTCTTTGAGGTATTGGTTATATATTCCCAGATACCATAAGAGTTTTGAAAGAATTTTTGATGAATACAATGTATTCATTGTAGATCATTTGATTTTGAAAGACATTTCTTTATGAAATGGAAGATTTTTATGATATTATCACAGAGAAGAAGGAAAAGTTGTAGCAACTACTTAAATAGTTGATCTTCGACCATCTACTCCAGTAGTTACTGCAACAACTATTCCTTTTTTTGCGTGATAGCTTTTGATGAAACATGAAGTTACATGGCATTCGGATCATTAGAACATAACAAAACAATTTGGCTAAAACTTGTATAGGACTATTCCAGGACTATCGCGGAAATCTGATATGATCAGGTAGAATCAGATGATTAGAAGATGAAACATGCGCATTTGCCAGATTTGCTCTAGAAAAAAAAACAAAAAAATATTACCACACCGATCGAGCCGATCTTCAATCCTTTGAACCGATTCATCGTTCATATGAAACATTTATGTCCTCGAAAGACCGCTTTTGAATACTTCGAGGCAAATCATCCCTGACATCATAGACTGCTTTTTCACCGTACTGGGTTGAAGTAGTAGGAAAATAAGATTATCAAATCACGATGAAGAATGAAAAAAATCTGTTGAATTTTCTGTTACAAACTGTAATAATAATATGATTGGATAATCTCATTTCGCTCGTACTTCGATCCAGTCCGGTGGAAAAGCAGTTATGGAGAATCAGTGATGCCTATTCTTGGAAGAATCTATTCTCTTTGATACAGAATATATCAAATTTTTAGCGATGTTTTTATACAAATATATACCCTACAAACAATAATTACTGGCGTTTCAATGGGCCGCTGATGGTTCGGCAATGCCGTTGAAGAGCCGTCACTGGCCCTTTAAAACGCCAGCAGTCGTGTTTGCTGAAATAGAGACTCAATACTGTTTCTATGGAAAAGAATCGATTCTGTTCAGGAAACAGCATCACTATAGAGAATCATACTCGTATGGAAATATCCCGTAACTGTAAAACTGGTCAGCAGCCATTCCCTGCTTAAAAAATCTGATTAAACCGATTGATTCTCATTAAATACGATGCAGAAAACTGATTCAAACGGATTGAGAATCAATTTTTAATGGGTTGAAATCGGTTTTTTGCATCGGAATCAATGAGAATCTTCAAGCAGGGTTATGTTGCCTGAGGTTTGGGAACTAATTCGGAGTAATTTTGGAGTACTGGATACGAAAACAACATCAGATTGGTTGGATCAGCTCAATTTTTATACTTAATTTTTCACGTGCAGAGAACTCGCGAGAAATGATATCACCTAACCTTCCTGATTTTTCATCTCGCGATTAAATGATTTTTTATCTTGACTGCGTAAAAAAATATCACAACATTGGAGAATGTGAAGTTGAAGATCCGAATACCAAGCAGTTTGGTGATAAAAAAAATCATCAATCGGTTGATTTTGTTTCACGTAAATTGCGAGATAAAGTTCACGAAAGGTTGGGTGATTGATTATCTCACTGGTTCCCTACGTGTATGTATAAAATTTATTAATTATACAGATTATATATAAAAATTGTGTAGAAAATATGATGAAAATTGAGTCCATTCGAGAAATCTGTTATTGGTTTCGCATTCAACACACTAAAATCACTCCATATCAGTTGCCAGATCTCGGGCAACAGAGGAATCAATTTTTGTTGTTGTCCTGTGTTAATACGTTCTATAGAAAATGATTTTCACCTCAATTGGTGACATGCTGCTCCCTGACAGATAAGGACTAAAAGGAGTTTCTTTTATAAAATGGTACGGGAGAATAGGATACTATGTGATACTTTTTTTAGTTGTATATTGCATTCGTATGGAAATATCTGAATCTCCCATCTAAATCATTTTGAGTGTTCTACATCCTTCAAATTAGATGTGGAGAAATTTCTGATTCCCAATTCCAACACCACTGTTGAAAAACTGTGTTTTTCCAAATCAAGAAGAAATGTCACGTTGTTCCTCGCCAGTGGGGACCTATGTGACAACGTATGGGATACAGTGTGACAACCTATGAAGCACAGGGAAAATAATTATCTGTTTGCTTGTCGTATTACGTTACCCTATTAAAAATGTCCGACAGATCCTGACAGATTCTGGTCAAAATTCTACCTGATTCCGTCGGAAATCATCATGCCTGGGACAAAAATCGACCAAATCCTGACAGAAAATTATCCGTCGGATATTTGGAATAGAGTAGTCAAATTTCAATTAACAATGATTAGCATATTTGATCTCTCATAGTATAAGACTTTGAGTAAACCCTATCACGGTCTCTATAATATGTTATCCTACACTGAGAGAAAAATTAGCTTAATCCTAAGAACATATTTTCTTGGCCTGAGAATATGAATTTTTTCCTTATCTAAATAAGATACGTACTTGGGGTAAGAAAATTTTCTCCACATCACGTTGTATAGCTTCAAACTTAGTGAATGTTTTCTTCGTTTGAATAAAGTTTTCTTGATTCAAGAAAATATCGGATTGGACTCGGTCAATCCAATATTTTCTTGATTTAAGATTTTTCTTCTCTCAGTGTAAGACTCGCAATCAAAAAGTTGTCTGACGTTCGTTCGTCCTTCCGTCTATCCACCTGCTACTCCACAGATTTTCTGTTCGAATTATTTAACCAAAATCGTAAGTAAGCTTGCGAGGTTAATGACAGTGCCATATCAGTTTCATAATCTAGTTATTGTATTAGATTGCCACTGCGAAAAAATGTCCACATGCAGGGAACTTGCGAGACATTACATCACCTAACCTTTCGTGATTCTTTATCTCGCATCTGACGTGAAACAAAATCAACCAATAATTGGTGATTTTTTCATTACCAAAACTGTTTGGTTTTAGATCACCAACTTCACGGTGAAATAATATCACAGGATTTGAGATTTATGTTCTCCGATGGCATCCCTGGTTCAAAAAATCGATAGAATCTGATGAAATGAAATTTAATGGGATCTGGTCAGAACGTTGTACAAGATTCAATAAGCTTTGGCGAGAATCAATCGTTTTGTTCAATCAGGGATGATGCTTTTTCACGCAGTCGAGATAAAAAATCATCCAATCGCGGAAATATCTCCTGTGGGTGTTCAATATACGGATGAAAAGTCTCCATTGATACACTCTAAATCTGGAAGAGTGAAAAATCACTCGTTGCACTCCATTAAGTCTCAGAAATGAGCCAGTCCGCTTCGAGTGGGATTTTTACTCGTTTCGAGTGAACCCTCACTCTTTTAAAATGAAAAATTGACTCTAGAATTAGAGAGGCAGTGAGTTTCTAACCTCAAACCTTAGATTATCACTCTGAAAGAGTGAAAATTTCACTGGAAATTTCGACAGGCTCACTTTTGGCTGACTTCTCTCCGTGCAGTACACTTCATTCTGGAGTTGAAAGGATTGGGAATTCCTTGGATTCTAGCCAAAGTTAAACATCAAAAGAAAACCGTGACAAGATCTGGAAATTTGGTAAAAAGTTCTTCATTATATAAATTATTGAAGTGTGGTCCTAAATTTAGCAGTACGTAGGCGTTTTTTTAAATTGATTCTTGCCACAATGGCATGCTTTTTGAGAAAAAGTGAAAAAACGAAAAACAAAAATTGCTTGAGAATCGTTAATGAAAATTGAACTATGTATTGTAGAAAAAAAAGAAATCTTACGTATTGCTGTAGCTAATATCATATTACAATCAAACCTCTCTATATGCAATCCGTTTTTGTATGCAACTTCTGTCTGTTCCTCCCCTTCTATCCCCCTTGATAGAAATGAGGAAGAAGTTCGATATAGAGAGATAATTCGGTCCCGAGCAGTTTCCAGAACTGTAAATCTAAATTTTCTTGGATTATGATTGTATCTTCAAATTTGCAGGAGTTATACGTGCCTGATCCCGCAGTAGTATCATTCTCGTTAAGTTCAGAAATTTCAGAGGTAGCAGCCCTGATTCTAGGACACTTGTCATATGGAGTCAAGTATGGAGATATTTGATGCTATATTAGGTTTTCTTTTCTTCTTATTGAATTCACAAAAACTCTTTGATTTTCAGAGACGATGTTAATAATTAGAAGCAAGTCTAGGGAATTTATCAATTCGTTGTTTGAAAATGCGACGATTCAAGCTCATAAACAAATTCTCTATTGTATTGTACATCTTGAATTCAATGAATTATTCTTGACCAGTGGGGATTCCAGAATCTTTGTTCCCAGATGACAGTGCACGAACCAACTTTCCTCTTCTTCTCTTTCGTTTGAATAATAATACATATGTACATATATATATTTGGAATTTAGGGGTGGCGACTGCCACTTCCACCACCTTTCTGGATCCGCCTCTGTTTTTTATCGTTCATGACGTTTAGTAATTAATTAATTAATTGATTCATTAATTTTCCTTGTCAAAACGTTAGTGATTTTTATCAAATTTTATATATGTTCATCTTATTTGTTGTGAATTTATATCGAATTTTTTATAAAGCTGAAACTAACAAGTGAAGCTGATGAATGTAATTTGTATTATAGATATTGTATATTATCAATAGAATTTTTGAATAAAAATGAAATATTTTTGTGTCAAAGAATATTTACTTGAAATGAAATAAATATTCTTTTTTTGATCAAGTGATATGAAATAGGAATATGAAACGTCACACAGGAAAAATGTATTTTTTTGACAGAAATCAATATTTTGTTCATGTAGAAAGATTTATTATCTTCAAATAATTTTTCAAGTGACGAATTCGCTTGTATCGAAAAAGATATTTATTATTTTTAAAGAAATATTTATTCGGACCTTTGCAAATACACGAAGAAAAGTATACGGTAACGATTACTAAGAAGAATAGTAATTCGATGACAGGTATTTCAAAATTGTAATAAGTACCATTCAAAATTGGAGTCAGTGCGATGAATTGTTTGGGTTACCTTGGAAACGATAGGTTAACATCGTGATGGTCACCAAATCACGAGCCATCGCTCAATTCCTATTCTAAAATCGCGATGAGAACTAGAGCGAATGGTGATCAATCCCATATACTTTTCTCCGTGTAATAAGTTTTTAGATTCAAAAAAATACTTTTTTCTGTGCACGCAATCACATGAAACTTCATGATTTCACATTTTTCTATCTGAAATTTAGAAATAAATCAAACTAGCTTCACCATCCCTGATCAAAAAAATCTACAGAATCTGACAACATGAAATTCTATGGGATTTGGTCAGAACATTGTCCAAGATTCAATCAGATTTGGCAAGATTCAATAAGAATCACATTGAGAAAAATACACTCTTCTGATTAAATCTCATTAAAAACGGTCAGAATATTGTGCAAGATTCAATGAGATTTAGTGAGAATCGATGGGTTTGTTTAACCAGGGATACACGGAGAGAAATGTATTTGGAAAAATTACCATTTTATTCGTAAACTAGAACTATTCGGCAAAACCAGACAATAATTTATAATATAACTCCTAATCATTGCCAGTTGTGATGGTAAAAATTGAGATTAATTTGGATTTTTACCATTACAACTGGCAATGATTAGGAGTTATATTATAAATTATTTTCTGGTTTTGCCGAATAGTTCTAGTTTACGAATAAAATGGTAATCTTTCTAAATAAATTTCTCTCCGTGTACGAACATAATTATGAAAAATGAACTTGCTCACTCAGTTGATTCGGCATGTGGGGAAAAATTTAAGAGTTTTTACGTGTGACAACACTATCAGGTGTACTGGTATGAAGTAAGCGTTGAGATACAAATGTGTCGACAGGGAACATTTGTTGTGAACGACACATAATTTTTGTTCTGTTTGGTTGGTATCACATCTGTCAAACATATTCGATGAACATCAAGTCACTAAACAAACACCATCATATTTTTCTATCGTGTTAAAAATGTCGGATTTTGGACCAGAAAGTGATGATTTGCGAAAAACATGAATTTTTTGCTTCCATTTGAAGAAAAGTGCTGCAGAGTCGCATCGAATGCTTGTCGAGGCATATGGTGATCATGCTCTATCAGAAGCAACATGCAAAAGATAGTTTCAACGGTTCAGAGATAACGATTTTGATATGAAAAAAGAAGAACGTGGAAGACCACCAAAAAAGTTTGAAGACGCCGAACTGCAAGCAATATTGGATGAAGATGATCCTTTGAATCAAAAGCAAATGGCAGCAATGTTAAATGTTGCACAACAAACGATTTCTGACCGTTTGAGAGCTATGGGAAACATCCAAAAGTGTGGAAAATGGGTGCCACATGAATTGAATGAAAGACAGACGGAAAACCGAAAAAACACTTGTGACATTTTGCTTCGAAGACACGGAAGAAAATTAGTTTTGCATCGAATTGTTACTGGCGATGAGAAATGGATTTATTTTAAGAATCCTAAACGGAGAAGATCATGGGTTAAAACCAGATCGATTCGGCAAGAAGGCAATGCTCTGTGTTTGGTATAGGACCAAAAAGGTGTGGTGTATCATGAGTTTCTAAAACCTGGTGAAACTGTTAATACTAATCGTTACAAACAACGAATCATCAATTTGAACCATTCATTGATCGAAAAACGACCAGAATGGGCTAAAAGATACGGCAAAGTAATTTTATTACACGATAATGCATCTACACACAAAGCGAAACCGGTTCAGGATACGATGAAAACATTTGGCTGGGAGCTGCTACCCCACCCGCTGTATTCACCAGACCTGGCCCCTTCTGACTACCATTTGTTTTCATCGATGGGACACGCATTGGCTGAGCACCACTTCGATTCCTACGAAGAAGTCGAAAATTAGGTGCCCGATTGGTGTGCTTCAAAAGACGAACATTTCTATTGGCGTGGTATCCACAAATTGCCAGAAAGGTAGTCAAAATGTGTAGAAAGCAATGGTCAATACTTTGAATAAATTTTTTTCACAAAAAAACGTTCATTTCATACCGGTACACCTGGTACATAAGAGACGATTAGTCATGTGAAACAGTGTACAACCCAGATGGTGTCGAATTTGACACCGAGGTATTTCCACACCACAATCCAAATGAGACTTTTCGATCAAATTTTCGGTATCGTTTTGCCTTTCTGCATAGCAATTTAAGCTTACTGCAGGGTTTTTGCAACCTTTTTAATGCCAAGCATAAAGCTTTATGACAATGGTACTACAAGGTTCCTAGTTGACGTAAAACAAGGTTGTCGCAAGCATGTGGCAAGTTCACAGCAAGCGTGTGGAAGGGCTACATCAAGCAAATAGCAAGAGTCCAGCAAGCGAATGAAAACTCTACATCACGAATAAAAAGGTTATCACAAGCTAATGAAAAGGATATAAAAATCTCAAATAAAGACAATGAAAAGCCTACAACAAGCATGTGACAAGTATACAAAAATCTCACGCATTTGGCGAATTCAAAGCTTTTTTGTCAAGATTAATGGAAACTGACCTCATCGAAAAATCTGAAACTTTTAGAGATGAATATTTGAAAGCTTATATTAGGAGAAGAAATGAGGGAAGGGAAATGCTGGGAATGCGAAGAAGGAAGAAAGTGTAGAATTTGTGGGTGGAAGTTGGAGACATGGGAGCACGTAATAGAGAGATGCAGTAGAAAGATAGGAGATGAGAAAAAGAATGCGCGAGAGAAAAATTATAAAAAGGATTTTACAGGAAGATGGATCAGGGGAGACTTGGATGAAGGAATTAGAACGGTTGAGGGAAGAGAGGGATTGGATGCTGAGGGGTGTGAGTGTATGAGTGAAAAGTATGTGTGAGGAATCATGTACACACACACACACATACACGCTTGCACGGAATGTATGTGAGAGAGAAGGAATGGAAGAGAGAAAATTGTTTCTATAATTAAGCATAGAATAAGTTAAAATTAAGTTTTGCTTCCTCGTTCGAGGGAAGCTTTTTAAGATTAGGAGGTAGCGTGGAAGGAATTGTAATGGGAATAAGGGAGGCAGTATATGCTTTGTAAAGAGCGCCGAATATAAATAAATATATATACACTTATATATATGTATGTATATTTGAAAACTTATAACGTGAGCGCCTTGGTAACCAAACATGTATCTATTTCCGAACAACATATAATACAATCAGTTATTGAGTATCCATTCAAATTATGACCACCACTCAAAAATGAGCAACAATTCCTTCATTGTCCTGGTGGTAGTCATTTGAATAAATACTCAATAACTTATTCTATGATATATTGTTTGGGAATAGGCACATGTTTGGTTAATGGGACGCTCACCTTAAACCCTCATAGTGCAGAAGTTCATAGTTCACCTCGATAGCGCCAGGTAACGGAAAGATCTAAAGTTATTTCTGCTACGGAAATTTCGAGGGACATTTCCATTCTTTTAGAGTGAAAGTCTAACAAGGAAAGGTTTCGAGGTGTCCGTCACCGATTTGGTTGAAATTGAGATATGTTGTAGCACTCGTGATTTCAAGGGACATGTATTTTTTGATACGTGCCCAATCGCGTTTTGAAGGGGTGAAACGACATTGTAGAAAGAACTGACAGTTCCCTACTGTATTCAAATTAGGATCGTAAAATAACAAGTGGCTTTTGCAAAACGACTTTACAGTATATTCAGTGGTTAATGAATATTACTTGACTGTATTCCATTATAGTATATTACATTATGTATACATTATTTCAATCGAATTCAGTGTGATCTGGGATCCAAGTTGGCAATATTCCAGTCACCATCGTAAATTTCGAATTGTGACTCACACAGCACCACATTTCAGAGAGAGCTCTTGAGGAATTCATTTGGAACTATAAGAATTCAACATGAATACATTGAGCACTCTTTCTGAACTGTGGTACTGTAGAAGGAATCTTATATTCGTCATTTTCGATCTTAAAAACCCCCCAACTCCGAGCTTCAGGCGAATCCGCTCGATTGTCCGATATTGGGGTCGTCATATTGGATTCGCTATTCCGAATTCCACATTTTTCATGCCAGTTTCGTAATCAGCGACCTCGAAAACCCCCGAGTGGTGATTTTCAGCACATTTGAAAATTTCTCCGTCGCTCTTTCGAAGTTTTTGCATTCGGCGGGGTTTGCCCCCTCAATATAAAGTGGGAGCAATATAGGGAAACACGTGTCTCCTCACTTTGAGAGCTCTACAAAATGACGCGATGTTGGTGAATCCCGCTCCAAATCCGTTGGAGAACATTGAAATCCTACCCCTTCCCAGGTATATTTTCCCCCCTTTTTGGGAGGGAAAGGGCTTTTTCCACATGGGAACCACCTCGTGTGTTTTGTCTCTTCGAATGCTTTGACTATGCAAATCCTCAAGTAGATCGAATAGAATTATCTATGAGGAATTTAAAACTTTCCACTTTTTCTGGAATTCTTTGAAGGGATGTTTCACCCCTTGCAAACGTGGTTGGGCACGTATAAAAAAATACGTGTCCCTAAAAATCACGAGTACTACAACATATCTCAATTTCAACCAAATCGGCGACGGACACCTCGAAACGTTTCCTTGTAAGCTTTGAGGTGAGTAACTCACAGCTACTGCAATTCTAGAGTGAACTTTTCACTCGAAACGAGTAAAAATCCCACTTGGAACGGACAGGCTCACTGCTCAGATTTAGTGGACTGAAATTTTTGTGGTTTAAGAGGATAATGCAGCGATGATACCGAAACTCTCTTTCTATCTTATAGGCGTATTTTATGGCAACGCTGGTATCAGCTTAATTTGGGTTATTTTTTGGTGAGCTGAAAACTCGGTCAAAAAAATGTTACTGTATGGATTTTACTACACATCAAAAGATGATTTTGGAATTTTCCCCCAAGAAATGGGGAATTTGTCTCCATAACCTGGTGGACTTTTCCTACATTCGTAGAGGATTCAACATCCAAAAAACAAAATAATCTCTCAAAGTGATGAAAAAATCCCTCATTTTTTATGGAAAAACACTTCCCCCACGATGAGGGGACGAAATCCACCAACAGTGTGGAGAAAGACTCCCCATATTTTTTACAGTGCATAAAATCACAGATTTGTGACCGAAAAATAATGGTTTTTTTACAAAAAATTTTCCATTGAAAGGTAACAAAAGATGTAATGCGTTTTTGGAATTTTGTTGATATTCTTCAGATAAAAACCCACGTTGTAAAACATTTCAATGGGAAATTTGGTATAAATGTTTGGAAGTAATTGACACATACACGCGTTGGGAATTTTCCGTATTTTACCGGAAATTCACTGGAAAATGGTAGTGAAAATTACAAACTTTATGGAATTTTTAATGAAATTTCCGATTGCTGCGTATAGGAGAATTCCGATGATTTTCTACAGTGCAACAAATCGTTACGAACTAAAACCCACCGAATTGTTCCAAACGACCATCATCAACTCAGCGTTGCCAATCTACGGGATTTTCAGATATTCGTATCGAGGATTCCATTTCAAGGTGTCTTATGATTCATCGATCCATGGGAAAAAATCCGTAGGTGGGCAACGAGGCATCAAGCTACCAAAACCAATATTTTCTAACAAAATGTAACCAAAGGGGAACCGCTATCTTTGGTCCCTCTTCAGTTCATCGAGATCTGCTATGGTTGAAGACCAGATTCGCTGGTTTTAGAGAAAAAATTAACATGAAATCAGTTGAACCGGTTTAAAATTGCGCTACAAGTTTCGTGAATGACAAGAACATTTCTTCCAGGGTTGTTTTTTCATAAAACATGAAGAGATATTTTGAATATACCTCGTGGAGGGGTATTGATACGTCTTGATTATAAAAATATAACATAATTCGGCATTGAATGGATACAATTCGTAAATAATAATCCAACTCAAAGTTGATAGACGTGAATGCGCACATGCGCACACTCGATTTTCAACAACACATATATCTTTAAATTCACGTCTTGACACGTTAGAACTGGAATTTCAAGACCAGGGATGAGAATTCAATTGCGAAATCGCAATGTTTGGAGGAGAACCATGTCACATCGCGCATCAAAAACTTCTACGATGAGCTAAAAATTATCAGCAAAGAGAAATGTGTATCCAAAGTTTCCGGAACTTCACCAGATCGCAGGATCACGAATCCGCGTATGTGATGTTATTCAAACTTTCTGCATTGCCTGGAATGTGAATATAAATTTAATGGCATAAATGCAGTCAAAGTTTTAATATTGAAGTGGATATTATTATTCACGAGCGAGAGGAAACGGCGTATCATATTTTCATCATTCTATCGATTCATGTTTTAATGAAAAAAGAGCAAGAGAGAAAGAAAAGAAAGAGGAATAAATTTATGTTAGATTCGGATTTTAATATGTCAGTGTGCCAGCGAATCGTATATTTTTCCTTTCTTTTCGTGTACGGGTATTATTGGTGCATGAGATGCAAAGTTTGATCCTTTGAAAATGACTCATTAAAGATTGAACAAAGGACAAATGATTCGTGATCTTGCCTTTTCGTTTTGTATTCTTATTTTTTATTATTAATCGTTTTATGTTACCATAGGGAGAACTTGGAAGGGTTCTGTAGAGGGAATTTCATACAATTTTCATTCAAATTTCATCCAATGTTCAAGTTCACGATATATTTAGTGTTCTCAAAAACCTTGTCCGAATTTCACAAGGGGTTCCAGAGAAGCACATTGTGAAAAATAATTGTGGAATTTGTCCCCAAAAAACGGTGACGGGAAAGTTTCTCCATGGATGAGGAGCTGTTTATCATAATTTCATGGACTCTCCTGTCCGCTTTTGGGGTATTCGATACCGAGAAGATGAATCAATCTCCGAATGTAGAGGAAGAATCCTGTAATCCAATAAATATGTTGTTGGAAGTTTTCAAAAACAATCTAACCCAAGCGTGTATTGCCTTTAATGACAATGGGCCCCAGGCTGGGTCCATCCTCTTTAACCCAGTCTTGGGAAATGACGATGGGGCCCATGTTGGCTCAATCTTGGCCCTGTTGTGTCCTCCCATACAATTATGGTTGGTAGAAAATGGAAATAATGAATCTTAGTGCGGGCACATTTGAACTGGGCCCCAATTTTGCCCAGCGTTCGGTCAAGATTGGGGTGAATTTATATCCCGAGCATGTGTGTACAATCCTCAGCGTTTATGAATTTTGGCCCCACTTTGGTCCAGTCTTGGGCCCATATGGGCAGGATGGGGCTCAACACTGGGTCCAAGACTGGGCCAAAGTGGGGCCAAAATTCATGCCCGCTGGGGTAGGATTCAAAGCAATTTTCTCATTTCAAAACAAAAAGGAAGGGGCAGTATTGATTGCCTTGTCTGGGTTTATGCTGGGCCCGTGGTGTTACCAATTCTCGGGCAAAGCAATACGGCCAAGCTGGGAACGATGTTATCAGTTCATGGGCATGAGTCCATGGGCACCCACCCCGGGCGTAGATGGGGCCGGCCGGTAATACACACTTGGGAAAATGTATTTTGAAGATTTCTGTTCTCTGAATATGAAAGAGTGCACTGAGGAAAAAATAAAAGTGCCATTAACCACCACGCGTAGTTGAAGAATTTATGAATGAATTAACGAATTTTTAGTTGAAATGACTTGGAAATTGTAGACTCAAATACGTCACCTTTCATTGTCTCAAACATATCACTTGATTTTATAAACCAATGTGTGTGAACGTCAACAAATCACAGAAGAAGTTTCATTCAAAATCTCACGTAGTTGAGTCAACCTCGCAGCCAATCAATGCTTCGTGATTTTGTGTCAAATGTATATGGATACTTGACGGAAACTATTTTTCATTATCCCAATCATTCACGTAGTTGATTCAACACAGTCGGAATGATTCAATGCAACCTCCAGAGTTTGTTGAATGCATTTAACCTCCTGGCATAGTTGAGTCAACTATGTTTTCGTTCAGTTCACTAATCCTGTTTCTCAGTGTGAGAATTCCACTCAAACGGAAAGATAAGTTCCCTTTTGGCTGCACGAAAAGTCAGATTCCACTCTTTTGGAATTAGACTCCATTCTTCATGCAGTCAGGAGGGACCTATCATTCCGTTGGTGGGAATCCAACTCTTTCTAATCTAGAAAGTAACAGATGTCCCATGCAATATTATCACATTTCTTTCACATGACTTCCTTCAAGATGTCTGAAGTTCTCCCAAAATGTTTCTGATAAGGCATCTAAGATATTCAAACTTGTTTCTCTCGCGGAAAATTTCTTGAAATTTTAATTAGAAGAAATACTATTGTGGGTAACATAATGTAGTAAAAATTGAAATCTCAATGAGATGCAATTGGATTCTCAGGTCAATCCATGAATGTGAGAGTGTAAACCAGTCCAAGAATAAGTAAGTGAGTCAAGAATTTTTATTAAACCTTCCTTCCCGACGTTTCGCTTAGATACCAAGTATTATCAAGGGTATTAATCGTAGTAAAGAAATTGTAGTGTTGTCGTTGAGTTCGTTTGGACCCATTGAACCGGAGTGGGTAAAAAACCAACCTACAAGTACTACCCAGACAGATTGGTTTCTCACCCACTCTGGTTCAATGGGTCCGAACGAAACCTCGGGATGGAAGGTTCAATAAAGATTCCTGACTTATTTACTTGTTCTTGGACTTGTTTACACTCCCACGTTCATGGAATCCCAAGCTACCAGTACTACCCAGACAGATTGGCTTAGATCAATCATTAAAAATTGGAAATTTCATTTATAACCCAGACAAGCAACAATTTGTCATTGTCTAAAAGATTTCCACTAGATATCTTAAAGATGTCTTATACAACAGTTTTCACTGTCTCCAAGATATCTTCAATGAGTAATCCAAAAGATGTCTAAAATAGATCTGAAGACAGGTTTTAGATTTCTTAACCGAAGATATGTTCAAGAGAGTGAAAATGGTTGCATAAGACATCTTTAAGACATCCAGTTGAAATCTTTCAGACAATAAAAAATTTGTGCTGTCTGCGAAGTGTACTTGAAACATAAATGAAATTCTAAAAAAATTTTAATAGTGCAGCATTGTTTTCTTCCCCCCTTGTACATGCACTGGGAGAATTCCAGTAACTGAGGTACGAGTGGAGATTCTTTAATAAATGAGCGAATTCTCAAACAGTTTGCAGAAAACTTCCCTTCATTCGTCCCTCGATCACTAGGGGTTTCGCGATAGGGTTTCAAATTGAAACTTTTTTAGCGTGATTTTGATTGAAGAAATCATCAATTTTATCTTGGTTTTTCAACAAGTTGGGCGGGGATTGTTTGAATGCGAATAGAAATCATCTTGGAATCATCGTAGTTTATCGTAGTTTCGAACAATCAGAAATACGTAAATATGTTTTCTGCGCATTATTTAATTACAGTAGTTCACAACTAATGCGAAGACACGATTGTGATCTGTTTCGTGGCTGACATTCTGTAACGCGAAGATGGTGAATCCGCGGTCTGCGTGATGTATCATTATCTGATCCGTTCAAAAGTTTTCATCATAAACTTCTAGCGTAGATATAATGAGATTATTCCTGATTACTACTTGCTACTAATTCAATTAATGGTACACGGAGATCTTACACTACACGAATCGCTATATTTATGTTGTCATCGTGGAATCTTACGTACTATTTATAAAATGCAACACGAAGAATGAATATACCTATTCTGTGACGAATTCCTAAACTTCCGAGGGGATTTTTTTTTTATATTTTCAGTTTTGCATCTTATATACTTTGAAAAATAATCGCAAATTTCTTATATGGAACAACTGGAAATCAAATTCCGGTACATTTATCTGAAATTTACCATAAATTCAACTGAAAATTCCGATTTTTATGGGATTTTTACTATCATTTTCGGAATGAAACCTTCCCTAGCAGAAATGACTCTAGCCACCTCATAGTTAATATCAAGGCCCTGTCTAGTGACTAGCTTCACTGCTAGTGCCTTGAAAGGTGCTAGACAACCGCTATAATCATTTTTACCGGGGTTGTAAAAGTGCTCATTCTGAACTCGTTTGTATGATATATTGAAATCCTATAGAATTTATTTTGTTCAGATAGAAATTGTATTGGATTTTCGGAGAGTAGAGGAGCATGGGTCACAATGGATCACGGGGCACAGTAGATCAGTGCACATATTCAGTTCATAAAACGACTGTGCTCGCTAGTAGGTATCACTTTTTAGGCACCCTTTTTTAACCTCATCTTGCAATGCCGCAGAACGGCAAGGTGTCATAACGTGTGTTCAGTGTACAGTTGCTACTGATACGATGCGAGTCTGGATTTCCTATTCCCGAAGAATTATGAGAATGTATGTGAAATGACTCAGTTCTACATTTTTACTTGCTTACGAAAATCTAAAGTGAAGGATTTGCAAGTCATTATTATTCACGGATTGATTATTTGTTCACAAATAAGTTTTAATATATCAGTGTACGAGTGGGGTACAGTGGATCGTGTTCTAGTTTGTCTCATAAGAAAATACTTACTAAATAATATAACCCTGATTGGTTGAACCGTTTTGAATAATATTTCATCTCTCAGTTACAATTCAAGATGCCTTGAAATCGTGTTCGGAAACCTGAATAAAAAATTGATGTAGGTTGTTGTGAATTTTGTGAACAAAGATGGATTGAAAATCAGAACTGCTGCAAAATTGAAAGGCTTTTCTCTCACCACCTTACAGCGTCACTGTAAGAAATTTCAAGGTTCCGAGAGTCTGATCCATGAAATTGTTCACTGTAACCCAGATATGGGATACAGTGGATCAAATTATAAAATTCCAGAAGATGATAAAAACTTGGTATTTCATTTACGAAAATTAACAATATTGCTTGTTCGGTTTGTGGGCGAGGGAATATAGGATATGTATATGAACTTCCATGCTGAAACGTTCCCTGTTTTTGAAGATATCTGTCTTTTAAAATATTAGGAGACAAACTAAAAGAAAGTGTACCTGTCCAATAAGTCTCTTTTTCTGATCAGAATGGATATTTTTGGGTTGAAAAAAATGAATTGATCTTAGATTCAAAATAGGAATTGGGGAGAACCCTGGTGAAAAAAGTTTCTCTGGAAATCTCTGAAAATTTCTCTGAACTTTACTGGAAAACTTTGAATCTCACTGAAAAACTCGAAAAATCCTACAACAATCTAAAAAACTCTGAAAACATATGAACATTTTTTCAAACTCTAGAAAATCATGAAAAACTCTTCACAGAAAATCTCGGAAAAAATAAGTGATTTTCAGCGAAGTTTTTCCACCAGGGAAGTTCTCATCGTTCCACAAAATTTCTGGATACTAGAAAGTGATCCTCGAAAGAAGTTAAAATCAATATCATAACTTGAATATCATGATATTCAGTGATCTCAAAGGGATCCAATAATTTTGCTAAGAAAAACATTCAAATATAAGAAAATATTTTATTGATTTATTCGAAAAATCTTATTCACTTGTTTTCACCCAACATTTCTACGAGTAACGGAATCGAGATTCTACGATGAGATTAAATAGAAATGCCTTACACGGAAAAGAGTAATTAGCTGCGATATGAACAGCCATTTTTTCAGCTCCTGTAGCTAAATTGTAGCTGCTGCAGCAAAATTTTTCAGCTCCATCAGCTAAATTTTAGCTAATGTTGCTAAGAAATTAGCTGTCCTGTGGGTGCTAAAATATTTAGCTGTAATAGCTGAAAATTTCTTTCCGTGTATTATATTCTAAATAATAATATATCTGATCCTCGTCTTCGTGATTTCTCGAGTATATTGGAAGCATTTCAAATTCTGCAGGTATTCTATTTTTATAAATCTCCGGGATCACATTAGTTGCACATATTGTATGCAACCAAGTGAAAATTGAAACTCGACCTCATATTGATACACTACCGTTGCCGGAGTTATCAATGCTGGTGAATTCAAACAATCATCACAGGACTAGTTAACAGAAAAAGAACTCTACCGTTCAATTCTCTATTTCCCAATGTATCTGTTGCTCAATAACACTATTCCAAAAAAAGAGGTGTGTAGCACATCTTTATTACAAAATAAGTTTATTATAAAATATCCCGAGAAAACACAGACCTTCTAGATTACATTCAGGTCAATGTTCAATGTACCGCTATTGAACATTTTTCAGACCTTCGTGTTCTCTTGCAGTATCTCTACTTCAACATAACCCTGATGAAAATCGGATGTCAGATTATGTAAGAATTTACACATCCTGTCAAAGTTGTATGCCAAATTGTGAAAAAATATGAAATATTCCGATTAACCTGCACACACTGAAAAAAAGGAATAGTTGCAGCAACTACTTGAATATTTAAGTAGTTGCTGTAACTATTTCTTTTTTTCCGTGCAAATGTCCAACATTTTGTCAGAATCTAATAAATTATGTCAGATTCTGACATATTGCCTAATAGCAAAAGGCGTCTTTGGGATGTGTTCTGAACGTTTAAAAGACCTCCGCTACATTCTATCAACCTTCTAGTAGCACTTTGTGCTATCCGGGTTGAACCAAAATATGTAATTTCTGAATCAGTAATTGGAACATATTATGTCAGGGATTATCAGATATAATTTGACATTATTTGACAGGTTTTGGTAAATTGCGATTCTAGGATTTTGATAGAATTTCAGATATTATATCAGAATTGGCATGAGATTCCATGTCTGGAGCAGTACCGTTGCGGGAGTTACCAACGCTGGCAAATATAGACGAACAGTTCGGTGCTCATTCGGTGACAGTACTGATCCGGAGTTGAAATGATAACAACGTTTTACATAAGGCCCAGTACTGGAGATACAATAGTGCCTGTCCTGGCAATATTTATGAGTCTGTATAGCCAAAACTGCGGTATATGTTTGATGGCACGGTTGTTCTGATAGATTCGGTTCAGGAATGATTCCATTATCAAATGTGTATGGGTTTGACTGAAAGAGAGAAAAAGGGTTATTTTTCATAGCAGAAAATGATATCTTTTTATAGCAAAAAGTATCCAACCATGAGTATTCTTTTGGATGACAAAAGACACAAAGTACGATCTGGATCTGGTTTGACGATCTGGAACAAGCCCATCAGTACGGACAGAATTCAGAATGAGTTTATTTGAAACTGTAAGGATTCAAAATTAATGCATTGAGAATTCATTCTGAAATGCTGCGAGGGAGGAAAAAATTCAAGTTGCTTCAACATTCAGGCATACATTTTCCGCTTAAATTACATGTCAACATTTTTATCACATTCATTAAAAAAGTTAGAAAAAAAGTTGTGAAAATGAGTATTATCTATATACTGCGTCATTTAAATAAAATCCAATATTATCTTTATATTAGCGTCTTGGTTTCTTCTTTGCATTGGGTTTATCTTCCGAAGTTTCCGAAGTTGTTCTTTCCTCTGTATATAGTTTAATGAAATGTACTTTTGGATGAAGTCAGGAAAGTAGGTGCGGACCGTGGAGATTTTAATACGGGTACTGAAGTATGCACGTGACGAAGTTACTGAATTAATAAACATCTTTCTACGAGAGTTCGACTGTTTTCTTAATATACGTCAAAAACAAGCACATATAAATTGAATCAAAATGGATTTATCATAAATTTTATCTTCAATCCAGAGTAATCAAGCAAAAATTCCTCAAATTTGTCAATCTTTTCTGCATGAAGAAAAGGAAACTTGTTCCTAATTTTTTTTTTCCATAGAATAAAATACAGATTTCTTGTTGAGAGTAATTATTTGATTTTCCTGCGCAAGGCAATATTGCCAAATTCATGATAGATAATACATAGTATACCCTGCTGAAACTTTCCCATAGAAAACGATTAAATTTTTCCTATCGGTTTCAATGTGGTTTCTGAAACTGGAAATGTATCTGGTTTTATCGTAAAATTCCTATAGAAGGAATACCAGTTATTCAAAAAAAGGTCATTATATTCCTCCAAATAACTAACACTTTCTGTATAGGATTTTCACGATAAAACCAAATACATTTCTCTTAAATCCTATAGAGAACGATAAGAACCGATACAGTTCTATCGTGAATACACGATGACTTTCTGGGAATTCCAGTTTCAGGAACCACATTGAAATCGATAGGAAAAATCTTATCGTTTTCTATGGGAAATTTTTAGCAGGGTATAAGTTTGAGTTACACACACTGATAAGCAAACGTTGCGTACGCAATACTGCTCTCCTGCTTTGTTCGTCAAACAACGCCGTTGAAGTCGCACACGCATTTAATCAAGTAGAAAATGAATATATAATAAAATTAATGGAACGAAGACAAATCTATGAACGACCAGAATCAAACATCTGAATGATGTATGAAACAAAAGGCGCCTTTCAGGTTATACCTTCATATCAGTTTACTTTTACACATTATTTTCTACTCAATAATTTTCCATTCAATATGAAAATTAAGAAGGATGTCTATTAAAGATCGTTTCATCTTACACGTGGTTGATTATTGAAAACCTGCTATCCATAATCTGCACGGAGAGAAATGTATGGTAATATTTACCATGCTAACATAGTATTCGTTCTTATTTTATTGAAAATCGTGAATCTTACTATGTGAGAATAGAATCCTTCGCCATTTTTCTGGTAATGATTACTATACTACATGGAAATCAGACAAATAGAACTCAAAGCAATGTAAAATGGTACTAATCACCATATTACAATAGCTGTCATTCCAGTTAATGAACATATGCACGCTGTGGGCAATATCGACACGACGTGTATAGACATACATATATTATACGTATTATTACGGTAGTCAGTCCACTATTAATAATCAAGTAAAAACACAGTTATTATTTAGAAGACTGATATAATTTGTTTCTGACTGTGTGCTCCCTTTACTTTCTATTAACCATTTCATAACGTAATTTATTTATTTATAACCTCATTCACTGAAAAGCCTTGTGTCCATATGCATGTCAATAGTTCAATTTAGGTTATGATCAATGAAAAAATCATGGTCAATATTACTTTATAGCATTGGATTCATGTTTAGTTGCATAGTACTGTCTCCAATGTAACATGGTAATCATTGCTATGTTAACAGGGCTAATGTTACCACATAAAATCGGGAGCATCACTATGTCAAGTGACTCGCACCATCTAAAAATTTTCGTCACCATGTAACATAGTAATCATTCCCATGCTACATTGAGAATATAACTATTCTTTTCTCTTCGTGTGTATTGCGCACTTTGCAATATTTCAACATTTCTAAATCTACACTGCCCTGTTAAAAATGACGGAAGTGTGCGGAAAGGTTCGGAAACCAATTGGGACAAAAACCGACATTAAACGGAATGAATTGTAAAGATTCGCAACTCAATTCTTTCCGTTTATTCCCGTAATTTTTAACAGGGTGCCTACGCAACTGACTCGTGTTGCAAAAACGAAAGCATTCTTATTATAACAGCACTGATTTGTGTTAATACAGTAACTAGTGCTTTTTGTTTTTTCAAAACGAGCTAGTGGTATAGGCTAAAGTACTCGTTACTGTAGAATAACAGTTATATTCCCTGTCGTTGAATTTTTCTACTTTTCATTGTCTTGAATGATTCTTACTCCCCCACACACGCATGGTAAAAAATGTTGAATTTCATTTCGCGTGTATATCGAAAGTGGGTCATTCAATAGAATTTCATACCGTTGATTGTTTATTCCTCACGATGCGAGGTATTGCGTTTTACATACTTTTGAATAAACAATCGTTGTTTAATTTCCCTTGATTTCGCAAATCAGTTACATATGTATCGTGTTATACATATAAATGGATGATTTTAATCAATCACTTATTCGACGGCGCGATGTGGGTATTATAATACAACTCTTTCATTCAATTGAACGATTTATCAGCATAAATCAATACTCTTTTCATACATCGTGAATATATCTTTTGTGACTCCATATAGGTTTCTACTGCGCCATAGACTGATATGAAAATCTTTTTTTGTAATATTACATAAGGAAACTTCGTACGCAAGGTTTTCCGAATGTGATGTAATGTCTTTTTTCCTCGATCCACGATATTATCGGGTTTTTGCTCATAGTTCCTCGCTACGTTTCACTTCTTCCCCGTTTGGACATTATCAATCATTTTCGTCGAACACTATCTTTCTCAATAGCTGTCTTTGTTCACTCGATTTCCTCTATTACAATTTTTATACTTTTTTTGATGCGTCCCGCGCGGAAAGTCAGTATCTCGCACACGATCTCGCATAGTCACGATCTTGCAAATAGTCTCGGGTATAAAACAATCCGAGATATGAATGGGATCTCGCCAATAGTCTTGCTCACAGTCTCGCTGATCATCTCGCAAAATTATTGAAAAATTTTGAGAATTCGACCCAAAATATATGGATTTATGTATTTCAATCGGAATCGAACTTGGATCTTTGTGACTTAAGATCCGACTCTCTTGTCGCTCACCTTTGATACTGTATTTGATATAGCAGACCTTTAAAATTCATATGAACTTGACTTGTTCAAAAATGATTTATAGATGATTAATGATTACTTTTTACCAACAGATAAATCTTCTATACGATGCAAAACATGTTGTTACTGGAATTGTGTTCACAGTACATATTAAATCTTTATTATACATCTGAAATGTGAAATTTTCATCTGATGAATTTAACCATAGAAATTTTCATATATCTCTGAATAATTTAGGTTCATGCTCTATCAAATGAGAAAACAAAATAATAAAAAAAAGTAATTTCATGAATTAACTAGAATACAATGAAATACGAATAGGCTATGATCGTCGCACAGTGGGAAATTTTGGTGTATTTATTGACAAAAATCAACCTACAAACCAATTTTCATCCGATGCTGATGAATTTCCTTTTAAAAAACTCAGAAAGAGTTCCACTTCAGCGTATCACTGCGGCATTTTTGTTTGGAGCAATCCGATATTTATACAATTTAGCAAAACCTCGATAAATTTTCAATAAAAAAACATCGATACTGCAAAATATCGCTTTTTAGTGATGAAAATTCTCGTATTTTCAATAGTTAGGAGCTATATAAAGTTGTCCCGGTTTTCTTGAGTCTTTTCTGCTATCCAACAACCAACTTTGATTTTGAGAAAGTTATTTCCATTCACAAAAATTCTTGATCTTTGGGTGATTTATGTAATTTCTATCAGATTTCTATAGCATTTTTGTGCCTCTCAACAATCACAAGTATCAGTATTTTCATGTGAAGAAATATGTTTCGTCACGTAAAACAGGAAAAACGTTTCTTTTTAGACAAATAATGATTCACTCGTTCACCAAATCTTCTTTTTCAATTTTGATTCGAATTCTGCTCTAATTCAGTTCAATATTACGGAAATGCCGCAGTGATACGTTCAAGGGGGACCCTTTTTGAGTATCCTGAAATGAAATTCATCAGCATCGGATGAAAATTGAGTTGTAGGCTGATTTTTGTCCATGAATCCACCAAAATTTCCCACTGTGTTTCGGTAAAACAATATCATTTGATCTCTTCCCATTAATTTATCACGAAATAAGTCGAGTCAACTTCAAGTGATCATGAGATTTCTAAAACATATCTGAGATGATTATTCGCAGAAAAATTTGAAGAATTATTGAAGAATGAGATTTTTTTGGATAATTGCTCATAATTTATCAGGTTATAGCCTTACAACTTAACTATAGCGTCCGTTAACAACGTTTTCACCCAAAACAATCCAGTCTCTTCCCACCCAATAATACGAATCACCGATGTTAGGTAATGTTTGTAATTCTAAATCCTCAATGAATTATTGAATTACCGATCCTATTACCTTCTCAAGAATTTATCGTAATATTTAGAAATGGAAATGTCTTTTGTATAGCGGAAAACTGCACGATCGATTAGTCAAAGATGGAAAATCAATAAAAATTCAATGAGAAAATAAAATATTTCATAGGTTTAGAAAAGAGGGTTAAAATTCGAAGTGACGTAATTACGTTTGTACTATTTTTTTTGAAGAATTAAAGCAACACGATGTGAGACTTTGAGCGAGATCATTAGCGAGACCGTTGCGGTACTCTGAATTTCCGCGCGGGGTAAAATTATTTGAACTTGACTTTCTGTTATTTCTCAGATTTAGCTTCAGGAATGGCCCATGTGGGAAAATTTTCAAATTTATGTATAATTAATGTATAATTACATATAAATTTGGGAATCTTTTCAGATGGGGGGATTTAATTACATTTACGAAAAAGATAATACGCATGTTCGGAGTCCTTATTCTTGGAACTCCAGCAAATGTTCCATAACACATTTTACCAACTCTCGTTTGGAATTGTGTGTATGTTTATAATTTTATATATCCAGATACAAAGAATGCAATCTCTCTTACGAGAAGGAAAAAAAACAGAAGTTATTTTTCGAATTCTGATTGAATATGAAGTTTCATGGAAGTAATAAAGTCCGAGAAACTTGTGGTAACGAAACAACGTGAGATGGAGATAAATCGATGCTCCCCGAACGCGTGTTTTTTCTTTTCCATAGGATCGATTTTTCCGGATTTCATTTCGTGAGCCCGCAGTGCATCCCTGCTTATACGTAAAGCCTTACAAACAGGTACAGTTTCTAGACGCGCATATCTCTCAAACATTTTTGCTCTTTTTTCTCCTCCCTCTATGGTATTTCATCCTTCATAATTCACAATTGTGGTAGTTTCTCGTTGGAGATCTGTTCGTCCGTATGATTTCCCTTCTGTTTCCAACTCTTTTTTTTTATGAGCAAAAGATTAGAATTCGACATAATCTTTCGCATTTTATTAGAGAATTTTGAGAGTTCATCAAGTTTTAAGGCGGAGAGAACTAGTCGTTGTTTTTTATGTGTACATGAAATCCCTAGTTGGACGAAGAAAAACTTGGATGAGAATATTCACGTTGTGCAGTCCACCCACTCGCTCAATGTCGTTTACGTACAAAGGAAGAAACTTGTAGTTGAATTTGCGGTTGTACTAACTTTTTGATGAAATTTGTTGTAAAACGCTGTTTCAATTTTTTCATTCCTATAAACATAAAACTGATCATTTCATTTTGAGTGACCTCACAAAGAAACGCAAGAGAAAAATAAAAAAATTAGGAGCAATTTCGTTTAAACGACTTTTAGTTAATCATAGCGATCCAACGATCTGTACTTCAGAAAAATACTTGTGTTTTTTAATCAACGAGTTCAATGAGACAATAATAATAATTCATTGAATCTAGAAAACACGCTCATGTTTACACAAATATTTTTCTTTCTCGACAACGATGGTGGTTAGAGTTCAATGTTCGTGCTGATTGAGTCAAGCTTGAATTCACATTAATAATGAGAATTTTCAATGAAAATGCATCTGCTACGATTACGTTTGTTGTGTATTAAGCGTGGGTTTGATAGATCAATATCTGTATCATCGCTTTTATCGTTTCCTTCCTGTTACCCACAATTCCAATTGTATGGAGAATTTATCTTTTTGGTGTGACGTGGTGATTTACAACGAGGTACAAGATTGTGAAATTTTATGAATTGAATGATTATCCAACTCGATTCATAGGTTATCAGTTCAATCGTTGATGCTGATGTTGGAAAATCGTACCTTAAATATTGAAAAGATATCGTTAAACAAAATTAATTCATTCAAAGCACGCCAGACCTTCAGCCAAATTTCTTTTCTTTTTGTATTTCGTAACTTAGCATACCTTTTTCAATGATCTGCGATTCGCGTCTTGTTCATAAGTAACCCAATATTATGATAATTATCAAAGCGCATGTATCTCGATCATCCACTAGATGCGATTAATTACATGCAGGTGTTGTATATATAAATACCTCGACGAATACCAAATAATTCTGTCACAAGGGAATACATAGAAGTATGAAAATAAATTATAGAGGCGTAGGCGATGAATCACGTTAATTGGATGCTTGGCAAGATGTAATTAAAAAGTTCTCAACTTTTAACACGAGATATCTCAAAGTACACGATTGATCATCGTCGTCATTTGTCGACGCGACGGATATATCGATTGAATTAGGAAAGGATTATATTACTTTCGTGTACCACATGTTTTCCCAAACAAAAGATCAATACTCATATATGTCATGCCGCTGTCTTATTAATGAACGTCTCGTAACGTTTCCCCACATTCCCTACATTCCCTGTATTCCCAACCCTCTCATAAATTCTCAGAATTCGTTAGATGCGAGAAAAATACGATACACACACGTGCGATTCAAAACATCATCGAATGCGACGAGGAAATCCATTTATCTGTGGATTGCGTTGAATGAGGTACAGAATGCGCATGGAATTCACATAAAAATTCGTAAGTGCTGTACCGGTGTACGGAGAATTCTTTGATTTCGATAATGCATGGAAGTTTTGATACGAATCCAGGGAGTTTCCTTCCATTCAGTCAAATCCTTGAGAGAGGGACTTCATTGAACTTGAAGGCTCATTTCGAATAGTCGGACGTAAATACACTTTCTCTCAAAGTACAGAACAAATTTTCAACTGCACGTACATCTTGGAATTCAAATTTCCATGATAGGTAGTCGTTTTATGCTAACAGTTTGAAATGATTAGGAATTCCTTTATCTTCCAAATCGATTCCATTTAGTACATGTACTTCGATACTCATTAATATGACATCGATGCGAACTCCGAAAGTTTGTTTCTAAAGTTCATTTGTGAATATGTACGACATCTCAACTACTTTTCAAGTTTCATTCTCAACGGTATACCATTTTGTTGAGAGGGTAATATGACGAAGAGTTTAACAATAATAGAATATGAAATAGAATTAGTTATGATGATATCACTCACGCGTCTGATCAAGACTGTTTTGTTCCACTTCGTGTATCGGAATCTGTTTTGCCGGTCTGTTCACATACGTCTGTTTCTACCTCGATATTTCTGTTTCCAGATTATTATGATAAATTTTTATATTTTCTCCGTGCACAATTGTATTTATATCCACAGGTTGAGTTTTTATCCTGGTAAGTGGTACCGAAACAATGCTCTTTTATATTTCAATAGCTACCCGGGGGAAAAGAACCACATTGAAAACAACGTTAAACTTCTCAGGACCGTAAGATCACGGCTGTGAGTGGAGAGAAATAATGGAAATTTCCTTAATTTACACTCCACCAAGTAAGATGAATTCGTTACATCCGAATTTTCAGCTCCTGTATTTTAGATGATACGGTAAGTCACATATTTGGGCTTATCGTCCTAAAAAAAAGGTTCCGTCCTCAATTTGCCAAGGCGAATATCGAATATTTCATCACAAATCATTGCTGAAATTGAAAATTCAAAGGACATTTGACAAATATCCTCCAAGTAATTTTGAGACGAACATTTTGATATTAGTATTTTACTGATAAAATATGGATAAAATGATAATTTTCAAAATCTCATTAATTTGTTGAGTTTTTTTCATTACAAACAAACCATAATAAAAAGAAATTCGCCGGATATACTTTTCATAAGTAACATTGTTTACCATGGTAAAATGGTTTCTCTTCGGGAAAGAAATAAACAACATTGAAAACAACGTTGTTTTCTACGTTGTCTTTTTCTTTTTCGAAGAGCAACCGTTTTACCGTTGTTTTCAACGTTGTTTTGAACCATGTTTTCGACGCTATTTTCCAACGTGGTTCTTTTTTTCCCGAGTAACAATGTTATTCCTCATTATCAAAGTATTGAGGATCATTTTTAAACAATAAGAGAAGAATTGTTGACTTTTTTAGCATAAAAAAAAATTCACTTGAATTTCTATTGAACAGTGAGTTTCTTATTACCAGTGATGCCGATTCTTGAACAGAAACGATTCTTTTCTGTAGAAAAAGTATTCAATTTTCATAGATTTGTATGAAATATCGATAAAAATTTGATATATTTGGGATAAAAAAGAATCGACATCATTATTTATTACCCGAAAACTCGAGTGGAAGTCGAAAGTTACTGCGAGTGATGAAAATGATTTAGGTGACACAGGTCAAGTGAAATCTTTCAATTTTATCAACAGAATAATAATTGGAACAGCTGTTTGCTCGTATGTAGAAATATTACATTCGTGTTGGTTATTCCTCCGTAGATTTTTCGATTGCTGGATGGCTAGATGAATCGTTGCGAATGAGGACATCCTCACTTAGAATACGGGACGTTTGATTTTCAGGAAAAAGGACGACATAATAATTTTTCATTACATTCAAATTACATCGAATCTATAGGCCAGAGCTGGATCTAGGAAATTTGTCAAAGGGGGCAGTACTCAATCATCGCGACGCCCCCTGAGTAGAAGAATTTCCAAAATTCCAAATAGCTCCAGACGCCATCTTGAAGGTCATTTTGAGGTCAACTTGTGTTTTTCAAACGGGACCCCCTATTTTTGACTACATTCTTGGAATGTACGTTGAAAACCAAGAAACTTTTGTCTGAACTAGTTTCCTGAAATTTGCGAAGATGGCACTCTAATCGATGAAGAGAGAAAGGAGATTCAAGAAACACTCTTGTTGCTTTCTGTGCGGAACATACTCACCTCTTCAGTTTTTTCTCCTCAACAGGGCCGTGTATGTATCGCAAATGAAGGTAACGTATTTGAGCATTTAATCCCTAACAGCACATCCACCGATTTCTACGTCGCATCTCCGTGGACTCTACGTCGATCAACGGTGGACGTGGATAGAACGTGGATGAACGGAGATCCCACGTGAAGGTAACATGGAGGCAACGTAGAAATGTCCGGTGTTGTACGGGTGAATTCACGAGATGATTGGATCAGGGAATTATCACTCAATTACGGAACCCGACTATTCCCAGAACTCACAGACACATACCTACCTCTCTAGTCGAAATAATCTGCCCTTTTCAGGGCCACAGTGATGTGCAAAGTCCGATTGCGCAATCTCCTCGTGGTGCACATTAGGTAACGCTAATGCCGACGGCAGTTCCCCAAAGATTGGGAACCAGGGCCGGATTAAGGCCCTGTTTCGACCCTGTTGGGAAGAAATAACTGAAGAGGTAAGTGTCGTTTCGCACAGAAAGCGGTAAGAGTGTTTCTTGAATCTCCTTTCTTTCTTTATCGATTAGATCGTCACCCATGCAGAAAATGCCGACTTCCAACCAACCATAACAATCGAAACAGTACTGGTACAACACTGATTACCAGGGTTGGTCGCCAACGTTGTAACGCGGTTGAAGTAACCACCAGTACAATGTTGTTGTAACGCCGATAGTCAATGCTGATTTGCCAACGTTGATTTAAGACTCGTTCAACGTTGTCCATTATGTGTGGTTTAATACGGCAAAATTTTGAAGAAATTATTATTCATGTTCTCGAATTGACTTCTTCACATGTTTTCGGATTATTCATTCGTTTCAAGAAACGATTCAAACTTCAGCAACATACGAACAGATGTGTTATATTTTTTACTTTCGATATAACCATGGACATTAGCTGAAAATATATAATTATTCCCATTAGCTACGTACAAAGGCTTAAATGGATTACCATCACCGGTTGAAAATCAATTGTCAATGTTGGTATACAATGAAAAACCAGTACTGATTCAGGGTTGATGTTAACGTTGACCCAGTATTGGTGAACAACGCCGTACCAGTATTGATCAGCGTTATCATTCCGGGTTTATTCCAACGTTGTTTGCCAACAGTTGGCAGTTGGCAAATAACGTTATTCCAGTACTGGGTCGTTCGTCAATTTCTGCATGGGCACCTTCGCAGGAAATTTCAGGAAACTAGTTCAGACAAAAGTTTCTTGGTTTTCAACGCACATTCCAAGGATGTAGTCAAAAATAGGATATTATAGGTGTATCGCATTTGCTCGGAACTTTCGAAGTCCCATTGTTGCTCTCAAAAGTTTCTGTTTTGTTTCTACTTCACAACAATTTGAGTCTCACTTTTGCTCTTAGCGTATCATTTTTAGTAGGACTGTCAATTCTTGCATGTCATTTTTCAGGTCAATCCTCGCTTGTTTTGATAACAATGGATTTCAAGGCAGATTATATTGTCTTACTTTTTCAGTAAACTTGATGGTTCACTGCGGAGTACAATTTAAGACAAAACGATCTTGAGTGAGTCGTCGTATTAATATAATACGGTAGTCTACTTACAGTTTTACCAACGTTTATCTCCTCGAGAGATGATCGGTGTTCTTCCTGCTCAAGGTTTTCGGAGGATAAGGATTGTGCTTGGATTTGAAAGGTACGTAGCTGAATTCAATATTGGGTGCAGATAAACTTATCCGTATGCTCGGATATTCTATTATAGCGACCAGTATTCCAATAGTGATGATAAAGTAGCAAATTTGAGACGAAGATTGAGGAATTTGATCAATTTCACAACAAATCTCAAGAGTAGTGTTAATATTATTACCATTTTTTGGAATAACATAGTATTCATTGTTAGTAATGAGTAAAACTAGGTTATAATATTAACGCTATTCTGAGTTTTGTTGTAGAATTAATTAATTCTTCATCACTGGTTCTAAACTAGCCAATTGTCAATATATTTGCATATTATTAATATTTGACCCTTAGTTACCCCACGTATTCTCGCGTGTTTTCATTATCCTTTCATTTTGCGTTGCAATCGACTATACGAAGCTTGTTCAATGATAAAAAATGTACTATGGTTCCTGAACTGAGTCCCTGTTCTTGTTTTGAATCGGTACCCCGTCATCCTATGAACAGAAAATCAGATTTTCGAAAATCTCTTGTTCCCTTTAGACCCCTGTGGGGTAATTGAGAGTTAAAATACTAGTCGGTGCAATAGAATATTTGAGAACAGATAAAAGTTTACCTACACTGTAAAAAATGTGGAAAATCTTTCTCCACACTGTTGGTCGATTTCGTCCCCTCATCGTGGGGGAATTGTTCTTCTATAAAAACATGAGGGATTTTTCCATCACTTTGAGGAATTATTTTGTTGTTGGGGTGATGAATTCTTTACAAATGATGGAACAGTTCACTAAATTTTGATGAAAATTCCCCACCTTTGGAGAAACTTCTCTGCCACCATTTTTTTGCAGGAAAATTCTACAATGATTGTTTACTTTGCTGCAGAATCGGATTTTTTGCTGTTATAGCAATTTTGTTAGCCACGACAGTGATGCTTTATTGTTTGCTGCGGTAGTAAAAAAATGTCGACTCCTTTATTTACTTCCTTCCATGAAAAAAAAATTCGAGAAAATCACCTTGTTTTGGGGTCGCTAGATGAGAACCTCCCTTCATGTATTGATAATTTTTCATTGTTTTTCAAATGAAATTGAACAAAAATGTGAACCATTTCATCTTTATTACAAATTCAAGAAAAACTTTCAGATTTTGAGAAATACGCTGAGAAATGTTCTATCAAAAAGTACTATATTTTTGATTGGAAATTGCTAGATTGAAAAATAAATTTTCCATAACACTTTAATTTGTTGTAATAAATTTGTTCTCTTCACGCAAACATCCAATTACTCGAGTAAAAATAAGATTCCTACCATTGAATCACGCAAATCCCCAAAATAAATTCACGACATCTTCCCCCTTCACGTTAAAAGTTGAAAGAACTAATGAAACATTATAATCTCAACTAAACTTTTTTTCTCCTTTTCCTTTTTTTTTTCATCTCCTTCACAACCTTTTGTGCGGATGCCACTCTCCGGTTGTACAATGCAACATTTTAACGCTAATATTTTCCTCCTTCCCAGTAGAGGCAATCAGGTAATGGAAGTGGGTGAAAAGGTATCACTTTTTCCATTTTTTTCCTCCCATTTCACTTTTACGCTATCTAACTGGCCAGACCATGTGTATTTAATAAAACGATGAATACGAAGCGGCTGCTCTCGTCGTGTCTATTTCAGAAGGAAGTTTGTATTCTAATGCGCAACGAGAATATGAAAAGTAACAAAGTCATTCGACGGAAAGTAGTCTAATGAAATTAGACTTGATACCGTGCTGCTCAATTCCATCGCGGTAATCAGATAACAAAAATTTCTGCCCCTCTTGTTCTTAGATTTTCATCTTTTATCTCTCATTCAAATTATTCTTCGAGGTCAAAATATTCATAGCCTCGGTACTCTGACTTTTTTCAGCACAAATATTACTAGTTTTCTTCAGTTTGATACAATCGTTGATCCTCTCGTGCGAAGAAATCACAGTGGTTGTCGTCATCGACTCATTTCACATTGATTTATTTGAAAAATTCGAGTTTTCGGATCGATACTGTCCCTGATCGCATATAAATTCTTTTTTAAAAATACTGTAAGAAAATCTCTTCTGGAAAATTTAGAAAATATGACTGTAAGTTTTCATAACCATTTTTTCCCGAATTTTCACATACACGATTGACTGAATTTTAAGAAACTTCAATGGAATTTTGGAACGTATTTTGAAAATTCAGTCAAATCTCTTAGAATTCAGCAAAATTTTTCTGAACATTCAGAAGAAAGTGGCTGTGAGAATTACAGTCACGTTTTCTGGAATTTTCAGGGGGGATTTTTCAACAGCGTTTCGCGTTTGAAACTGGTCAGGAATCGATGATTCCGATTGACCCGAAATAAAGATTTTATCATACCGAATTGCATAAATCAAAATCTCCATGCGTTTGTTTTATCTACCACTTTTTATAATGTATTTGGAGTTGGGAACCGAGAAGCGGACCGGATTTCACAGGTATATTCTGCAGCCAAAATGCAATAATTTCCCGTTTGAAAAAAATTTGTTCGACGCTTAGTTTTGGAGATTTGAGCACTTTTAGATTTTTCTTCAAATCCAAATCATTCGGAAACACTGTATGCTACATAGTTGAGCTTAACACCATTCGCTAAGTTGGGAAACGGCGGATCTGTAGGGAAAAAAATCAAACTATTTTATCATTGATAGTTCCGGAGCTAGAGCGATTTGAAGTTGCTGAATTCTGATTGGCTGAAAGCTAAAAAATTTCAAATCGCTATAGCTCCGGAACTGTCAATGATAAAATGATTTAATTTCTCCTCCACAGATTCGCCGTTTTCCAACTTAGCGAATGGCGTTAAGGTCAAGTATGTAGCATACAGTGTTTTTGAATGATTTGGATTTGGAAAAAAATCTAAAAATGCTCATATCTCCAAGCGTCGAAAAAATTTTTTTCAAACGGGAAATTATTGCATTTTGGCTACAGAATATACCTGTGAAATCCGCGAATTCTGGGACACCCTGTATATTTTTAGGTATAGAAAGTTTGGATAATAAGAACCAGCTCGGTGTGGAGTGATCAAAGAAAGTGGTGACTCAATTATAAGTTCATCAAATATTCATTAATTCAACATCGACACATTTCAGTCTTTCTCTAGGTTCTCTGTAGAATACTATGACTATGTTAAAGATTTTAACACGACATTAGCGATGGAAGATCTTGATGTATCCGATTCTTTTCTCATAAAATTTTTATAAAATACTGGTCAAGGTTTTATGAAAATTGATATTCTGTAAATCCGAATCAGTGAAAATGACTAATAATTAGGGGTGTGCGAGTAGTGATTTTTTCGAGTCGAGTACTCGAAATTTATCGAGTACTCGAAAATTTTTCGAGTACCTGGTAGATTTTCGAGTACTCGAAACATATATAATATACGTGAATATGAATCTGATTTATATGTTTCAGTGGATATAATCAGTGAATTTCACTGGCAAATCAGTGTAAAGTATCCCTGCTTGAAGAATCTCATTGAACCGATCGATACTCATTGATTCCGATGCAGAAAACTGATTCAAACCCATTGAGAATCAATTTTTAACGGGTTTGAATCGGTTTCCCGCATCGGAATCAATTAGTATCAATCGGTTCAATAAGATTCTTCAAGCAGGGATGCCACTGATTCAACCAGTGGCAGACTTAGTAGCACGCTGAGAGGAAAATCATGTTCGCAAAAAAAGTGGACGCAATTATTTTTGGCTTTAGAGGGCGTCCATTAATTACGTGAAGTGTTCAAGGGAGAGAAGGGGATCAAGCTGGATCTTTCCAAATCTCAGTTGGGGGAGAGGGGGATCTGAGCAAATATCATTTAATTTTTTTTCTAGCAGCAAACGGTGTGAAATTGCGTGAAATTATCTTGAAAAATTTCACTTCATCCCTGTGATTTTAAATTACGGTAATATTCTCAAATATAAGTAATAGAACGAATTGTGGTTTTATTTTTTTTCAATAATCCAACGCATTCACATCCGAAACACAAATTTTGAAAAATCTCACGGGATCTCACCAGGGGGACGGGGGTAAAAACATTCTCAAAAATGCCTCACGTAATTAATGGACGCCTCCGTAACCATTCCATCTAGTCACCACAACCAGATTCACGAGATTTTGTCTAGTTTTCGTGGTTATCATAATCAGATTTCAGGTCACTGGAACTATCCCAGGCAGAACAAAAGATCAATTCATAAAGCCTTCTCAAAGATTGCCTAAATAGTTCCCCTTATGCGGTCAATGATGAATTCAATGAGAATTCGATGATTTCAAAATGAAAACGTATTGAATTCTCGGACAATGCATTAGGAAATCTCGATATGAGTTCTTTCCGGACATTGAGTTGTTTATTAAGAGTTAATTTTGAGTTAAAAATATTAATTATGAATACATATTGATCAGCATAACGGGAACTCTGTATGTTGTGTGCTGTATGGGATTCAGTCCTTAAACAGGCGAGAATGGTTTCTGTGAGCACGTCGTTTTTTTCTCAGTGCACTGATTCATCAATGAAATTCACTGATTTTTAGTACTTTGCACTGATTTGGATTTAGAGAGTAAAGGCTCGATAATCTTGTTTTGTTTTCATAAGCAATGGCTTATCACTACATAATATGCTTCTTGTGCAAAATTATTCTATTCAGCATCAGTAGGAGGACATTGTACTGGATCCAGAACGATGTTTTGCGTACATCCACATCAAAGGATTCCAGAACATAATTCATCATAATTCCGTCGTCAAGAGAATTAATGACTGGGAAATCTACCATTCGAGATTCCAACCCCTAACTCATTTGTCCAACAACCCTTGAGGAATTGAATAGAGATTAAAGGATGGAAGCGTATACTATTCATAATTTCCTGATAACACGTTTATGGTTTATTAAGATAATGTTTGTACGAATGAAATAGATTTTGAGTTGTTCAAGGGAACAAAAAAAAAGAAAAAATTGAGTCAAGAAAAAGAAATATTAGATACTCGGTGAAAAGTTCCACTAAAAACCGAAGAAAGGTGGGAATAAAGTTCAACATCTGTCTTCGTTTTCTTTTTCATTCGTCGAGGCTTGAGTTTTACGAGGTGCTTGGAAGCTCAAAGTCCCGGAACATAACTGCAGTATTCGATTATCTAATACGGGAGAGTGTAAACGGAAAGATTCATCGTCCGGTATTGGACGATGAATCATTCGCAGATGGTCAATCATATCTTTCGAATCCCATGCTCTTGCATTCGATCATAAATCATAAATCCTGTCAATTTCCATTTCCTTCTATGACTTCTTTGAATGATTTACGAGTCCTAAGATGTAATAGAATGATCGATATTTCAATTTATATAAATATAGAAGAGGTATCGTAATATACATATATATATATATATTTGACAAGAATATATAGTTTTTCGTTTAAATTCTCCAAACACGAAGGCACAAACAGATCGATGAAAAGATATTTTGTCGCTAACATTTGTCGTTTATAATATCTTGGTGGATGCGCGGGGTCGGAAAATGCGGACATAGATGACATCGCATACCGGAAACAATGAAACATGCTATGCAAACGTTCACTTGCACGAATTCCACTCACTGTGCGCGCTCGTTTGTACGTAGATATATGTGTGTACATGGTGCCATATACAAAACATTCATACACCGTCGAGACGCAAACAGCTTGAGTTAGATTAGTACAGGATTCGTATCGTGAACGGATTCGAATGATATATAATGCTGGATGATGCGATAGTAGAAACATAAATGTGAGACACCATAAATTATAATTTCATGAATTTCGATTATTACCGTCCTACTGCACGTGTGTGTGGATATTTCCTATACGGAGTGTACATAGGTGCCGATTGTGCTACTGATTTATTGGTGAATTTCACGCCTGCCGTGAACCACTAAACTGTCATAATCGACTGTGGGTCGATGATAATTAATACAGGTGTCAATGTTTTGAAACAAATCACCGACTGTATCCAATGAGATTTATCGTCTGAATAATAATTATACATTCACGGACAAAATAGAATTGTAAAAATTAACTGCATAGGACAGTAACAGAGCACTTCGAGCCTTCAGATCGAAAATCTCACGATACATGATATCAATGTTCCTGAAGTTTCAATCGTTTATATTAGAAACGAACCAAAATTTTAAACTCACAAAATCTGATGAACCATCGTTATTTTTGACTTCGAATTAACTCCTTGGAACTGAAAACATCGTTGAAAGAATGCATTGCAAAACTCCTGGGCTCTGTAATGAAGCATATTCATATATTTGAAATGATTATGAGTAGCTAAAGGGTTGACCCCAGGAAGAAAATAAAGAAACCGATTCAAAGAACGTGCCATTTCGAAAATAAAATGGAGAATCTAAGGATACACGAGGAGACTAATGACGATTGGGAAACCTGCAGCCTATCGACACGAATAAAGGATTCCCTACAAACGGCTTGATTGCAGCCCTTCTCTCAATTGTAAAAAATTATATGTATATATTCATATTCGATGTACACGGAAAAAAGAAAACAGCAATGGTTACTGTGACAATCACAATAATATATTGAAACTCAAATTCATGCCGTGCAGCATTGCGATTCCTAGTAACCGTTCCTGTCCACCCAGCATTGACGAATTTCATTGCAGTATACGTCACTGTGATCGCACTAACCTTCATTATCCAAGCGTATTTTCTTTTGTTTTTCAACCGATTGCTGCCATGGACAATAACCAATACTGTTTTCTTTTTTCCGCGTAGAAGAACCCGACCAGAAAAAATACAGGGGCCATTATCATGATCGGATCATGACAGCCCGATGTAGTAGTCAGGCCCTGATAATGTAGCCCGATCGGGACCCGATCGTACATGTAACGCAAAGGCGTGATGAGGAAGCGATCAGGTACGAATGATCAGGACCTCGTGAGTTAACCTGATTAGAAAAGGTACCAATAAACCAGAAAAAGTGCTAGGGCCATTATCATGTTCAGATCATGTCAGCCAGATTTTACTACATATCCGTGTAAATTGTTAGTACTGAAACGCTCATCTCGTTCATGCAATGTTCTTGTTCATAATCAAACAATACTCAGAATATTGTCTATTATCAATTGATTGGTGTAAAATTCAAAATGTACAGACTAATGCAAAAGAGACTTGTTGAATTTATTGGAAGAACCTTTGAGTCCCTCAATTGATTTATTTTATCAATTGGAACTTTTGACGAAACAACATCGATAATCCGTATAAATTCAAGAACAAAGAGAAAGAAAGGTTACAATCTTTTACAATGTTCTGAACAAATGCTATTCATGCATTTGTCAATGAGATTTAATCAGATGAATGTATTTTTTCAATGTGATTCTGATTGAATCTTGTACAACGTTCTGATCAAATCCTATTGAATTTCATTTCATCAGATTCTACAAATTTTTTTAACCAGGGTATTGTTTATACGAGATCAATTATAGTATATGCGCAGATAGTGCATCTATAGTTATAGCATGACTACATGGATATTTTTGGATACGAAAATCGCATCTTATGATACTTTTGAATATATTATTCGATAATCCAGATTTGTTTAATCAATTCATGTCGATATCCCAAGGCTGCATTCAAAAGGGTAATAAGGAATTTATGTAGGTGTATGAAGATTCAAATGCTTTCATATGGAAATTAGAACTTGATCAACTGTACGTTGTTCGAATCCCTTGGAGAATATTCCATGCTCCTCTACATGTATCTTGATATTCAGGGCTTACAACATTGTATGCACATTTTTTCCTGAATCATTCAACACAATGTTAGGTCCTGCTTGGAATATCTGTTGAAGAGTCTTTTGAATCGGTACTGTGCAATTAGGTGAAATTGCACAGAATTGGGTTGTAGTTTTCAATATGTATCCATGTATAATATTGAATGAGGTTATCTGTTATATCACGAAAATAAGTTTTCGCGAAGATCACTTTTCAAATGAAGCAACCAATCATACCGCATTAGCGCGGGCGCGTGCATTAAGGTGGGCCGAGAAAAATTTTTTACTGTGAGTTACTGTGAAAATTTGAGATTTAAAAAATAATATTTATCGTACCTTCATCGGCGATGAAGCCCGAAGAGCGAAGAGTGTTCCCACGCTCATTAATGGCAATGCAAGATATATTTGGCAACTGTGAATATCAAATCAAGTACTCAATTCTTCAAACAATTGATTATTAACACACATTCAACGAGATTTTGAAGAAGTTTGCGATAATTATCCCAAAACAGAGGTCAAGAATTGTTGTTGACTTATATTTCACCTGATATAACTTGCCAATGAATATTTTGATTCATACTTGGGAGTTGATAGGTCATTTGACTTTCGAGAGGAACCAGGATTGATTGGATTGTCTTCAACTTGAGCTGTCCTGCTCAAAGAACCTCATTGAACCGATTGATTCTCATTGATTCCGATGCAGAAAACTGATTCAAACCCATTGAGAATCAATTTTTGAGGGTTTCAATCGGTTTTCTGCATCCGAATCAATGAGAATCAATCGGTTCACTGAGATTCTTTAAGCAGGGTGGCTATCGTGCTCTATTATGCAACACGTGATGTGATATTTGGACGATATTCAAAGATCTAATACAAAGCCATCCAAAACCGTATGACACTCCTGATTCAGGGATTTTGTGAGGTCACTTATTACACAGGTCTACAATGATTTTGGTGCCGCTAAAACTAAAGCAGATTGTGAGTATATTCGATACCCTGACTCTGGAAATATACTTATTTTTTTAATGCTACGTGTAGTTTTCAAGAAATCGCAGGTGTAAAATAAAATGAAAATGCACGATTTTGAAACGTTTTATTCAATTATTCCACACGTTAACAACATTTTATCAAATTATTCTTCAAATTATCTCAAAATATGAGTCATTCTCTTCCAAATGCGATTAGGTTTGTTCAAATATCTTCTTTTTTCTCTGAGATACGACAGTTTGAAAATTGTGTTATTTCACCTATTCACTAAATCCATGAACACACAAATTTCAAATTGTCGTGTCACAGTAAAAAAAAAGATATTCGGGCAAACTCAACGGCATTCGAAAGGGGATGGATTATATTTTGAGGTGCATCTACTAGTTTCATGAGAAAAAATTACATTCTGACGTCACGTAATCTCAAATATGTCGAAAAACGGTGTTTTTCACACTTTGACGTTAAAATATCTCAAAAACCACACGTAATAATGCAATTTTGAAGCCAGATTCGGATTCAGCGCGCCAAAATACTTCGGAAAAGTATGATACAGTTGTTGCACCAAACAAAAAGTTCAATTTTGTAGGCCTGTGTTACAGATCATATGTTACAAATGACAAATTCAAAATGGTGGATCTAATAAGGCGGACAAGAATTGAAAAATCAACTAAAATCGGCTGAAACTTCGCACTTGCATGTTTTTCAGGTCTCTGATTACGAATTTGATGTGCAAATTGATGAATTCCAAATGGCGGACTAGGATCGCGCCCAGTTGAAAAAACCCAGCTTGGTCCAACAAGGAACCAGCTGGGGCCAGTTACAGTCCATGATGGTTGGTCCAACAACCAATATGCAACTTGCTTGCAACTGGTACTAGTTTCAGCCATGTGGGCTGACTTAACAACCCATATAGGATCAACTTGGTTCCATCTAGACTAGCTTGATTCTAATTTTACCCACTCAAACTTGACTCATTTCAAGTGCACCGGTATCAGAGTGATTCTAGAAAATCAACATGATGTATGGTTTTTTTTTCATACCAGAGTTAAATGAAGAACGTCCCGAGTAGAAATTCATATTGGGTGTTCGATCAGGACCAGATCTGGGAAACCTTATTTCAAATCAGGCCCTGATATGAAATGGAAAGCACCGTTGTATCAGAGCCCGATGTAATTCGATCTCGAAATTCCAGTGGGACGAAACTGTAACGCAATTTGATTTAAAATGTCACTCTGGATAACACGTACAGGAGTTCTTGTCTACTGGAATTTCCAAGATTCATTGATCACTATCTGAGGCCATATCGAGCATGTTCTGCCCCAGGTTGATACCAGGACTGGATAGAACAAATTGATTCGCCAAGTATCAACCAATGCTTCTTTCATTACAGATATTGATGGAAAGAGTCATTTAATCCATATTTTAGCTTGACTCTCCCCCCTCAGAATACCGTATATGAAGTTTAGGTTTGGTCCAGTCTTGTCAATACTTGCATGGAGAAAATATTTTGAAATCCTGTAAAGAGTTCTTCAAGATCAATTGATTTTCGTATATGATCACATTTCAAAGTAACCTATTTACCATTGAGTCGAGTTTCATTCTTATTAAGATCAACTATACCCATCTTACTGTGTGAAACTAGAGTATGGGACTCATCATGGGGAGAAGATTGGGCCAGTCTTGGCTCGATGGTTATGGTTCAATGTTATTTGATATCTGTCAAACCAATGACACTAACTGAGAAACAGTAATGGTGCAATAGCGGCTAAATTTTTTCTACTGAAACTTGGCAAATAAATTCCCACCGCTGCTGCTGGCTGTTTGTTCATTGAGTTTTGCAAGGATTTCCACCTCCTTCGAATTTAGACACAAGATGAAGGATTTACCCAAACACTGTCTGTACACGGAGAAAAAAATATCGCTGTCATAACGATACTGGATAGTTGTGATGACTATCCAAAGTTTACTGGTATCAGTATCGTTGCTATGATCATACAAATCATCCGAGGAACGATATAGATCGCCAGCATAGCCATCTGTATCGTCACCATAGCGATACAGTATTGTCACTACAGCTATCTCTTCTTAACCATACTTCAGATCGTTATAATAGCCATACTTTTGTTTCCGTGTATCAACCCATCAAAGAATGTTCAATACAGGTGCAGTGAACGTCTGGCCATTTGGAGGTCAAAGTCAAAGGAAAAATACAATCATACGGTTCTGTTGCTATCATTTATAGAATAATAAATAATTTAAAATATTTGGTTATCGTGACGAAAGTTTTGTTGATTCAATAAACATTCTACTCAAATAAATTGGTCATATTTTATGCAAATTATAAATAAAACGGTTTTAATTTACAACATTAATTAAGACGACTCGCGTATTAATTATTTTTCCCAAGAAGAAATGTAGACTCTGAAGCATGACTGTGTAAATGACGGTTATATCAGTTGGAGATTCATTACACTATCATGAAAGGTCCGCTATAACTCTCCAGAAGCTAGGGTGAACTTTTTTGAAAAGTTCCAATTGCTCGTTTGAGCTCAAAAGTGGAACTTTCGGTCTGACTTCTCAAACTTTTGATATTTCATAATCAATAAAGTCTTCCTCGGATTTAGGATGTGAAACTCTTTCATGACGTTATACGGAACATAAAAAGTTTCGTTTATCCAGGAAATCTTCGTTTCCGCTACACTTTGTTTCTCATGGTGCAAGTACGGAACAATTATCATAATGATTATTTTGGGTGAAAGGGGAGTATCATCAACAGACGATAATTAAAAACAGATTGGATGGAAAATCCACCTATACAGTTTCAACGTCTCGACGTCTCTATATATGCGTCTTTCATACGCCCGTATAATCATATTACTAGTATTTTCGTCTGCATAGTTGTGAAATTGTTATCACAAATCTAGAAAATCCTGAACGCGAGACTACGAAAGACGGATGAAGTAGTCATTTCTTAGACTCCTAAAGTGGGTCGCAGTCGTTAGTTCATGGTCTACAAGAATCAAACTTTTCGTTCCGAAATGTTTTTCGGTTGAACATGAAAGTTTTCAAACCATATCGTATATACTACACGCTGACTTATACTCGAGTCGATAACGATGCCTCAAGTTTGAATGAAGAGGAGAAATATGAATATTGTTGCAGTAACAATTTCAAACAATGAACAGAGAAATTCTTTCGATATTCCGCACCGTATTGCATTATATATTTCTCTGGATGTTATCATTTTTCTTCGCATTGTTGTTAATTACATCCTGCGATTGGGAACCACGTTTCCCACTACGACCTTCTGATTAATTTCTTCCATTGTCGGTTAAATAATTTACATTTAAATGGAAATTAGGAAATTCTATCAAGAAGTTCATGACGCGTTATTCCGAGAGAAATTAAAACATTGAAAGTTCGAGGAGGATGATAAAAGATCTTTATGATAAATTTTCTTCCGGAAAGAAAAATTGAAACTTTCCAGATAAATTTGTTCGAAGAAGAGGAGAGGACTCGATACAAGTTTCTTGAGAGAAAAGAAAAAGACTCGATGTAACTCTTTTGATAGGAAAACGGGAGATTCGAATAATTCTTAACAGGTTTGCTTCGAAGAGTTTTACCATGAGAAAGATGGAAGTGAATAAACGTTGGTGGAACGAAGTTGATCGAACACTTGAGTCCAAGTGAGTTCTCACGGTGAAGTAGTCGAAAAAAGATACAATTATTTAACAAATATACTGTTCGACTGTTAGTTTAGAGAAATCAAATTATCTCATGGAGTATTGTCGTTTTATATGTATTCAATGCATGCGGAACGATGAATGGGAAAAGTTGCCCTGCTTAAAATATCTCATAGAATCTCATAGAGTTTCATTCAAATTGAATGAGAGTGAACGAGACCAATGAGAAAGATCAAAGTGTCTGTAACGTCTCATTGAAACTGAATGAGAATGAATCAGAAATCAGTATCCAATAAGAGCCAATCGATTATCTCTCAATAAATACGTACAATATGAAATTAGAAATGATAGAACAGTTCTTAATGTAAAGGGTTGAATGAGTATTTGTAGGAAAATGCTCATTCCATTTCATTTTTTTGTCTGTACCAACCGGCCATCGGTTCCAATAAGAATTTTCTGGAGTAGAGTCTATAAGAAATGATGAGAAATTTCTGGAGTAAAACTTCTCAATCGGATTTTATGAAGAATATCTGATATAATTTTGGAGGATTTTCCATATCAATGGTCAATGGGTTTCAATAAGAAATTTCTGAAAGAGGCTGCAATGAGAAATTATGGGGAATTTCTGCGTTATGAATGCTCAGTAGGTTTCTATGGGAAAATTCTGATATAACTTTCCCTTAATAATCATGTCAATGTTCAATCGGTTCTAATCGGAATTTCCCACAAGCGCGTTATACGAGAAATGATGAGGAATTCCCAGAGTAAAACTTTTCAATCGATTCCCATAGGAAATGTCTCATAGAATTTCTCAGTATTCTTCACGTCAATGTTCAATCGGTTTCAATCGGAATTGTCTGAAAGTTTATTCTACAAGAAATGATGGGATATTCCCAGGACAGAGATGTTCAATAGGTTTCCGTGAGAAATGTCTCATATAATTTTCATCACTCTTTGTTATCGATGCTCAATCGGTTTCAATCGGAATTTTCCGTAAGTGCTTCCTACGAGAAACGACGAGGAATTTCTAGGATCCGATATAATTGCCCCATTATTCCTAATGTCAATGTGCAATCAACGCCAATCAAAATTTTCCGGAAATACGTTCTATGAGGAATCATGAGAAATTTCTGAAATACTAGTTTTTAGTAGGTCCTCATTAGGGATGCACTCGATATCCGGTTTTGATCCGGCCGGATATGCGTCCGATCCGGTATCCAGTGATCCGGACAGATCGGACAAATCATTCTGGATAGATCGACATCGGCATCGTACGTGGGATTGGACGCATATCCGGTATCCGGTGGTCGAATCAAAACCGGATATCCAGTGCACCCCTAGTCTTCGTTAGAATAGTTTCTCCAATGTATCCCAATTAATCTGTGAAATGGAACATTCTATACAAATCCATTGTTCCTCTGCATAGAAAATCCATTACTCTGAAGTCAAGAAAAACCAATATATATCCGATGCTCCGTTGTAAGGAAAATTCAATACAACCGCATTACTGTAATGTAGGAAAAATCCAATACAAACCCATGGGTCTCATGACAGGAAAATCGGATACAAACTCTTCATGCATCTCATTTATGCATCTGTAAGGTGATCACGCAGTAGCTCAACGGTTAGGGTATGAGATTTCAGTCGGTAGGCAGGTAGGAATATAAGTTCAAACCCCGTTAGGTAGGATATAATTTCTTCTACCCCTACATGAGTCATCAAGTTCCTGGATGACCTTCTGACATAAAGAATGTACAGAATTACTACTACAAAATCTCTATCATGAAAAAAAAAAATTATGGTTATAATTTTTTAATTCCAGCAAAAAATTCTCTAGAATTTTTTGTTGAATTTTTACAGTGTAGAAAAATCTGATTGAAACCGATTGATTCAATCAACATTATTCTTCAATTTTTTCCCCAAAGTATGTAGGATAATGCCGATTGATTCTCAAAGGAAAATTCAATGAGAAATCAGCTCACTCAATAAGAAATTTCCGATGCAGAAACTTCATTCATTCTCATTGAATTTTTTTCAATGAGAGAATAATTCATTAGTTCAAATTTATATACCTATGTTGTAAAAGTTTGAAACATTTATAAGAATGGAACGAAAATTCAAACTCAACAAATATGATGAATTATCGTTATTTATCTTCTTAAATTGACTTCTTTAAATTGAAAACATCGTTGGAAGAATGTGCTCCAAGATTTTGGGTCTTCAATGGAGGTTGGATCTGAGTATTTCGTTATTTGATTATCAATTCGTTTCAATAAACGATTCAAACTTCAGCAACATATTTATATTATGTTTCACAAAGTTGCGATGAGATAAATTATTTTCATTGTTTCGATGTATAGATATTTTTACAGTATCTAAAAGTGTATTCGTTGAAGTGAATCTCTAACTCTAAATATTCTTGTTCCAAAGATTCTGGGATGATTCATTCACCAAGAGAGTTATGTTTTCTCATAAATCATTCAATTCCAGGTTAGTTTGTGAAATAGAAAAATCGTAGGAGGGATTCAAAACACCCTTCAAGAATATACTGTATCCAATTGTTCAAATAAACAACAACGCGAAGTAATAAATTAAAAAGGATATAAAGTTCAGTATTAACAGCTCTCATTTAGAAAACTTTGAAAACATAAAATAAATCTCATTTTTAATGACTTGTTTACGAAGTTCCTAGCACCAAGCAACTTAACTTCGTGTAACGATACTTGAATTTTAGAATACCTACAATTTGAGTATCGATTCGAACATCACAAGCAATCTTTATCGCTTCTTAGAAAACGTGCAAATACCATTGTCATACGTTGTCTTCCCATCTACAGTCTAGTGCAATATCTAATCATTGGCTGTCATTGTTGATCCAGTCGCTGATTCAATGCCAGTTCTTGTTTACTACATGTTGTAAAACTAGGTCAGGCTTTAGATCAGCAATACTGGATTTTAACTTTGCTGTATTCCCAAATTGACGTAGTACAACGGCCCGTTAGATTCGATTTCAATCAGTAGAATACAAAGAATGAAACATTATCCTCTCAATTAGGTTTTTTCTACGCGTCTAGTGGCTCTTCTTAATTGGTGTACAAAAAATAGGTTACTCGTGGAGTGCCAAGTGTGTCTTCAGCGTCATGAAAACCTTACGAAAGTACAATAACAACAATGAAAACCTGTCTCATTATCCAAGTATTATTAGTTTCGCGTACCACGTATCAAAGACTCGTTAAGCTCGCGTGTCGTTTTATTTTTGTTGAGGAACGGAACTTGGGATCGAATACAAAAAAAGGTCTAAAAAACGAGATCTGGTGTGCTTGTACGTACGCTATACGTCGAATAGGGAATTTCGTGTGAAGGAATGTTACACGTCAAACACAAGGCCTCACTGTAGCTGAGGCAATATAAACACACGGGAGAAGCGACCTTTATGTAAGCTTCAAAATTAAACGGAAATTACTTTAAGTTAATAGGTCAATATCGAACCTATATCTCATAATATGACGTAAAATCATACTGGCTCTTTGCTTCCGTTTTCGTGTCTGCAAATGGATGTGTCGTGCATGTATGCACATGTTTTACTTACTCTACTCAATTGCATTTGCTCATTCAACGGAGAAGAGAAGAATCGTATCGATTTTGCGCGTCACTTGAATCATTGTTCGTATCCAAAAGGATCCAATTATCAATCACCCATCGAAATTTGTATGATCTTTCAATCTGCAGTTTCATCAGCGATTGAGAAGTCATTTTTACATATTTCAAGAATCTGTTTCGTTTTTGCTCTCAGATATTTTGTTTTGCTGCAAAATTGTCAATCAGAATGGGAAAATTTCGAAGAGGCACCATTTTTGACGGACCCCTTGGTAAAAATGTCACAAGTTCTTCCCTATGATCGATGAGGTACTAAAGAGGAAAAACTAATCAGAAAAACCAGACGAGGCGCTAGTTAGTAACTGATAAGTTTGATCCAATTAGCGTTGGTTGGGTAAAACTAATGAGTGACTTATTCATCATTATTTAATAAGTTGAACTAACTAATCATGATAGGGTAAAACTGTCTTCAATAACTGCAACTTCTTTACTGTGGGTATACACGGAATGCAGAGAGATAAACTCTTTAACCTCCAAATGAATAAAAAATTATTCACGCTTATTATCGAATATACTAGCCCTTTTGAAAAATTTTTCTATTTTTCTTTCTCTCATACGTTTTCCTAGAAGTTTTCTTAAACAAGTTTTTCTAGATTTTTCCCTATTATTTTTCTTATTCTTTTTCTTAGATCAAATCTAGAAGCTTTTGACAAGAACAAAAAATATATATATATTCACATATGCGGCGTTCTCACTTGAAAAAGAAACACTCGTGTATCGTGTTTCTATCTCAAGAAATCAGTGCTGATTTGACGTATGATTTAATATGGATCAAAAAAATTCATAAGGAATGCTTATGATTAGAAAAAAAATTTGTTCCCACCTTCCCACCAAATATTTTATTGTTTCTGGAAATTTTTCTCTCTTTGTAACAAAGCCACTGCTCAGCGGCTTAGCGCTTCATTAGTTACTAATACCCACCGCGTGAGGTACTGGTCAGTGTCTCATCAGTTACTAATAAACGCCATAAGAGGTACTGGTAAGTGCCTGATCAGTTATTCGCCAGTACATGCTTAGTTTCCCTGATTAGTCACTTGTTGGTGCGAGTGTTACATCCCTCACTAATTACCCGGTTTTATCCGACCTTCTCTTATTAATTCAATGATAGGAACTAACGAGTGGTTTTCAGTGATGAAGCAACACTGAATCCACATCTCTATCGCTGGAAAACAACTGGAATTCCTTAGTGGGCTAGTGCGATTCGCGATACCTTCCGAAATACGAGCCGTAGGTACACTGAGAGAAAAGTATTATTGGTCTCATAACAATACTATTCACCTGTACCATCTATCTGAAGAATAGGAACAACTGTATTGCCATCACAGCCAAATGGATGGTTCTAAGAATGACACAGATTGCTAGTATAACAATCTGTATTGTTCTAGAACGATATGAGTATCGCCGCTGTAGCTGACTGCCTTAACCATACTTCAGACGGTTAGTATAACCACGGATTTTTTTCAGTGTACTAGTATTCGTAAGAACCTTACGAGCGGTACTATTTTTCGTAAGAGAATAGAGGACTGTTCAGATCCCGTTAACTGCGCTACTCCTCGTAAGAAGCATCGAAACGTTGTTGCATCATATAAAATCCACACGGAAACGATCTTGTGAGTCTTCAAACGTTTCGCAGACCACGAAGAGAGCGATGTACAGCAAAAAATTCTATGTTTGCCCGGGTTTGTCGTGAATATACCTACATTCGAGAGCTTGCATTCGACGAGTTTGTTCAGAAATAACAAGGAGAACAACTCTGTATTATATGCTCCAACGATTCTCCAAAGAAAGCGTTCTCGGATAATTCAACACCAAACTAATGTTCCAAAGTACTTTTTTTGCTCTTGGAAGAGATTAACTAATATCTTTCTACATAACGAGGAGCACTTGTGTTTATCGATATGGAAAAAGATTTGTTGTAAAAGGAAAGATAGTTTTGGCAAAAAATTACTACAAATTCTCTATCTGATTTAATAGGATGTTGAAAGTGTATCGAAGCTTACATCAGAAAAGTACAATTTCGATCAATTTAAGCTCCTGAATATTGTAAAAAGTGTGGTTTAATTTGAAAATTGATTTTTGCGCTCACTTCACATTTGAAATAGGCTTACTTCGGCTGCATCCTCAATTCAATCACGACATAATCTGAATCAAAAACTTTCTTTCTACAGTGAATAGCAGACTCTCGATCTCAAAGTGTCGCAAAGTTCAAATTTTGACAACACCACGACAAGAGATACAATTTAAACTTTTCACTCCCTCTTCAGATGGAATATCATTTATAGCATGTGGATTAGGGTGGTCGTTAAAAATTAAATTTCTTGAGGCGCCCCCTAAAAAGCTTCCTTTTGATGAAAAAACACTGGGAAAATTTTTTATAATTTTTTCAAGTCAAGACAACACGTGCCTCAAGACGATTCAAGTTAATTTTTGGGTATAATCATGTTTTATTGAGGATTTTTAATAATAAATACAATTTCATACAAAATATGAACAATCAGAGAACCAAAATTCATAAAAATACGATAGTTAATGAAAATAACAATAAATATTCCGAAAACGTATAGAAAACTAGAAATATAATAAAAATTAAAAGATAAGCTTAAATCACGAAGAATTTTAAACTTTTTCTGAAACTATAATTTGAAATTCATCACTGAGAATGATAATACTGAAGGTATTTCATTGTTAAAACTTTTCCAATCTTAAAATAATTTTTACAATACCCTTAACAAGAAGTTTCATGAAAAAACATGATAATACCCAAAAATTAACTTGAATCGTCTTGAGGCACGTGTTGTCTTGATTGAAAAAATTATAAAAAATTTTCCCAGTGTTTTTTCATCAAAAGGAAGCTTTTTAGGGGGCGTCTCAAGAAATTTAATTTTTAACGACCACCCTAATGTGGATGTAACAATGTACGATATAAGCGTTCAGAAATTATACCTCTCTCACGAAGCAATTTTATTAGAATAACAACAGCTTGTAAATAACGCAATTTCGTTTGTAAGTTCAAGACAAAAACGTATATTCTTTCAGATCGTTTGTCTCCCTTACTCATTTTCTTTTTCCTCTACCCATCTATCTACGTATCTGTTTATATATCTATCTATCCCAACCTCTCCCAAACTCCATCTCCTAACTTTTCATGTCACGTGCTCCACCTTACGTCAGAAACTTGATAAAACTTCCTCTGAGATTTTTCAGGCACTCGCAGCCACCACCACCATCACCACCACCACTACCACCTTCTACTTCCTTCCGTTCATATAATCTTTTTTTTTTCTTGTCACTATTTCTCTTCTCTTTTCACTTTTCGTTGATCTTTCTGTTGGTGATGTTATATGGAAGATTTGGAAAGATTTAATTTGTGGGCGGAGGGTATAAAATAATAATTCAATGATATCAAAAGGATTTACGATACTTGGATGTGAAGTTAAAAATAACATATCGTATGCCAGCTGTTTAGGTACATTCATCTTTCGACGGGGGACTTCTAACTTGGAGTATACTTCCGTTGAGTTGGAGATAAAAAATCGTTGTTCTGTGCATTATTCTTGAGAAACTGTCTGGAGTTTAGAAATTTTCGTTTGAATAAAAACGCAAGAATAACCTGCATAACAAACACAACCATAGCAACAACGACAATGAGTTCAGTACAATAAGTTTAAGATGTCTTATGCAATCTCAAATGATATTTTTTGGATTTGTAAACAAGTTCTGACTTTTGGAGGATGTTTGAAAGATCCCACGTAACAATTTCAGAATTCTAAGACATTTGTTTTACACATAAAACATATTTTAGATATCTGAAAGATACCTAAATACGTTGTATGAAACATTTTAAACTTATCCTGAAAATATCTTGACGTGATTTGATTTTCAAGAAAATAATCTTTTAACAACAAGCACGACGTTTAAAAATTATCCGAAAATGTTGCTTAAGTTATCCATATAAGTTTCAGATATCTATCAGGTATCTTTTACGCAATGATGTAAAAAAGAGCTATTGGATATCTACAAGACTTCTTATGCAAAATTTTTCGTCAAGTTTTGAACGTTGTGTTTGTTAGGTTTTGATTTTGCATAAGATATCTCGGACTTGTTTCAAGATATCTTTCGTATATGGATCATTATGTGGGAGGATTCTGATTCGATTTCGATTAGGGTGGAATACGCTAATAACACACGAAGAATTCTTTCCCAAAAACAAGAATAAAATTCTTCAAGAACTCTTCACGAATTGATCGATTCATCAAGAGCTCTGGAGGAGTTCAATGCTTGGAACATTAAGGAGTTCTTTGAGAATGCTGAGAGTATTGTTCTAGTACTTTTAAAGAACTCGGTAATGTCCCAAACATTGAACTCCTCCAGAGCTCTTCGCGAATTCATCAGTACGGAGAGAGTTCTTGAAGAATTCATCCAGCAGATGAACGATTTATAAAAGAAATAACTATTACAAATTTTTGCTATACATTAAAATAATTTGATTGTTTTCACAATAGAAACCAGAGGGCTCCGCCCCCTGACTGCTTCGCTTCGCTCAGCAGTCCAACTCCCTTCAACATTCGCTTCGCTCATTTTGAACAATTCAGATGTCCGGGGATGTATGGAAAGGCACTCATCGGTTTTTCCCTCAATTGAGAAACTTTGTGAATGTAGTGTTCAGAAAGCCTGGAACTTATTGCCTACCATCCTTTATATACCATCCCCAAATGATTCAGAAACACGCACCTGGATTACTGTAGAATTTCAACTGTCCTGGTAGGAATGAAGCCTGGAAGTGCGACGAAAGCGTGATCTGGAAGTAATTTAAGCGTAATAAGCGTAACAAAGGGTTATTTAGGCGTAATTTAGAAATGAATCCGAATATTTTCAGGCTTCATTTGTTTCAATAGCTACTTCCTTCACTTTTGGATTCTAACTAGTGCGCAGTTGTCATAACTCAACCAGCTGTTGAAGAGTCTTCGGATGCAGTGAAGCTTACACGGGAAGATCGGAATTATTATTTTCTTTCAACATTGGAGCCCAGAATTTGATTCAGTACTTTGTGCATATTCCTCGAACGTCAATCGATTGTCGATTGAATAAATATCGTGCATTTCGAATGTACTATCTACGTTCTAAGTATATTCAGAACAGTCTTATTCGAACATTCTATGAACGTTCATTATATGTTCTTCGTATCTCATTCGTATATTCTACGAACTTTTCTATTTCGTATATACTTTGAAATTCTGTTGCTGTTTGGGAACGTTCTTGAAGATCTCTGAATTAAGTACTCTGTTACAAATCTTTATCAACATGTCCTTCCAACACTTCTATAAGATATCTTTAAGAACTCTTCAAGAACGTTTTTGAAGACCTCTCAATTAAGTATTCTCTTAGATATCTTCGAGAACTGAAATGTTTGTTGCACGGTATCCCGGTAACGGCTGAAGCAAAAAAATGAATTCTTATGGCAAATTATTGCAAAAATTAGTAAAAGAAGATCCAGTTGGCCCGATTGGAGTTGGATGAAAATGCTTAGATAGCTTGACCTTCAGTGCGCACACCTCCGTAGCGAATCATTGAGTGCACAACCCCTGGCTATCTTCATCATCGGATATTTAAATAACCATGTACTTTTGTTAGAAAATTATTTACTTCTTTCGTGATATTTCAAAACAACGAAATTTTTTCCCTCTTGAAAAACATGCTCGAAATCAAAGCTACATACAGGAAAAATACTCAAGTTACATTGAAATTCTGGCCTCAAAATGAATCCTTGTGTACACTAGGGGTTAATAGGGTAAATGTACCTATTACTGCGGTGTATGAATCGAGATGGTTTTTAAATAGAAGAAAAAAGATATTCAGATGAAAAAACAATTTTATATTCATTTCTCAAGAGTTATTTGGATTATTTGAAACCCTGAAGAGAGAACACTTCCATTCACAAAACATGATTTTAGAAAAAAATGTCCCATGCTGGTATCACTGCGGTTTTGCATGAATTACTGCGCACCAATTACTGCTGCATTTCCAATTAATGCGCGTGCAATACGGTGGTCTTTATTCTAGGTTCAATTGTAAACACATGCCAGTATATTAGGTAATTAACTTCAAATTATAGAATGAGATATGTTTTAGTGACTTGGCAAGCTAACTATTTCTTTTTATTTGAAATTTTTTAAATATAACTTATAATTTTCTCACAATCACCTTCTCAGTAATTATTACAGAACATGGAATGGAAATACAGTTACTTTTGAATTCGCTTACATAGAAATTAATTTTCAAACTCGAGTAATTTTTTATGTCTTTTTTTCAAGGTTACTATATTTTTCATTATTTCAGCTCATTCCAATTTTATTATATAATTTATATAAATTATCAACGATCACGTTTTTTTTATAAATATAAATATATATAATCACAGAGTATGGAATATAAACGTACATTTTAAATACACTTCAATCATTATTAATGTTCAAGCTCAATTCTTCGTACCGTTTTTTGAGATTTTCAATATCCTTCTCTATTTCAGCTTTCGTCTGCATTCTTAATGAAAATTTTAATACCAATTTTTGGGTTACGTTGTCGCATTTGTCAAATCGCAGTAATCCATGCAGACCGCAAAATGATGTACCAAACACTGCTTCAGTAGAAATTAATACAAAATATGCACTGGAGGTATTTTAAACGTCATTTTTCCAAGAAAAGAAGATGACTTTATAATAAAAAATGTATGGGAACGCATTTTCCATTTCTACAAACAAGAATATAGTTATTTCTGAAGTACGTATTCATGACTCATGAACAAATCAGATTCGCACAACTCTTCAGTCTCGTGAACCCATGAGATTCAAATCTCAATAAAATAGCAGAAAAAATACTTTTTGTTATTCAATCATCAATATTTATTATTAGATTATGAAATAATTCTGTAAATGATTGCAAAGAGGTTTCAAACTCAGAGGAATTGTGTTACTTTCATTTGAAAACGCATTAAATGGTACATCTGCAGTAATGCCTCCATTTACCATAGACCTGACGGAAAGTTATTATATAGAATTTTCATATGTTAAGAAAATGATGACAAATGCGACTGTATGCCCCATCCTTTACGACCCAATAAATATAATATGTAATATGAAAATACCTATGGTATTATATAAGATGGATTATATGGGTATCACACGGAAAAAATAATTTAGTTGCTATAGGAGCTAATTTAATGGCTGTCCGTGCCCGTGCTAGCTACTTAGCTGCTGCAGCTGAATTATTTTTTCCGTGCAGAGATTCACAGATGATCGTTGTTTCTTTTTCACACAAGAAAAAGCAATCTAAATCCCAAGTTTCGTATTTTCATGATTACATCTATAACCCTCTTATTGCAACTATCATGCTAAGACTAATCCAAGTTGCTTAAAGTTTAATCAATCTGAGGGAAAATGAAAGTTAGAAATGTGATTCAACGATGGCAGAAATTGGGATTCGTTGATAAGTGGTTTCTCTTAGAATTCTCTGTGTATCATGATGAAAATGTGGTATAAAATCCCATGAGAAAAGGCCGGGGTTTTTTGTTTATTCAATACCTGTGACTTATTGAATGAGATTTCATAGAATATTCCAAGCAGGAAAAAAGTAGGATTTGTTTTTTTCTGGAATAAAGTCTTATAAGCGTATCATAGATTGATCTGATTTTATTAAAGAACTGAAAGTTTTCGATGTCTTCATTTGGAAATGAACTCTCGTTGTGCACGTTTATTTTAATGTTTGAAACCAGATGAAACAATGCTTCGTAGTTTGATGGTTTGTTCATCAAGATCAGTCATTACAGTTTTATGGACCTAGAGATGCCAGTTACAACAGATGTTTAGTGAACAGAGTTACAAATCATGATGTAGAAGTTTACCACTCAACAACTAAGATCGGTCAATCGCTTTTGTTCCATCCTGTGTCCCGGGGATGCGCAGTACCACATATTGTACAAAAGATCTTATAAAAATTGCAAGAACTACAGTTTGAAACTCTCACCGTCGCTCATCGTATTCCCTTCAACCTTCCACCAACGATAAAACTTTCTACAAAAATGTCACCAAATTTTCATGAAAGAGGTTATCCAATTTGTTGAGAGTTATCATAGATATTTTGGACAGGTTTTGAATATGAATATCGAGTAAACATACAGTACATTTTTAACCACACTGAGTAACGAGTGTGTCGTGAATTTGCTTGACAGCTGCATTGCTGAGTCGAATATGCAAACTCTCAACAACTTCAACGAGGACTCTGCAGTCTGTGCTGCTAAGCCGAACAACTTTGTAGCGAATTCTCGAACAACGGAAAGGCAACCTCAACTAATTCTCTATCTATCCATCACCTATTAATGCTTTTGAGCTTGAAGTATTTATAAATTTTATCGAATTCGTTGTAGTCGATCTCATGAGTTATGGCGTGTTACCCTGTAGAGAGAACAAATGAAAAATCTCCCATACGAAAGTGTTCACGTTTAATTCATAGTAGTTATCGGAAATATCTCGACCGTGAGCTCGCTTTTGAGTGATATATAGTGAAGTGATCATTCAGAAGTTGTGTTATCGAGTTTCCCCTCGAGTTAATTGGAGTGCTATCCCATATAAGAAAAGATATCGTCAATGCCGCTAATTTGGAATTTCAAAATAACAATCAATACAAAAGAATTTCAATCCTTTTTTGCGGATAAAACAAAAGAATGAAAGGAAAGGGAGAATGAACGTAAATTACTGCACAATACTTTCGAAGAAAAATACACGCTGATCGATCTTGTTTTCTCTACCTTCTTTCCTTTCCTTTTTACTTCTCGGATTCGTTTCTTCTGTAATATTTGGCTAAGATCAAGAGGGAATCATTTAGATTACATCGCTCTGCGAACGTGGATGACTTTAAAATCACAATCTCAATGCTGTAACGTTGAGTATACATCAGTTCACGTAATAGAAATCTGTACCGCTAGAGAAGAGACAGTGAAAAGTTTCGATCATTCTTTGAACGAATTTTAGCAATTCGGAGAAGAATTAACGGAAAAGTGTATATATAGTTTTGATTTTAGATTAGATTTGAATGGGAAACTCATTGCAGATGACTTAGCTCTTCGTTTTCTTTGTTCGATTCCCTGTCTCGTTGTGTTCTCGATACGGTCAATTATACACTTTGATAATATTGTCTTGAAACTTTGATAGAGCGAACATGTTACGAAGAGTTGATTTACAAAGGGGTAAAGTTTTAGGAGTTGATATCGATATTTCTGTTAGTTAATTCACGCTAACAAAGTTTTTTCAACACACCCAGAAAGATAATTGACTTGAATACTTGAACTCATTGCATCCAATAAATTTTACTCGATTTAAGTGAATTTTGTTTGAAAGAATAAAAGTTTATTTGGATGGGATAAGTGTTTCATTCGATTCAATTAAAACCCTAGTAGGTTTATATTCAAATAGAAATTTGGTTGATTTTAACAAAGTTTAGTCAATCCAAATATAAATTTCTCTCGGTGCACTTTGAGGTGCTTTAGGAGGATTCTTCTGCATCGCGTAGCTAATCATGGATATTCTTTCCATGATATCAGTTCCTTCTTGTGAAGGAAATATCAAAATATTGTATGACATCTACTATATCTTCGAGATAAAGTGGGCCGGGAGAGATGCCCTACCTAAGGAAATTACTCCATAACAATGGCCGTGATGATAATAGGAATGTAATAACTGCGTGATCGAAGGCGATAGATGTTGACCATTATTAGTTTATAATACATTTGAAAGAACATTTTTTTTATGTGCGATATTTGATTTTTTCATGAAGCTGAAGCTAGCAGACCGCGTTTATAAACTGAAGGAATGTAAATTTGAATTTTTTGAAAAATACATTTTCTACAAGATTACGATTGAAAAATTCTATTGGTTTCGGTTTCATCATTCTACGACAATTCTACGATGGGCTGGAGTTCAGGTCTGCTAGCACAAATCTGCTAATTTTACCCTCATAATTCTTCTGAAGTGATATATATTTGGCCATCTCTTTAAAGAGTCCGGGTGAGACACCCCAACCATTCGGGATGGATGCCCCATTAGTTTAAATTGAGTCCAATGGATGAAAATTAGTTAGAAAAGATACTCATTGAAATGGAAAATCGCATATATCTGAGAATGAAACTACTTATTCAAATAATTCGAAGAAAAAATGTTGAACGATGTACTTTGGCAATTGCAAAACTGTAAACGAAACATGGTGCACGATAATCGCAGAATAATGAAACGATAAAACGCAAATAAAATACTTTGAATAAATAATTTTTCGACAAATGATTCACAGCCCAAATTCTACTTGGAGATTATTTTTCCCAAGATACGCTCTTCTTTTTCCCCTCTTTTGCATTTATTGCACAGATCGTGGTACATTGTGCAGGATTCATGTAACCATCCACACAGCATTTCATGTCTAGAAGATATTAGGTTGGTAAGAAAGTCTTGCAACACACAAAAAAAGTAAAAAACAAAGTTTTCATTATTTTCGTAATATGATATTATTAAGTGATGTACGCTCCCTCTGCATCTCCAACTCGTGCCAAACGCTCTGGTAAACTTTTAACAGCGCATTTTCGAGATCGGCGAGATTATCAAATTCCTCATCTTGTAAATAATTTTTTAATGGCCGGAGGAGATGGTAGTCGTTAGGAACCAAGTCTGGTGAATACGGTGGATGTGGTGAAACTCCCCAACCCAGCTGAGAAACACAGTCTTGTGTCATCTTAGCTACGTGGGGTCAAGCGTTGTCATGGAGAAGTCGAACTTGGACACGTCTACACGCCTTTTTAGTTTGATAATTTCAGCCAGTTTTTGCAGTTGTCTAGTGTAAGTCTCCGCCGATATCCTGGTTTTAGCTGGTAGCAATTCGTAATAGAGCAAGCCCTTAGAGTCCCACCAACAACAGAGTAATACTCTCTGTACTCCGCGAGGCAGTTTAGGGGTTGGCTCTGGGTTTTCTCCTTTCGGTAGCCACTGTCGCTTACGTGTGTGGTTAACATAGAGCACCCAACTTTCATCCCCAGTGACGATTTCTCGAAGAAAATCCTTTCTGTTCGGACGATGTAGGAGTGAAAGACACATAGACACCCGTGACGGTTTGTTTGATTCGCTGAGATCGTGTGGTATCCAAGACGACACAACTTTCCTGTATCCCATCTCTTGTAAATGTTGGAGAATCGTGGGGTGGCTACAACCGAGTTTGTTGGCTAATGCTCGTGACGACGTGGTAGGCTTTGCCTTTACAAGTCCACGCAGTTTTTCATCGTTGACAGCTGATTTCCTGCCGGACCTGAGTTTGTCTTCAAAAGATGTATCGCCTAAACGGAAACGTTGATACCAACGAGATACAGTTGAATGATGAACAACGTCTGACTTGAACGCGCTGCAAATACTAGCGGCTGCAGCTCTTGCAGAATGCCCTTGTAAAAATTCGTAATAAGCGATTGCTCGAAGTGCACTTTGTTCCATTTTTGCTCGTACTGACTGGTTTATAAACACTGCGGTATGGAAGGTTCTACACTAATCTCGTATAGACGACTCTCGAATGTTCTCGAAATTTGTTATTAGAAAAAATGGATTAGCAAGATTTTCTTACCAACCTAATATCTCAAGACAACCTCAAGAAGTGTTATGCAACACGAAGAGGTATCTAAAACAGTTCTCACTTCTGAAAGATTCCTATAAGATGTCTGAAAGATAACTGGGAAGACAAATTTTAGATCTTCTAAAAGATGTCTTTGAAATGTCTTTTAGAGGTAAGAACTGTTTTAGACATCTTAAAGATATCTTTCCATGTCGCATAAGACTTCTAGAACTTTTCTGAATATTTTCTCAAGATATCTTGAAGAGTGCTGTGTGGACATGGTGTGCATTTACAACTTTTCATCTAGTCTCCAGTTTGTTTGGTTAAAAAATAGTTTTCCTCATATTTATGATACATGAATTCATTCATTAATTCATCTTTCCATGTTTTCATTGTAAGTAGTACGCACAGTCTGAAATAACAACCATGTACAGTTTATTACCCACACAGCACTTTTGGTCTTCAAGATATCTTGAGGAACTGTTCATAAAAGTTTAAGAAGTCTAATGCAACATGAAAAGATATCCTTAAAATGTCTAAAACAGTTTTCACTTCTTAAAAAATCTAAAATATTTATTTTAGAAGATCTAAAACTTTTCTTCCGAGATTATATCTTTGAGACATCTTATAGAAAAATCTTTTAGAAGTAAGAACTGTTCTAGATTTCTTAAAGATATCTTTTCATATTGCATAACACTTCTTAAATTTGGCTTGAAATATGTTTTAGAACTCAAATGCCGTGTGGGTATTTGTCAAACTAGTAAGGTGGATTTATAGATGTGGGGTATCTATACCGGATAATAATCGTGGGGCATTTCACCCGATAGGAGGTGGGTCGTCTATATCCTTTTGTACGGAAGAGATGCCCTTCCAGCTGGTGAGGTTACAGAAAAAAGTATTCATTTGGATCTGAGAAATTGTTATTTGAATAGCTCCAAATAGATATTTCATTGATAGAAATAAATATTTTATGAATGCAGTGAGAGAATTCATTATTTGGTCTATCATTTGTATAACAAATTTGTTTGTATCAAAAAAATACTCATTTTTGTTAAAGAAATATTTATTTAGACCTATTCAAATAACGATTCGAAGAGATACTTTTTCCTGTGTACACCGAGGAGTGGAGTAAATCTATCCCTACTACCCGCACAGTTAGCGTTATCCAAAAGATATCTCCAGAAATAATTGAAAATAATGCAAGAAGTCTTATGAAATATGAATAGACATTTGTTAGAAGTCTCAAACTGTTCTTACTTCTGAAAAATATCTTCAAGAATGTTTTCAGCAACTTTTAAGAAACTTCTGAAAGATGTCTTTCAGAAAATTCTAAGAGGTTTCTGAAAACGTTCTTGAAGATATCTTTTAGAGGTAAGAACAGTTTAAGACTTCTAAAAGATGTCTATGCATATTGCGTAAGACTTCTTGCATTGTTCTCAATTATTTCTGAAAATATCTTTTGGACAACAAGTGCTGTATGGGTAGTGAATTTCCTTAATTACAAAATATTCCTACATGTTGATGAATCCCAATCGTATCAATGACATACGATCTCACAACATTGTAAGAAACACATCATACTTATTGTAAAAATCATCCTCAGTCTTCGTAAAATAATAAGGCAGAGTAACCCTTCCTTTCACAATACTCGTGTCGAGTTTAAGGTAAGCACATCGCCAATACCGACCGCGTTCTAGTGCTCGTTTTCGGAACTACCAGTCCTGGGACATCTCTCTCAGATTCACCTTATGAGAATTAAAATATCAAGTCTAATGTTATATAGTATTTCATTCTATACTGGATAATTTTGAAATGATTTTGGTTTGTTCCCTTCATTCCCTTTCAAAATCCTTATTCGTAACAAAAGTAATTTATCTGTACACTGTCTTAATGCAATTATAATCATACTTGTAAAGTTTTAGAGTGGGTACCATTAACCAGATTTTTCAAGGCGGAAGAAAGTATATCGAAAGTAATATATTAAGAAAGAATTAATAAAGACAATTTCCTTATCGAAAGAGGCTTTCATTACGCTATATAAATATTCGTAGAGTTTCAGAGGACAGGAAGAAAGCATTAAGTTATGTAGCTATGAAAATTGGACTGTTGGGAGAACTGATAAACGAAAACTTGAGGCTTTTGAATTGTAGTACCATGGAAGAATGCTCAAGATGAACCGAATGGATGAAATTCAAAGCAAAGAGAGTCTTTTAAAGGGTAAACGAAGAGAAGGTAGAATATAAATGGGAAACTGTGATCAACAGGAAAATTGACTTGATACGACATGCTTTACAATCAGAAAATAACACGAACATTAATCTAAAGATGTAAATCGAATCAAAATACATCAAATAGAGAATACTAACTAGATTGATTGGATTTAATAGTGAAACTGATTACGTTATGCGTTCAACGGCTGTTACAGTATTTTTATCATATTCAAGTTATAATTATACTAAAAGGTAAAGGCACCTCAGCGTGTATAAAATGTAGCTCACAGAGTGCAGCCAGGTCAAATCGGTGGAAGGAGCTATGATACTATATATATATGTATACATATATATTTATACGCTGCGTATGATGATGAACTACATAGAGGGAAAAAATAACTCACGGCAAGAGTGAAATGTTCCTACTATCCAGAGGATCGATAAAACTCTATTAATTTCAATTTTTTCGAATTCCAAGAGGGAATATCCCATAGAAATCATATGAAATAAACTATAAGAGAGCCCAGTTGTTTTTCAACGATGTTGCATTACGGAAAATCGTCCGTTGGTTGCACTTCTCGGTTATATATGGATTATATATAGTTCATATCAGGGATGGGCAGCCTCAATTATTTTTTGTACATGAAGTACTTTCTCTTGTCCAGTACTTTTCAGGCACTCATCGGTATACGTAGTCCAATTGTCTCGCTTATGAAACAATCCAATACCTCAGCGAAATCTCGCCAATAATCTCGCTCAAAGTCTCGCATAGTATTGCTTTAATTCTTAGCAAAAAATAGTCCAAACGTAGTTACATCACTCCAAATTTTAACCCTCTCTTCTAAACGTATGAAATATTTGATTTTCTCATTCAATTTTTATTGATGCGTGCATTGATTTTTCATCTTTGACTAATCGATCGTGCAGTTTTCCGCTATAGAAAAGACATTCCTTCAAAATGCATTTCCATTTTTGAATATAATGATAATTTCTGGAGAAGGTAATAGGATCGGGAATTCAATCATTTGTTCTTCTCCTCTTTAGAATTATTTCTCGGATGGGGAAAGGAAAAGGAGTCGAATTAATGATTAAATAATAGATTTGGTGAAGATTGAATTCAATATTCCTCTTTGCGCCTATCACGTACCCATCTCCTCATATGAATTCAAGTTCCGGAAGTAGATCATCCCGAAATTCAACAATATTATTTCATTAAGACCGACACGATAGGAAACGGAGAGTGATTGGTTGTTGAAATGAGCGATACCAATTTATAGGAAGGAGGAAGAGTTTATTTTATAACTCATACGATGTATTTATATTGTGGAAACTTCTTCCTCCAGTGGCAGAGGTCCATTTAACACCATCTATAACAAACCGAGTAAGGTCTAAATTACAATATGATTCGCAAATATTTTATACAATGTTAATGCTACACTTTACGAGGAACTTGACACATCTCTGACCATCATATGAATACATTGAACCACGTAACTTGCAATAAGTACGTTGTCATTGCACACATATGTGTATTATAAAAATCTCAGTATGAAAACGAATGTTCATTATATTCCGCTCGCAATGAGAAGGACTCGTGAACACACGTAGCTGAAAAATTAAAGTATCTATGAGGATCAGCCTTTTGAATTGAGAGATTCGTGCAAGACGAATCTAAACTGATAGCAAACCGTGCAAAAGCAGAGTAGTATCAAGTTCGTCTTTTCTTCATTTTTGACCTATATTCGTATCGTGAGAAGTTTATTTTGAATCACGTGCGACTCCAACATCTATCGGTTTTGTTTATAAGTTTTTGTTATCGAATTATCAAATGATTCGATCGACCGCGTATTTTCTTATCATTGGTTGTCTCTTAATCGATTTGATCTCGATTTTTTTCTTCAAAAACAGGTGATCTTGAAGAAAGTTTCCTCCGCTGTGTTGAGAAACGAAACTTATCACTGGTGTCATGTTCAAATATCCCGCTCAGAATACCTCATGACGAATGATCCCAGGCAAAAGGTCCCGCTGAAAAATATCTCAGCACTGGTCGATCCTGTGCCCAAATGGTCCTACGTAAAACATTCCGGGCAAAAGGTCTCTGAACTAAATGAGCTGATGGTCTGAATAGGCTGAATACAAGATGTAATTTATCAAATATAAATGAAAATAATTTTTATATTTAATCAATTGAATTGATTTAATTAATTTGATTGAATAATTAATGTAAAATACTTAATAGTACGAGTACGAGTGTAATTGTATACGAGGTGTGTTCAAAAAGTAAGGTGACTTTGTATTTTTAGGGAAAAATATTTATTTATTTATCAATATTTATGTTGTCCCCTTCAAAGTAATCCCCCTCAGATACAATACACTTATGCCAACGGTTTTTCCAATCCTCAAAGCACTTCTCATAAGCACTTTTCGGTATAGCCTTGAGCTCTTCCAGCGATGCAGTCTTTATCTCTTCAATCGTTGCAAATCTCCGTCCTTTCATAGGTCTCTTTAGTTTTGGGAACAAGAAAAAGTCACATGGGGCCAAATCCGGTGAATATGGTGGCTGAGGCATGATTGTGGCGTTGTTTTTGGCCAAAAAATTCCTCACAAGCAAAGATGAGTGAGCAGGGGCTTTATCGTGATGCGAAAGCCATGAATTATTTTTCCACAATTCTGGACGTTTTCTTCGTATTGCTTCTCGCAAACGGCGCATAACTTCAAGATGATACTGTTTATTGACCGTACGACCATATGGTAAGAACTCCTGATGCACCACGCCATGGTAATCGAAGAAAACAGTGAGCAAAACTTTGACATTTGATCGAACTTGGCGTGCTTTTTTCGGTCTTAGCTCATCTGGGGTCTTCCATTGGGACGATTGGACTTTGGTTTCGACATCATAACCATATACCCATGATTCGTCACCAGTTATGACCCTTTTGAGTATATCTGGGTCGTCGTTGACGTCATTCAACAGTTCTTGAGCGATGCTCATGCGACGGTTCTTTTGGTCAAAATTTAGCAATTTCGGAACAAACTTCGCTGACACACGTCTCATGCCCAAAACGTTAGAAAAAATTTCATGGCACGAGCCAAGCGATAAACCAACATCCTCAGCAACTTCTCTGATAGTGATTCGACGATTTTCCAAAACAATTTTCTTCACTGCTTGAACGTTTTCATCAGTTGTTGACGTGCTTGGGCGTCCAGAGCGAGGCTCGTCATTGGCATCTTCCCGGCCATCTTGGAAGAGTTTGTACCACTTGTAAACATTTTTTTTACTCAGAACAGTTTCACCGTATGCTACTGTCAACATTTTAAGTGTTTCGGAGCACTTTATTTTATTTTTTACACAAAATTTGATGCAAATCCTTTGATCCATATTTTTCGATAGCAAGAAATCGCCGAGCACGCAAAACACTTATAACCTTTACGCCTCTCACAACCAAACAAAAAATGCTATACACTTGAAACTTGGTACAGATGTTCGGGAAGAGTGTGCCAACATAACAAAACAAAAAAATCGATAATCGAAAGTACGTTGCCCGCGAAATTTGAAAAGTCACCTGACTTTTTGAACACACCTCGTATAAATTCTATAAGTATAATTTCGAAAGTCTTCTTGTTCGATGATGAGAAACATTTCTATCATTTTCGATCTCATCAGCGTATTCAAAGTATCATGTTTATGTTCTGTGTAGAGATTCATTGATTGTATCAAAGGCTCTTGCAGGGAGTGATGTATGTAATCCTAAACGTAGGAAGTATGTAGATTTAGATGAAAGGATATAGAAAGTTGTGACGGCATATGATGGTGAAGATTTGATTGGTTATTTATGTGGTGTTGCTCTCAATATTTCTTTATAAGTAATGTTAAATTCATGCCATTATTGTAATTATTGTAAGTGGGTAAGTGTGAGTTAATAATTTGGTTTGTATGGCATAGCTGATAACTTTGTTTATTACCTGTTTGTAATTCATACCATGTTGGAAAAAAAGATTTTTTGTGTTATTGTGAATAATAAACTCAATGATTGTGTGCTAAAGCAGTTTGAGTGGTTTCTTTCTGAGTTATCGTGGGCGGGTTGTTTAGTAATTGGGATAATTCTGTGCTGGGTTCTTTCGGTGGGGATATTTTGGCATGTGAGAAATTGTCAGAAGATCTTTTGGCGCGACTTTTTTGTCTGGGATATTTTGGTCAGGGTTCCGTTGTTACACAACCCTTACCGCTAAGGCACTTTTGGGGTCGCTGTGGCGTTTTGGCGGATCTTGAAATGTGATTGAGTTCCTTTCATTCGACAACACATGGAAATTGTTTCGTGGATTGTGAATGAATTTCCATCTGTTGTCGAGTAAAACGAAGTCAAATTTCGCCGAAACGTCACTGAGTGTTTTCCTGAACTTCAAGTAATTTTTCGTCAATACGTTTTCTCTGTGGCTATAAAACATCTCAAATTCAAACCTCTTCGCGACATCAGGAACATATTGGAATTCACGTACACAGTAATTAGAATCAACATCAATCTTCCCGGTTATCATATTTACAGCCCATAAAACAGAAAACACTCTTCAAATACATTCGAACAGAAGTATTTAAAATGTATACAAAATTCATATTTGATGTATCACAAATACATTTGAAATGTTTGTCGAAAAAGGATTCAAAATACTTTTCTGATTGAAAAATGCATTTCAGAAGCTTTTTCTGTCAAATGGGAGCACTCTTCCATCGCATTATTTTATGACAAAAGCTATTTTGAAGCTCAATTCATATGATATTCAATTCAAACTTGCTACATAAAAATGATAACGATCATACGTTTTATTCCAAGCACGAAGAAAATATTTGAACATCAAATGAAGCTTAGAAATTAGATCAACGCAATAAACTGATATCTCTATACCGTCACACGCAACGTCCTGATGGCGAAGATTTTATATTCACAATGCATACACAGTTTATGTACATCAGGATCATGCATCTCATGAATAAAACAAGTGATCACTCCTGACACTACCAGTAAAAACCTTTGATAGCTTGAAGAAAAATGATTTTTTCACATATTTTATTCATACGACCTTATGCTGTACGATGATATACTATTTTGATACTGTTTTTGTATTCCGTGGTGAAAAATAATGCGAATAGTTTTAGACATGCACTATTCCAGGACAGAAACACTTTATTTCTATTCGAGAAACTCGATACGATGCACACACACACACACACGCATAGGTTACATACGATATTGTCCAGGAGATGATAAATTTCTACTCTGAATAATATTGAAAAAGTTCTCACCCGATTCTCTACACGCTTCGGAAAATTCTCATTTCCAAATGAGTAGGGAATATCATTACATGCATATTTTTCTCCAGCATATCATTTGATTTCAATCATATCAAATATTTTATTTGCATTCGTTGTAAAAATATGACATGGAAATGAACAACGATAACTTCAAAGAGTGTTGAATTTCCCTTCAAACGTAAATATGTTAATCGAGTTTTATTGAATTATATAAAAATCCTGTATTCTCTCGTGATATTTTAACGAGGAAGGTATTTTGAATTATGTCGTTCACGAGAATACATTGAAAAAAATGAATTCCACTTTTGGCGATCATTTTTTTTATATTGTACAGAAGATTGATATCCTTCATCACGAATATTTGTGTGTTATAATATTGTTTGAAAGCCACTGAAATTTTTGCGTGAGTATGTGAATGAATTGAGGGTTTGTTCTGTGAATTTTTTTTTCCATCACTTAAACGTAAAAGTTGGAATAATTTGAGGTTGATAGAAGAGGACTTGTTGAATTTCGCATTTCTTATACGTATATTCTAGTTGAAATTTATAGGCAGCGTTTGAATCTCTTCGGAATGTTGATTCTTCTTCATCTGTGATTCATGTCAGAAATTTTCCTCGAGGTTCACCAAGAAACCATGAGTCATATCGTGGGCGGTAAATTCTGAAAAGTTATTCCGTGCACCTATCTCACGTCATATTTTAACTCTTTCTCTTGCCCGTTCTTTCGGAGCAAAAGAGTATAAATGTCGCGCGACGTCCACGATATTACGACTCCTACTACTACTACTACTACTACTACTACTACTTACTTCATCATCGATATAAATGCGATGATTTTATGGAACGGAGAGTGAAGGTAGATCAAAAATTGCGTGTATACCTTGAGAAAACGTGATTTGGAACAACAAAAGGGAAAGATCTTGATTTTTTTTAAATTTCTCACAGGTTTCATCTTGAGTTTCTTCCCTCTTGCCATTCCTTTACAGTGAATTCAAACTTTCCTCGGTAGATTTATGGGTATGCGTTACTATCATGCATTTGTCCAAATGATTTATGAACGATCAATTTTTTTCTCCTTTCTATTCTTTCTTCATTTCCAAGACACGACGAGTTGTAATAAATCTCATTCAAGTCACAATTTTCCACGTGAGAGTGTTTGTACGTGTGTGCTCATTATTTTTCTCATCTTCCGGATTTAGAAACTGGAATTTGAACTTTGTGCAGAGAAGAATGTGTTGCATTTGAAAATTAATGAGAGTGAAATGATCAGCTCATGCAGAAATGCTCGCTACAGGCAATGGCTTTTCAACCGGAGAGCAAATGTCAAGATGATATCAAATTGATATCGAGTTCATCAATTTTGATTGAGTTTGGATGCGATTTTGATACACCAGATATCAATTCGATGTCGACGTACTTCAATTTTTGGTTGGGTTGAATCGAGCATGACAACCCAACGTTACCCATGTGGAAATGGAAACACGGGTCGCTCCTGACTCACTACTGTTGCCGGGGGTGCCAGTACTGGCAAATCTAGAGCGACCATTATGGGGCCAGTTGGATTGTCCGTACTGGCGAAGGAGTTGAAATGATAACACCATTTTACATATGGGCCAGTATAACGTTCACCACCACGGCGATAGCGATATTTGATGTGAGCCTGCTATGGTGAAACTCTGGCATCGCAACAGGATCAGTTGCTTTGCCAGAGCTGGATGAGAAATGACAAGCAGTCGAAATGATGACATCCTATGTAGAAATTCAAATCCGACCCAGTACTGGCAGTTGCCAGGAATGATCATGTTTCGAGTGGAAAAATACATTAATTATCGGAGAAAAGCACTTTGGAAATGATTTTTTGAAAGTTCACTGAGTGAGGATTGAACCCGGGTCTTGTGATTGAGAAATTGAGTCTCCATCACATCAGCCGATCTCCGAGGTAACAACGAATCACTCAAATTGCGATTTATTGTAATGGGACCGTTGAAGTCATACAATTCACCATAGATTCCGTAGTGGAATAAAGTTCCACCAATACTGGCACATTGTTGTCTCCCCCAACATATTGAATGATGATACCAACTGTGGCCGAATGCTGGCGCGATTTCAACTCACTACAACAGCCAAATTGCTCAGATCGTCATTTTGCTATCATCCCACCACCGATGCCGTAGTCACTCAGAGTGTCCTATCAATACTGATACATTGCCGTCTTTCCAACATATTGAATGATCACCACAACTCTGGCTCAATGCTGGCGCAATTTCGGCTCACTACAACAGCCGAATCGCCAAGATCGTGATTCTAACCTCAGTTGACTATCGATTCTATAGTCAGCCAGAGTCCTATCAATACTGGCACATTGTCATCTATCGAACGTATCGAATGCTAATACGAACTCTGGCTCAATACTGGCGCAGTATTGTCTCATCGAAGTAACCGTGTTATTAGAAAGATCAGTGGAATCCCTATCCACTATCTATTCCGTATTAGAACAACGTTGCATAGATATTGGTGTCGTATCGTCTTCTTTTCGCATTTCACCATCCAATCAACTTTCTGTACGGTCTGGGTATTCTCCGAACAGTATTAATTCGATACTGGCTCAAAACTGTCTGACCATGTGAGCCAGTATCGTCTGAAATCCGACGAACATTTGACGCCAGTTGGAAAACTGGTAATGATTCTGAATGGGCACAGTTGTTTCTGCCGAAGTCTGGCAAATACAGCTTTGCCAATACCGCGCCATTTGTCAACTCTGACTTTTTCCACATGGGTAACTAACAAACCAAGTAGCACAAGGACTTTTCAAACATTCTGCCTTCGTGCTGTGATCATGCATAGAATGTGCAGGTGAGGAACCTTCGTGTTACCTTACAGATTGCCACTTCGCATCTTAGTGGACTCTATGTGGATAAATGGTGGACGTGGATACAAGATGGATGGACGGAGATTCTACGTAGAGTCAACGTAGAGGCAACGTAGAAATGTCCGGTGCTGTACGGGCATATACATGCAATGTATCAAAGAGCTTCATTACAGGCTTTAGCGCAGTTCATTTGCATCTTCTCCAAATGAAGAATATCAAAAGATTTGCCACAAATTTGATCATTAACAAATTTTCATTTCAAATGTCTCATACACATTCCATTCAGAGGCGGACTTATGTTTGTGCCGCCCCTACGCCATCATCTAGCTTACGACCTTGTATAAAGACAGCGAAAATGAACTCTCCACGAAATTGAAAGAAATTTTAATTACCTAAATTAGTCAAATAATATATTAAGAAATATTCATGATCAAAAAATGTTGCTTCACTACTTAAAATGTATTATTTTTGAATTATTAAGATTGGAAGAAAGAAATTTCTTCCCTTGACACGATTGCCCCCATTTCACGGTCTGCTGCCCCTACGCCACGGTATCGTTGGCGTAGGCCATAACCCGTTCCTGATTCCATGAAAACCTGAATAAGACTACACCGGACATTCGCACATCCCTGATATATACATGCAGTGTTTCTTGAACGTCTCGAAACATTTTCAGGACATTCCAATGTTTCAGCAGACGTTCTAAGAACGTTGATAGTACCTTCCGGTGCTGTATGGGCCAGCATTACGAAACCAAATGTTCGGGCGTACTTTCCGAACTGTCGCTTCGGATTATGACCCTTTCCAAGCCTTGCAATCCTGGTAGGAATCATAATTGGGAATTAGATGGGCCCCAGCTTGTTTTCCCAGATGTTAGTTTTCTAATGCACTTTCTAGCTTGTACCCATCCAGATGTCCCAGGGAATTGCTAGAATCCTGTTCAAATTGGTAATTAAAAATGTGAAATCATATGTTTCCTGTAAAATCACACCTATGGATGAGATAACAATGTATTTTGACATCTAATCTCCAGTCAAGAACGTTGCTTTTGAATTCATTTCTATAAAATAATTTCGAGTGACAAATTGAAATGTTGAGGCTTTCATTTATTCCTCTGACCGTGTTGACGGACTATCAATGTTATTGTACGATCAGTTGACGCATGAAAAATCTACATAAACCAACTAAATGTTTGGGCATTGAAGTCAAATTGGCTGAAATGTGTTATCCAGTTGCCCCCGTGTGGGTCCCATCTAGTACGGGGATGGTAAATGGGACGCCCAGACAAACTTCACCAGGGACATTATTTGCTTTATTCCCATTACAAGTTTCTTGAGGAGATTGACATTATTATCAACGAATTCATCAACCAGAAAACACTATTCCTCTTCTGAGATAGAATATGCCAATCACCCTAAAAATGGTTGGAATGTATTGAAAGTAACGGAAACAATTTTCAATATTGTGAAATTTTTTTTCATTGTGAAGAAACAATATATCATCTTTAAGAGGACTGAAAATTGAATTGTAAATCCACTAGATTACAAGTAGGCTTTTCATCCAAAGATTCAATTGAAAATGTTTTCATTATGAAGGCTGAGGAATTTCTTCATTTCATTGTACGTGAAACGGAGTTTCAAGCAATTCTCCACAAAATCTGTTGATAACAAACTTCCTGCATCGGAGAAAAACTTTTCCTCTCGCCATGCGATAGTTTTGTATTTCCAAAAAGAAATTAAACTCTTCGAGGTGGAAAAAATGGCCTCCATCCAAACTCCAGAGGAAAATTTGCCTATTGCTTCTCACAGTTTGATGATTATTCACCGGGAACATAATTTTCGTGCTTATCGATGGAAATGTACAGCTCTTTGAGTAGAAAATAGAGGAACGGGTGAGACTCGAAGATCGACCAACACCCATATTCATGAATCCACGAATCTGCTTTGCAGTTCACGACTAAGCGAGGGGCGGCACCTTTGCCATTGAGCACGCTGTGATTCAAATGTTTTTATCTCTCCGACTTGAAATGAATTCGCTTGTCCCGAGGTTGACACGAGCGAAATATTGCATTTTTCCACCGTATATCAGTATAGACACCTCGTTCTTCTAAATCGATTATGAAATTCACGGGAAAACAACTCTTAATGGTCGCTTGGAGTCTGTGCTACTTTTAAAATGACGTTGAAGATGATTTATATAGTTTAGCAAGGTATAATTCTACACGACACGTGCTAAACATTTGCTTCGACCCAGTGTCGATCGATAAAATTGCTCTTTATTATACGATATTATGCGATACGATCTATCAGTGCATATAATAATTAGGACTGAAATGAATTTCGAATCTATTCATTCCAATAATTTTCATTGTAGATTCGAAGTCACTTCAAACATTGAATATTCATTTTCAAAGTCCTAGAGAGGGAGAGTTATGATGCATCGATTGTGATGTATTGCCTCTCGGTTCGGCGTAAAGTGTTATTCCCGATTCAAGCTTGCAAGAGCTCATACTAATAACGTCTTTACGCGAGACTTTTCTTTCCAAACTCCTTTTAAGATGCGTTAACGCATCCCTTTATATTTCCCTTTGTGTTTTCATACATCGCTGTAGGAAGCAAACTCCCGGGATAGCTTTGGCGTGCAGCACCGGGATATGAGTTAGGAACTTGAAAAATTTTATCGAAAAAATATAAAAGTAGTTGAAAAATAGACGGATCGAAGTTGACCATTAACAATCTTCAAATTACGTGGAAAAATCTGTTTCGTGAAATTTTCTATCATAGTTATTTGATACTCGTGTTGTGATTCATTAATCACTTCGAATGACATTATTTTTATGTCATCAATTTTGTATCAGGTTTTATAAAATGGACAATCATTTATCGGTTCCCAATCAGAAAAATCCGAATTATATCAATGTTGACAACAGGTGCAGTACAGTGTCAGTATTGATTTTATAACACTTGGCTACCACGTATGGAATCAGTACTGGATACGTAGAAATAAAGTACTATGCCTGTACCGATAAACCAGTACTGAGAGCTGATGGCCGGCCAGATACTGATCCAGTACAGGCACTGCACTGATTGCGAATAATAGTATTAGTGCTCAACACCCAGTACCCTGTCAGTGTTGGCCAGTACTGGTGCAGTACTGTGCCTGTCGTAAATTTCTGGTTGGGTTAATCTACAATTATCTGTTGAATCACTATGATGAAATTTAGCAACAGACGTTGTTTCATCCGCTCCAGTATCTAAAGTTTTTACTTCAAGAGACCACTTTCCGCAACAAATTAATTCCAATCTAATATAAAAATTTCACAATTAAATAAATATTCGTAGTATTCAGGCACACGTAACTTCTGGTATACGTTTTACAAAATGACAAAACAGTTTAGCAAAGTACAGTAATACAAATTTACTGATTACACGTATGAAACTTATCTGCAGATCTGATTTAAACTTTGCTTCGTTAGAAGTATATTCACAGAGAAGTTATTAGAGGTAGAAGATTTCGCGTGTACCAACGAAAACACATAACTGCGAATTTGTTCTCATGTACTCTGCGTATAATTTTTACTTTATCGCTACGATATGTATTATTTTCAAACTTGTTTAATTCGTCTCATGCGAACGTATAATTCATGACTACAACTATCGTACAACTAAGTACTCTGATTCTTAATCCTGATTCGCAAGAGAAAATCGTATCATGAGAATAAATGGTACTTGAGAGAAGTTATTAATCAACCTTCATATTGTTCAGAGAATATTATCACGGATGTATGCTAGCTTCGAAGATTTCCACTTGGGTTTTATCGGTATTTTGTTACTGCGAATGTTTTCATGTCATAATTAAAAGAATTTGTAGTGAAAACACTGAACATTTTCACAACGATAGCTCAATAAATATTTGTTGAAAAGTGGACTCAATTCACTACAATTTCGCACCATTCGGTTATCACGAATCAAATACATATTTTCTCGGACCCGTTTGTAAAAAATTTTGAGAACTCACAGTGCTGTCTAGGAATTGGAATTGTAGCCCCCTGGTTGTACGTTGTGGAATCTGGGATTGTTCATTCCTTTATAAGATATAACGAGCAATTATTGGGGATTGCTGCGTCTGATTTAACGAACAGGGAATGATCAACCCATGTGATATCCCGCAGTAATCATTGAATAGCCAGTAATTGTCTTTTCCTGCATAATTTCATGTGTGACAAAATTATTTGATATTAGAATTCCATAATTTATATCACCTTTATTATGCTTTTGCGCTGAATTTTGTAATTGATTCTAATATCATTCTACTTGATTATTACAAAAGAACTCGACCCTGATAACACACGAAGAATTCTTTTTCAAAAACCAGAATAGAATTCTTCAAGAACTCTTCGAACTAATGAATTCATAAAGAGCTTTGGAGGAGTTCAATGTTTGGGACATTAACGAGTTCTTTGAGAATGCTGGAAGTATTGCGTGAGTACTCTCAAAGAACTCGTTGATGTCCCAAACATCCCTGGTAGAAACGGGGATAGATTCGGATAAAAGTTTGCAGATGGATACAAAAATAAGATTGAAACGGATAGAAATACAATCCAGTTTTATTCGTTTCAATCCTATTTTTGTATCCATCGACAAACTTTCATCCCAATCTATCCGCGTTTCTACCAGGGATTGAACTCCCCCAGAGCTCTTTATGAATTCATTAGTTCGAAAACAGTGCTTAAAGAATTCTATTTTTGTTGTTTGTGTGTTATCTGGGTGATGACTTTCAATTTGTCTCATCACTGCTTCTGCAGCTGAAAATGCTCACATGAATGAGAAATACGTTTATCAGAAAACTGAGGATTCGTTAATAATTTCTCAGACCCAACTAAAAATTACCTTTATCTCAACGTTGATTGAATGAACTTGGATCTAATACATTGTTTCCGAACAGCGTCAGGGTTCAATATTTGTATCCCACTGTTGTGTTTCGTACCTTTTGCAATTCAAAGTATGCAATTTACGATTAACACGTATCGCCGAATCAATCAATGGTTCATTACGTAATCCGAAGAATCGTAGTACGTTAAAATACTCCCTTTTTTGCGTATGGTATCAGATCAATATCTCACGTGAGCAAATTATTTAATTACGTCGTTCATGGAGGGAGCTGATTCTGGTTCATCAGTCTCACTCACGTTAAGAACGTATACAGGTGGATGTTGGTCTGCGGATACATAGATGCAGAATCAATGTTGATTTTTCATTAATGGAATACCGTCAGAGTCATTGTAGGCGGATTCAGTGTTTGCGGAGTTCGTTTGTATAAAAGAGAAAGCTTAACAAAAAGTTAAAATCAATATAATCTATCAAGTGTATGCGGGATGACCTCTCATTCTTTCAACTGTGTGAAATTATTGGAAGAAAACTTGATATGGATATATATCGAATTCTATTACGGTTTGTTGTGAGTGACAATTTACATTCGGAGTTGAATCATTTTTTATTTCATGTATTTTTTTTTGGAATTTTTGGGGAATTCGAACGGAATTTTGTTGAGTGTGAATTCGAATTGTGAGGGATTCCACGTTCGACCTGCTTGAAAGAAACGATCAATTATGATCGATTCCCTCCGAATGGGTGAAGAGAACTTGGAAGTGTCGATCGGTAACGATTGAACTCCAATCGGATTTGGTTATTTCTAATAGAAACAAATAGATAGGATTTTTTGAATAGTATTTAATGAGCGATGTATATGTAATTTTTCCTTCGAGTGCTTTTCTATTTTCAAGAAAAATGGTAAATAATTCTATTCTTACATAGTAAAAATCACAATATCATATAAAATAAGACCGAATAGCATGCTATGTTAGCATGGAAAATATTACCATTCTCTTCTCTCCGTGCGGGTTCCTTTATATGTTTTCTATGATTCACCCGTGTGAAAATTTTTTCGAGCGTCCTGTATCGAATATAGGCCCCGTATGGGCTTATAATGGGTATCCAAACTTAGGATGTCCTAACCTTAGCCACTAAGGGGCCTAGTCGGGTTGTTGATATTCAACCTGATTCTTCTAAGTCATGGACACCCATATAAAGCCCATATGGGGCCACGCTGCATGACCAATTTTTTCCCCGGTTTTAAAAATCTAGGCACACATATACACATAGCTACAGCCTTCATAGGGCCTTCGCAAGGCTTCCCGTCTTCTCCCGAAGATCTTGATTTAAGCATACCTGTATACAACCCATGTAGGGCCAAGCTGTATTTCCAACGTTTTCCCCGTTCTGGAAATCTGAATGCACCCAACTACAGCCTGCATAGGGCCTTGCCCTCCATTAATTCCTTTTTTGAATATACACCTACTTTAAAAAGCAAATTTACTGAAATGGTATTGGTAATTTCGACTTTTTGCGGTGTATGCCCCCAAAAAAATGTTTCATCCATGATTACTGTGTTCACACTATCGGTCAGGAATGTCAAAAAATCGGAACAAACATCACTGTACGGTTAATTGCAAGACTGAATGAGGCTGTTCTGTTTTTTGATACAGTCCGATAATGCATGAACAAAGTAATGTTGGGTGAGATACCCGAATAGAAATTGGAATCGGCTCATTCCAGGCCCTGTCTGGATTCAAGTCGAAGGGGTTTGGGTACAGATAGGGCCTTGGATAGTCCAATTTTCAATCGAAGAAGTTTCCTCCTTGCAATATTTATTCGATTTGATCATATTCGCAACGTTTTATTATCCTTCCAAAGGTCCTAGTTTCAGCGCCTATATCAGCTCCATCATGTGTGTCCTACATAAGCCCAAGTTGGGAATACTATGCGGGCCCTGAAGATGAGTGCGTGACAATCCTGTCTAGGCCCTATAAGAGTAACCAAAACAGTGCCTGAAATAAAACGAGGACGCCTAATTTAGCCTAAACTGCCGCCAAGAATTAATTCCCACACGGACAATCCGAAAAACTAAGGGAATATGAAATTCTCCATGAAGTGACTGCTGTTCTGAAGATTCGTAACGATTTATCGACAAAGTTGCAGTCCTAAACCTTCGATTCTCTTGGAACCCTTGAACGGGAATCCCCAATTTCTATGTAACGATATCTCAGGTTAAGTAAATATTTACTCAATGGAGAAAAAGCAATGAGTGTTCGAGTAATGTATACAGACACATTCAACCTCGTTCAATAATCCGTGGAGTCTGTCCCAACAATAGCCAGCCAGTTTGAATATATTTTTTTCTCTTCTAGTCTGTTGTTCGAGAGATGCTCGTGCGCCTCGGCCGTAGAAGCCACCGTCGGAGGGAATCTGCAATTCAAAAGCTTTCGGACTTTCGTTAGATCCAAATGGAAGGCTTCATTAGCGATTCTCGCCTACCCATACCTCTTTCATCTCCTTCATCTTCATCTTCTTCTGATTCTCACTGATTCTCGTTGTTTTGCTAGAATAGCACGGAAATTAAATGCCGGGAGATGGCCTTTAATTCTTCGGCTAGCTGGATTTCCTTCGACGACCGATATTAGCGTCAGGAAACTTAACGGTAGATCGGTATAGCTGGTCCACTTGGATCCTACAATTAGAACAAAAACTGTTATAATTTGTCAACTTATCTCATCTTTCGAGTAAGCAGTGCTCTTTGATAGAAAGTTCATTCAACACGATGGGACGTCAAGATTCAATTCTTGGAACGTTGCGTGGAGAATGATGTATATTGAATATATTCCGGAGGTAGTAAATATCAAGTGGTGAAAATCAGTGCCACATCAGTATTCAAATAAATCAAGTTAGTTATCCTGTATCTTATCCGCTTTGATAATTCTGTGAGATTTAGTATTCGAAGATGTACATCTTTCAATTATGCGGGCATCTGAGTATTTGTACAGTTGCGATATGAACAATCTCGTATTCTATTCAAATTAACAGTCCTATGAAAACATAGTAGCCACACAATCAAGCGTGTGCTCTCTCTCTCGAATTTATGATTTTATGTCTTTGTAGTCTGATGCGATAAAGTCGAATCAGGGTTGTAAGAATATTTATGCATTTTCTTCACTCTCTCGCCAGTGAGATGAAATCATCTTAATTTCATTGTTTGCATGTTTCTCTCGTGAGAAGCCATACTTAGTTTCGTGAATGGGATTCAAAACGAACAAAACTCGTGATGGAATATGACACTAATCTGATTGCGATCGTTCAGAAAATGCTCTCAAAGATCCCTCCAAACTTTCCCTTCCCGCAATTGTGTTCCGCGATGGGGTTTTTATACCCTAGTGACTCCACTGTCAATCAAGATAAAAGAAAAGGAAGTTTCCCGAGTTTCTTAGCTGTTAATGATACGAATCGAACAAGTCTAATATTTCTCATTAATTTTCATTTCTATGGCACTCTAGAATAATTCGAATACAAACGGACAGAACCGCAAAATTCAATACACCCTCCATGAAAACCCTCTTGTATCGTTCCCTTCAAAGCAGATGACGATCTCGCGATGAAGATTCAGGAGTGGCAAGATCGGTGCCTTTCACTTACATCAAATATTATAGCGAATAACGTAGAAGGTAATTAACGGAGAACAGAGTAAGCGAGTAGAGGGTTTTTGTCACTGTCGCTCCTTGGCGTCATGAAATCGTGAACAGAAAGGATTCTTCTCGACAAAGAGGAAGCGAAAGAAGCTTTTCGAGTCATTTCTCGGTAACTCGACGAATGCGTTGAAGGGGAGTGACGTAGTGCACAGAAGGTGGTGAAAAAAGATTGTGGAGGTCGAAGATAGAGGAAAAAAGTATGAAGAATTGTAGAGAAGGAACTAAAGAAAGAGATACGATGCAACCTCAGGGCATTCTAGTTGTCGCTACTGCTGCTGCTGTTACTCTCCTATCACACGCTAAGAAATAGAATACGTGATAGCTAGCCGTTCTTTTCAACCAACTTTTAAAAATACATCAAATCACGCACTATATAATTCGAACGTCCCCCCTGGTGCTGACCTCAAAAACTTTCATGAAAATGACGTTCAAAATATCTGTCGGTGATTCGAAAATTTATTCGAAAGATTGTGGTTTGTTTCAACACTCGTTTCGAATGAAAAATATTCATAAGTTGTCAACAAGATTCATCGAACGATTTTCACACTTGAAAAAAACTTCGTCTTTGTTCATTTTTCAATATTTGAATTCTCCTTCACTCAAATAAATTATCTAGGTTTTTTCTTCTGAATATAGTCGCAATGGGATTCGAACTTTCTCTTCCATAATTCAACTCGTTAAAATTTATCGGGATTTAATAAATTTTATTATCGAGTCGAGTGAAGTTCAAGTTACTCACCGAAACATTATTAGGGAACTTGAAAATTTCTGTCGCATGCATAAGGGTACACCATTTATTTCTATTCGGAGCTATTTCTATTCACTCGTTACACTGTTTTCTTCTCCCGTGAGGTCTTATTCATATTTGTATACCATATCCAATGATTTTATCAGTTTAAATTCTTGAAGTTCTTCATTTCCTTTTAGTTGATTTAACTTCTATTCCAGTATTCAAATGTTGATATATACTTCTATTTCAATGTTGTAAATACCTGTTTGGCAACTGATGGGGTGATTGTCTACTACACTTTAATTTTCACCAAGTTTTGACGTTGACTGTACAGTTAAAAGCCTCAGCTGTCTTAAACTTCATGCAACATGTTACAAAGTTTCATTACAGAGTTTGCACATACTACCAAAAGTTTCATTCAAATAGTAATTTGAAGGATTATTTAAGCATTTAATTTCCAAGACCCGCGATCAGAGGTATCGAGTTTGGATTTTATTGAATGCGAAGAATAATTTAGATACAAAAGATCAAGCTTAAACGTCAGTTACATCAAAATGATGAGAACCTAGAAGGGGGATTTTCTTGAAAATATGTTTTCCAGTTCACTGGAGTTTACTGAACTGTTACGTGAAATATGGTACTGGAAGGTATTAGGGAGAGGAAACAATACTTAGTTAACTAATTATTGTTTCCTCTGGCTAATACCTTCCAGTACCATATTTCACGTTACAGTTAAGTATTACCTCGAGTCCGAACATTTGAATGGTTTTGTCTTCCTATTTGAGTTTTAGACTGATTTAAGACAAAATGAGACTCGATTGATATTCATTCCTGAATTTCTCCTCCAACAAACATTTCATTGAGGTCTCATTTTATCCGTGATATTTATCAATCACAACAAAATCAATCCAAAACTCGAATAGAAGGATGGACCCCATTCAAATTTTTCAACCTAGGAATGATAACTTCTCCATTGAAATGCATCCGAAAGGAATGGAATCTTCGCAGTTTGGGAAATTGTTTCATCGCAACCCCATTCCGCTGTGAGGGAATACATTTTCGAAGTTTGGAAGATCGTCTGAACCCTATTCCATTGCACTTTCTGGGGATACATGTTGCTGTTGGTGAATCGTTTTTCCCACACTGTATTCCGCTTTGAGAGAATGCACGATTGCAATTTGGGAATAGTACCCACGTAGAAATTGACCTCGATACGGGTTGCCAGTTTGCAACCGTTGGTGGCCGATGTCGGTTGGACTACGGAATGATAACGCCAAATAACTCTGATCCGGTACCGGTTACCAACATCAATTCAGTACTGAAAATACTACTAGTATTGATCGCTATTCAAGTACCGACGACTGTTACTCAATTGTTATTTGCGCTGTCGTAACTTTGGAAGGTTTTGAATGCATTATCAAAATTTCTGCACTAGGGGGGATTTGAAGTGAAATTTACTGTTGGATCATAGGATGGCCACCAACGGTTGCAAACTGGCAGCCTCTATCAAGCCGGTACTGGACCATTCGTCGATTTCTACGTGGCCAATCAAGTCTTCTTTCAAAGTACACGAGATATTTATTCACATCGGTTCGGTACTGAATCAACGTTGGAGACTAACGCTTGCGTACTAAAATTGTGCCGTTGTTGATCCAACATTGGTGAAAAAGTGGTAAATAATAGTTGGTTCAAATATCGAACCAGTACCGACACGAAATTAAAATGAAGTCGGTTAAGTACCGATCCGCAATCGGCAGACAACCGTTGGTGGTCCATACCTTTTCAGTACCGATCCGTTCATCACCATCGGCTCAGTACCGGGATTTCTACGTGAGGTATATCGTTCACCAAGAGGGGGAAGTGGGAAATTTCCGACGAGTGTGAAGTTTGTCGCTACGGTCGTGCAGCAATCACACGAGCTGCAGTAACCAATTCTCGTGCCTAGTTGCAAATACCACTCTTTGTAACAAGTACGTTTTTGGAAACAAAATGAATTTATTCCTAGGTCACTATCACAAGGTTTTGTCGTCGAGGTTTCTGATTGATGGCCCGTAATGGCACCACTATTCACTGCCTTTTCTCCCGTCAAGTAGTTTCGCTAGGGTTGAAGAACCTCATTATAAAAAGGGAATGCCTGATTAAATTTTTACTAGGGCAAAATCTGTACCATAGCACAAGTGCAATCTCGCTGAAGGCCGTTTCCCATTCTGGGATCCCATACTTCTCCAAAATCGAGTGCGATATGGGAGAGACTATGCCCGTTACTGTGATACCATTATGAAATGGAAATATGGGTCAGACGATTTCTCAAACTGCGGAAATGTACTTCCTCAAAGCGAAATGGAGTATGAGCGAGATGATTTTTGAAATTGCAACGCAGTCTACTTTTTCAAAGCGGAATAGAGTATGGGAAAGATAATTTCCTAAACTGCAATCACGTACTATTTCTCCTACACCTACACGAAAAGTTATTGTTTTCTAACCTATTTTTAGGGGGGATAGTGCTAAATTCCAAGGGGATGCGTCACAGAGGGCTGCACTCGAGACTCTCGAGTAAAACCAAAAAAACTGAATTCCACCATTTCTGATGCAAGATTTGTTGGGTCGATGTACACATCTTCGAAGAATGAAATGTGAGAAAATTTTTGAAAATATTTTTTGGGTTTTCAACACTAAGGTTTATTCAAAACTGTTGCAGTCTCAAAAGAGGTCTTGCCTTGTCTTGTCTTGGTCTTGAGTGTAGAAAAATGGCTCTTTGTCCTGGATACAATCACCCGAGAAAAAATGATTTAGATCTAATTAGATCTAATGGATTAGATCTCCTTAGGTCTAAAAAATGGAAAAATTCATGCTCTGTGGGCCGATTTAGATCTATTTAGATCTACGGAGATCTAATTGATTTTTTTCGAAAATATGTAGTTCTTAAAAACCATCTAAAAGTGAAGGAAATGGGCAGTAGATGCACGCGAATTTCGATTAATTAATATGAAATTTTTTGTGATTTAGATCTATGTAGATCTAACCAGATCTGTCTAGATCTAAATAGATCTACATTTTCCATTTTTTAGATCTAACGAGATCTAACGAGATCTAATTAGATCCACTTAGATCTAAATCATTTTTTCTCGGGCAATTTTATCCTCTCAGACATGTTATTGCCAACTATGACGTGCCCACACTTGACTTGATGTAGAAATTTGTCTTCGAATACTGTAAAATTGAATAATATTTACTGTTTTTGAGTTTTGCTCAAGAGTCTCGAGCGCACCTCTAGACTCACAGCGGGAGGAAAATATTTTTTGTAACACGTGCCTTGAAAGTATCCTTTTTTTTCCTCGTTCTTGGAGACGAAAATTGTCAATTGCATACGAGTAGGTTGAAAACCAACTAGTGCATACGGAGATTTATATTCATTTATATTCAACAATTATATCCAGGGTAACAGTGTATATCTGCACGGGGAGAAAAATATTGTGGGCACAGGAGAGTTGTCTGCCACACGAAGAAACATGAAGGTCGAAAATATAGTAATCTTTAATAGAAATTTGAGAATATTTTCTCAAATCTGAGAGTTTTTCAGATTAAAAATTATCAATACTTAATAAAGAATAGAGAAATATATGAACTTTCCAAAAGTCGCGGGTAAAATTTCACAATAGTAACAAAATTTCGATATCCTACTATTCACTTGGTGAAATTTCACATGCGATTTTTGGAAGGTTCATATGTCTCTCCATTCTTTATCAAGTATTGATAATTTTTCATTGTTTTTCGAATACAATTCCACAAAAAAAGTGGACCGTTTTGTCTTCATTATGCATTCAAGAGAAATTCTCAGATTTCAAGAAATATTCTCAAATTTTTATTCAAGATTACTATATTTTCGACCTGCATTTTCCTCCGTACAGTATAGCGTATGACAAATATTGTCGATATATGCAACTAGATTATTTGCCATCTTCAAAAAGTTCACTAGTAGAAATAACGTGAAATAACTCTGAGATTGACCATTTTTGCAAGGACAGTAAATTTTTTCAGTAGTAAACCATTTTCCTCCCTGTACATCAAGGTCAATACAAGGAATATATGCATGTGCTATATTATTATAAATTATTAGTGATATATATATATATACCCTGAGATTAGGAAACCGCGTTGTAAATTTCATGAAACTTCAATAACGTGAAATCCCAGTAGTTTATTAATCGAATGAAGTTGAAAGAGAAGGGAAGACCACACGAAATCAATTGGAAGTTAACCAAGTGGAGGAAGGAAACCGCATTAGCCCGGATAGTGGCAAATAAAAATTCAATTCGACCGTTCCAACAGAATTTCGGTGTTTCCGTTTCCTCGAGGTTCTCTACTGACATTATTACAACATTCCAACATTCAAATTCAGCAGCATTGTTTATTTCTCTCCTCAATTTCATGTTGATATTCGTTCTTGTTGTTTATACATTGAAACTTTGGAATGACTATTGTATTGACATGAAATGTTTACTATCCAGGGAAAGGATAGGGAATAATGCGTGATCATGTATGACCAATCGTTTCACATTCTGGATGTTTTCGATATTCACGAAGATTTTACATATCGTGCAAATTTTAATACTTGCCGGCCTCTTTTGGTTTTTCGGATTTTGCACAAATCCCGAAAACATCTTTTTTTGTGCTACATGATCTTGAATGATCATGTCAGGCTATGTACGGTTCATGTGTGATCCTGAGAATGAGATATGCTTATTCATAATTCATACACGGAAAAAAGAAAATTGAGAAATTTACCATATAGGATGACGACGCGCCGCTTCGAGTCTTCGAATGGAAATTAAAAAAAATATATATCGACAAATAATTCACATTATGAGATAAAGATAGATTTTTCTCTTATGATGTGAATAATTTCAGAATAAATTTCCATTTCAAGGCTTGAAGCAACGTGTTGTCATCATATACGTAAATTTCCCAATTTTCTTTGTTCCGTGTAATATCTGTAACATAACAATGTTGCTGAAGTTTGAATCGCTTATTGAGAAAAAATTAACAATCGAATCACATAATAATCAATCATTAAAGCCCAAAAATCTTGGAGTACATCATTTAAACGATGTTCTCAGTGGCAAAGAGTTGATTCGAGAAGATATGTAACGATGATTTATTAGATTTCGTGAGTCTTTATTTTCGTTTTGTTTCTGTAAAGGATTCCAAGTTCGAGAACATATATAATATTCTAAAACATTTCCACGTCGGAAAGTTATAACAAGCTCACAAAGAGAACAGAAATTTTGAATCAACATTACAAACGGAATTGTGTTTCATATTTGAATTGAAAATACACGAATATTTTAGTTTGATTGCGTTATATAACGCTATATAATATAACATAATATACTATATATATTATGAGATAATCATTCTCAATTTTCGTATTCATGCGTCAACATACAAATAATGATTATTCATATTTCAACGGGCTGTTGATGGTCCAGCACTAGAGATGGGTTCAGTGCACGTGCGATAAGTAACATGCGTTAACTCTGCACAGATTATGCATAGAATATGTAGTATACGCAGGAAATGCAGAAAATGCATGAAACATTGTGAAATTAGTTCTAACTTGGAATTCAAAATTTAGAATGCATGAAATATATGCCCATGCAGGTATTGCCAGAACTGGAAAAAAACCCAAGCTTGTCCCAGGATTGGCATGTGTATCAGGAACAAACCTCCGTTACAAATAATTGGACCAATATTGTTCCATGATTGTCCCGCCGTTTCCAATGGATAGTTAGTCATGGGACATTTGTTCCTATCTTTGAAATGGCCATTGCACTTGGTACAAGCTTGTCACAAGCGTAAAAATCAAGCGTTCGTTAAGATGATTATTGAAGCTGATTTTGTCCACATAAGTGGCACAGTGTTTTCAATCAGTGCCCGAATTCCGAGTTCACATTGGATAAAGACTCCTCCCCATGATTGGCCCCACACTCCAGTTTCACACACTAAGATAAATATATTTGATCTGAATAAGAATAAAACTTGACTCAATGGTAGTAGGCTACTTTTGAATGTGATTATACACGGAAATCAACTGATCTTCACGGAAAAAATTGGTGATCCAAATTTTCGTTGACTAGTATGTCACTTTTGGACAAGGCACAAATCCGAGAAGAATTCATACACTGGATTATAATAATTCGTTGACTTTGTCCATGATTTCACCGATGGAGTTCACTTTTCATTTTGATTGTCGAAATAATGGAAAGAGTCAACGAATTATTAAAATCCAGTGTACGAATTCTTCTGGAATTTGTGCTCCGTCCCAAAGTGATATACTAGTCAACGAAAATTTTGATCACTAATTTTTTCCGTGTTGAAGAACTCTCTACAGGATTTCAAGATGTCTTTCCCATGCAGGGATTAACAAGACTGGGAAGAATCCAAGCTCGTCCCAGTCTTGGAACATTTAATCTATCGTTTTGAGATGATTCATGTACGGTATTCTGAGGGAGAACTTTGAGCTGAAATATGGGTCAAATTACTCTTCTCATCGATATCTGTGATGAAATAAGCATTGATTCATGCTTGGCGAATCATTTGGACTAGGCTGGAACGAACCATTGGCCCAAGCTTGCCCTGAGCTTATCATTCCCAAGCCTGGACCAAGTTTATTGAATTGTTCAAGACAAGTCTCGGCAGGTCTTGTGCCAGGTTTGGTCCATGATTGGACCATTGTTCCATACACACATGGGTGCTTATAAAATGCTAAAATAAGAAAAAAACATTCGCAGTTCTAGAATTATAACCCAACTTGACCATAAGAGAAGATGATGCAGAAAAATCCCTTTAGTTATCTGCGTTATCTGCATGGATTTTATGCGCCCCTCATTCCTTGCATAAAACTTAACGTATTATGCGTACTCAACCCTGGCGATATGTGATTCGAGTATCGATATTTTTTGTCGCAGCCTAGTTACCGATACCTGCGAAATATCAAAAGTAAAGTATCGATATCATTATTATGTATATGTACTAATTTGAAAAGATACACGGAAAGACCGGGTCTGTAATTATTTGGAAAAATGACTGTCAATTTAGGGATAAAACGAGGATCGCTGAAAAATATTCGTAGTGAGTCTACTAATAATTCGTAGTCGATTTATTAACAATTGATAATTCCACTGTGGAAAATACACGGAGAGAAAAAATTTGCTGACGCAGCAAATCGAGGTATTATATATAGAATAGCAAAATTTTTTGCTGAACTAGCTAAAAATTTGCTATAACAGCAGTCGTGTTAGCTACGACAGCAATTTTTTAGCTGTGACAGCAAAAAATGTTTGCTCCGCCAGCAAATTTTCAGTATTATACACAGAATAGCAAACAAATTTTGCTGGGATAGCAAACATTTTTTGCTGCCACAGCTAACAAGATTGCTGGAATAGCAAATAGTTTGCTGTCACAGCAAAAAGAACCCAGCAAAAGTAGATTTCGCTGCCACAGCGAATTCCTTTTTCTCCGTGTATCAATGGAACTATCAACTGTTGATATTTTGACTACGAATTTTTGGTAGTCTCACTACGAATATTTTTCAGCGATCTTCTTTTTCCTTAAATTGACAGTCATTTTTCTAAACGTTGATCAATTCTTTCTAAATATCATAATAGACCCGGTCTTTCCGTGCAGAGACCCATGATTCCTGAGCTTTTGTGAGTTGGAATTTTTGCTTCGTTTTTATGAACAAATCGAATTTATCAAGTGATCAATTTACATTTGAGAAAACTTCCAGCAAAAATTTTCAAATTCATGCTGGAGTTTCTAACAGTGAAGTGTGCACATCATTCCAGCGCTCGGTTCGGCTCCCAAAACATTCCAAGAAGTTCCAGAGCCAATATATTTTCTTATTCCCACATTTTCATGGTAATTTTCAATGCATGATGCCTCATCGATCCATGTCGGGGTCAGTTATCACATTGAAATACACGTATTGTCGGAACAACTACTCTCTTTCTCTCTCTCTCGCTTTGCCTCTCTCCTCGGTGAATCAACTACCACTCTTGGAATTGTATGCTCAAACGCTCGGAGAAAAAAGTGTGTATGTAAACTCTTTTGAAATATGGAGCAGTTGCCGGAGGGTGTTAAAATTCCTACGATTCTTTTCTTTCCCTCTCTAAACATCTCCAACTGTCTTTTCTTATTCGATCTCTGTTTTCTCGTGGAAGGCTCTCGTATCTTTTTACCTTTTCTCAGGTTGGCAAGCGCATTCAAAGGAGGTTCGCGAAGTTTTGAGACAAAACGAGACGAATAGAACTCATTTGTTCTTAATGGTTTTTCAATTTTCTCACATCGATATGTTATCGCGTTCCCCTATTTTTCAAGTCTCAAATGTCCCCTTTTTACGTAACTGTCAATCTTGTTGGAATACTTTGCTCGAATTGAAACATCAACAGCGCCGAAGTTGATGCAAAACTTTTTTTCTGCTATCGGAAGTGCTTATGAAATAATATTGGGTCAACCCGATGACGATTTCCAGTCGGGTAATCGAGTAGTTTCCAATTGTATTCCATTTCACAGACTATTTCATATATTTTAGAACTGATGAAAAAATCAAATCAATCAACGTCGATCAATTCTGTTGTTATTTGTTTATATGTACGCGAAAATGGTTGGAAAATGGTTAAATGCCAGAGAGAATACCGTTTGAGCTGGGTTTCCCTATCTCCCTGTAGGTTAATTCTATCCATCATGTCCGAGTTTTCTCTTTATCCAGTCGAAAATTAACGAAGTGAGTGTGCCTGGTTGTGCTGCTTTTCTCTCATGCTGCACACACTTATACAGTGTGGTCCCAGATACCATACGTATATATTGACCTTCCATGCCAAATTTGCATATTTCGGCACTTACCTTCTCAGGTTATTAGAATTTCATTGAATCCAAGATAAATTCTATGAATTATATCTGGTTTTGAATTACTTTGCGTTTGATTTGCAAATTTATCATCGAGATTGCGATGAAAATTCCAATGAGATTCGTTCGTGAAATGTAATTAATGCAAGAGATAATGAAGGAAATTTTTCAACAGTGAGCAATTATAAACTGCACAATCGTGTCCATTATTCGCTGGAAAATACTGAAAATGAACTTTTGGTATAAGCTTCGTAATCTTTTCCTGACGTTTTACTAGGTTCGCTGTTGCGTTTCCTGGAATGTGCCATGCAGGATTTATCAAGAGAACTCCGACGTCTACCTCAATTACGTTTTCTCAATGTTTCACAAACATAAAACAAACCCTTTCTTGGAAGTATATCTAGGAAATACTTTTTATATCGTGCATTTTAATGAAATCCAAGACACAATTCTCGAATATGAACCATACGAAATGATTAAGAATTTCTCCTATATGAGATTCAGATTGAAGCTCCCCGCTTAGATTCAATTATCATTGAGGGAGATGTATTGTCTAAGCCCCCCTAAACGACTGGAATCCTGATTACAGTCTATTGATAAAGTGATAGATTCTACCAAATCTCGTGCGATCGTGAATACATTGTTCTCATACAGATATAGAGTTCCGCTTGAGTAATCCAGTGCACATTAGTGTACACAGGTGATATGGTTCCAATGATCCCCACCGAGGTGGTACAGATATCCATCTAAAATTCTGATTATGAAGCTTATGCCTCCTGAACGCTACGAGATAGCCTAATCCCTTTCTCTTCATGAGTTTATACTACTCGACGACAATTAGTTTCATCAAGCAAATTCACGCGTACACTAATTCATGTACTTTCAACTTTTATGTACCGTCGGATATGTTCGTATGGGACAAAAACATAACATCTGCGAGGAACTTTATATGAAAAACAAAAGGGAATCCTCACGTTCCGTAGGAGCTATAGAAAATAATGACTTTCATGCGGAGAGAAAAAAACTTTTACCACCAAGAATATATTTTCTTGAGAGATAGAAGCTTCTTTTCGACTGAGGCAATATCTTTTTAGTGGGAATATTTGTCTCTTCGTGCATTGGACAAAAAATATGTTTCCGTTGGTGAAATTATTTTCTTTGTAGACTTTTTGCGACGAAGGATATTGTTCCTTTGAAGAGTGCACGACGTGTTGAGATTCGATAAAAAACTAATGAGAATGAGATAATGTACACCTATTGGGATTTTTTGTTCTATTTAAATTCTTGTCAACGCGAATGTTGGTGAAATTTCGATATTCGAATATACAAAGTACATGTAAAAACCACAATCGAATTTCCCCTTGTTCTAAATTCCATGAGATGAATGCGAGAAAGATAAAAAAAAACTAGGTAAACAATTATCCGATGGAATAAAGTACGATAAGAATGCTTTGTGTTCGTTTTTCGGATTAAAACCTGGATTTTCACAGCTCGCATTCTAATATTTCAGAAACTGCCACGTGCAATGTAGTGTTTCGAAAAGAGCGAGTTCACTCCCTTCACATTTTGCCATTTTTACGTCTCTGAGAGCTAATCTAACGTTCTTCCATTCCACAACGTGCCAAATCCCCCAAAGCAGGTTCTCTCCACTCATAGTTATCGCTCATGACATTCAAGCGTACTCGAACGCATTATTCGCCTTCTTCCGACGTATATTAGGTTCATCAATTTCATCCGCGTGGACTCGCAACTTTGTTGAAACGATCAGACTGTGTCAATCACTTCATTCAGAAACTATTCAAATTCCTAAATTTGTTGAAGACTTTATAAATTTTGGATATTTATTTGTTCTGAAAGCAATGAAATTCTCCAAAATTCGTGTACCTAATTCGTGTACACCTGCCTGTTTGAATCTGAATAATACGAGGGATGAATGAGAAATCGAGAATCCTTGCCTAACTTGATCACTCATATTTGTTCATTCGGCGAAAAGAATAGGCTTTGTTTGAAATTCCCTGACTTCTGATGTGTTTTCGTTTGATCAAAGAACTGGAAAAGCCAATCCACCGAGACGCCAGAACACGCGATGAAAAGATGAAATAACAAATCAGCTGGAAGGCATGTAACATATGAAAAGGTGGAGATGAAAATCAAGGAAAGGTGAAAGAGTAAATTGGACTTTTGGAAGTTCTTTCTTTTTATACACGACACTTTTTGAAATATTAAAGTCCAGGAACGTTCAATTGTCATCGAATACTCGAATATCATAATAAAGTATTCCCCACCGCTGTTTCCATTTTGATGACGAGAGTTTTCGTTTCAACCCCACAAGTCCATTCCCAAGGACATATTTATTCAAGTTTTTCATACCGTCTGATCAAAAAGTACCCGAAATTCTCTGTTCAAACAAACCGCGCTTGAGATGCTGTCGGAATCTTTTGTTATATATGCTATCCAAAATATACCACGGATAACATTTAGTTAGCATTTAGAACTCTTGAGAAGATATCAAAAAGGTGGCAGAAATCGACGCATCTTTCAAATAACATTATAACAGTTGCAAGTCTTGGGCGAATAATTGTTTACTGGGAATTCTCGCTGTTACAGCTGAAAAAGTAGCTGTGGGATCTAAAAACTAGCTCCCGCAACTAACTTTTAGCTATCTAAAAATGATCGAATTATCCTTTCTCAGGCATGAGCGTATCACATGCAATCTGAAGATGATTTGAGAAGAAAAATCGACTCGACAAATCAGATCGACAAATAATGCACTCGTGCGGACGCTAGTGATCCAAAGTTCGAATCATTCTTCCTCTAGAATTGATGCTGGAATAATTGGACGGAATCGTATTTGAGAAACGTGCCATCAGAGGAAAGGAAAAGAATCTATTCTTCTTTGAATTTAATTCATTTCTTTTTTGAGATGAAGTTCTTTTCATACTTTCGATATCGCATCTAATGGAAAAACGGTGGGATTTTCGAGATAACGAAATGATAATAGTGACAATTCTAATTTCACTCGAATTCTGAAAAATGAAATAGCTGTGACAGCCACTTATTTCTTTATCAACCTATTTTCACTGCTGTAGTCAAAATAATTGCAGCTGTAATTATTTTTCAGCTACCACAGTAGGAATTCGTAGCTGTAACTGCACAAAATTGGTGGAAGAAATAGCTCTTATAGCTAATTTTTACCTATTCGAGTAATAGCTCATTACTTTTTTCCGTGTGGGCAAGAACATATCGATAGGACGGAATATAAATTCTATTTATATTGTTCCAATTGATGATTGTGTACCATATATACACAACGTGAATTGTCCAGTAAAGTGTTTCCTTTAGTGAAGACGGGGGAACGTTTGAGAGCATCGATTGAACGGATATTATAATTCCAATCTATTACGTATTAATTTCTTTGATAACATTCTACCGACTTGTTTCGAGGATGAAATCATTAATAAGTACTGTATTATTCGTAACAATGAAACAGCATAACATATTCTGCGTTCGTTGGAATTGGATCGAAACTTTTCATCGAAGGATGTCATTTCTAAAAAAGTAGGTCGCGAAGTTTCTTTCTTGATTAAAAAAAAAAGACAGGAAAAAAACAAAACATACCGCGATGGAAGCAAATTTTTCATGAGCATGACGTTTTTACGTGAGAGTTTAAAATAACCCTGGACGAGAGGAAATTGTCATAAACCGTCTCATATAATTCATTGAATTTCATTGAAACTGAAAAATTCGTTTTGTATCAACAGTCGGATACAAGTTGAAAAATCGTACCTTTCTGTTTAATTCAAGGATTTGATTTCATTCAGTCTTTCATCGAATTTCCATTGTTTGATCATTATTTCTGTTTCACGTTACACGTGTTTTATTTTATTGGTTTTTGTAGGAGAAATTTCATCGATGACGAATAACTCGATTCTCGAAATTTACGAATCAAAGATTCAATTCCAATTATCATGCATGGGGTTGTATAATAATTGTTAATTCGATTGTAGAGATTCTTGAATTTAAGAAAATAAATAATTTATTCTTAAATAATTTGTGAGAGAAAGTTTTTAAATATAATGCGTACACCGTTAGGACAGCAGGAAATAATAGCAGCTCGTGCATCTCAAATAACTCAATCCCAGAGTACAATAGGATAATATACCTCAGCTCTTGAATCTACTATTCTCTGCTTAAATTCCGTTCGCAGCAGGAAAACGAAACTCAGTCGCTATTATAAGAGCTTGGTGTTCATTATCCTGTACAGGAAATAAGGAAGATGTTGAGAGTTTCCTGTCACGTATAACTGTTCGATACCCTTTGAAGTAACGTCGAAATGAAATTGACCACAAAACGAGGTGGTGAATGATAAAGTAACGTGATATGTACCTACCTTATGATATTCTACGCAAGTTCAAGTGGAAAGTTCATTACAATAATAGTTCATTGACTCACCGCAGTTCGCAAGTCTTGTAGTATTAAAAAACAACATTGAGATATCATTGCTTCCATAATATGTAGATTACCTCTTAACTTTAGTGAAGAATTCATACAAAGGGTCTATCCCCTTCACGTTGTATGCTATGTTTTTTCTTCATCTAAACACTCAACCGCAGCAGGTGCTCGAGCAAGCATCATTAGCTAGAAATGCACATCCGGAGTCTCGAGGTGTCATGGATGATAAGAATGCAGTATTGTTATAGACGCCGGTAACAATGCTCTCGGTAAGAGCCAGTCAGCAAGGTATCTAGTACGAATCCCCAACAACCAAGCCAGATAGCAACACATCGAGTGCAGCTACTAGAGTTGTACGGTTTGATGCAGTCCATTAGGAGTGTCAATGGCTCTCGTAATACAAAGCCATGTTCCAGTTACAATCAAGTTTTATGTGTGAGTGTTTTTTTTTGTAATTATTCTCAAGGAATGGAAACTATGAGGGAACATCGAATGGTTGAGTATATTTCCTTCTCCGCATACGGGATATTTTATTTAAGTACGAATAGCGAAAATACTGTTCAACGTATGACGTTACTTCTAATGATTTATATCCCATTTGAAAATTTAGCGATTTCGAAGCAAATAGGAAAGATTGAGAGAATCTTGTTTCCAGGATTTTATGGTAATCATTTTGTGTATTATATAATAACTTTGCAAAACCATCAAATCCAGGGAATCCATCAAATGCAGGATTCCAGTCCACATAGTGATCTGAAAAACATTTTTCTTGTAAATTCCTGAAGAAGAAGGATGCAGGTATCGCACAAAATCGCGGCGGTTTAAAAAAAAAAAGTTACGTTTTTCCCCTGATTCTTTTCGCCCTTTGGGATTTGAAGGAAAAAAAAACGAAGAGATTTCTCAAAAAATTCCCCATATAGGACGAAACTGCAATGTATAAAGGAGCTCTGTGCCAAATTCCAAGTAAATCAGTGGAGTAGAACTTGGGATATCTTGCACACCGTTTTGAAAAAAAGCATTCGAAGATTCGAGCAGAATTTCAAACAGTCTACAAATGAAAAGTAAAACTTGCTTTGATTTTGCATATAAATTCGTTTCAAGATGCAGCCAAAACCAGTCCTGTTTCAGCTGAAACTGAGCGCTGGAAACAAATGCTGACACAATGGGGTGGACTGAATTGCAGTAAATTTTTCAAGTAAGATGCAGCGACATTCAGTCGGACTCCTTAGAGTGTAAGTGTTAGAATGGTACATTATACTCACATTTTCTCACAAACCCTCCTGAAAAACATGTTCTTAAAAGTCTACACTATGAAAATATGTAAAAAGAAAAAAATAGGTTTTTCCAAAATTCTAAACCAGAATACCCCCTTGATAAGCCTTGTTTGTCACAAACAAACTCTTCTCTCAGTGCAAATGTAATTTTCGTAGGAAGACTTTGATATGTTAAGTGTGTTGTAATTATGCGACACAATGATCAGCTGTTGTGATGTTAATAACCCTCGTGTTCCAATCTCTTATTGCAAGAACTAAATGATAATTCCATGGAACATCAAGGATGATTTTGTCATGTATCATCGATGAGACATAAAAATTCTATTTTTGCCGCAATTGGGTTACGCTAACTGTTGTTTCTTCTTTCTTCCTTCTTTTAGCTTCTTCGAAGTGCGTCACGTTTCAGTATCAGAGTTTCATATTTCCTAATCGTGACAAACAAAATATGATACAATTCCCAGAAGATGTATTATCCAAGTAAAATAACATCCGGAGTTATCAGTATTTCTGAAATTGTGGTATTTTTCTTATTCATAATTTGGAATTCCTTGTTAGAAATTTGGAGTAAAACCAATCTTTCAAGAACAATGAGGGTTTAATAACCTTCTATAAGTAGATATTATGTCTATGTCTATGTCTGATACAATATTCATACAATTATATCGCCAGCTCGATTGGAAAGAACGATTAATCCTGATTCCATACCAAAGTATCAATACACTGAGAAAAAAATTTCGTCGAATACACGCAGAAATCAGATGTGTTGAAAAGTCCCATAATTTATTGAGGATCTGCGCCAGTCTGTTACAGATACAGTTTTGACTTGAATTTACTTCTAAAAACTCCCATAATTAGATGTATTTATTCTACAAGAAATTATGGTACTTTTGAAGCTATATTCAGGTAAATAATTTTATTCATTCCAGACTGGCGCTGATCCTCAATAAATTATGGGACTTATGTTTCCTTCAAAACAAATGAACACCATAGTCAAATTAACGAATATACTGTCAAATTTACAGAAATTGCAGTTGATTCAACTGCATGTCGTTGAGTTATTCTACTGAAAAAAAATTGTAGAAATTGACTGCGTAACGTGACAACCAAGCCCTTCAGGCCTTTGAATTGAACATCTTTCAAGAGGGATATAATAATGATATAATCGTTTATAATAAAATTGAGCTAATGGATTTACGATTGAAAATTGTAATTTTCCTCACTCACTTGACTTTTGGTGTGATATATGTTGTAATACAGAGGATAAAATGGTACAATTTAAAATCTCGAAGCATACCGTTGTCCAGCTATGTAGAGAAATTTCCAATTTTTCTTTCCATTTGGGTATTCCAGATTGTTTGGGAAAAATGATGATCTCGAATTACAATTTTAAAACGATATTTCTGTCACATTTCACATCGCCTTGACATATAGGTTGGCGACCGGAAGATTTAAATCGTTTGTCGTGCAGGAAATCGAGCATGGGGAAAAATTCAAGTGCGGCAAATAGAGACATCGGTAACTCGGGGGTTTTCATGTATGTGTTTCCAGATAATTCAGCTCCCCAAATATATGTCTCCAGAAAAACACCTCTACTTGACTCAGACTCAGATCCCGAATATCAGCTCAAAAATGCAGCCAAAAGTAGCGCCTATTCCAACTGAAAGTAAGATGGAATTGACTGAAATTCAGTCTCTTTCATTGCTTACTTTCAGTTGTAATAGGCGCTACTTTTGGCTGCATTTTTAAGCTGATATTCGGGATCACTTTAAGTTTCACTTTTTACTGTGAAGAATATGGAATAAATCGCGAACACTAACAAGCTGCGCACAGCTTCCTGACCAGTGCTAGCCCAATTGTTCCACTGACTCGTATGTCGGCATTCGACTCATGCATTTTCCCCTAGAAATTCGGTTCACGTATTGACCAAGAAATCCAAATGGCGATTTCATCTAGTGGACCGAAACATAACCTCAAAATATCAACGTTGCCAAGTTTGGTTGCTTGTAGGTCAAAAGTTTAGAGATATAATAGTATTATCTGTGATTATTGGTCATTTCCTCACTATTTATCTTAAATTTTCGCGATGAATGATTCATTTTACAGAATCGATAGCCCAACTGACAGGCGGAGCCCTCTACAACTTTCTGATCAGTATATGAACAAAAGTTCTAGAAAGTCGGAGGGGCCTAATGGGTATAGTTCATAAGAACATAATCAGTTGTATCCCAAAAGTACAATACACGGAGAGAAGAGAATGGTAATATTTACCATGTTAACATAATATTCAGTCTTATTTTATATAAAATCGTGATTGTTACTATGTGAGAATAGAATTCTTTACCATTTTTCTGGTAATAATATATATGTAGCATAGTAATTAGTACCAGAAAAATGGTAAAGAATTCTATTTTCACATAGTAACAATCACGATTTTACGAGATAAAATAAGACCAAATAGTATGTTAGCATGGTAAATATTACTATTCTTTTTTCTCCGTGTATAACTGCGGTAATCCGTAATTTAAAAGTTTTACTGTATGCTATGCTACTAAAAGATTGTAGATACAATCTCATCAACAAAATCATCGAATGCCTCATTCAGTCTTCAGACAACATTTGTAATTTCAAAAATAACCTTCTAAATTTCAATGACGGATAATTTCTTCCAAGTCCATGAGATTTTCATATACACTTCATCGTTTCTGAGACCTGACATTGTTGAATCTAGTATAACATATATCGCTCATTTCCATGCATTGAAATCACTAACTTTGCATCAGATCGATGCGATTGTCCACTCAACGTAATCCATTACAGAGATTGTGATTGCTTGGAGATAACATATAATTGTTTGATATGTGTGATTATTTACATACCCAAACAAAAACAATATTCGGAAATGGAATTATTTTCAAGAGAACCTGGGAATATTTTTTTGGTTCTCCCAATAATTATTATAAACGATTCGCATTTATTATAAAACGGCAAAATATTCTCAGATTTTCATAACAATTCATCTCCATATAAAATACATTTACAATTTGCTGAAGAAAACTTGAGCACTACATTGATTTGAATGGAATTCACGAGAGGAAATAAAAGGATTCATGATTTTATACAATATCATGCAGATGCGAAATATAATAGGACTCGTCACTTGACATGTTTATCTATTTCAAGAGCATCTCTCCTCACCGTATTTTTCCCAAAGATTTTCCAACTCCTCGCGTGCAGCTGTCGACAAATTTTATTGAACCAAAAATGAATTAATACCATAACGGCACGCAGAATGTTACTTAACTTGATCGCGGAAGATCGTTAATACACACAATGATGCGTTCATATGGAATTTCAGGAATTTTTTAGGACTTCGCCATCATAATTCATGTTTTTGTACAGAGACTTAAAAAATAGGGCTTCGCACGAGACTCTCGTCTTAAATTGGAAAATAATCTATATTTACTGTTCTGAAAATTTGAGACATATGAATTTTGAACGGAATCAAACTTCTACCTAATAAGATGTGACAAAATCACATGGAATTGCGATTTCATTGAAGAGGAAAACTAAGATATTCTCCCAGTTTCGGAACTAGTCTAAGTCGGAACTCGGTATCGGTGTCAGCGCAGGTCTCGTTGCATATTTTGATATATATCTCTGCTGATTGTGTTTGAATGATCAAGGTTCCACCCCGTCCCGTTGATTCCATTCGGACTCTCAAATTATCTTGATCATCCTGATATTACAAAAGATTGGAATAATTATTGGGAACTATTTCATTTTGCTTTGACGCAAGTCTCGTGCGAAGTCCTATTAAAAAACTCTTCCTCATATAATACCACACAGTTTCCCGAATCACTGGAAAGAAATTTGACCTCTCACGGAAAAGAATAATTCACTGTGGTAGCTAGGAATCAGCTGTGGTAGTTATTTCGTGTATTTGATATTTGAATAGCGAGAAAAACAGTTTAAAAAGTTAGATTTCAGCTCCTATAGCGATAACTTTTGTTGTTTATTACATATTCGTACATTAATTTTGAACACCGCGAGAATCATCTTTTTCCTTGTGACATTTGTTAACGTTCCAATTCACACATCTGAATTAATTTCCGGAATGCGTTCGGTGTTTTGAACCTGATAAAATGTAAGTACAATGTGGGAAGATGACACTTCTGGAATTCAAGAATTTTTGATATTCGACTCGACTTCACGGTTCACAAAGGAATGGCATTCGCGATTCTTTTTAACGAATAAAATTCATGCGACGGAGCTTGTGCTTTTGAAGGAACGACGTAAAGTTGTCAACTTTGTTTTGAACGTATATATATATCGTGGTTTGTGGAATTGGAAAATATTCTCTGAATACTTTAGTTTCTTCGAAAAAGTTACTCGTCAAGAATTAGGGAGGTGGGTTTTGGGTCAATCTTACTAATAATAAAATCGAATGTTTGCAAGCAGCAGTTGATAAAGTATTACGACAATACATTCGAAATGCTTGCCCAAGTAAAAAAATTCAGCTATTCCGCCAATGTTGACAACGAACGATGGCTTGGACCAAACATGGGAGCCAAGTGCAGGGGATTTACATTGAGCCAATGTCAATTAAATATAAAACAAATTTATTCCGAAAATTCAGAAAATGTAACTCCGTGTAAGGAAGTTGCACGGAGAAAAATAGATACTACCCCAGCGTGTATCCATTTTGGCCCTACTTTGGCTCAGTCTTGGCTCCATACTGACAGAATTCAATATAGCAATTTACAATTAGCGCTAGCATGGTGCAACGTAGATAAAGTATGGGCGAGGCTCGGCAACCAAGCATGGCGCAAACCTGGAATGATAACATCATGTGATGATTTACCTACGTGTTTTTCCAATGAAGTCCAATCATCGATGAAACAATGGCAATGAAATATACCATCATTGGCAAACCATTAGAAATTTCGTTTGTCAATGCTGTGCCAATGATCAAAGTAAAAAATATTTAACCCAGAAATATATAAAAAGTATGCGTATTTCGCAATTTCTGACATACGTTGTTTGAAGTCTTATTGTTTTCCCCTCATTTGTTTGTAAACAACTCGGCGTCTTTTGTCGGTAAATTTTCTCATGAAAAGTAGACACAATGTATGTTAGCTCAGCGGTAGGAGCCCTCTAGTGTGACTCATAGTAAAGAGCGATTGACTGTTCTCCCAAAGACTTATTTAAGCCTTATATATTTTTCGTATACGCGTTTCACCACTCGCGAGAAACACTTGATTAGTAACGTAGCAAAAATATCATTTAGGTTGCCAATATTGAGCCGTGCTATTATCAATGATCGGCGCTACATTGGAAGCTAATTTCTACCGAAACTAGGCCAAAGTTTGGGGCAATATTGAACCACGTTTCAAATGATCCTGGCGTTGAATGAAATCTATCGTTTAGTCAATGTTGGGCCAAGGATGAGCCAAGCAAGAGCCAGGCTTGGCGCAATTGTACCACAATAATAGGCTGACAAACGAAATCCGTCGAACACTGACATCGGTGCAACATTGTATTTATTATTTATCAACATTGAAGGTTTATAGATTGCCAAGCCTTGTTCGTAAACATTGCGCCAAGCTATATTTTATTGTCAGCATTGGCGAAGCCCAAAAAATTTTGTATGGAATGCGGCCCATGCTGGTCCAGTGTGCGCCCCATCGTGTACTGTTAAAAATGTTTGTGAATTCCATAACCTTCCTCAAATATTGGTACATTAAATTCAATAGCTGTAAATGAATCCAACTTCACTGTACACTTTGACCGCAGTGCTTAAGTAAAAGGCAGTGAACTTAATTTACTGTCTTTCTTAATTTTGAGGACAGAAAATGTATCTGTATCCAAAGAATACATTGGCATCAAAATCAACAAAAGGCAGGAACTTAGGCTCCCTGTCCAGCGATCGGTAGTGGTGCTGTGCGATTGTTTTTTATTTTATATAAATATATTCTTTTTGCTGTGCATGATGATTAGGTAAGTTCCCTGGTACAGAGATTTTTATGTAAAAAGATCAGAAATGTAACTTCTGTGATACTTACGTAACCATGCGCTGCTTGGGTCTCTTCTCATGAGTTGACCTTAACATGTTATTTGTAATCTTCTAATCTTCGTTGTTGAAACACCGAAAGTATCGATCTCAAATGTGGTATACACTGTAGAAAAGTCAGTCAATCCAACGAATAATCCTTCGATAATTCAGGCAGATAATTTTATCAGAAAATGCGATTAATTTACCAAATATTAAGAGATTTATCTCGACGAATTTTGGTAAATCATACCACAACAAACCTTCCATGACTGCAGAGAAATTAATTTAAAATGAACAGCCGTTTTAAGATGAGTGACAATTACACAAGAAATAATGCTTGAACAGAGAGTGAAATACGAGAGGTCTCTCGTATATATTCTGAGATGCGCATTCTAATGGTGATAAGATTATTCCGTGGAAGCTGTTTTCGATAGAAGATCTTGAAAGCAACATGTTGAGACCTTCACGTGCCTTCAGGGAGCACTTTTACGCAAGATATATTGTAATCGATACGAATCCACATCATTGTGTACGTGCTATTTCAGTTGCAGTGTGATAACAATGGAATAACGTACATGCAATTACTCGTCGAATCAGATACCTGTTGTCAATCAGAAAATTCAATTGGGTTCCAACAGTGGGGATGAATTCAACGTTGCCTCGTTACTATAGAAACTGACCGTTGTTTTTCGTCGTTAGAAGAACCCTGAATATATGCTATTCTAGTATTCCACCAGTGCTGTTTTCAATCAACTTTTTTCCACATGGGCATGAAATGCTCTGGTTATTGACAAGTTTGTAACGCTCAATTAGCCAGATACTAGGCACTGACAAGTACCTCATTAGAACCCTACGAGGCACTTGCAAGCATCTACTTTTTACTAGGGTATGGATCCCTATATCATTAGGGATATTAGGATGAGTTGAAATGAAAAATCCTTGCCACGGGAATTGAACACGGGTGTTTGGGATCGGACGCCGTCGCTTTATCACTCAAACCACCGCCAATCACTTGAATGAGGGTACTTTTTTCTGGATAAGTTGCTGTTCAAGTTGCGTTTATTCTTGAGACTCCACAGATTGATTGTGTTTGTGAGGTTTGAAAATTAATCAGAGAGCTCCGCTCCCTGACTGCTTCGCTCGATCAACACTCCGACCACTTTCAAAATTCGCTTGGCTCATTATGAAAAAATTGTAGTTCAAATATGCTCGCTTTGCTCACATCTTACACTGTAAGAAAAGCGGTGTCAGTGTTCGTCATTCGGTGTCAAAATAATACCATTAGGTGTTGAAACAACACCATTCGGGGTGGACTTTTTCTAACACCGCTAAATTTTTTGGAGTGTAAATAATTCAGATATCCGGGAATATATGAAAAACTACGCATCGGTTTTTCACTCAACTAAAACAATTTTCAATCGAGTTATTCACTAGGGTAAGATCATTAACGCGCGGATGGACAATTGAAACGTTAAACCATGGATTTTTACCACTATTCAAGTTTTCACGATAATTTCTCTTGAATGGAACTTAGATTCTCCGATACCTTTACGAGTGTAACTTCCTCCTATTATTTTTATGGGTAGCGTATCTGCGAAAGGTTATTCATCACATAATACAATCACATACCGGAAGTTCACTATAAACTAGTTGGTAAACTATATAACAGCATGATGATTAGAAGATTATCGTTGATCTCGATACCTATTTTCAACGAGAACCTGAAGCTCCAACAAACGTTCAGATTAGATCTGCATAAATCGAGCCGCAGAGTCATAAAAGTTAATTTTTTGATTCATAAACCTTTGGCAAAGATCCTACACGGGGAAAAATGAAAGTCGAAAATAGAGTAATCTTGAATAAAAATTTGAGAATATTTCTTAAAACCTGAGAGTGTTTCTTAAATGCATAATAAAGACAAGATGGTCCAAAAACAATAAAAATTATCAATACTTATCGAAGAATAAAGAAACATATGAACTTTCCAAAAGTCGGGCGTGAAATTTTACAAAAATAGTAACAAAATTTCAATATCTCACTATTCACTTTGTGAAATTTCGTATGCGACTTTGGAAAGTTCATACGTTTCCCTATTCTTTATTAAGTATTGATAATTTTTCATTGTTTTTCGAATACAATTTCACAAAAAAGTGGACCGTTCTCAAATTTTTATTAAAGATTACTATATTTTCGACCTGCATTTTTCTCCGTGTACAAACATTGAAATGTTCGCTACGAAATACTTTCAGGGAACATAGATGAAACGTTTATTCATGGTTCATTGAAGATTTGATACATCAATGAGAATAATTGAGATAAATAATAGAAATAAAATTAGAATCTGATATTCAATCAGTTGATCAAAGGGAAATTCATCCAAATCGATCTAGTCTATATTTTGACGAAGCTTTATCAACCTTCCATGAACCTTTCGTTGGAATTGCGGCGTTATCATGGTCAATGTAGTAATACTGCTCCTATTTACTCTAGTAGCAATGTAAATCTTATCCCAATTGCATTTACGTGAGCTGTGATGTCAAATTCACAACAACCAATGCAGAATCCACATGGGACTTCTCTTCATGTGGAACACGACGTTTGTCAAGTGGCACCATCCATATTGTATTCGACAGTTTAATTTGAAGATCCATAACCAACGTTGGTCGCTAACATTGCACTAATATCAATAGGCGTTATCATGACATTACTTATCGTCAATATTCATTGAACATTGGCAACCAACGATTGAGCGTTGGATTCGGATGAAATATAGCTTATGTGAGATTTCGAAAATAAGCTCCAGGAAATTAGAACAATTTTTTGATATTTTATCACTGGTTTTACGTGCTCCAATAAGAAACAAAGATCCCTCATATAATCGTTAAATGAGTTCATATCGTGTCGTTCTCAAGTATCGTTTCACCGGCAGAAACATCGGTTATCTAAAGAACAGTTTGAAAGATTCGAGTCACGTTGCTGGGTATAAGAAGGATCGCGCAGCGCCAGAAACGTTCGCTCTTGATAGATTGGCTCCTTAAAAGATGTAAGATGTTTTTCTGCACGTACGTAAGGGAGGTTGTATACGTGCGTGTGCGCGAAAAAAGTACCTGAAATTGTAGAATTCGATCTTGGAAAATCACGGTTGCCAAGTACGTGCACCTTACATAATTAGCCATCGGGAGAATCAAATGCCATTGACCAAAGAAAGGTTCCATCCAACCAGACAACTAGCTCGCAAAGACATTCAAGTAGAATCGTTTGCCCGAAGATTCATTACCAGACTATTCGTGAATTCTCTTTCGTGCTTTTATACTCTCTATCATCAATGAAGTTTATAGGATTCGAAGTAACACAACATGAAGTTGATAAAGTCGTAAATCGAGAAGTTTTTAGTGCATCCGAAGAGTCAAAGAATACTTTTACTTCCAACATGTTGATTTTCATCATACACAAATTTCTTAGAGGATGCGAAAGTAATATCGAAAAATATTATCGAAACTTTATGCGCGCCATAAAATCAAATTGTATGGAGACACCTTTTTAAAACTTCCATTTCAAATACCAACAGTTTAGATGTTTCCTTTTCGTTTGTTTATCGAACGTAATACTTTCACGTGTATTTGCATGGACCAGCGCTATGCACTCGAGCTTTTACGAGCATTCTACATAGTCGTGTAATATGAGCGACCGAGTGGAAATACTTGTTTTTGGAATTTATCAAGTTCATATTTTATGACTTCGCTGCTGTTTTGCAGCGTCCTAGTTGACGTATTCAATATTTCTTACATCGAAGGTGATATTTCGTTCTACCATGCAAGTATAAACAATTCAGAACATCGACGAACCAATATCATTTTCCATAGGGGCACAGTTAACGTAGATTAAGATTGAAATGAATGTGGTTTCAGTTCGTTTAAAACGTCATGAAGAACAATGCAGCCGATAAAAGACAATATCTCGATATTTTCCGTATATACATCGATGTTGAATGAATTCGTTTTCACAATTGATCCTTTCTACATATGATTGTTTCCGCTTGAACGCGAGTCTACATGATTGGAACTCTATATAACATCGTTTTTACGTACGCTCGATTTTACATGAAACATTTTCTTTTTCAGATTTTTTTTACAAACGTTGTGTCGATTTATATAGTGCAGGCTGGGTTTAAAAGCATTTTTCCTAACGTTGAATCGAAGATTCCTTGTTTTCTCTTGGGATTGTTTCGATTATTAATATATTGGAACGTCGACGATTCACTTTCTCTCACACGAAGAAAACTCACTTCACTTTTGAATATTTTTTCTTTTCGGTTGAGTAACGATGGTTCTCGATGAATCAAGACACTATTGAAAAACGGAAATCCGTTTTCACATCGAACGAGAAATTTGATTTCTCGTCGCATAAAATCGATACGAATCCTTCGGAAGATATTCCTCTTCGAGTATCAATAGCATTGAAATTCAGATGAATTCAGAATAATTGCTTTTGATGAAAAAAACCACCCCTACGATTTGCTGTTGAATGGAAAAAGAAAATAAACTGTTAACTTACTTTTGAGAGAGGAAGAGAGAGGGGGAGAGAAAAAGTGAAATTACCAAGTTTCTTTTGAGGATGAAAAAGGGAAAAAACGTAATGAAGATTTCCACAGGGAGAGAAGTTTGTTTCGCCATAGGGAAATAACGTAGGAAACTACGCTCTTGTATTTTCCACAAGCGTGTAGTGTGATGAAAATTCTTATGACTCTTGTTGACTTCACAGTCTAGTTGATTCACGAGATTTAACAAAATAATATGGAAAACGCATGGGGAAGAATACATGGCTCGTGATGTGAATTTTGTATTCTACAGTTACAGTGATTGCTCACTTTTGAACAGATTTTTGGAAATCTCAAAGGTTATGAGAATTGAAGGTATACTAGTAAAAATCACTTAAGTCACAGTCTAGGTCTCGTAAGGTCTTTTAAGATCGTCTTGAATCACTTCACCTTAGATTCCCACTTGTTTTCAAGAATTGTAAAAAACAACGAACCAGATTTTTCAATTTAGAAGTACAATATTGCATTTTAAAATATGTTCACCCATTTACAAATTTCCCAGTGGTGCAAGGTTGACCCAGCCCTCAAGAAATAGCTTGACTAAGATCTGGAATGAGAACTTTGTTTCAGCAATCAATGACCCTCAATTTTGACGCATGGGGCAATGGGGGCAAAAGATCGCCAACGCTGACCCAGGCTTGACTCACTTAAGGGGTTATATCCCCCAAACGCTCTTGAAAAAAAGCTTTTTTCAATCATTTTTTTTTAGCATTCCTTAATATTAATCATGAGCACCCAAAGCACCATTCGATTAAGCAACTCTTCAGGAGTGAGAAAAAATTTTTTTATTGAAAATTTGTTGCAAAATGGCGGCTGTAGGAGCGTTTTTCTGGAAACTATGGTTTGAAATTGGCGAGCAGCAGAACTCGAAGAGTTTTCATCCGATCGACTTTAAAATTGAACTGTATTTTCATCGTGTGATTATCTAGTGGAGTATACACGACAATTTTTACAATGTTTTGTTCAAGGTCTCGCCAGTTTGCGAAAAAAAATCCTAAGATTATGATCGTGTGTACTTCACTAGATAATCACACGATGAAGTTACAGTTCAATTTTCAAGTTGATCGGATGGAAACTCTTCGAGTTCTGTTGCTTGTCGATTTCAACCCATAGTTTCCAGAAAGACGCTCCTACAGCTACCATTTTGCAACGAATCTTCAATAAAAAAATTTTTCCTTACTCCTGAAGAGTTGCTCAATCCATTGGTATATTGGTTGTTCATGATTATTATAAAGGAATGCTCAAAAGAAATGATTGAAAAAAGCTTTTTTCCTCAGAGCGTTTGGGAGGTATGACCCCTTAAGAAGTTGTTTGATACAAAACGCTCGCTGTGAAACTAATCTTTGTTCAAGCTTGAACCAGATAGGAAATAAAAAATTCAAGCAGCCTGAACTAAAATATTGTTGTTAACAAAAATTTTCAAGTGAAACAACTGATATTTCGTCGCGATAACTAAATTTTTGATTTGATGTCATATCTCACGAAATTTTTGGTCAATTTTCTCAGTGAATTTTTAATAGGGCATCTTCATCGACATAAGCGACTTCAATCAAATTCTGGAGTTTTTATAACAGTTAGGATTCCAAAAATGCAACCACAGGAAATTTGATTCTAATATTTTTCACGATATTTTGCTGGGAATGTAATAATTATCATGTACAATTATAACACAATACACAAGCTAGCCTACCTAGTTCATTTATGAGTTTCAAAGTTCAATTCTACACCGAGGAAATTAATCGATCAGAATCAAGCACATTGAGAAAATAGGTTTGGTTGATATATGCCCAACCGAAAGTTTTTGTTGGCATAACTCAAGATTTAGCGGGTTCAATCAAAATTTGGTTAAGCCAACCGAGAAGAAGCGAACATGCTTTGTTAAAATAATTTGTCAAGCACAGCCAAATGTGACACCTATCAAATTTTTAGTTATGCCAACAACAAATTTTGATTGGGCATGTGATAAAAAAACGTTTTAGTAGTCATAACGAAACAGTTTTTTTTAGTGCAAGTGAAATTAGTTGAGAAAGTTATTTACCAGTCATATGGTGTGAAACAACGAGTGTTCTTTATCCATAGTGTTATCAATCAATAAAACTGTGTTGTTTCCTATCGTCTTCTGTAGAATTTGTAAAATGGATATGATATTATCATAAAATCCTTATTAAAAAAGTACCCCCTGGTTAAACGAAACCATTGATTCTCGCCAAATCTCATTGAATCTTGTACAATGTTCTGACCAAATCCTATTCAAGGGATTGTTAAAAGATGAGATTCAACCAGATCAATGTATTTTTTCAATGTGATTCTGATTGAATTCCGCCAAATATGATTCTGGAACACACGACGATGTTTTGTCATTTGTCAAGAGTCATATATATTTTGATATTTTCAATTTCTCCATCATGCATACGCATTATTCAAATACTGGTGGCAGAAAATATTTCTTATGCAACGGATGAAATCCGTCCATTAGGCAGAAAGTGTTCCAAGGCGTGGAGTTTTGGGTCTAGCGGGATCAGTGTGTCATTGCTCGACGCGTCGCGCACGACAAATTAATATTTCTTCAACACTTCTTACAAAGACTCCATCAATGTGAGAGATGATTTTTTTTATGAGTGATTGAACGCAGAAAATGATGGTGTCACTTCCCAGTTTCCACGATTTGGGTAACGGGGAGTGAACCCGTTTCAAATGATTCAATGGTTTATAATTGTTGATGATTCTCTTTCAAATCATCTAATAAAATTGTATATGAGATGATATGAAAATGAGAGAATCTAATTAATGACGAACAATATTAATTTATTCACATAATTCGACAATTAATGTTTGCAAAGTCAGATGACCCACAAGCAGGACCCAGTAGTAGCTTGATTTGAATGGAGATTATTAAAATAAGTTATCGAACATACCCTACGAATGGAGATGGAAGAGTTGAACGACTATCAATCTCATCGGTTGCTTCATTATACAGATAACATCGTTGTATTCCGCTTTATTATTATCAATGTGTTTTTTAATACGATACAGATTTCGATATAGTGCGTCCACTAAATCCTTCGGTCCATATACTTTCAATACGGGTTTGTATTGCCGCCCAATGCGGATATCGAGATATTTCGTCCTTCCATATATCGTTCTTTCTTTGGGTTTTTGATGACGATCGGTACTATATATATTGATTCGTCTTGTGTCTATCAAGGTTCGATAACATGTGTCACTCATCGATTAGGAGTTCTACGATGGTGGTCCGTTTTCCCCTCCCATCTCCTTTATACCTTATTCCCGTCACAAATTATACGAGTTTGCAAGTTCTTGTAACTGGTACCTCTTCGCGAGTAAAGTTCGTTCTATTGCTTTCAAATTTGAAAAAAATTCAAGTCTCAACGATAAATAGAACCAGAGTTATTATTGTTTGAGAACTGGTCTAATTGGGAGACGGATACAATTTCGAATTAGGGTATTTTTGAAAATAGTGGGAATAAAAAAAAATTCCAATACACATGTTCCCTTATTTTAGGTATGGAACCTATAGAAAAATTTTCAGATGAATGCGAAGTGGGGCTATCAAATGCGGCTCTTCCGAATGATGACTACATCTAGAGTAGGTTTGATAATGAATATTCAAAAACGTATTTCATATATATTTCGATGGACAGAAGCAGATGGAACTCATAACTCGTTTGAATTTTTATGTTTCAGGTATGTATTCTGGAGTTCACTACCTTCATTCAACCAAAATTTAGCCTCACTTGGATTCCTGTACATATTATCATTGAATTATATGGTGTGGTCTGAAAACAAGTAAGTGTGAACTATAGAATAATGATGGATACTGTGGTGAAATGAGTACCACTCATTCGTGGAGCCGCAAGAAGGAGAACTTCGATCGGACTCATTTGTATGAATTCGATAATCGATTCAACCATTTGGATTCTCACATGAAATTTCATAAGATTCAGTGAGTCGTGAAAATGATTGAAGAAAATGACAAATCACAGAACTCTAATGAAAATTCTCAAATGAAACCCATTATATTCGATTATGTCGGCCCTGCCGACATAATGGTCCTGTCGGGGAAATTAATGGTCACAAACTGAATTTTTGGCGAAATTTGATGTCAGGAACTGTTCGACAAACACGTCAAGGGCTTTCAATCAGAACAGGACGAAAATATTATTTGTTAGGGCTTGTCCAGATTCACTGAAATCAATTTTGTCTAGTTATGACTGGCATTCGGAGAATCAATATTCAGAAAACTGGAACTTCTTGGACCATACATTTCTTTCTGCGAATTCTAAACATGATCCAACGCAAATATTATTTATCAGGATTGTTTTGGATTACTGAGCAAATATCCTCACTCGATCCCGCATGGAATTTCGAGCACATGATCAATGTGACTTCACGGAAAAAAATACTCCGGTTAATATATGGACAGCAAGAATTACTGCTATTTTAACCGGAATTCTAGTTAAATGAATCAAGTCTCCGGCAAATTTAACAAGGGCTCCGGTAAATTTAACAAGAATTCCAGTAAAAGTCACAGATATTCCTTGCTGTCCATATAGTAACCGGAATTCTGGTAAAATTAAGAGTTCATTTTTTTCCGTGTTGTTACATCCCAATTTGATCTGAATTAATGATAGCTGATACAACACAATAGCTTGAAAATAATTCATAAAAAATTAACGGAAAACTCCAACACAGCGTAGGATTTACATATAAGAGAACCCGACGATCGCCGAGAGCTTCGGCCATCGAAGGAATCTCATCTGGTCAAGAATTTCGAAATCACTATATTTTATCAATCGGGCCAACGTGGGGTACAGGAAAAAGAGAATTAATAAAGAGAAAGGTGACATTCTTAGAAGGACGGTCTTTTCTTAGGATTATGCCGGGGACCCCGACGCACCAAAAATCCATTATTGCTTTAAGAAGTAATTGAAAATTCTGTTCAAACTGTGGGATTGATGAATAAAATCACAATAGGGTTATAGGGTGAACCAACCTTGCGATAAAATTCACAGACAAGCTTTTAGTAAGGTCCAATTGCTACCTGAGATTGAATCCTATTCAAATTATCTGCAAATGACACTCAAAATTTGACACGCGTGTTTCTTCCCCACCCGTGAAAAAATTGTCCACGCTTGCTCACACCTGATCAGGGCTGATGACTAAAGGCGTCATCAGGCATGATCAGGTCTCTATTTCATACCCATATGATGAGGACTAATCATGCCCAATTACGCCCAGTCACGCTTGATTATGCTCCATCATACATGAGAAATTCATACAAAATCAATAAATTGTTCGTAAGGAATGAAACTATAATAATGTTATCAAACACTAATTTATTGTTAATCATTTCTACTTATTGTGCTTATGCAGCTCCCATTTTCTAGTTTTCAGTTTTCAGGCATGATCATGCGTGATCAAGCGTACGCACCTGCGTTTGGGGCCGATTTAGCATGATCAAGCATGTGTGTTTGTGGTAGAAAAATCAACACAGAATCATTTTGTATGAATATTCCTTAGTTGGAGAGATTTTGCATGATCACAAGCGAGAATGGTTTGTCAGGCATGATCGCTAGTGGTTAAGCTTGATCACGGGTTTCCACGGGGGTACAAAATTGAAGCCTTTAAAGTTATAACAAAGCTCAAAAATGAGCGATAAGGTGTAATCAGGCTCACTCACGTGCATTCAATATTGAACACGAATAATTTTGTCGAAAAATCTCCATGATTGAGCCTGAACACGCATAATCAGACCTGAACGATTTTTTCACGGGCAAATAGCACACCCATCGATGTACACACCGCATCTCTGGTGGGTAAAAGGGAGACGTAGATTCAAGGGAAAAAAATGCAGAAGTGTTTGCGATGTATGGGTCGTCTCACCGTTGAAAACGAGGGTCCACACCTGTTGGACTTTCGTATGATTACTCATTGAATCCCATAAAATTCATCGGCGTCATACCTGTTGAATTCCACTGTATTCTTTGAAGAATTCCACTCCTAAGATATGCGGTTGTGTTTTCGGGGAATGACAGTTCCTTGATTGGCTATTTCATTAGATTGAATCATTATGGTGCACAAAGGATGGAGGTCTGATCTAATCTGATCGATTCATTATTGAGAACCAGAATCAGTATGCCCCTTCAACTAGAGTAGGGAAAAAGAGCACAGGACTTCGCGATGGTTGGACGCAAATTAAATTTCGTTCTTCCATTCCGCATTTACTGGTGATATTTTAGACAAATTATTCCGCTCGTTGTTTTCATATAGGGGTGCATCTGAGACGAGACGTCTAATATTAGAAATACTATCAAAAACTCAGACATTCTGAAATGCTCATTAATATCTGAATGCAATTTCAAGCCAATTTGTGAAGCCAATCTTAGATGTAAAGACACGGTGGAACAGTACGTATGAAATGTTGCACGTCATTATCAGATTGAAAAATGCTATCAAAATGTTATGGGATACCAATGAGGATTTGAACAAATTTAAAATTAATGATGATGAGTGGCTTGTATTGCAAAAAATTACAAATTTCTTGAAACATTTTGAGCATATATTAACTATAATTGGTGGTGAGAAGTACGTAACTTTGCCCATTGTGATCGTCGCTTTTAATATGTTAGTAGACAAAATAGAATCCGTGATTTTCGAGTTAGATAATCAGCCTAAGCGAACCAAAAGTGATGAGTTGCTCTTATTAGCGTTTGAAGCGGGACGGGATAAATTGATAAAACATTATGATAAATGTAACTGGGTATATTGCGTTGCTCTCTTACTAGATCCACGTCACAAGATTGAAAGTTTTGAAGCTACAGATTGGGGTAAAAACATGAAGCTGTTGAATATCGCTAAATTTGAAAAAATATATCAATCGCATTATCACATGGAAAATAACACTGGGCTACATAAGTCTTTGAAAAGTAACGAACAAAATTCAACTCAAATCGATGATGATCCCATAAATTTGAATCCTATTTATGTCCAAATAAATGACACAACAAGAATCACTTGGAGAGAAGAAATTGATGATTATCTACATGCTCCAAGAGCACCAGTTGATATTGATATTTGAGACTGGTGGAAATGTCATACAGGATTATATCCCACATTATCAAAAAATGGCAAAAGATTTATTTAGTATTTTGGCTTCATCGGTTCCAGTCGAGAGAATGTTTTCCAGAGCCACATCATTAGTGAGGACAGATAGAACTTCTTCGAAAAATTGTTTAGTAAGACAACTTTTATGTATTGATTCCTGTACACGCAGTACTCTCAAAAAAGAAATCTGTGAAATTGATTATTAAGATCTCTGTATAAATAAAAAGAATCCGTTTGAGGGTTAAAAATGTATATTGAATTCTACGCAGTTAGAAAATTCTTCTTAAATTTAATTATATTCAATGAATGAAATTGATATCGTTCCATAGCTTCGTAACACCACGAATAAACTACGAGAGTTCAAAAAGAATTTCATTTTCAAATCCTTTACGAACTTTTGAATGATATCCCTGTGAAAAATTATTCATTCAAAACTATTCAAAGGAATTGGAAATTTTGATGAGAACGAATACGATTTTTGAATTCCTTTGTAGGAATACAAATGGAAATTAATTTTCAAAAATATTCATCTGTTTCTACTAAAAATATAACTTGCGAGATCTTCGCATTCGGGCGAATCAAGAGAATTGGTGAAATTTCAAATAATACAACTTTTTCTATCAGTCATATAGAAATTAAGCGATGCAGAATAAAATTTCCAATTAAACCGTAAGAAAGGTTAGAAATTGATAGGAATTGAAATACCCAGATTCCACCGGTTTTGGAGGATTTTGAAAGAATCGATGAGTTGAAACGATTCACAAATGATAATTTGAATCGTCGAGAAGGAATTGAAAAACATTAGAATTTAGAGGAATTCACATTGAATGATTTCAATCGTCAAATACACACAAATCGTATTCATACGTGTGATTGTCAATTCCATTCAACGGAATATTTTTTACAGGGATGGAGATGAATTGAGATGGATTGGTGCAAATTTAACCCTTTCCGACACTTTGTTCATATATCCGACGATGTTTTTTAATGCGTTTGTAACTGTGGAGTATAGAATAATCATTCAGTGTAGCTTTATCCCTGATGAAAGTCTAGTAAATATATTGACAAATAGGAAAAAATGGTGCCAATTCAGTTGATTCACCTTTAAGGTACTTTTAAAGGCATCAGAACACATCCCCTCGAATACATAGGCTGGTGTCGGGAAGGGTTAATGTCGCAATCCAAAGGTAACATCTTTGGTACCATGGATATTTTATGAAAAATACAAATTTTTTAATTATCGAAAATATCGCCGATATTCTCGAGTATATCGTCTCGTGATGTCGAGATGACATCGAAACGATACCGATACTAATCTCGTAGTCTCGTGCACCCCTATTTTTATATTTTCACGTAACGAAATATCTCATTCGATTGCTCATCGTTATTCCTAACATTTGCATGATAGAAATATCTGTTTTCCATCAGAAAGTATAGAATTTCACGAGCCATCGATGATATACGCCCCGTTCGCGTACAGATAAAATATGTACATTCGATTAATCACGAAACAACAATGACGCGAGGTAATTAGATTCTTCAATGATAATTCATTGTATCATTGGACCACTGTACCATTATATTCACAATTTTCGTTGAATTTATCCGCCACATATATTATTGAAATAATCAAATGGATTGATCGTGTATCGAATCGTGCATTCGAACCTAATTATTTGTCGTACAGGGTGTCGCGGAGAACAAACTTTTGATTAAACATTGAAAGTAGTAGAATATGTTATGATGATGATATCGTGACATTCCACTCCTATCTAGATGCCATCGTTCAATTGAATATCGTTGATTACGCTTTTCGATATAAAGTTCAGATAAAATTAGAGGACATTTTACATTTCTGTGTCGCGAAAATAAATTCCTTCGAGAATCGATTCTTCGAAATATCGAAGTTTCATAATTTTTGTCATTCGATATGAAGTTTTCAGTACAAGAAACTAGAAATGTTGAGATGAAAAGAAACTCGACATCATCGGCATCCGGTAACCCGTTAAAATTAATCGTATCCTATAAAGCACGTGCCTTTATTGCAGCTTAAACGTATCCAAAGCATTTTAGTAAACGCTTGTTCGCTCGTAACACGGAAGGGATGGAGTGAAAGCGCAAAATGGGCGGTTTTCCCAGATTCACGTCATGTAGTTGAGATAATAACGATTCAAAGAGAATATTCAAAACCGAATATTTTAGTATCGAAGGACGGTATTCTGTACCTTGAATTAATTATCAGAACAAGGCGTTATATTACATTTAAACGTATCTTTGATTACTCCCACCAGAGTTATATGATTTCATTAATGTGTTCCGAAGGGTGAGTGTAAGGTTTAAGTATCCATATGACCTAACGAGGATGTCAAATTAATCATCATGTTCTATGAAGGACATGCTTTTATTGCAGTTTGAATGTGAGGGAAACTTTGTAAGCAAAGGATGGCTCGCTAACTGACGAATGTGGATGGATGGATGAATACAGAAGGGACGAAAAGGGACAAACTAGGGGCGGTTTTGAGAAGCCTCGCATTGAGTAGAGATTAAATCGCATCGCAGTAAAGAGCTAATCCGTCTGCCTTTGTCCCACTTTTCTCTCCAGCTATCTCAGTCTATCTATCCGTTCACCCATTCATCCCTCTCTTCTCTCTTTCTCTCTCTCTCTTTCTGAGAGAAAATGGAAATGCCGGGACAAGCTGCAGTTCTCGTTTCACCATGTAGTTTCACTCTACCGAGTACAATGTATTTTGTGAATTCACGAGACACGAATCTCAGTTTATATCAAACCGTGTTGAAGTATATGACTTTCAATCATGAGAATTTACGAATACATGACATTTTGAGAGTCTCTTTATGAACATTCATATCGAGTGTATGAGTTCTTTGGTTCGATATGAGATTCTTCTAGATTGAAATCATTCCAAGTGTAGTATCTTTTCCATTGAATACTCTTGAAGAATTGTTCCGTTTTTATGCACCCTGGATCGAATATTACTACGTATTCAAAGGGTGGTTTATATTCTTTGAACTATTTACGATGATTCATAACAAGAGATTATACTTTAGGGAGTCATCCATATTACAGGAAAGTTGAAGAAGAGGAACACTTTGTAACTTTCTTCCAGCCATTTGAAATGTTCTCCGCTTTGACTCGCTTCGTCATTTTTTTTTACCAGCCAAATATACCGTGAAATGGAAGTTCCCACATTTTCTTTCGAAGCATACTTGTCACAATTATAATCGTATGTGATTTATGAACCTCACTGGTGCGCGATGTATGCGACTTTAGAATGACATGAGAATATTTCCACGCCCTTACGCTAGTGAGATGATATATTGGTTTCACAACCAACTGGAATGATTATTTTGTTTCAGTTGTGATTCTGTCAGAAGGGATTCGAAAGTCACTGATTTTTTTTTATAGTGTTTTTGTGGTTCATAAGGATTCAGTTTTCCTTTAATATCTAATTCTAGTGAAGAATTCGGAAAGCATATACCTTGTAACGAAGAACTCGGTCAGAACTTTATGAAATCACAGGTTAACGAAATGATGATTTATATTTAGCGAAGATCGAATGGGGAATCAGTAGAATATAGTAAGTGTACCTTCTGATCAAAAAGTACCCGGAATTTCTTAATGAAACGAAAACGGTTCAATTATTCATCGATATTCACTTTATTTCCTTCGAAGTAATTTCCATCCAATCTTCAAAACATTTTGCACAGGCCGATTTCGGAATCGCCTTCAGTTCCTTCTACGAATTGTACTTTATTGCCTCGATCGTCTCAAAACGCTTTCCGCGAAGTAGTAACTTGAGTCGTGAGAATAGGAAAAAATCACAAGGAGCCATATCAGGTGAATACGGAGCTTGAGGAACGGTATGAACATTGTTTTTAGTCAAATAATCGCGTACAAGATGAGATGTGTGTGCCGGTGCGTTATCGTGATGAAGAAACCACAAGTTATCTCTCCAGAATTTTGGTCTCTTGCGACGAATGTTTTCCCTCAAACGCTTCAACACGCTCACGTAGTATTCCTTATTCCCTGTCTGACCTGGTGGGAGAAATTCGGAGTGGACCACACCACGGCAATTAACGAAAACAGTCAACAAAACCTTGATTTTAGATCAACTCTGTCACGGTTTTTTAGGTTTTGACTCGTCTGAAAAGCGCCATTCCGATGATCGTTGGTTAGTTTCGATGTCATATTCATAGACCCATGTTTCGTCACCGGTGATGATGCCTTCGATAACATTTTGGCCCAAAGAAAGCATGTCTTTAGCAACATCAATGCGATGCTGTTTCTGCAACAAATTCAACACTCTCGGCACAAGTCGTGCTCCGACTCGTCCCATGGCCAAAATATTGTGCATAACGTTCTGCACCGATCCGAACGAGACACCAAGATCGGATGCTATCTCCCTACTGCTCACACGACGATTTGCGAGGACGATTTCTTCAATTTTATCAATATTTCCGTCAGTGATACTGGTGGATGGACGACTGGAACGAGGCAAATCATCAACCACAATACGACCTGCTTTATACTCTTTGTACCACTCGTACGCTTGTGTTTTCGACATCGTCGAGTCCCCGTAGGTTTCTGTTAACATTTTCAACGCTTCCGCACATGAAATTTTGTTAAAAACACAAAATTTTAGACAAACTCTTTGCTCAACCAAATTCGACATTGCGAAATTCGCAGAACACAACAAACACTGACTCGTTTACAAGGCAACACGCACTAACTTCTGACGAATGAGGCGCAAACAGACATTTGAGCGCTAAATAATAGATGAAGTAACATGGAAAACAAAAGATTCCGACAATATCTCAAGCGTGGTTTGTTTGAATGGAGAATTCCGGGTACTTTTTGATCAGAAGGTAGTCGGACATTCTAAATTCTAGCATTATAAATTCAAATCCATATCATTCAAGTTGACAAGAAAAAATCATTGTGCGCTTGAATAGAAATTCCCACTTAGGGAGACAAATATTCGGGTATCCAGTGGGAATCAGACTGAATGCGAATTTGAGAACCTTATTTCGGGTGGGGGACATGAGAGATGTGACGAGACATGGAAGCGCGGTTGGGGCATGGGAATATTGGATCCTTATGAATTCATAGAAATTTTCTTGTATATACAGGTCTGTCTACACAGCTTACACAAACGCAAGAACGCAATGCGTAGATCTTGGATACAGTTTCTGTGCATGGCATTCTTGCGTTTGCGTAAGTTGTGTAGATAGACCATTATTGAATCCATGGACAATAGAGGAAAGCAGTACGATCGAGGCTGGATTTCTCCAATGGGGAGTGGGGAAGAATTGGGCACAAGGTAATTCCCATTTTCTTCACATTTGATCCCTAGTAGAAATGCCTAGGCATTCACGAGTTTTGTAATGCTCGCGCTAGCGAAATACTTGACACTTGCGAGTGCCTCACCAAATACTTGCAAGTATTACGAGTGCTTTATAAGTATTTAGTGAGGCCCTCGTAAGTGTCTAGTATTTCGCTAGCGCGAGCGTTACAAAATTCGTGAATGCCTAGAGCATTTCTACTAGGGATGGCGCTCGCAACGGTAAAAACCAGAGTCTTGTTGATTAAAAATTTGGTTCTCATGGTTACTCGGTAGAACATGCTGGTAAACACGTGCAACAGCACCAATTTCAGAGCCAATGTATAGGATACGTTTTCGGGGGCACTTCAAAAGTATTGCGTTCGTATTTCTTTCCTCTATTCTCCATGCTTGAATCAAAAAACCACTCGTCACAACATGCGAGCGAAGGGAGCTGCACGTAGATAACGAAAATGCGAGTCTGTAAACTAAATTTTTAATGCATGTTTGGCTCACAAAAACTACCGACTGGTAATTTTGTCCAATGAACTTCTGTCCAATGAAACATGCAGTTGAATGCAATGATTGACTCAATCAAACACATTCAGTGTTCGAATTATCGATTTATTATCCACCGCTTATGAAGTCCAATCCAATTTATCGTTGCGACTAATAAATATCCTCTGGAGGGGAACCGAATAAATATTCATTTGGTTGCGACAAACTTTCTCTCACATATTTTTGTTCGTGTAAATTCAATGAACGTATATATGTTGAACAAACGCCACACGTCATGATTAATACATTGGATACAAATCCCCCAAGCTACCTATTTCTTTTGTTTCTGTGATTCTCATTAAATACGAGAAAAGCTATTGCCCGTGTGGGAATTAATTCTTGGCGGCAGTTTGGGCCAAACTAGGTGGCCTCGTTTTATTTCAGGCTCTGTGTTGGTTACCCTTATTGGGCCTAAACAGGATTGTAACGCACTCATCTTTAGGGTTTGCATAGTATTCCCAACTTGGGCCTATATAGGACATCCATGATGAAGCTAATGTAGGCGATGAAACTAGGATCTTTGAAAGGATAATAAATTGTTGCGAATATCATCAAATTGAATAAATATTGCGAGGAGGAAACTTCCTCGATTGAAAATTGGGCTATCCAAGGCCCTATCTGTACCCAAACCCCTTCGACTTGAGTCCACACAGGGCCTGGAATTAGTCGATTCCAATTTCTATTCAGGTATCCCACCTAACATTACTCTGTTCATACATTATCGGACTGTATCATAAAACAGAACAGCCTCATTCAGTCTTGGAATTAACCATACAGTGATGTTTTTTCCGATTTTTTGACATTGCTGACCGATAGTGTGAACACAGTAATCATGGATGAAATATTTTTTTGGGGGCATACACCGCAAAAAGTCGAAATTACCAATACGATTCCAGTATATTTGCTTTTTGAAGTAGGTTTATATTCAAAGAAGGAATTGATATGAAGGCAAGGCCCTATGCAGGCTGTGGGTGCATTCAGATTTTTAGAACGGGGAAAATGTTGGAAGTACAGCTCGGCCCTACATGGGTTGTATACAGGTATGCTTAAATCAAGATCTTCGGGAGAATACGGGAAGTCTTGCAAGGCCCTATTAAGGCTGCAGTTATGTGTATATGTGTGCGTAGATTTTTAAAACCGGGGAAAAAATTGGTCACGCAGCGTAGCCCCATATGGGCTTTATATGGGTGTCCCTGGCTTAGAGGAATCAGGTTGAATATCAACAACTCGACTAGGCCCCTTAGTGGCTAAGGTTAGGACATCCTAAGTTTGGATATCCATTATAAGCTCATACGGGGCCTATATTCAATACAGGACGTTCGGAGAAATTCCCACACGGGCGTCAGATTTCGCACACGGAAAAGAAAAAATGGAGAAATTTACCGTATAGGATGATAACGCGTCGTTCCAAGCCTTCAACCCTTTGGGGATACCCTGGGTCAAAATGAACCATCCTTCATTTCGAAAAGTTGTACATCTCTGAGAAAGTACCTTTACATTTCTCCGAATATTGAAAAAACTAGCAACTGTAGAGCAAAGCGGGTTTCGAATGCGTATTCTGTAGACTCCGGCGATGAATTCAAAAAAAGCATTGCTCTACGATGTTTTAAAGTGATGTAAAAATATGAGCGATCAAAAAACACTTGGGCCAAATTGACCTAGTGTATCCCATGTGTGAGGAAATTATAAGTGTATCCCCAGAGGGTTGAATGGAAATTTTGACAAAATATATTGTAAAATAATTTACATCATAAGAGAAAAATGTATTTTTGTATAAATTGTAAACATATTTTGTGAAAATTGTCATCTAAAGGCTTGAAGCGACGCGTTGTTATCTTAAACGGTAAATTTCTCTATTTTCTTCTTTTCGTGCAGGAATCGTATAGAATAAAGACAATTCTCTACAAGAGTTTAAACACTTCCGTATCTGTACTCAATCATTCAGATTCATAAAATCAAACCGTGATTCTTACGAACTCCTATTTTGATATGTTAACATCGTATCTTTCGCATGATTTTGAAATACCTGAATATCAAATACGATATGAGTTCATAAAGATTGCCACATTCAACCGAAACTATAAATAGTCTCTGTCTACACAGTGAGATGCGAAAACTATTCCTACGTCTTCTCAGTGTTACTCTGTGAAATGTGAAGGACAAAAAAAAGTTGAGGAAGGAAAACTCTTGGCCTTGCATACCAGGCTTGCTCATTTATCTCACGTTGAAGATGAATACGCCAAGTCGGAGGAGAAACATCCCAGACCTCGGCGAACATGTGAACCGTTTTAGAATGAGATTCCACGCGTTCTCTCTGTGAGCTGAGAAGATCAGTTTTATAAATTCTCCACGGTATAATTATCAAAGTTGGAATCCACAATTATGCAAGTATTAATTCTTCAATGAATTCATCAATTCTCACTGTAAGATACGTTCGAATTTGAATTCGATTCGAGATTTTCATTACGCGAGAAATCAATTGAAAGCCATAGAATCGGGGGTGAATTGCAAACGTCGTTAGGATATAACCAGGCATATCGTTTCCATTTGGTAAATGGACCAGCGTTAGGAAGGAGCGAAGAGAAGAAGGACGAGAAGAGAATTTTCGTCACGCTGTCGAAGGGAAAAGCATTAGGATTTTCGAGGGAGAAGATCGAAGCAAGGAAGCTTCAGAGCTTTGGGGTTGGGCAAACTGACCTAGATAAATGAATAGTGAATGCACCCGTGATGCACTACGGGCTCTTTTGGTCTCCGTTTGCTCGACGCGCCCCTGTAAATTCCTCCTCTTCTTTCTTTTCTTCGTCTACTTCTATTCCCTTCGTGTCAGTGTGTATTATTTTTTTTCACACCTATTCATTATGGAATAATCATACTCCGGTTACAAATCAGTCCAAGCTTTCATTCAACTCCTTTGAGAATTCGAGGAATTTTCGAAGTTTCAATCCCATACTTATGGAATACATCATGTTTTTCGAAATTACCCTGGAATCTTGTACCGTGGGGAATATGATTAATTCCTCTCAATAAATTGGATATGTTTTCGTTGGGACGTCATACACGAAAGGATTGTGTAATCGCATGAAAATTTCATTTCCAGAGGGAAATGGGAAATGAAAGACTGATTTTAATACGTGGGTGGTTGTGTAGCGTGAATGGTGTGTTCAGAGATAATAAACATACGTGTGAAAAATTGTGCATCAACTGGATATAATTTGAACGATTGATTTTGTATATACTTTGCACGCTCTGTGATTTTTGTCGAAGAATTTCTCAAAGTACATATCATGAGCTGTGAATAGTTCATATGCCTGCACGATGGAATGTAATTGTAATCCATTTCAAAGTTAAGACACAGTTTCATTGAATAGAATTTATTATTAAAAATCATAAGAAATCATGAGGAAGTTTTGTAAGCGTACTGCAAATAATGTAGTTGTAAACTATCACGTTCGCGAGCGAGATGGAGAAAAAGATGATATGAGAACACTGGATAATACAATCGTAATCGGTTCCCAGAAGAGATATACATGTACAAATATCCGTCGTGTGCAGTACAATCTGTTTATAAGAGACTTTTTGTCTATAAGAGACTACGCCTTCATTCTCGTTCACGACACGTCTGAACTTGGGGTAGCTCGATTCTTTATATGAGACTCCACAAAATGGAACAGAAAAAGAAATGAAAATAACGTATATCCACAAGAGGAAACTGTGGAAGTTATATATTCCTACAATCTTGTACTGTGAAAAACTTTAGATATGAAATCACACACGAATATAAATTCTCTAAGATGAAAGTATGAAATTAAATAATAAATCAAAATGAGATTCCGTGACATGTCTCTGTAAATTTATAAATACATCGTGACAAAAACATGTGGTAATTATTATACAATCCATTTCTGCGTCATATTTTATTTAAAAAAAAGAGTACGAACCCTCATAGAAATGGCCCTGATATGGGCCAGTAAACTGTCCAATATTGGGTTTGTGAATATGACTCCGCCCTTTTTTGTTGAAATAGAATACATTTGCTTGTTCAAAGAATTAAAGAACAGTTTATTCAAAGTATGCATCTACAATCTGCAGCTACAAGCTTTGCCCATCTTTCAGGTAATTTACGTATTCCTTGCCTGAAGAAATCCTGATCTTATGAGTTGATCCAATTAATAAGCCAATTTTTGATACTTTCGTATTTAGTGAACCGTTCACCTGTAAGATCTGAATGCATTGTCCTGTCCATCCAAATATTTTTTCACGACTTGTGCGGTGTGCGGTTTGGCATTGTCATGTTCCAGAATTGATTTACTGTGCCTCTTCACCCATTCTGGTCGTTTTTCTTCTATCGCTCGCTTTAAATGCATCAGTTGTCGTCGGTAAAGTTCTGCATTAATAGTTTGAGAGGGTTCGAGTAACTCATAATATACAACACCTCTCTGATCCCACCAAATGCAGAGCATAACCTTGACACAGTGAATATTTCTTTTTGGCTGTGATGGGCCCGGTTCACCTGGCTTCACGCAAGATTTTTGGTGTTTTAGATTCTCATAGTATATCCATTTCTCATCTCCTGTGACTATTCGATGCAAAAATCCTTCCCGTTGCTGTCTTTGAAGTAGCATTTCACAAACTGTTTTCCGACGTTCCGTGTCTCTTTCTTCCAATTCATGTGGAACCCAGTTATTGAGTTTTCGAACCATTCCCATTGCCATTAAACGCTGCGCAACAGTTGATCGTTCAACATTCAATGCTGCAGCCAATTCTGCTTGAGTCTAGCAAGAATCCTGTATAAATAATGCTCCCAAATCAGCATCTTCAAATTTTTTTTGTGGTTTTCCATATTTTTTGTCTTCAATGCCAAAATCATTATTTTGAAATCGTCGAAACCATTCCTTGCAAGTTGTATTAGATAGAGCATGCTCACCGTAAGTCTCCACAAGCAAACGACATGTTTCCGCTGCAGGGCCGTCTTTAAGGCAGGGCACACCGGGCCCAAGCCCAGGGCCTCCTGCAAAAGGGGGGCCTCTTCGTAGACAATCGTTAAGATGTTTATATATGTTTTTAGGAAGGTCATTTCACCAAAATGGAATCAAGTTATTTTAACAATGAAACTAATTTGAAATTCATTTTTCACTTTGATTGAACAGTTTTTGACGACATTTTCTAGCCGAAAAGTAATTAATCAAATCATTAAAATCTATTTCTTTTAATAAATCTGATTCGATGCACATATAAGATGAATTCTTCAGCCTTGACTCGGTCATTGAATTTCTTATATTGATTTTCTTAAATTTCAAGATTTTACGTCTCTTTACATGGGCCTCCACTCTAAGTAGGCCCAGGGCCTTCGAGCAATGAAAGACGGCCCTGTTCCGCTGCACTTTTTTTTGCAATAAAATAGTGTAACAACACTTCCCACAAATGATGTTCACTTGGAACGAAAACCGACATGTTCAAGGAGGTAAAAACTTGTTGCTAACAAACCAAACCAAATGTCGCGTAGTGCGTTTGACAGCTGACAAAAAGTACTATCGAATACAAGTGTTGTCATCTATTAGTACACGTAAGCACCCTGGTAAAAAAAATCTCTCTGAATCTCTCTGAAATCTCTCTGAATTTCTCTGAATCTCTCTATATTTTGGGACAAATTTCAGGGAGATTCAGAGTAATTCCAGAGTAATTCAGAGGAAGTTAGAGACTGTTCCGATAGTGATACGTTCTGAATTCTTCAACTTTCTCCAAATCTCTCCACATATCACTGAATCCTTCAGAATTTTATATATTTAAATTTCAAAGCTCCCTCTGAATTTACCTGAATATCTCTAAATTTCTCTACATCTCCCGGAATCTAATGTATTCAGATTTCAGAGCTTCCTCTGAATTCCTCTGAATCTCTCTGAATTCCTCTGAATATCCCGGAATTGAATGCATTCAGATTCAAAAGCTTTCTCCGAATTCCTCTGAATTTCTCTGAATTCCTGTGAATCTCTCTGAATTACTCTGAATCTTTCTAAATTCCTCTGAATATTTCTAACAAGTTCCACGCACAATTTTCCTTAATGCATCTGTCTCTGGAAGTCTCTAAAACTTCCAGAAAGCCTCTGAAATGCAGGACCAAGATTTTAATTAGTGTTGCCGCGATATTATCGTCGATAATTGAGGAATAATCGATTATCTCAATTCTTACACTTTCCTATGGAATATATAATCCAGGAATCTTCGATTATGCTCATAATGAAACGGAATAATGAATAATCCCTGACTTGTACACAAAATAAACCAAGATATGCTTCCTTTTATCGTTACGATATATCGATAATTATCGTTACGATAGTGTAAGAATATTTTGATTCATTTTGTTTAAAAGACCAAGATGATCCATTATCCCGTTTCATTTCGTGCACAGTCGAAGATCTACGCGTTAAAAGTTCCATGGAAACCTGTCAAAATTGAGATAATCGATTATTTCTGAATTTCGACGATAATATCGCGGCAACACTAATTTTAATGAATTTATTCCTTTCTGAATTCCCCAGACTTCCCCCGCATCTCTCTGAATTCCGCGGAATCTCTCTGAATCTTTCTGAAAAATCCCAAGCACAATTTTTCCTAATTCACCTGTCTCTGTGAGTTTCTGACACTCCCTGAATACCTCTGAAATCCTGAACCAAAAATTTAGCTGAATTAATTTCTCTCAGAATTTCTTTGAACTCCTCTGAATCTCTCTGAATTATTCTGAATCTTTCTAAATTCCTCTGAATATTTCTGAAAAGTTCTACGCACAATGTTTCTGAATTCATCTATCTCTGAAAGCGTCTGACACTCCTTGAACGCCTTTGAAATACAGGACCAAGAATTTTACTGAATTTTTTCCTCTCTGAATTTCCCAGAATTTCCCTGCATTTCTCTGAGTTCTTCCGAATTTTTCTGAATCCTTCTGAAAAATTCAAAGCACAAGTTCTCTCAATCCACTAGTCTCTGGAATCCTCTGAACCACGCTGAATTGCTCTGAATTTCTCTGATTCTTTCTGAATCTCTCTGAAACGTGAAATTTTCAGAGAGATTCAGAGAGATTTTTGTACCAAGGCAGTATTAATAACGACATGTGTTAGGATAGGGCGGAGTCATATTCACACACCCAATATGATTTCTACATGGAAAGGGATTTTATTCGAAAAATTACCGTGAAATTTCAGTGATTGAGGGACAAGTGGATTCTTTTAAAAATATTACCGTGCATTCTGTAAAACTTGTGGAAAATGTCACTCTCAACTGTTTAGAAATTCATTCATTTTTACAAGCTGCACAGTAATTTTTTTTTTTTTAATTTCTACTTATTCTTCGATTACTGAAATGTCACGGTAATCTTTGTAACAAAATTCTTTCAGTCTACCAGGGATATCCTTAGGAAGTTTTCCTCGGTCATGTCAAATTTTCTTGTTCTTTTCCCTATTTTTTCCTTGGAACATGGAAAAGAACATGGAAATTCGGCAAATTTATGGAACTGAATAAAGAAAATTTTTTCTACGGGTTTTATTTTTGCTTTTGTAATTTTTTCAGAAGAATAGATCACATGAAACCAAATATGCATGTTATCTGTTATTTGAAAGTCGATACATCTTCTCTCGATCAATTTCCCTTTCCGTTACTCAAGAGCGTATATTAATTTGTCATGTTTGAATTATTCCAACCATGATCAATGCTGTATTTTTGTCCCCTCGTCGAGGGATTCGGACGATGTTCATTCATAACCACACATAAATGTAATGAGATAAATATGAAACGTCAGAGAAGTCAAATTGCGCGCATCGATAAAAAGTTCTCCAAATGTTTGGGGCGAACTATCTACGTATGTAACCGGACGAGACAGCGAACTGCTGAGCGAAGCGAAACTGGTTCCTCTTTTGTTTGTCGGTTGAACCAGGACTCTTCATTCTTTGACCTTCTCTACTAGAATTCCTCGGTCCATCTATTATATATCGCATGTACGTATGGGCATGTACTTGAAAGTGAAATTGGGACGGTAGTTATTTCAGCCGCACTTTGATTTGATTTATACAGTATTCGCGTTGAACAATAAACTCAGGAATTTATTCTAACAACAGCAGATTCACGGTATTTTTCAATGAAAGTTTTATTGCATTTTAAATAGACATCTCATCAGCTCAACCCAATCTTTGCATCATTATTGTTCGAAAACAAATTGTGAAATTTCTTGATTGTTGATCATTTTTATGAATGGTTTCGAAAATAAGGTTTGCTTTGAATGACCGGATTTCCCGAATGTAAACGTGTTACTGAAGTTTGATTAGTTTATTGGAACACGGAAAAAAAAGATCAGTTGAAATAACTATTTAACTTGTAAGCGCATATGAGCCCACCTTTTTTTCGTTAGAATAACAAATTAATCAATTGATTGAACCAATTTAAAATGATTTACCAACGAAATTAGTTAAATTCACGGAAAAAATTGTTATTCTAACGAAAAAAAGTGGGCCTATATGCGCTTACAAGTTGAATAGTTATCTCAACTAATCTTTTTCTTCCGTGAACGAATTAGGAATCGAATAATTAAATATCCAACTGTCAAAGACCCTGAATCTCACAGTACTTTCTTCAAGCGAGGTTTTCATTCAGTTCCACGAAGTTAATTTGAGGATTTCAATAACCATGATTCAACAAATTTTTCGAGTTTGAATTTTTCTTCCGTTTCTGTAACAATTCAAATTTTTTTTCAATCAATACGAGTAGAGACACGAATGAATAATAGAATAACAAAATACTCCACTGTTGAGAACTCAAAATTCTATAGTACTTTTGTTTAGTTGCAAACAGTGAAATGAGGATCATTCATAAGATTTTGCGGGTTTGAATTCTCGCCTCGTTTCTATAAACGATTCGAACTTTAACCAAATAAAATTCCATAGGCCGTTATTTATACGATTGATGATTGAATATTATACACATCAGTAAATCACGCTACCCCCGCCTTTTCTTGATGCTCAGGACGTCACTAATCGATGTTCAGTTCATTGTTGATTGATGTTTAAAGACATTAACTCACACGAGACTTCGTGTGGCACGAAAAGATGTGGTTAACGCGATGAAAACATGTCTGCACATCATTGAACGCAGTTCCGTACACGAATGAGGGCACTAATGCCATTAATCTGCAGCAGGGGATGCAACTAACGAAGAGTGTCCTGCTTGCAGTGTTCCAATATTTGGTGAGCTGGGGAATCGCAGCTTGATCACGTGATTTCCCACCTCACCGAATATTGGAACACTGCCTTCTTGTCGTCCTGTGATGAAATCTACAATCGTGAATGCTAGTTGTCTTCTTATGCAGAATTCTTGAGTCACTAACCCCGAAGGTCCGATTCAAATATCACATGATTCACATAGGATTGGAAGTAATTCAATTGAAACGTTAATTGAATTGACGTTCAATCCTTCCCTGGTAGAAATTTGTCTGGGCGTCCCATTCACCATCCACGTACTAAATGGGACCCACATACGGGCAACTGGATAACACATTTCAGCTAATTTGACTTGAGTTGGTTTATGTAGATTTTTAATGCGTCAACTGATCGTACAGTAACATTGATAGTCCATTAACGCGGTCAGAGGAATAAAAGGAAGCCCCAACGTTTCAATTTGTCGCTCGGGATTATTTTATGGCAATAAATTCAAAAGCAACGTTCCTGATTGGAAATTACATGTAAAAATACATTGTTACCTTATTCATAGGTGTGATTTTACAGAAAACACATGATTTCACATTTCTAATTACCAATTTGAACAACATTCTAGCAATTCCCTGATTCGCTTGTCACAACGTCAAAATATTTATTTGTGAGAAGTGGAAGTTACTCTTCCCAGCTGAATTCAGTTAACTAAACAAAATGCGTTGATTCGAATAAAAGTTCAGCTGTCTGATATATGAATAAATTATTTTGCCACTTTTGGCTATAGCTGTAACTTTAGTTACAGCAACTATGTGATTTTCCTCAGTGTGAAGATCGCTAAATTCAGCTGAATTGTTAATTTATGCAAACCTTCCATCACCTCGTCAATCTAATTTCATTTTTCGAGATTTTGATTCGGAATTTCGTAGCAAGTTCTAATTGATACGTTGAAGCAAAAGTGACACTCGACTGGTTGTCAAGCAAGAACAGGATAGGTAGCAGCTTTTGAGAGCAAGAATGGAACGTCAAAAGTTCCGAGCAAAAGCGATAATTCGGAACAAAAGAGCAACCACAGGAATCTCCAGACAAGAATGAAACACTGAAAAGCTCGAGCAAAAACGAACCAGGGCGTAGATACAGAATTTGCTCGAGTTTTCAGTGATTCATTTTTGTCCGGAGAGATTCCTGGTTGCTCTTTTGTTCCGAATTCTAATTGTAATCTTCTATTCGGAACTTCTGACGTTACATTCTTGCTCTCGAAATTTCTTGTCCTGTTTTAGCTTGATCAAAATTTGAGTGTAACTTTGGCTCTCAGTGTATCAGTTTACACAATCTGCATGGAAATAATCGATGTATAACGTCAGTCTCGGAGGAAATTCGGCTGAAACCCTGGGTGTAAGCTTGCGAAAATATTGGAATGATTTGGCAAAGATCTTCGGAACAGTCTCTTTACAAAGTTTCAGATCCTCTCTTGAGAGACCGATAAAAAAGTATCGCAGTGCCCCAAACCTCATACTTTCTAAGAACACGTTTGCCGAGATCTCATCTAAATTACTCCAGTATTTTTGCAAGCTTGCAGTATCAGACTCTCATCCAGAATCTTCCGTGACCGCTGTCATACTAATTTTTTCTGTGCAAGAAGCAGAATCCAGGTCAATCTGACAAGATTCAGGGAATACATTTTTCGGATCAAGACACAATATTTAGATGAAAACTCCTCGTCGTAGGAATTGCAACAACTATTCATAAATTTTCTCTGCCGTCTTTTTATCTGACAATGGAGTATTGTGGTAGTTATTTGAAATCTATTTTACTTCAAACGTCCTTACTATCAAGGGACTTCGGTTATCCATCATTTTACTTGAACGATCGAACTCTTCCCCGATACTTTTTTCTAGTCGATTTCCATATATACCGCACGGGAGCACGGATTCTGATTTGAACGTGCAACGAATATCGAAAGTTTGAAGGAAAAGTAGGAATCTGATAAACCCTTGTGTTCGCACGTGATATAAATACGAGCAAGAACAATCGCTATTGAATCAAAATGATTTATAGCTTTAATGAAAACAACATTAATCCGGATACTCAATGCAAATATTGAATCGATTTTTATTATTCTCCCTTCATTGTATACTTTCTAGAGTAGGGTAAATGGGGGTGAGATGGCGCACTTTCCCGCCCCTCTACACCATAAAATAATACATCAAACCCTGTTCACGCAAGAAAAATATGAAGATTCAATCACAATCTTTCAATTTTTCTCGAGTAAATGAAGTTTGATGTATTATCCCGTGCTGTAGTGGAGCGGAAAAGTGCATCATCTTACCCTGATTTACTCTATACGCAAATTTTCCTCTCATACTTTTCGGATTCGAATTCAGGATGTCGGTGATCAAGCTCATTGCAGATGACTCTATTAAAAATGTCCGACAGATCCTGACAGATTCCGGTTAAAATTCTGTCTGGTTCCGTTGGAAACCATCATGCGTGGAACAAAAACCGATCAAATTTTGCACAGAAAATTATCTGTCGAATATTTGGAATAGGGGAGTCTTATTTCCACCGCATCGGTTGACAATTCTTTGAAAAATGGATCTTTTTGCATTGATTTTGCCGATTAACCGTTTCGATGTGTTTTTGTAATCATTCCTCATCACCCTCCTTCGTTTCATTTGCTTTCAAGTGTTTGTACCGATTAACAATTAATCCTTTTTCATTCGGTCAACGATCAGAATGAATAATGTATCGTTTCAATTATGGCTCAATCTCCCAGTATGTTCCACGTTGTAAATAAACAGGAAACATAGCGATTTATACCAATTCGACAATAATCGATCAATTTTCACGTAAAATCCTCTCCTCGTTGAGAGAATTCGAGATATACCTTTGAACACAAGTGATAAATTCCATTCTCATACAGGGTCAAAAGTTGATATGCAAGCGATACACATTTTATACTGTTGTACTCACGTGATTTGCACGTGCTTGCATGCATGTAAGCGCACCGTGCACGTGTACCAGGATTCCCACATAACATTGTGAAACCACAATGACCACTATGCAGGGCTGCTATGTGATCCCTCATTCCTTCTCTCTAACCTCTGTCGGTCATGACAATGATTTACTCGTATGCAATGCGACAATACTCATTCAAATCGAGGAATCGTCCGTACAAAGATTCCGCACGCATTACATTTATGCCACGTGTGATATGCTTGTCCCTTCTGTAATACTCGTTCGAATATTCGAATAAACTATCAGCGGGAATTAAAGCGATAATTCTTCAAGTGTAATGTGAAAAGTTGAAACGCGAGGGAGAATGAAAATTCGCAAAAAATGCTGAGGTTTGCCTAGGGGCGGAGAAAAGCACTGAAACTACAAATAATATAATTTATCTCTTCCACTCGTCGCTTGGGTAATGAAAAATAATGGATTATGAAAGAAACGGAACGTGCGAGTTGAACGGGATAAAAGATAAAGAAGAAGATGGACTTCAATATCTTTTCAAGTAGAGTGGAACTAAAAGCAACGCAAAATGAACAAGACACGCGCATATATTTTCATTTTTGTTCTTTTCGTTAATCAAAAAAAACTGTCCAACATTCGCTTTGAATGATTGGTAGTAGGTTTCAACAAGTTCTTTTTATCAAACGAAGGAGAAGAAAGATTGCGAAGAGTGTCAAAAATCGAAGAAATAAGGAGAATGACGATGATATCGATCGGTTGTTTGACTGATCGAACTGTCTCTCACTTTGAGACCTTGATGGACATTAACAAAGAGAAGATTTTGAATAAGGAGTATCTGTTTTTCTCTTCGCTTCTGAAGAAAAGTCACGCAACCTGGATGGATAAGAAAAAGATGTCAAGAGCTTGCTCGTCCTTGACAATTTCTCAATTGGTGATGTGTCAATGAATATATTCTCCGAATGCCTAGATTTTCTCGTATTTGAATCACTTGTGGTGTATAATAATAGACATGAAGATGAGTAATTACCTGGCTAAGCACTCGTCTTTTTTCAAGCATTCTCGAAACTATAGAATGTGAAAGGAAGGAGAGGAATAAAGAGGGACCGCCAACGGCCACATACAGGAGAAACCACGAAAGAAGTGGAAGACGAGGGACACATAAGAACAAGAAAGTCTGCCCAAGGCAGGTCCGTGACTAATCTGAAATCTCAGCAACAGCCAACAACCACCACTACCAACTGCCCTTAGGGTGAAACTTGTATACACATGCTGGGTGAATCATGGAAATGGGACAAGTTTTATCTCTATTCTGATTGGCCGGAAACGGAACAACGATTCTGAAGATCAATGGGATTCATGATCTATCGATCCGAATATTGTTTTGTACGATTGTGGTTCTGATTTACGAAGCTCACAGCAAGTATTCATACGTCCATCGTTTCTTGAGTTTGTCAGATGATCGTATGGTAGAATTGTTCTGCTGTCATGTTGCGCTTTAAACAACAAGGAAAGAAATCTGTCTCAAAGTGGATTTCACCACGTATAAAGAAGGTTTCTTCCATTCTTGTGACAGTTGTATTAATAAACTACAATAAATTATAAAAATGATTCTTGTTTTCGTTTTTTTGTAATCCCGTTGTTTGTGTATCATCGAGATATAAAATTCATACCATAATTCTCGTGAAATTTCTCTCTTATGATTTATAAAGTTTCACGACAAGTAATATTCCAAGATTTCGAAAAAAGTAGGGGAGTTCGAAATAACATGACATTTGATTTGGAAGACGCAAGCTGATTTTAAATGAATCACGGTGAGGTTTACGAATATTTGGAACAGACTTTTTTCAACTGTCAGCGGTAAAGTGAGATGTTCTCCTTTAAAGTACTTTTTTGAAGATTCTTCCATGCAAAAGCTGAGAAACTGAAGTTTGAAACATTGATAGTTTCCACAAGAAGTTTAGTGGCCTAGTTCTTTTGCCCTCAGGACCATCGAGGAATGAGTAAAAATAGATGATTTCGTTACTCTCGAGAGATACGGAATGTATATAATTTTTGACAAGTTCGGGAGTGTGCTAGAAATGAGGAGAACGTCTTTTATGGAAAATTGTGATGTATTCATCTTGATGCAATGCAATGAGATGAGATTTGGTATGAAATTTCATCATCAATTCTCTTAAAAGGCAGGTGTTTCATAGAAGACATGCACAATTGATATTATATTCTACATAGTTTTGGATAATTACCTCCTGAATATGCATGAGCGTAATAACAGTGGGTCATTGAATGTGGAGTCGTGAAACACTTCATTACATTATTATTTAATAAAAGAGTCATGATATGCAGATTGTGTCGTTCTGCACGTGAAGGATAATACGAGGAACTTTTTTTGAGTTGAGAAGAGTGTTCATTCTCCATAGGTCAAATTGAGCACCATTGGAATATAAAGATCGTAACAGCTCGTTTTTTGGATTCTTCTGGTCCAATGTGAGTTGAAATTGAGCCAAGGTCAGACCAAGCTCAGGCTGTTTATTGATTCCTGAAAATGTGTAGAGTTTTTCTTCACACTGTTCCCGTGTAGAAATTTTTCTGGGTGTCCTGTATTGAATATAGGCCCCGTATGGGCTTATGTTGGGTATCCAAACTTGTGATGTCCTAGCTTTAGCCACTGAAGGGCTTAGTCGGGTTGCTGATATTCGGCCTGATTTCTCTAACTCAGAGACACCCATATAAGGCCGATATGGGGCCAAGCTGCGTTACCAATGTTCCCCCCTGTTTTGAAAATCTAGGCACACCAACTACAGCCTGCATAGGGCCTTGCCAGGCTCCCCGTATTCTTCCGAAGATCTTAATTTGAGCATACCTGTACACAACCCACGTACGGCCAAGCTGCATTTCCGAAGTTTGCCCCTGTTTTGAAAATTTGAATGCAGGAATGTGACTACAGCCCGCCTTGCCCTTACATTGATAATTTTTCAAAATATAAACCTACGTTAGAAATCCCGTTGGAAAAATCTCATAGATGTCGAAATACCGCTATAGAATCCTATATATCCTCATGAGATTTGATGATATTTTTTCTGGTGGGAACGAATGTCCTCGAATCATATTGGTGATTCCCTTATGTGCCTGTTTCACTACTCATATCACTGACGTGTGGCAGTATACATTGCATGTCAGTGTGAATGCAGGTGCAGCGATATATACAAAATTTTTCTTCGACAAAAAGTGTCAAAATGAAGAGTGATCGATTTTTGCGATATATGCTCATAAAAAAATATTTCATCCATGATTACTGTGTCCACACTATCGGTGAACAATGTCAAAGAATCGAAAGAACATGACTGTATGGTTAATTGCAAGACATAATGAGGTTGTTCTGTGTTTTGATACAGTCCGATAATGTATGTAATGTAATGTACAAAGTAATGTTGGGTGGAATACCTGAGTTGAAATTGAAATCGGCCCATTCCAGCCCCTGTCCGGGCTCAAGTCGAAGTGGTCTGGGTACAGCTAGGACCTTGGATAGCCCGATTTTCAATCGAGGAAGTTTCCACCTGGGGTTCCTTCCTTGCAATATGAATTCGATTTGATGATATTCGCAACAATTCATTATCTTTCCAAAAGTCCAAGTTTCAGCGTCTGCATTGGCTTCATCATGGGTGTCCTACATAGGCCCGAGTTGGGAATACTATGAAAATGAGTGTGTGACAATCCTGTCTAGGCCCTATATGGGTAACCAAAACAGGGCCTGAAATAAAATAAGGACGACTAATTTGGCCCAAATTGCCGCCAAGAATTAATTTCTACACGTGTTGGTAGACGATGGACAAATAGTCCATCCACTAGTCACTATGTGTCCATTTTTCTCGCATAGTGGCGGTGCCTCGCAGTACGTCAAATCTTGCTAGTCGAATTTGAGATCCTGGTCGAAATTTGGGCCATCTCCTCCACATTACGTTTTGAGTGAACGGGTTGAAGTTGCGCTATCCCGTGTGGAAATCAACCTGAGCATCCTGAGGTAGGCCCTGGCCCCGTAGGGGTATATCTTAGGCATCCAATACAAGGTTGCCTACCCACGGCCCATATGGGCCCCAGTTGGCGCTGCCACTATATTCCTGGAATATTTCAATCCAGGTATGCCCACCCGCAGCCCATATAGCCCCCTAATTGGCTACCATTGTGTCACCTAGGTATTTGATACCATTACGGGACCTAGATTGTAAAGCGTAACATTCCAAGTTGGGGCCACTTTTCAAGTAGGGATCATAAATCTGGCCCAGGTCTGAGCCCGGGAGAAATTTCCACACGGGATGCTTGGTAACCTAGGTTCGGTTTATCTTGGTGAGTCTCACGCCCACGGTCAATTTCTACACTCAAATAAAAGTGATTGGGAAACAAAAGGAAAAATCCCTCTCTATCAGAAAAGATATTTCACTTTTGTTTTCCCCGTCGATTGAGAATATGCCGATTTCAAGCTGCGATTGACAGTATTTTGAACTAATGAAAATCGAACAAATGAAAATACTAGTCGAAGTCATCACAAAGACTAATCTTCTCAAATGGAGGGGAACCATATATCAGGGGAGAAGTCTCGCCACAATTCCGGTCTCTTTAGGCGAATAGCTTCACGTCAACGACGCATAACGCTCGAATGAGATTCTTTGTTGACAGTTTAACCCGGCGGGAGGAACTCAAAATGCACAACACCACGATAATCGAAGGAAACAGTCAACATAACCTTTTTGGTTTCGCCTCACCTTTGGCGCGATATTCACTTGATTGATCGGTTGTTTCCGGGTCGTAAGCATAAATCCACGTCTCATCTCTCGCAATAGTGCGTTTCATCTTGTCCTGATAGTCAGGAATCATTGTTTTACACACTTCAACGCGACGATGTTTTTCCAGGAAATTCAGTGTTCTCGGTACCAATCGAGATTTGACGCGGCTGGGATTCAAAAAATCCTTCAAAATGGTATTGACTGATCCTTTTGAAATCTCAACATCATCAGCAAGATCTATAATTGTTAATCGACGATTTGGAAGTATGAAATCTTTGATTCTTTGGACACGAACTTCGTCAGTTGAAGTTGATGATCGACCGGGACGTTTTTCGTCTTCGGCACGTTCTCGACCTTCTTGGAACTCTTTATACCACTTGTAAACATTTTTTTTCGACATAGCCTCATCACCAAAGGCTTTCTGCACCATCCTCAACGAATCAGCAGCAGAAAATTCGTTCCGCAAACAAAATTTAATACAAATTCTTTGCTCAACGAATGCAGACATTATGAAAATCGAAAAATTCACTTTCAGTAGCTTACAAACCGAAGCGTATCTCAAACACTAATGAATATTTTTATATGACCCTTGGCGCGGATATCAAATACAGTCTTACTAACCTAAAAATAAGAGTACTTCCCCAAATACATTCGCGCACAGAGTTTGAATTCAAATGTCACCTTACTTTTTCGACACGCTAGTATGATGTTTCATCAAAGTCTTTCACCAATTCCCAGTGATGGTACAATTTGTTCTTCATTGTTAACCAATATTGGTTGAGTACAGTTCACCAAGCCTTGACTGCCTGTCTTACTCCAAACTCAATTCTATCGTCAAGATTTTCGGACCATAGAAATTTTCACATGGGATGAAACAGAATTTGTATTTCCTCATTTTGTAAACAAATGTATCATTGTAATGTGGAGCGTATTATTCTCTATATTTCTCATGAATGATGATAACGTTACATAAAGAGATATCTTTTAGACAAGTTTTGAACCATTCCACTGATCTTGTAGACGTCCAAAAGATTTATTCAAAGATATCTCCCTCAAGAGGACACAAAATTTCAGGAAAGGTCATTGAACGTTCACGAATATCTAGAAACATTCGATAAACGCTCCTGAAAGTTTTTCTTCTTTTGCAGTCTGGTGATGTCTTCAAAGTCATTTTTTAAATACTTTTTCCAATAAGCAGAGTTTGTTTGTGACATTCCAAAGATCTAAAAGTACACTTTTACACAATATACACAATTTATGGTCTAAGAAATCTTGAACTTGTCTGAAAAATATCGCAAGCTGCAATATGTTTTGTGGGGAGGCCAGAATCAGAAATAGGTTATACAAGATTTACAAACTATTTATCATTACATGCTGCTCGGATCATAAAAATGTGATCCTAGCCATAGTTGCGATTTTAGTGACTTTCTCCTATGGATCCACTTAGCATCGATGTCCTTGAAACAGAATGACCAATTGAAACAGTCGAGGAGTCTCTGAATTGGCGACCCTAACTGTATCGAGCATCGTTCAGAATGCAACGTACTTCACCCGATTAATATCGTAATTTCATGAACCTCGTTTTACTTTTCAAGATCGTGGTTAAGGATCTATGATTGAGTCTTGGATTCAGGAAACCTATTTCTCGAATGACTATACCGATGGTCATCGGTTGATCAAAATCTTCGTTGGAACCCAAAAAGGATCGAGGTCAGCCTAACCAAATTTCAAATATGAATTTCTAGCCGAGAGTGTCAAATTTGAAATGTATCCAGTTGAGTTCCATTTTCAAACTTTTGTGAGCAATTATACAAGAGCATATATTGGAGATTATTGAATCAATTATCTTTAATACTAGATGAAATAAAACAACGTGTAAAGAATCGTCCATTGTTTTCTTAATCGCATTTTATCTTCAAAAAATACACAGTTTTGTTCAACGAGTGAAACAAGAGAACAATGTAACGAAAAGCTTCTTTGTTGCTATTCGAAACTAAGAATCTTATCGCCAAAAAACTGTCAGCTGTATTCCAAATCACTCAACCGTGCCGTGTCTTCGTATATTCTATCCTTCTATGTTTTATAAATTTGTCAACTTCACGCTCCATTGGGTTGGATGAAATTAACCACTGCGCTACGCTCTTGAAGATCTTATAACATCGTTTCCAAGGGTTTTTTTCTCCCCCATCGCGGTTGAGCGATTTATTTTATTCTGAAACGGAAAACAAACATACATTTTCGGAGAGCAACAATCATTTTCTCGGCTTAGATTTATTGGATTCAACGATCCCTCGTTTCGTTCGATATGTTCTGAACGAATTAAAAATTTTCCCATAAATCTCATGGGTGCCATTGTATATATATGTATATATATGTACGTTCACATAAATTCACCCGGGCGTTGAAATTCCTCCTGTTCATTATATTTTCAAATTCATACAGGCCTGCCAATACCGTCGTATACAGTTTTATTTCATACGATCGAATCGATAACTCTTCTCTCGAAAATCTCTACTTTTTGGTTATCAGATTCTGGTATCTCATCTTAACCCAAATTCTCATTTTAAATATAGATTATCCAGTTTCCAATACAGCCAATATATATATAGATTATCATCATCGTCGTGTTCATTAATAATAGAAATTCACAGGCACTGTAAACATTGTATATTGTAGCAAACTAATTAACTGGCCTCTGATGCAAGGTCAATAAACACATACATTAAACAGTGCTTCCACGTATCGGGTGAGATTTATGATGTTTTGTAGGGTCGTATCCAAGTGTTTGCTGTGGATTTTAGAAAGTAACACGGAATCGTTCTCTTACCCTGGTTGCGATATTACGTTCGAGCATATTCTATTTTATATTTTATTTTTCAAAGGCAAAGTAAGTCGATAAAACCTGCACGAAAAAGGGTGACGATATTTAATCGATTCGATTACTCACGGAAGAAAAATGAACGCGATAAAGAAAATTACACGCCTCTGCCCTCAAACGAACAAAATCCTCACAATCTCGTCTGAAGTGGTACAAGGAATGATATACTTCCGGATCGTTTCGAATTCCTACGATAAACTGACAGACGTATTCATGAGTGAACAATGTCGGTCAGAAACGTATTTCCGAGCATTCGGATAGGTGAGTTTAGGTCAATTGGGCAAATTGCCCATGAAACGACATCATAAAGCAGGCGTTTCTAGGATCATTTGTGTCCTCTGATTTTGGCTAGTCTCATTATGTTTGCGGTTTTGAGATCTTCTACGATACCTCGGCCACATTGAATAAATCACACATAGAATTTATCTCTTCCTACCGTCTTGTCGCACATCGTGACTCAAGTTGCGGTTATATTACCGCCTGCTTGTTCTGAAGGATCATACTTCAAGCGGCAAAACATTGTGCATTCATTCATCCAGTATATAAATGACGTTGAAACCTTTTATAGTGAATCATATTTCTTCGACATGCGTGTTATGAAATTTAGAAAAACTTTTTTGTGTCGGGTAGTTGATACAGCAGTTCAACTGGTACGGCAATTCTGTTCCAAAGAAATACATTGTTCGTAAGATTCTTCTTATGAGAAGTTCAGAGAAGAGGAGAAACTTTAGATGCATTCGTATATATAAAGAATAAGATTTAGTGCATCTTTCCAATTACATTTCAAATCTCAAGATTAAAGCGTTCCTTCTGAATTGTGGGAATACTCGTACTCGCACGGGAATGGGATACCAACATGTCTGACTGTGGAGTTAATCGGTATCCCAGATTCCTCGAAGTCTCGCTACATACAAGAATTTGCATTGAATCTATCTTGGTTGAGCATTGCTGCCATATTTGATGCTTATTTAAAAAAAAAAAACAAACATTGTCATATAGTTGCGCGAATAATAATTGATAAAAATTCAGATATGTTGTGTAATTTTACGTCGATGTTACATCCTCAATGCAACATGTAACAGCGAATGCACGAGGCGTATCGATCGTACGTGCTCTGACCAGTCGTAAGCATCGATTATTCCATTTATCATCTAGACGCGCATCAGAATCAGGAATAAACCCGATTGAACAACAACACGTCAACAGACCATAACCGGGTTATAAAATATAACGTGTGGTGCGGAAGTTTTGTTACACTGTTGGCTATACAACAGTCACTCCATTGCATAAAGTTTATTCTAAAAATCACTTTTTATTACATTCAATTTATAATTGAAATAAAAAAAATGTATTGATAACATACCTTCAATCTCGAGAAATAATATTTCGACTAATATTGATATTAAATTCTTTTTTCTGGAAATTCTTAGTTGAGGACTGAAATATTTTATTTACAATGGAAAGATTCAAGTTGAATTTGGAAATTTTAATTATTTGAATTTTGTTGAACAAATAATTCTTTTAGAAGAAATAAAATAATTATTAATATTGAATTTATTACATTTGATAATGAAGGAAATCAGTTTTCAATATAAAATTAACATTTTAGACAAAAATTGTAACAGCAATATTGTGGTCACACAGGACAGATAAATTGATTGAAAATGTTTCTTCATAAGATTATTGAATTTGAACACGGAGAAAAATGAATTCGCTGTGGCAGCGGAATTTACCTTTGCTGGGTTCCTTTTGCCAGAGCAGCAAATTTTTTGCTGTGACAGCAAACTATTTGCTGTTCCAGCAATCTTGTTAGCTGCGACAGCGAATTTTTAGCTGTGGCAGCAACAAATGTTTGCTATCCCAGCAAAATTTGTTTGCTATTCTGTATATAATACTGAAAATTTGCTGGCGGAGCAAACATTTTTTGCTGACACAGCTAAAAAATTGCTGTCGTAGCTAACACGATTGCTGTTATAGCAAATTTTTAGCCGGGTCAGCAAAAAATTTTGCTATTCTATATATAATACCTCGATTTGCTGCGTCAGCAAATTTTTTCTCTCCGTGAAGGAACTGAAATTCAGTTAAATGATTTTCAATACAAAAGTTTTGTTGACTGACTATTTAAACGACTATGGAAAGGACATTCCAAGTGAATAAAAGGCATAGCTCATCCAAAAATTCAGTTTCTCATTTAAATAACACAGGGAACTCATCAACTACGGCTCCAATTCGGTTTTTTGATGTTGAACAAATTTTTTTCGGAAAAATGAATATAATAGACAAGACAACTTATTCAAATCGATTTGTGAAATTTTCAGTAAAATTCCAGAATCCAGATCAGAATACATAAATTATAAATCAGATTCAATTGAATCACAGTCAATTTAATGAATGAATAACAATTAAAAAAATTGTTTAGAATGTGAAATTATTGAATTTTTTACTATAAATATGTACCTTAAGATATACATATATTGCTTGTCAGTTTCATCAAATACCAATAAAATAAATCACAACAAAATGAAAATACTGAGAAGTGTTTTTAAAATTATATCCAATTTCAAATTACTCAATTATTGTTGAGAATTTTTGGAATGAGAATAATAATATATCAGTTCTTCAGTGTCAAATAAGGAAAACTAAGTGAAAATTGAGAATAAAATGAAAACGTTATTGTATAAGAAAAAAACGAAACATAAACCAACATTTCAATGGACTGTATCTTTTGTATCAGGGATATTTGAACAAGATCAGATTGTAAGTATCTGATTTTTCACAGTGAAATGAGTTCATCAAAAGTATTGATACACGGAGAGAAATTCAGAGATATCAAATCAACGAACTTCACATGATTTTGAATCAACCGATTGGTGATTTCCCATCACGAACTGCCTATGTAACACAGAATATTCTGAGAATATTCCCACACCATCCGTAAAATGCACTTGATCGAATATTCTGACAAAAGGCATACACGGAAAGGCCGGGTCTATTAATATTTAGAAAAATGACGGTCAATTTATGTTCTTGAAGTTTGAATCGTTTATTGAACCGAAACGAAAATTCAAACTCCTCAAATTTAAGAAATCATCGATGTTTATTTTCTCCAATTAACTTCTTGGAACTGGAAACATCGTTTAAAGAATGTATTGCAAGATTTTGAGTCTCCAACAGCTGGGAATTTTGTTATTTGTTCATCAATTCGTTGCAATAAACGATTCAAACTTCAGCAACATGTCAATTTAGGGATCGCTGAAAAATGTTCATAGTGAGTCTACTAAAAATTCGTAGTCAATGTATTAACAATTGATAGTTTCACTGTGAAACATACCAATGGACGTATCAACTGTTAATATTTTGACTACGAATTTTTGGTAGATTCACTACGAATATTCTTCAGCGATCCTCTTTTTCCCTAAATTGACAGTCATTTTTCCAAACGTTGATAAATTCTTTCTGAATATTAATAGATTCGGTCTTTCCGTGTATAAGAAGAGTAGTAGGAGATTCGTACATATTCATAGAAGATTCTTAGAATATTTGAATAAGACCGTTTCGAATATTCCAGGAATGTTCGTACTCCTGCTTGAAGAATCTCATTGAACCGATTGATTCTCATTGATTCCGATGCAGAATGAATCAGTTCAATGAGATTCTTTAAGCAGAGGCAATATGCGTACAAAGTTTGCAGGGAGATTCATGAGCAGCGCATGCGTAAGTATCGTGATAACATGAATTCAGTAATGGCGGATAATGTTGTTGACAGGCTATAGACCCTTGGATGATATATCATTTTAATTTGTATTTGGGGAATAATACATTTATGAAAGTTGCATTTTGATATCGCAAATGTTCTCTGAGAGTGCCATGTGTGAAAAATAATCCTGAAAAATGTAATGAAATATTAAGAAATGCCGTATATACTATGATTGTCTGTTGCGATCATAAGTATCTCATCCATCCATGTGAATCCATAATAATGCTAACAATTCATGATTAACAGATGTTGAATGATCAATAAAATTGATGGTGAAGTAGTCTTCGGTGACATGCAGAAGTTTATATCGACGGAAATTTTCATTTCAACAGCATTTTTTTCTAATATTCCCATAACCCAGCTAAAAATTCCCAATAAAGAACGATTCAAAACAATAAGATTTCTCTATAGTTTTGAATGAGGTTTTTGAATACGGAACTGACAATGTTATATCGTTCTTAAACGATAGAACTCTATCGTTTCTTATCGTATTGTATAAGATGTAACAGGATGTATGTGGTTTTATAGTGGAATTCGTATAGAAAAAGTACCAGTTATTCGAAAAACAATAGTCACGTGTTTCAAAATAAGTGGTCCTTTTTCTATAAGAATTTTACGATACAATCACATAGGTTTTTCGTTGAATTCTATAGAATACTATAAGAAACGATAGAGTTCTATCGTTGAAGAACGGTATAACATTGTAAATTCTGTATTCAAAAACCTCATACAAAACTACAGAAAATTCTTATCGTTTTGAATCGTTCTTTACTGGGAATTTTTAGCAGGGAATATTCGTGGCCTCTTATTCTGAGAATATTTGAAACAGTCTCATTCAAACATTCTGAGAATGTACGTAGAATATATTCACACGTAATAAAAATCTCCATGGAATATTCGAATATCCTCAACGTATATTCTAAGAACATTCTCAGAATGTGCGTGTGCTACCTGGGTGTATGCTTTTGGAGTACCGAACTGCTTGATTTTTCATCTCCAACTTCACGGTGAAATAATATCACGGGATTCGAGATTTATGCTCTCCGATGCTGTGATGTTTTCTCACGCCGTTCGAGATACAAAACCATCTAATTTCGAGATGAAACATTACATGAAGTTTGGTGATTTAATATCTCCGAATTCCTCTCTGTGTACCCGAATATATAATTATAAAGAATGAATTTATGCCTGAGATGTTGATAAAGTATATTCTATCGCCCACGGTACAGACGGCCTCTTGGTCTAGGGGTATGATTCCTGCTTTGGGTGCAGGAGGTCCCGGGTTCAAATCCCGGAGGGGCCCGTTTTTTTTTTTGCACTTTCATCGTGTTTCTGCAGTTTTTTTACGATATGAAATAAAAATCTTCATTCCTTCTCTCATTTTCAATGATAATTCTTTTTACTATGTAAGAAAAAAGAGTGATATTATTTCGGTGATCGGACAGCATACAGTTCGTGATAGAAAATCACCAATCGGTTGATTCTGCAGTTCCACGCCAGTTGCGAGATGCAAAATCATGTGAAGTTCGTTGATTTAATATTTCCAAATTTCTCTCCGTGCAACTTTAAAAAATTTATTCAAATTTATAAGGTGCATGATGTTACGTGATTTATATCTAATTTCTTCTAATAGAGAAACTCAATTCAAAATATTATTTTTCTTAATTCAAATTTGAATCTAAATTCGAATATATTCATTTTTTATGTCTTAAGGGATAATCCGCCAAATAAATGCAATATTTAATGCACCAATCATCAATTGAATTCGAATTAAAATTCATTCCTTTTCTGAATAATGTAATGATTCCACTAAACACTTCAGATGAAATGTCATCGATACAGTTTCTTCATCAAATTTCGAAGGAAACAAAAAGCATGAAAAATTGGAATTTTTTTATATGAATGGAGCAATATTATTTCAAAACGATAACTATTTTCTCTGTGATAACAATTTTGAAGCCAGGTGAGAAAGTGAGATATTGTTCTTATTTTAGATCAGCTCTTGAATACATATTGAATTTGAAGAAATAATAAAATTTCATAAGTGATCATCTTTTAAGTGAGAAGAGCACAGGATTCATCCCGCAAATTCATTGCGATACGGAAATCCAGTGCAATCGTTGGTGGAACAGTTAGAATTGTTGTTTAATTCACCGCATTCGAGTACTAATTCAATGATGTGAGCACGCTCATTCCATCCCACCTGATTACATCTCCCGTAAAATTTCATGACGCAGCGGCAAGTTGAATTTACATTATGACATTGAAATGTCTATCATAATTCTGCACAACTCACAGGTTCCTCATGCATTTAAATTGTTTCATATTTGTATATTGAATTCACGAAAGAGAGATGAACATTCACTTCAGTTTCATTCATGACGATTATTATTTTGCGTATTTCATAAAACATGATATAAAAATCATCACTGGAGAAGGATTTTACAGTTTTCCAAAAGCTTTCCGAATTAGATTAGTCACACTTATCCATACACTGGAAAAGAGTCTAGTACTCGGAAAGATGCGGTATCCTTGAGACAAGTATTCAACAGGAACAATGAACGTTAGCGCTGTGACAGCGATAATATATAGTAGTTGGTAGAACGATCTGGTATCCGTTCTATGATACGTATCCGTCTGCATGGATCGTTGTATTAATTATAAGCTCTTGCTGTCACAACAATGTGTTGCGAGTCGCTTACAGTTTTGTAAAAAGGACGATAATTGTTTTTTCAGTGTAGGTGAATGACAAGGCTTCCACCTTCACTATTCCTTCTCCCCCTGATTGGTCATTCTAACCAACAAGATCACTTGATAGGGTTATTATGTTGGGGAAAGTAAATGAGTGGAATGCGTTACGTTCCCGGGAATGTTTCTGATGAAAAACAAATAGATGAAAAACGAATAAAGTCCAACGGAGTTTCATGAAATCTTATATCAGGACTTGCAACTTTCATCAATTCGTCATCGAATCGTTGCGTTTCGAAATAGTGTAATTTTTTACAATACAGTATAGTAAAAATGTATGCTCAATGTTGTGAAGTGTTGTGAAAAATTGTACTATTCCACTTATCCTGTTACTTTAGTACGAAATGTAGTGATAGTTTCAATCCCAGCACATTCTGAAAAACATCACAAGAACGTCTTTTTTCCATTTCACCTCCCTAGCAATTCGATAGTAGCGATATTAAGTGAGGTTGTTATCATTTTCTTGAACCGGTATATCGACGAAACATCAACGTCACATTGATTCCAACAATTCATAACCAAGAAATGCCGCTATGCACAGACCAAGAAGAAAAATCAACTCGTACCCTTCACTCATATGTTTATTTCGCCTGTCCGTGTATATTCAATCCCTCTGAGCAAGAACATCAAAAAACTTTGAATCGTATTTCTCTCTCTCCTCTTTTGAATTCTTCACGAGTTACATCACTTTTGACTGCATAAAAGTCACGACTTCATTCCTCCTGGTCTCTCGAGAAAGATACTTTATCACAAACATTGATGAAGTTTGTTTTACACAAATGTGGCCTCATTTTCGTTGAAACAGTTCTCATGTTGTACAGAGCGTTTTGATTTTTTTATTAACAATCGTGGTTGTTGTGGATCGAAAAGTTCTACCCGCGGGAAGAAAATGAGAATAGAAGTGATGTGATTATGAATGAGCGTCCAGAGAAATTCATCTATAAAAACACTCTTGCTCCGTTACATATCCGTTCACCGGTCCAATACTGTATCGCTCGAACGGAGTTCGATTTTTCCACGTTATCGTGCAGTTCGAATTGTTTCAAACGCGATTACGCAGCAGTTCTTCCAGGTTAAATTGTCGAACATCAAAGTGATGTTTTCTTCCTGTCGAGAGAGACAATATTTGATCCAAGAACAAAAGTTTTCAATGCGGTAGGTGTTCGGGAAGTTCATCGCTATTCGTTGCTCGTCGCGGTTCAGAGTTACTTGAATTCCATAATAAACTGGGAATGTGGGATCTCGAAGGTCCCTCGAGGATAATCACTTCAACGATAAATAGCGTTAAAGAAATGACGTTTGATCGAACAAATCGACGAATGTGATATTCGTTTTTTGATCGACAAACAAATTCTCAATTTATCAGAGAAAATAACGGATGAATTAGTAAGAACATTGTTCAGTTTCCTTCAACAAGATTGTACCCTCTTTTTGGAAGAGATAGATCGAAAATACCCTCTCGAAGGAGGAAAAATTTCTTATTTGAGGGAGAATTGTCGTTGCGAAGGAATGAAAACGTCCGGCCATTTCTCATAAAAATCCATTTATTCCATCTAGGATAAGGATAAAAGAATCCTTCACGCTCATTTTTTCTTTCACCTCATTGTTGTTGGCATTAGAATCTTCTTTTGTGCTGGTATTGGAACCTATGATAGCGGTTACCATGATGCTCCATATGAAAGACTTTGCTCGTCCCTCTAACATAAGATGGTCGACATCGTGTATCATTGTATCATAAATTTCATGCGTTCATTTTCGGTGTGATGAAAAAATATGTCTCATATTATGAAAGTCCAATTTGACGTGCCCTGTATCGTCGTTGTAAAGTAAGTGATTTGAACTTGATGAATTTTTTCCTTCAACGTCAAATTTTTGCACGAAATAAGGAACGTTTTGACAATATGAAATTCTAGTTGATGTAGTTTAATCAACGGGCGGTAATTTTCACTGTATTAGAGTTCATTAATCAACCGAATGCATCCAGATTGGCACACACCTGATCGATTCTTGAGGGACATCTGGTCACGCGTTTCCATAACTGATCCGAACCTGACAATAACTGCCAGAGACATGACGAACAATGCTCCACGTTAATCAATAAGAATTGTTGTATATTCTGGAATATGCACGTATGAAGTTCATAGCCCTGAGCGATAGCCTTCGCGTAATGTCGTTTTTCATATATAAATGAAGCGTAAAAGCACGTGGTAAGTTGAGAGGAACGTTGCTTTTTGAGCCCAAAAGTCACGTCAGTTTTGTTTTGAAAGGTATTCACGTCCCTGTGTGTGTGTGTGTGATATGATCCATGATATACGGTACCATGCGAAGTACAAAGAATACTTTTAAAAAGTGTTAACATGAACTATAATAAGAGAGGCTCAAACATTGACGCGACGTGGGACACAAAAATGAGAAAGACCGCGGTAAAGACTGTATTGAAGTTTTATACCCGCATGTGTGTTATTTGGACCGTAGGTGTGTGTGCATAAATCCATATATCACGGTTACCCAAACCATTGGCGTGTTGTTCAAAGAGGGAAAAAAGTACGAATGAAGTGCCGAGGAATAGTGATACAAAGGTCTCGGGGAAAAAACGTACGATGTTGAATATAAAAAGAAAAATTGTGGAGAAAGAAGAAATATTTGAGAGGTGCTTTTAACACAGATTTATACACAAAAAACATATGTCTCTAGCTAAGTACGAGATTTGAAATTCGTGGAATCGAAGGAATCGAATCAGGGATACTATTTTGTAACGATGATTGAAATTCCGTCTTGTATCTTATCCAGGTATGCTTTGACAAACGTACCATAACATACTTGGTGCCAAGCTTGGGTCAATGCTAGTCAACAGCCAGCCTAGCTTGGTTGCTAACATTGGCGCCAAACTAGATTGATGTCTGGGATGATAACAATGTTCGATGCTTGGCATCCAAGCTTTATTCAATATTGAAATCCAATATTGGTTCTATGCTTGCAAAGGATATTGTTACCATTATTGATATACAATACTAATTTGAGCTGAATGAGTGGAATAGATTTTTCCCTGGCGTCCAAGTATGACTGAACATTCACATGTGAGTGTTTGACCAAACTTGATGACAGATTCGAGTCAATGCTAGTTATCACTGGGTGCAGCCTAATTGCTAACAATGTGATCAAGCTGGATCAATGTTTGGGATGATGATAACGTTCTCTGCTGAGCATTGAGCTTTCATATATAACATATCGGATATCCAACATGGCAAAATACGCTTGGTCCTAGATCCTTGATCCATTGATGTTCCAGACACTATCAAGGTTTGGTCAGCTATGACGGGCCAAGCATTGGTCAAGACTTGTTTGACGAAAATTAAATGAAACACGACAAAATATGCTTGGTACTGACATTGGTGTTCAAGACTCTATCAACGCTTAGTCAGCTATGGCGGGCCACGCATCGACCAAGGCTAAGCTAACCAGACTTGGCATACCAAGCTTGACGCCGATTATGGTGCAATTGTCAATCTTGGCATTGTCCATTTCCTGACGTGACTGTGCGTTCAGTATAGGGTAATCAATTCCAACCAACTCCATTGGACTTCAAATTGGAACTTGATAACGCAAATATTCCAACAAAATTTGTCGAAGGGAGGAAGATGTTTCGGAACAGTCTTGAAGATCAAAATTCAATAGAAACTATTATCAATACAGTACAGAGCAGGGTGGTACACGCCATGTTGAATTCACGTCGACGTGCTCAAGCGGAACTCATTGGAACGAAATATCAAATTTTCTTTCCAAAACTTCATTTTGAAAGTTTGTTCGAAAGTTTCTTCAGGTGACGATTTATGATACCTCATCACATCGAATTACGAATAAATGAATGAATAAGATTCAACAGCGATTCTGATATTTGTTTGTTTGTTCGTTCTTGAGCGTATTCAGAAAAAAAAGTTGTACGAAAGTTTTGCGAATCTCATTGTACGTCTGCGTGCGATTCGAATTTGAATGCAAAACATAATTCTTCAAACTAAAAGAAAAAAAAATTGAATTCAATTTTATTTGACTTTTTATTTTTGAAATGTAAGCAAGTTTTTATCGAATCCGAATATCTGAAAATCAGTTTTCTGTACATCTCTGGTAACCTGATTTGATTAGTAAGGAAGGAACATATCCAATTTCATTTCGAGATCTCATTTTATCGACTGTAGTTTCCAAGTCGTGGTGATTTGAAGTTCTCGCATCTTCAGCTAATCAGAAATTTCCATCTTCGAATCACTGTAACTTGGGAACTGGAAATGATGGAGTGAAGTTCAAGGAGTAGAAATCAATATACTTCTTTCTCCCTGGTTGAGCGAATGATGCGGTTATCAGAGAATGGAAAAGTATCGATGAGTAGCGGTACACAGCGAAAAATTTTATGTTACAGGATAACACAACATATCACATTCTGAAATTCGCAGATTTTCAGTGTAAATTTAACATTTTTGTGTTGATTTGATACATTTGTAGTGTTAATATTTAACATAAATTGCGAGTGGACCTCCTGGAACATACACGTGTGTTGAAAATACAAAAAATGTTTTACTGTGTAGTTTATTCATTTTTGCTTGAGACAATGACATTGTTTTGAAATGTCGATAAAATATTATAGGTTTTGAGAAATTACTATATAAGTTGTACTTTCACAAGACTTCATATATTGGGATGTCTTTTCCCGCACTCGACGTGGAAGTTTCATCTCATACTCTTTATCAATATTCAGACGAAAATTATACCTTTCTGATATCTCTGAGGGATTTTCGAGCAAGATGCTTGATCTCGAATACAAATCAACATTCGAGATAGCAGAACCAGACAGTCATCTATTTTGTCAAGTTCTTGCTCGATTCGTTCCTGAAATTTCATAGTTTTCGATTGATTTTCTTGTTTACATAACGAATCTTTGCGATATCTAATCATTGAAGGTTTTGTATGAGAATTTGAATATATCGCACAAGTATCGCACAAGCATTCGAAATCTAGAACAATATATGTATCCCTTGAGGAATGATGTTGGAAATATGCTTGACATGTAATTTGCAGCTCGAAGTTCAATTCCCACCACGACTATGCACTTTTCAAAACTTTTCCAATCGATGTTGTCAATTTATCAATCCAGTTTTTCTTCCGCTATTCCTGTACAAACGGGAATTTATGTGCATGCGTTCTTCAGGCAACTCAAGAATATATCAATATGGTTTTCAATCTAACTCCTTGTTGGTCTTCTTTGTATATACTGTGTGTTATAATGAAATTCAATTGATGTAACGATATCGAATCAGAAATTCCACTTGTTTTCTAAATACTGACGACGGAGGATGGTTTGATGCAAGAAGAGCAAAGGAGAGAATTGTAGAGAATTGACATCGAGCTAACAATGGTATTATCATGCCTGTACTGGCGATGCCAAGATAAATTGTATAGGAACAGCGCTGGTGTAAGCTGTGCTAGCATTGAATCAGGCTGCTACCAACTCTGTTTTTTTTTGTAAAACTTTTGTAACGGCCAATGTCTCGAGTAGAAATTTTGGATGAGGAATTACCAGGGGCGAACGAGGCATGCCTGTTTCCCTATCAGGTCCTCATCATCAGGTTTCGTTACGGTTTTCTTTATTTCGCTCGATTTTATAGGAATCTCATCCGAACCCTGTTGTGTCCCTGCATTACAACCCTATTTGACTCCTATTAGGGAAAGCAGATCAGTCCCTTGTAAGAGCCTCTTAGATTTTCCTTATTCACGGTTCCTGAATTTTCACCTAATCAGGACCTTATTGAAAATAGGGAATGCCTGATCAAATTTCTACTGGAGCGTCAGCATTAGCGATCTTTCGGCATTGTTACCCCAAACGTCAGATTTTTGACACGAAGTTACCATTCTGGGCTCTAATGAAACTTCTTTTGATGAATTCGCCAGTGTTCAGCAGGGCTGTGTCAGCCTTGTCACTGAAAACTGACAGTTGGTTTCCATCATTGGAACAATACTCATAGCCCAATGTTTCAAACATTCTGTGCTGTTCTCGAACTTCTTTTCTTCATGACTGTGATAGTGAGAAAAATACAAAACTGTAAGCTGTATTAATCCAAACTAAAACGCAGCAACATGGCAAAATTTATGTTTCCCTGACAATGAACTATCACGTGAGTAAATTTTTTCATTTTGATTCGCCAAACAGGACTGGTGAAGATGTGTTGCGTCTTGGTGCGGTCCTGTTACAGGTGTAGTGAGAGCGCGACACGTGTTCGCAACAGTACCGCACGAAAACGCAACACATCTTCACCAGTCCTGTTTGGCGAACTCGAAATGAAAATTTTCAATCGGTCATAATGAACACTTGTGTTACGTACTGTGGAAAATATTTGTAGCTTTCTAAGAAGAAAAGTTTAGTGAAAAACCTACAGATTTTTGGGATGGTAGTTCGATTCAGCTGGCAGTCATCCCATGGGATGGCTATACCCTGAGAGGAAGTATTAGTTGCCGTGACCTGAAAAAATTGGTAATATGACTTCTCAACTATTTTTTATTGGTACTATTTACTAATTTTTATTTTACGATGTCACCAAAGATTACAATGGGAATCACTTGATTTTGAGTAGACACAACTATTTTTCAGAACTAATTTTGAAGAGTAAGCTACACCATAATAGCAGTGATACAGCCCTGGTTAGCCCTTAGCTGCCACACTGGGGTCGATTATGGCCCCAACTGTAAACGTGCACTGAAGCCAAGCTATGCGTACATAGCTCTGGAAAAAATTCCAGAGAGTACTAAAACCATTCCCAATTTCAATCAGATAATTTCCCTCAAGAAAAATTCATTTTGAATTGGTAAAAAAATTATGTGCGCAGCACACATGCATCGCTTATTTTCATCGATCGATGGGTATATTTTCGCTTCTACATGACATTATCAATGTTTCATGCGAAAGAATTATATAAAACATGAACAATCATGTCACGGCAAGGTGGAGTGAGGTGAAGAAACTCTAAAGTGGCACCAGATTGCGCGGAGAGTTCGAATTATCGAGTTTCTTGATGGCGATTCAAGATTGAATCAGTGTGGCAGCTAAGGGTTAAAACTTCTCATTCATTCCCATTGAAAAAAATTCCGATGGGAATGAATCAAGTTTCTGTATTGGGAATTTCTTATTGACAAGAAGATTCCCCATTAGGGTTTCCACGGTGATGCGACGCAATTCTTTGGCGACTGTCCTGTGTGGGCATGGATAAGCTTCTGCATGCAAATTTTAGGCGAGCCTAGGAGGAAGCTTCAAAATGCTATCTGGCAAGCGGGATTTCAATCCACCATACACGCAGGGAACCCGAGAGATACATGACAAAACATTACAACAGCGGAGAACATAAATCTCAGATCTCGGTGATTTTATGTCACCGTGAAGTTGGAGATCTGGAACCAAGCAGTTTGGTGATGAGAAATCACTAATGGTCGATCTTGTTTCACGTCAATTGTTAGATACGTGGTGTGGAAGAAAAGTAATGAGACTGATTTTTTATTTACTCAAGTTTCTATCATTTTGACACGTCAATGTTATCCCCTTCGAAGTTGTTCCCTGAGGCAGCTACACACCGATGGAGACGTTGTTCCCACTCTTGGTAGCAGCGCTGGAAGTCGTCAACCGGTATGGGCTTTAGCATGTCCGTTACATTCAACACCGTGTGATGGTTCCCATTCTTTTCTCCTGTGTGGGAATCTACTTCATATATTGCTTGACAATCATTGCCTTGAAATATTATGAATTACTCTCTACGCCGGGGCAATACAGCGTTCCATATTCAATTTCATCACTTTTTTGTCATGGCTGAAGGAACCATCACTAACTACGCTTTTCAGTGAGTGCTCCACAATATAGGAATGATTGGCACAATTTTTCATTACTGTACACATTAGTACCCTTTGCTATTTTTCTATTATTCATTCCTAGTATCGCATACACTCAATGCTTATTTTTCGGAAATTAGCTTCAATCCTATAGCAAGATCTATCGATCATCGCTACTCATTTCAAAATCATTTTTTTCCGTGCATCTTATTTTAAAACGAACATATATTTGAACGTCAATGTCGCGAAATAAAATACTGATGTTTCCATTTGAAGCAGTCATTAATTCACATCATTAAAAATGTCACGTCTTATTTTGAGACATATATTCGTCGGCAATTTCCGCAGTGATCTCCTAGCTGATAAATTCGTACAATTTTCCTGTTGAAAGTGCCAAGCAAAAGTGAACGAACGATGATTTACAGGCTTGGAACGTCAAAATATGACGGACTCTGTACCCGGTTTTGTTTGGAATTACACTGTTAAAAATTTCTTGAAATTTCATTCATTTTTCAAGTACACTGGTAAATGAAATTTCAGATTCTTGGTGATTGAATTGAGAATCCAAGTGACATGTGATTGAATCTTCAATTTTTGCTATATTATTGGGTATAGGAATAAGTTTCCGCCTTCTTGGAAAAAGTGTTGCTGCTGATACTATTTTTCAGTTCACTCAAGTGCTATACTTGTGATTTGGAAGTGTGTATGTAAGGTGTCGATTGCGGTAGTTGACATTTGTTACGAGCGTAAACATCATTTTTCATCTGGTGTCAAAAATGACAACGTTTGTCCCGACAAAACAGCATTTGCGGGAAGTTATGCTTCATTATTTTATTTCGAAGAAAAGTGCCACTGAAACGTATTGTGTACTGTGAAATATTTACGGTGATCACGCTCCATCTAATACAACTTGTACAGAGTGGCAGTACACATTTGGGCCTAATGTGGAATTCCTTGATACGTTATTTCATATGTGTGCTTCATTGGGGCCCTATGTGGATTCGATGGTAATGTATACCGTGATAGAGCCTGATTCGGACCGCATCAGTGTTATATACGGCTAGCTGTAACAGATTTCTGCTCGGGTATCTTCGAATACACTTTTGCTGCTGTCACTGAGTTAACTTTACTATAATTTTTATTTTTGACTGTGATTTTTTTCTCATTCGATCGGAAGTAATTTCCGCGACTAATTTCAATCCATCAATTTGAATGAAGTATTGTTTTTTTGCGGTACGACGTTATTCAAATATTGGATTTGTACGAAAGTTCTCATTGGGTATTATGAGCATATGTTCATAATACTTCATACATAATATCGCAACGCCAAAACATTGTAGATTATATAAAGATGAAGGATATATATGTATATTCTGGAGGAAACAAAAAGGCATGTTCTCCAGCATACTGCTAGCGTCCGCCTTTAACGGTTGTGCGCCTCTTGAGACTTCGGATAGCCGTAGAAATAAACTACTGCTACTGCTACTGCTGCTGCTACTACTACTACTACTACTACTACTACTACTATTACTACTACTACAGGGGAATATCAACGTCTCTCTCGGTTTTCATCTCTCCCTCCCTCTTCCTTGATTTCAATGAACTTGCACAGTTCATGAAGTTCTAACGAGGTTCCACGGTTGCCACGGCACACCACGCCACTCCTTCCTCTCAATCTCCCTCCTTCACATATTTCCCACTCTATCTTCGTATTTTCACCAAGCTCTTCTCAAGAGAGATCCAGTTTCTAGCCTCGTCTAGAATGTTGTGGATTGCAGAAATTCTAAAATTGAGAGATCTCTTTAACCATCTTCGATTTCTCCTTTGATATGAAATTTAAGCTGCATTGGCGTTCAATTCATCGTTTTTCTTCTCAATTGTTCACGGTACCCGTTTGAAATCCATAATGAGTTGATCTGTGTTTTTATCTCCTTCTTTTTCTCTTGGTTCAATGTTATTTATCGTCGGAATGTGAAAGAGAAAACGAAGAGTACGATAACAAAAAATTCAATTTAGAAATCTTTCACTCTCGTTCGTAGCATTTTCTTATCATCAAGTTTTCGTTTTTTGAGAGATCAACAATTCTTATGAAAACGGAACCATCATCGGGATACTTAGATCAAAGATTCCACCGCGATGTATACCCCCAGAACATCCCTGCCAAATTAAATAAACAGTAAGCGGAAGATGACCCAATATTCTCGTTCCGAAACTTGTCTCTAGGTCCATAGTTAGCGGCAAATCTGAAAATTGATATGTCTTATAAAAGCGCTTAATCGTTTCTCGTAAATTCACCTCTCTTGGTCGAAGAGAAACTTGGATGCTTAACCGCCACTCTCAAGATTTCCGATTTCATACCTATAGCGTATCGCAGAGGCCGAATACGTGTCGATGAAACTCATCCCAAACTCGTTCCAAAGTTTCCAAAGGACGAACAAACGGTCCGAAAGAGCTCTTTCTTCGCAAACTGTGTTCAACGCTGACCCTTCCAAAGTTCTTGGAATCGCTTTGCGATGATATGATATTTCTCTGTTATTTGATCTATGCTATACACGAGATATATATATATATATACATCGTATGATTTTGTTGTATGTTTTTTCTTCTTGAAAATAATCGACTCTCGTGTTTCGCATTTCATTAAGGTAGATGACCCCATTTATGAACGCGACCCCTTTAATGAATGTTTTGGTTTTTGATTCATAGTACTTTTCATTTAGTGCTTTAATTTCATCCAAGCATGATTGACTGGATACTAAATCAACCGCTGTTATGTAAATAAATTCAGAATAATATGCCATAGGAAAGATATAATAGATAAACGATTGTTCGCTAATGGGGGTTAAGGTGTTCATTAATGGGGCCGGTCACCTTATGATGAAATGCCTTCATCTCTGCCCAAGTAGAAATGCTCTAGTTATTGACGAGTTTTGTAACGCTTAACTAGCCAGATACTAGACACTTGCAAGTAACTTACCAGAACCCTACGAGGCACTTGCGAGCGTCTAGTTTTTGGCGAGTTGAGCGTTACAAAACTTGTCAATCACTAGAGCATTTCTACTAGGGTGATCAATGTTTTCATATAAATTACAAAGATGGAACACGTTTGATTGTTTCGCTCTTTGATTATGAAATTATTTCACTTCTAAAGGGATTTTTTTTCGCATATGGCATATGGGGTGGACCGAGGCGAATCGAATCATTTTTTTTTTTTCAATCAATAAAAATAATCAAAAGGAGAGTGAATAAATTCCGATAGTATACATCTCCGGCTTGTGATCTACTCGGAAAAAGAATATTTGAATACACAGTTCTTCATTTTACAACGAAATAAATATAAAATGGCAAATATCCAAATTACCCCAAAATCGGGGGTGCAAAAGATCATTAATAAACATGGAATTTATATTGATGGGAAACGAATTTACACTTTAAAGCTTGCCTTTGAACTCTGAATACGTTCAACAAATGGGAGAGTTTTATTTCTCGCACATGTGGCAAATAAACGGTTCTGTGTGACTTTCCTTGGTGTCAAATTTTTCATAAGACCATTCTTCACATCCACTGCACTGAATTCAGTCTTTGTTGAGTGGATGTACGAATTTTTCAGACCCTGACAGCAAAATGTGTCTCTGAAACGTTCTTTAAACCCACAGAAAACCTCCCCTACGTTCTATAAACCTTATATAAACGTTCCAAAAGTATGTTGTGCTGTCTGACGAACATTTCATCAGTCTGTTGATGTAGCATTGTTGCCTTTAATTCTCATATTATTATGACTCCAAAAAACTGATGATCAAAATAATCCCAGAAAACCTGATCCGAATCAGCCCATATACTATTCGGACCCCCGTGTGCATCAACATTGAGCCAATTCCAGCTAATTTATGACAAATGCTGGCCAAAGAAGGGCTGAAGTTGGGTCAATGTTCGTGCACACATGGAGAAGGGAACATTTTTCTGCTCATGGAGGGCGTGATAATATTGTCTGAACAATCTACTCGTCAATCATTTTGTTGAAATGTGCTCAACAACAGAATTTTGTTATCCCAACAAAATTTTCGTTGTTTTAACCAAATTTGTGTTGTGTCAACAAAATTCTTCCGTTACAATAATAACATATATTTGTTATAATCAGGGTTGGAAATAATTCAATTCAAACTTAATTGAATGAACGTTCAATTCACAATCAGAATATAATTCTCAATTGAAATTTCTTTCAATTCAAAATTAAAATTTAATCCTCAATTCGAATTCTTTTCAATTAACAAATAAATCTTATTGATCCAAATGGAGCAATAATTCATTGTTTTTTATGATTTTCCGCTTGTTCTTTTCCAATTGACAAATACAGAAGAACAGGAAAAGAGCACACTGAGAAAAGAGGCATTTGGAAGTTCAATAAACAGTACTATATTTGTTCGATGAATCCGAATATTACTGAACTTTCAGCGATCTTTCATGAAACTTCAAGAAACATTACTGAAATTTTGTTTTCCATTACTGAATTTTTTGCAACCGTTATCATGTAATACAATATTTATGCCCGGATTCGCCACACGTCATCCAATTCCTAGGCATTTAAGAATTGAAGGACATCTCGTGAATTTGGGCATAAATATTGTATTATACGAGGGTGGATTGATAAGTTTCCGGCCTGACCAAGAGATGGCGCCACTAGGCCTACCTTGAGGTGGCGTTCTATAGTACCATCCTTAGATAGCTTGTAGCTATAGTTTAGTTTCCCGATCGATCGCCATGTTAGTTTTGAGAGCACGCTGACCAACGCCTCTGTGTGTTTTTTTAAAATGGAAAAAAAAAAAATCGTGCTGTCATCAAATACTTTTATTTGAAGGGGTTAACGCCGAAGAAAAAAAAGAAAAGAAGAGATCATCCACAACATCATACATCCTCCCCATCATATTCAAAAGGGTTTTGTGTTTTTTTTCGTTTAAAAAGGGTGAGTGAGCAGCTCTCTGAGCCCCTCGATCAGACGCCCCATTGGTCATCAGATAAAAATCGAAAAAAAAAAAAAATAGAAATAGAAGATCGCAGAGTTCGTGAGATAGCGTGAGAGATAGTAGAGTGTAGTGTGATGTCATATGAACGTATAAAAAATTTGTTTGTACATTTGTATATGGAAAAGCTCTGTGCAAGATGGGTGCCGCGTTTGCTAACAGTCGACCAAAAAAAAATTCGAAAGAACATTCCTACCGCCAATTTTGTATAAGCGTAGCGTAAGCGAATTTTTTTTGCGTCGATTCGTAACTGTTGACGAAAACACCACTCCCACACTCTACCAACCAAAAACAAAGAACAGTCTAAAAATTGGATTGGAAAAGAACCAACTCAAAAATTTTCAAAAAAAATTTTTCGGGCGACAAAGTTATGGCTACTGTTTTTGGGATGCAATTATATATATATATTACCTTAACCTTCAAAAAAAAAACAACTCAAGACTTATTGCAACGTTTGAGCGCAACGTTTTTGCCATGAGTGAAAAAAAAAAACGACGAAATCTGGCGAAGAAAAAAAAAAAAATCACGATAACGCACACGCGCACCAGCGCACACGTCAATCGTTGCGATGGCTAAAATCAGATCTGATTTGAATTAATGCCGCACCCCCTCCCCACTCTCCAGACCTAGCCCTGAGTGTTATCTAACCTCAAAAAATAAAAAAATGGCTTGGCGGCTTGAGAAGTCATGAAAGCTGTATGAGGAAGTTTAAATAGCTATTTGTAAGAGCTTGACGGAGGAGAATTAGAGATGAGATGGAGAGACTAGAACAGAAAAATGAGAAATGTATCAGCCTTGGATTGAGTTGAGAAATAAAAAAAAAAAAAAAAAAAAAAAATAAAAAATTTTGTTTTTCTTGGTCAGTATGATAACGGTTGCAAAAAATTCAGTAATGAGAAGCAAAATTTCAGTCATGTTTCTTGAAGTTTCATGAAAGATCGCTGAAAGTTCAGTAATATTCAGATTCATCGAACAAATATAGTACTGTTTACTGAACTTCCAAATGGCTCTTTTCTCAGTGCAGAACAATCAGTCATCCGTTAATTTAGGAAGAATTGAATTTAATATTTGTTGACGGGGAAACAGTCAAATTAGCCGATCAGTGCTTTTTTATTGTAAAAGCCAAAGTTTCGCCCAGATACTGGGCGTTTCAAGGCAAAAATTACAACGTAGAGATGAAATGGGAGACTCCATCGTTGAACTGCTCGGCTGATTGGATTGTTTCTCCGTTAATTAATGGCACCGCTCCGAGCACTATTCTACACACATCCCAATTATTGAATCACCCCATCCAATTTGTTGTGGGTTCAACGATGGAGTCTTCCACTTCATCTCTACGTTATGATTTTTGCCTTGAAAATGCCCAGTATCTGGGCGAAACGTTGGCTTTTACAATAAAAAAGCACTGCTCGGCTATTTGGATTGTTGCTCCGTTAAGTGATGGCGCCGCTCCGAGCACTATTCTACACACATCCTAATTATCAATATTTGTTATTTGAAAAAAATTCCATTTAAGAATTAAATTTGAATTGTTAATTGAAGAAAATTTCAATGAGGAATTAAATTCAATTTTTAGTTGAAACAAATTTCAATTGAGAAATCAATTTTAATTGTTAATTGTGTTCTCCTTCAATTACCTAATTCACAATCCTGGGTATCACAACAAAGAAAGTGATGATCTCAACGAAAGAATCTTGTCCACACAACACAAATTTGTTTGAAACAACAAGAATTTTGTTGCGATAGCACCATTCTTTTATTGATCACATTTTAACAAAATAATTGTTTTCGGTGTGATTCCCGACATATCTTGTCATTGAAAATTTCAAGAATTGTAATAGTGGTTTTACATCAGCGATATCAACAATGTGGTGTATCATCGCCCAGGACTAAATGATGTGCGTTATGGTCGTGTTTTCTTTTCTTCCGGTAAACGATGAGATTACGTAAGCAACTGATACGTTGAAAGAGTGTAATTGAGAATATAAATAATCGAAAACAGCCAATATGCTTATTTTTATCCGATTTACCTTGGTCTACTCTACATGAATACGAAGATGAGGTTACCTTGTTCTTTTCTTCTTCAAAAAACTCCTTTCTCTTCATAAAAACACCAATACGGTAACAAATTAGAACAATTTGGGTACAAGTTCAATGGAAATCTTTCAGGATACGAATATTTGAATTAGGTTCAATCTGATTCTAGTGGATGAGATTAATTTCGATCTAATCTAATCTGATCTGATCTGATCTGGTCTGGATAATCCAGCGTAATTCAATATGATCTCATTTGAGACGAATTAATCTCGGTAAATGTGCACCTGTTAATTCAGTTCGATTACATTCAATATCCTTCAGAATTGCTGTACTTCTTCCATTATCTTGAAGTTTTTCATTCGCCTTTTGAAATGTTATCCGAAAATTATATCTTCCAAAGGAGAAATTGTTTCGTGAATGGATAGATCGTTGAAACATTGTCCCTTATTGCTCGGAGCAAAGGCGGCGAAACGTAACTGGATTCCAATTAGAAAGTGATGAACCGGGGGGGGGGATTCCCGTTCATTTCACATTATAATATATAATTATCCACAATTTGCGTATTGCTAATTCAACACGGAGAGAAAAAATTTGCTGACGCAGCAAATCGAGGTATTATATATAGAATAGCAAAATTTGTTGCTGACCTAGCTAAAAATTTGCTATAACAGCAATCGTGTTAGCTACGCCAGCAAATTTTCAGTATTATATACAAAATAGCAAACAAATTTTGCTGGAATAGCAAACATTTTTTGCAGCCACAGCTAAAAATTCGCTGTCGCAGCTAACGAGTCGCTGTGACAGCAAACTATTTGCTGCTCTGGCAAAAGGAACTGCCACAGCGAACTCCTTTTTCTCCGTGAAGTAGAAATTATAACCCGAAACCACACTTTTTGATTGGATTGGAGTTCAATCGGTTCATTCAGTTATAATAATAATAGGAATTTACATCCATGCTACGAAATTGAAATTCAAACCGAAATTGAAGTTATAAATAACCTCAATTCATCGTGACAATTTTACCGCGCCACGAATAATATAAAATTCGACAAGTTGCGATCACTGATACGACGGAGATGAATGAATCGATAAATCACAACAATTTTTCGTCATAAACAATACATAATAAATAATTCTATCCTAATATGACATGACCAATGCAAAATTCCATATTACCGATAGAAAATAAGTGATGTTTTACATTCCCAGATTTTCGATTACCGACGTATGTTGAATTATCAATTTTTGGTCAATTCTATGGACCACGAGATTAATCAGTAATTGTCCTGTTCTATGTCCGCATCAGCGACCAACAATTGGCCCTTCAAAAATGATCAATTTTTGATCAATCATTATCCAATGAATGAACATGCAATCACCACTAATAACAGGTTGCTTTGTATGTGATATCCCAGCACGTGCTTTCTTCGATATTAAATTGACGTATAGATCTTATATTCGACGTACTTATTCAACGATCGTCGGCCCAGTGTCTAATTTTTCCACCGTTGCTTCTCTTCTCCAATTTTTTCCTTTCCCCTCTCGACTCTTCTTCTATCTCTCAATATTCTTACTTATCTTTTTCTATTTCTCATGTCTCTCTTCTCTTTTTATTTCATATCCTACAGGGTCTGTGCACGATTGTATATATTAGGTATGAAAACGCAAGCGTGAAAACAAAGATATACCGTATTACTTGAAAGCCGTGTTACGGAGATGTTTTCACAATATTCTAATCGTTTTGGAGTAAAATCCTATTGTACGCGTATCTTGTGATACAAGGGTTATCGTTTGTTCTCCCCTGTGTTCGCATCTTGTCGCGGAAGAGGCACTTCCGAGTTCCGAGAAACTATAACTCCTTTACCGTAGATGTGCTCCTATCCACTAGCTTCTATACTCGGTAGGTGTTTCGAGAGATCTGTAGGGAGCATCTACAAAATACATTCCCAACTGTAAACAACAGTGATAAGTTATAATCCAATACACGTATTCTGGAATCAACTTTCTCCATCGTGAAAATTTAAATGTTCGATTTGAATTTCTTCGAATCCTTATAGTATGAGCAAATTCAAATGTTAATTCAGTTTTATTTGTCTCAATCAATCGTTTCTGCAAAGTTACAATTTTCTGCTGACATCAGACCTTGTTCCTTCATTCCTTTTGCGGTACGACTTCCATCTCTTATGGATTATCCAATGAATTTCAATCCAGCCATCGATTTCAAAATTTGGAACGATGTTCCCAGCCAACGCTTATCTTCATTGAGATCGTTTCACATTTGCCAAAATTCTTCCCCTTCCTCTACCTTGCTTTATCTTTATCTCCATCTCCTCTTCCTTTTCTCTATAACGTGAACTTTTTTTAGTCACATTATTCTCACAGCAACTGTACTAACTGTAATCGTAATTTCTGTAAATAAAAGAGTTAATCCTTTGTTCACCAGTCAACGATATTTGAAGTATCTCACTTCATATTTTAGTATCATTATCAATATGCTTTCTAAATCTGGAAGAGTGAAAAATCGCACGTTTCACTCCACTAAGTGTCAGAAGCGAGCCTGTCCGCTTCGAGTGGAATTTTCACTCGTTTCGAGTGACCTCTCACTCTTTTAGAGTGAAAAATTCACTCTAGCATCGGAATGGTTGTGTGTTTCTAACCTCAAACCTTAAAATATCACTCTAAAAGAGTGGAAATTTCACTCGAAAATTCGACTGGCTCACTTCTGGCTGGCTAAAGAGTGAAATCTCACTCCACAGATTTTAGAGAGTGAGTATTATTTTTATTCAACTTTGAAGACTACATTTTCAATGTTGATGAGGAACATCCGGAATGATATTGGGAGTGAACTTTTATACTGAAGAGTTATGACTTTTATATTTTGCAGAGATATAGCACCGTGAAAATGACTTCACACACAAATTAATTTCAATAAATCCGGCTAATTTTTGTGAAATTTGTGATGTATACATTACCCAACAAACACCGAAGGTCTTGAAGACGTTTACGAGATATCTTCAAGAAGATATCTTTGAGATACATCGAAAAGATGTCTTTCAGATATCTAAACTTTTCTTGAAAACGACTGAATGAATCGAAAAATACTGAGTTGATGCCTCTTCTGTGAATCACGAAGAAAATGTATCAACAAATTATTCTTTGATTTATTCAGTTATTTTCAAGAAAAGTGAAGGGATAGATTTAGGATTTCTTGAGACTTCGGAATGATCTTAATTAACACCATTGGCTAAGTTGGATAACGGTAGATCTCTGGAAAAACATTGAAGTATCCTATCATCTCTCAATTCGAAGTTACAGCAATTTGAAATTTTTTTGGCTCTCATTCAATCAAAATTCAGCAACTTTTGATTACTCCAGCTCCAAAACAAAGAATGATTTAATGGAGCGATTTTTTTCAGAGAATGGTATTGGATTCGATTGTCAAAGATATGGTATTTCCGAGATATCTGAATTTTTCAAAGGATTTAAAAATGTTCATATCTCCGAATCTAAGGGTCAGATCAAAATATTCCGCACTCTGCTCTCAAAAAAGTATATGACAATTCTGAATCATCCAGTACATAAAAGTTCCTGAGATATAGATACTGTGACACATAGCCCCCATAGACAGATGGCCCCGGTCTCCCATGCATTGAAAAAATTTTTTAGTTGTCTTAATTCAGAGTTAAGTGAAATACTCTGTAAAAAATTTCCAGTATCCAAACAGTGTTATTTTAGCACAATATGGTATGACTCTTACACCGTAAAGTGTCATTCTAAAACTGTTTGGCGTTAATTCTGTGTGTAACTCTGATACCATTTTGACACCGTTTTTCTATAGTGCACGACATCAGATAAAAACTTCAGCTCTCTCAACGAAGTATCAATTCCTTCAGCTGGAAATTTTTATTGGATCCATCAACATTTAGGTTCAGGCCACTCAACTTTTGTGTGTGATGTTGTTTTTGGTTATAAACAGTACAGAGTTTTCATCAACATAGTTTTGAAGATAGTCGAAAATCGACTACGTGAGTATAGTTGCTGCAACTATTCCTTTGTCCCCTGTTATTCCTCGATCACATCTTCTTCATTTCTTGTCGAATGCTTGACTTATGAATCGAGTTAGTTGTCAACATCAGTTTTATTTAATTTCCACGAAATAATTACATGCGATTGACGATATAAATAATCAAAAGCCATATTTAGTCCACATCCCTGATGGAATCAAGTATACAGATTCAACATCGTGGTTTTGTGGTGTATTTGTGAATTTTTTTATACTATAATTGACATCAGAACTACCCCAAAAACCAATTTTATCCATTTTACATCAAACGATCACTCTGAATATCCTCAGTTGGAGTACAGTTACACTGAATTTTCAACAAATCCACACTTACTTTCCACCGAGAAGAAACCAAAAGATATTTTTGTAAATATTCACAAATACACCGTATTTTCACGGTGAAATATCAAAATTTATGCCAACAAACACGGTGCAACATCACATTCTTATTAGGAATTTCTTCAACAATATAGTACAAGCTTTTTATGAATCTTCAGAATTTTTTCCTTTCTCTGACACACGTTATTTCTAGATTCACGATTCTCCAGTTGTAAAAAATCCTTCATTAAATTGATGCATCCAATATCTTTGTATTCACGATATTTGAAAACAGTTCATCGCACGATGATGTTTTCAAACGATGTAGTATTCAAAAACACCCAAGCTCCAAGTGAAAAGTTGTTCGGAAGGTGAATGAAGGGTTTATCGTGTTCTGAAATTGAAAACGCTGTACCTTGTAACAAGAAATCGACAATTTTGTTTCCCTCCGCTTCATGTTTCACCCTGCTTTCTTTATCCCAACTCAAATAACATTTCTTCCACCCTTCTTCCTCCCCATCTTATCTCTTTTCCTGCACCAGCATTTTGTCATGCTTTTGTTTTTATCGTCCTTTCCCGTTTCCCGTTACTCTCCCGTTGACTATTTATCTCAAATCCGAATCCGGTTACTTTTGTTTTTCAAAAATAAAAGTCAAATCATTTCGTCAGTCTTCTTATGTTCGGATTTTATTGTTTCAGGAGTGGTACAGAGCATTAGATGTTACATATGCGGGCAGTACAACGAAGGAATCGGAAGTATCACACCATGTATCAATTATACCGCCCACATGCATCTGAAAGAATGTCCGTCTTCGGCAGAATGGTGTATCGTAAGTACATTTTTATACCGTACATTTCAAATTTCCATCGTTTTTTCAATATCAATATCAACAGGGAGAATATTTGGAGATTTAAAAATTTGATGACACAGAGAGGGAAAGATGGATTCGAATAATTCCATGCAAAAATGTAGGTACGTTGATACTTGAACCCGTTCCAATCGATAGATATGAGTTCGCAATAGAATCACATCAATCGCGTATTTTTCATGTTTTCTATTCGAATGTGGTCATGAAAGGTAATTGTCCATGAAAACCTGACATAAGAAGAATGAATATATAGTATGTATACGTATAGTCGCTTTCTATGGAAATGAATCTATTTAGTTTGTATGCAGTCGAACTTCGTTTCGAGAATATGAATGTACCTCGTGCATCGAAGTTGTTTAGGAAGTAATGTCCATTTCCATTTACAATATCTTTGTATAATTTATCCGCGTGTTTTCTCGAGAATAGAACTGTGATTTGGAAATCTTCAGGATTCCGGGAACTATGCGTTTTATTGTGAAAATTGAATGTAAATGTGCCGGATGAAATCGTGAAGAATTTATCAGAATCTGATAAATCACGAACGTATCTTCAGGTTTTCATTAACACTCCCTGCATCTCAAATGTTCTTCCCTTGTGTTTTTCTTATACCTACCGATCGAAATAATTGCTGTTCCTGCGTGACGTTATCTCATGGTTCGTTAGACTCAATTCATTCCACGAAAACGAACGATTCTTGTGAAAGAAAGGAGAAGAATTTTCAGAAAGAAATCAAGGTGATGGGCAATTTATTGCAATCGCTCATTATATTTCTCATTTCAATTTCTTTCAAATCACTACTTATCGTTGGAAAACAAGCTTATGAGATTCTTCTTTGATTCATCTTATCGGCAAGTCAATGAGACCGGATACAGTTGACGTGAATCTTCGTTTCGTTATGTGGACGGCAAAACTCATAACTACGGAGAGTGTACACCGAAGTATTTTGTTCCTTTTCTCTTCAATTTTCTGCTACAGAGGATGGCAAATTTTCATCGTATCGGCACTTTTTCGAGCCTAAAACAATGCTTACATGAATTTTTTTCGTTAATTTAGCTAATTTTTTTAGTAAATCATTTCAAATTGGTTGAATCAATTGATTAATTTGTTATTCCAAGTTGAATAGTTATTTCAACTAATCTTTTTTTTCGTGTGTGTATTGAAATGAAGTTAGTCACTGCTGCCAGGACAGTGAGGAGGACTGCGAAATGCAGTACTGCAAAGCGTCCCACATAGCAACAGAGGTTATGTCGTTCCAAAAGTATTCTAAAAGATATCTTTAAGATGTCTTATGCATTTATATGTTCTTCTCTCAAGAACAAATCTTTCTTAAATCGTTCTTTTCATGTTGCATAAGACATCTTAAAGATATCTTTTAGAATACTTTTGGAACGACATAACCTCTGTTGCTATGTGGGGTGCATTTGTTTTTTCATTAGATCAACGTGATTTGCAGCGGCCATTACTGTTTTCTTTTCCCAGTGAACGTTTTTAAGTTTTATGATACTACTTGTAATCTTTTTCTCTTAAACGTTTGACTTTAATCCCTGATCTTGAAGGGGTTAGTTTGACGTCACTTGAAAAATGAATACATAATTTTTTCACATCACCAGTTCTCTATTCTTCGTGTTCATATTTTATCAAGCACTGCCACAAACAGACACAAAGATATCTTTTCGTATTCGAGAGGATGTCTTATGAAACATGAATAGATTTCTGAAAGATCTCTCGGAGACTTCTCAAAGATATCTTTAAGAAGAAATTGAGACATCTAAAAGAGTTCTTCAAGATTATTTAAAGATGTCTTGAAAAATGTATAAAAATGTCTCGGAAGAAGCTTGAATTTATTCACAAAAAAAACTCTCACGTCTTGTTTTTCCTTCTACCCCCATTTGTTTTTTCGCTCTCCTCCACTCTTATGAAGTATACTTTATCTCAATCCTTGAGGTTGCGGGAATCAAACCCGCGCATCTTACGATGTACTTGCGCTTCAGTGACCTGAGCTATACAAATAATTTGGCTTTGATGCTTATGATTGTCAAAATAACACAGTAAAATAATGTCAGTGGTGTTAATTTTCAGAGTAAAAGTGATCTTTTGAAAAAATTGTTATTTTATAAACAAATTTCAGATAAGTTGGCTGTGGATACCACAGATTCTTTTTGAATTATTATTATCTCATCGTTATTGAAGAATAACTTATGAATAAGTATGAATGAGAATTTTTTTCAAATTCACTTGAAGGCTGTGCATAAAATTGAGTGAAAGATGTTCAGTAATTTGTAAAATATTTGTGTTTTGGAGATTCGTTAATTCCAGCGTGGATATTGAAAGCTTACAAAATCGTAATTTTTGCAGAATTTCAAATTTCTTGGCATGTATATAGATTTTTCGAGCTTTCGATTTGTGAATGAATTTATAACATCTGTAATTCGATTATAATAAAAGGCACATTCCAAGTGATATTCATGTCAATTCATATGATCAAATATTCATAACCTAAACTTGCTGACAATCTATCTCCTTAAACATATCTTGTTGAAGTCTTCCAAGAAGATATCTTTCAAACGCTTCTAAAAGATATCTTCAAGATATCTTGCATGGTCGTCTTGGAGATGTCTTGAATCAAAACATCTTTTAGAAATCTTTTACAAAATGTATTCCCAACACTTCTGAAAGATACCTTTGAGAACTCTTCAAGAACTCTCTTGAAGATCTCTAAATTAAGTATTCTTTGAGATATCTTCAAGAACTGCGTGCTATGTAGGGGTATTTTTTTGCAATATTCATTTGATAAGGATTTTCTTCTGTGGACTTCATTATTGCGGTGAATTGTGTACATTTTGATGAATCCAGATAGCACACAAAGTTTTCTAAATGTTTTGGAAACATACACTTGGTTTTGCGTGTTTTGACCTCCTTTAAGTAGGTTCTCCAAACGTTTAGAGTACCTTCATTTTGGATGCCCCTGAATACGTTTCCAACACATTATTTTCATCCACTACGCGCCATTCTTATAATGTTTTCTCAACGTACTTTCATGAAAACTAACCTTTAAAAACAGGTGCGCAGCTTCGCACAACGTTATGAAAACCTTCATCGAATACGTTCCCAGAATGTCGCACAGTGCACATGAATAGAACTAACCGGGACATTTGGACGTACCTGGGACATACGTGTGACATTCTTAGAACATCCTGAGACGTGTTATTTGCACCTTTTCTGTGTAATCAAGCACGTTGTCTGAACGTTCAAAAGACCTCAAAAGAAGAAGTGCTGTCTGGGTAATTGCTCTGTTTATTCACCTGTCGAATGTCAGCAGGCAGACATATTGAAATATAATGCAACAATGATAATGGCTAATTCATCCACCTTTCTCATTTGATCGATGTTTGCTGTTAGTTCATACTTTTAGGCTCAAGTTTGAACGCTTGTTGTTGAACGTTACCGTGCGATGAAGTTGTTTCTTGCTCTCGTGCAATCTCATATGCTTTCTCTCTTAAATGGGAACATGACACGCCTCTTTTTTTCTCTCCTCACTCATTTTCATCGCTTTTTCTCTGATTTTTGCGTTTATTCTTTGTTCATTAGTTATTTGAGAAATTATTGTAGTGTTGAAGATGTTTAGGAGCAGATAATTTGGATTAAACATTATGGATTTTTCTTTAGTTTTAAAATATCAATAAACAAACTTGTGAAAACTACTATGAAACTATTAGAAATTCCGAATTTCTTATTCCAATAACGCACGATCTTTCTCATGGAGGATTTCAAGATCCAAAGGGTGATACGCTAAGACTTCGTTGTTATTCAATTTTATTGATATTGATGGATGTTGTGGGCGAGACTCTTGATTTGAATATCAGTGAATACAATTTTATCGATGTGTAGTGTGAATATGATACAATGATCAATGGATGAACCGAATGGCGAATGAGGGGAAAATTGAATCAATTATATAATGATTGATGGGAAAGTCGACGATGAATTCAATGTATCAGAATCGTTTCACAGAAAGGATTCATATACTTACTTAATCTATGCTAATTCTGGATACACAATTTTCATTTTTCTCACGGAAAAAGTGATGTGGTTGATATTTGGATAGCTGAAAACTAGCTTTGGTAGCTATTTTTCAGCCGTGGCAACAAAAGTTATTGCTACAGGAGCTAAAGTCTATCTTTTGCAGCCATTTTTCTCGCTATCCAAATATGAGATACACGAAATAGCTACCACAACGAATTATTTTGTTCCATGCTTTTTCTTCAGATCTTCACTATACATTGGATATGGGATCGGTCGAAATTCTTGTGATGAATCAATCAATTATTCGCTTCAATTTAGTTGGAACTGCATTCTGAATTATAGAAGATTGTACATATACCGCGACATCGTAATGGATATTAATTTTTCGTATTTTTGTCCACATGGCCCAAATGTCTCAATAATATTTTCAGGATATTTCGACGATATTACAATGTCCCCAGCATTTTGCAGAATGTTCTAAAGATATTACTGAGATATTTGTCCTATGTGGGTGATAGGAAAAAAAATGAAGTTTGTCTTTATTTCAGAATAGTTTTTGTTCATAGAAATCTATGTCTTTTGTTCAAGAAGAGATAGAGAAGTAGAGGAGATGAGGTGATGTATCACTTCGAGAAGTAGCAATTCAATGTTAGGAATGGAGAAAAATCTCGAAACATATTGTGAACCTGGAGATTCAGTCAACAAATCAGCATCAGTGATGCCATATTTCACACGAAACCGATACACGGAGAAAAAAGTATACTACTTTTTCTTATTTTGCTTGCTAAACCAGAAACAGAAAGGTTTGTAAAATGGATTTTCACATAAAAATACGGGAGATTACGAATGAATATCTGAATTTTACTGTATGCTATACGAAAATTTAACATTCAGCGTTTATAATTTCAATCCCACCTATTACTTTGTTTAAAATATTCGTAATCTTCCGTATTTTTATGTAAAAATGCACTTTACAAACCTTCCTGTTCCTAGTTTACTGAGGAAATCAACAAAAAATCTTATCATTTTGAGCGACATTTTTCTCCGTGTACTTAGATAGACGAAACGGTATGACGAACGGTATGGCGCTCCTAATTATGGCCAATATTGGTCCCGATTCGTTTGCCACAATTTGACCAATATAATGCCTTTTGGTATTCTTCAATCACAACGGATATACGAGGGTAAGTCAATTATTATCCGCAATATAGGTATATTTTTGTTGATGTTGGCAGTACTGTTGTTTTGCGTTGATGACGCATGATTTGTTTATTTCTGGTTATACTTGTGCACGTTTCAAGCTGCTAGGTTAGTTTTATTATGGCTGTCGTGCTGTTAATCAACGTTGAGTGATCCGTTCTTTGTGGTCGGAAGGTGTGCCAGGGGCTGAATTTTGTAGTACTGGCTCATCCTTCATACAGCCCCGACCTTGCTCCTCCTGATTATCACTTGTTTGGTCCAGTCAAAGAGGCATTAAGAGGCCGTAGATTTACCACGGACGAAGCATCGAAAGGAGCGGTGCATTCCTGGCTTGCATCCCAACCAAAAACCTTCTTTTATGAGGATATCAGGAAACTTGAACAACGATGGACCATAAGTGCGTTGAAAAGCAAGGGGACTATGTCGAAAAATGATGCACTTCCTACTGAGCATTTCCGTTAGAACCTTGCATTAACATTGCAGCGATATTGATGCGATCTCGAAAGTACTTGTCTTCCAATTTACAAATGCAACATTACAAAAGTAACCTGCAGAAATATCGTTGGAATATCACCTGACAACGTAACATTGCTGCAATTTACTTGTAATTGGATGTTGTAATATTACTGTTGTAATTCTCATAACAGGTACTTTCAAGATCGCATCAACATCGATGCAATGTTAATTTGATATTTGCTAATTCAGCAAAATTTTCTAACCATCTGTATATCTACAATTGCGGCTTGCTGAATGGCAAGTGCTTGTTAGAAGAGCGAGATTTTTGCTCTAATAGCAAATTTTTTGCTAATTCAGCAACAAGTTTTGCCATATCAGCAAAGCAAATTTTCGACGTTTGTTGTTTCAGCAGCTTTTTTTTCTCTGAGTGTGATGAAACCATTGTTGAACATGATACTGTTGTTGGACATAATCCTACAATTTGAATTGAATTCATTTATTTCAGTGCAATGGTCAAATTAGTATGAAATTTTAACATTTTTCTCATCGTATGGAATTGAAGTAGGAAACAGTGTGCAAAAATTCAAGAAAGGGAAATAGATTGATACGAGAATAACAAAAATCGAAGAGAAGGAGGAACGTAGGGAGAGAAAAGGTTTATTGATAAGAAGTATCGATTCTACATAACGAAAATAAGAAGGGAAAGAAGATCCCTGAAGGATTCCATCATTATGCTGATTAGGTCGAGGTTGCATGTTGACTCAGCCGTTTCGGTATAACAATTGCTGCTGTTTTCAGAACCGCTGAATATGCTACAGATTGTTGCTCGGAGAAAGAATTATCTTGGAATAAAGTGATGCAGCTGAAAGCTTTGTATTTCAAATTTCGTGGTTAAATATATGATTGAAATGATCGGAAAAACACATTTTGAAATATCAGAACGATCAAATATATCGAACAATAGATACCGTGAATCGATTGTCAAAGTTTTGCAAGATCAAACAATTATCATTCTACATCCTTTTGGAATCCCAATCAAAATCAAATGTTCGCATTGTCTCTATCTTTCCAACTCTTTATTCGTGGTTGATTCTCCTCTCCGATTCAGCGAATCGTTTCGCATCTGCATAGAGATTGGATGGTTAGAGTGTGAAAACTTAATATTCGCCCTCAACGAGTACGTAAAAAATGAGACCATACTGGAAGAAGAGGAGAAGAGTTTGGGGAAGCAAATATTCGGTTGAATCGGTTGAAAGGATAACAGATCCTATCTTATGCAAAATGAAAGAAAAAAAAATGTCGATCCCAATTAACAGTGTCTACGAATGGTCAAATATACTAAAAATTCTGATTCTCTAAAGGAGAAAGAACTTTTCCTCTTTTCTTTATTCTTCGTTGGTATCAGTTTGATGAACTTTGGAGATTAAAGATTATGGAATCTTTTATGCAATTGTTGGAACAGGAAATATCATGTTTTGTGAGAAACAGGGAGGATGAACGACAATCTCGTATCTCGTTAGAATTTATCTTCCCTGGAAATCAATAATTCAGAATCCGAGCCGTCCAAATTTATTCCACTGAGTGTGCTGACTTGGTCAATTCGAAAGTTCAATGTACAAACACCCCTTGAAAGGATACGTAGGATTCCCTTGATCCATCCTGGAACCGTACGGGATATTGGAAATCACGAAAGAGTTATCGATTCAATGAATAGGTCTAAATTTCGTGACAACCTGCGCGATAATCTCATTCCATATGATACTACAAACCACTATATACCTTTCTTCAGGATCAATCGAACTCGGAGAATTAATTTTCAACAATTACGTAACAATACATAATCCACAAGGGTCGTGCCTTGTTTCGCATTCTATCTACAGGAGTGCAGAGGGAGATACCGATGACACGTAAATGTGCGGTTCATGTAGCGGATGTCGTAATAGCGTGAGATCGTTCGCGGGGAGTTCGGTCTGTCACTCTAATGCATTGAATCGTGCAACATTCAGAGCTCTCCTTCAAATTAGTGCCACTCTGGCAAGTATTAATTAACATTTAGCTACGCTAATGAATCGACTGATCAGATAGGTAGTTGCCAGTTGTTACGCTTTGGAGCTACTCCTTTTTCCCATCTCCCACAATTCGTATCAAGGGCGTTTGTTATTGTGTCGTCGAGGTTTCAGAACGACGATACAGATTTTTATGAATATTAATGAATACATACATAATAAATTCTCCTGTTACCGAGGAAAATAAATTGTTCCGTCAAGAACATGTGCGTTGAGTTCGAACAAGTCAAACGAATCTCAGAATATTTTAGTTGATAGATAATGACGTGATACGACAGTCAAATAACTCCTGAATTAAAAGGATCAATACTTCCCTCCGTGGAAGTGTCCAAGCTGCACAAAATTAATGATAGGCAACTTTTCTCATTCTTTTTTGCATGGTTCCTGCATCGTGCATTTACGACCGACATTCATAATCTTCTTTCGGATGCTCTCTATCGTAAATATACGAGAGAGTCATCATTTTTTCTCAAGCTCTATCGTGCATGCACAATGGAGATTTATTATTATCTATTGGACCCTACCGAATAGATATAGGGTTTTATTTACAATAGAGGTTCGATTATCTGGATTTAAGTCTCCCGATCTTAGAGCATGAGAATCATTCTCGGAGAATCAAATCCAGCGGTCCTGCTCTGTCGCAATATGCAATAGAATCCCCAATGTTCTTTTATCATGCTCCGTGTACTGTATACCGTTTCTGTTGTAGAGCATGTTTTATACTCCGATGTCTTTGATAATTTCCTATTCTTAGGGTCCTTTTGTGTGCATTCGCCACGACAAAAATGATGATATAATTAAATAATAATTCGCGTACAAGTATGTCAGTGTATGAATCAAGTCATCTCCAGATCTGCTTATCTAGAACTGATGTGTCGACTTCAAATAAATTGCTTTGAATAAGAGCAGCGAAGGATAAAAGTGTATGTAACTGCGTTTTGTTTGCATCTTCAGTGGGACAATGATTACAATATGAACGTTTTAATTTAAAGAGTTCAAAGATGAGTTGCGATGAAATTGTATACAACAATGCTTTTCGTGATACGTATTCTGTGAATTTCTTGTGAATTCTCAAAGTATGTTATTCGAGATTGTGGTTTATACATTAACACTCGAGTTCGTCAAATAACAGGCTATTCTTTTATTTTAGAATTTGCTGGAATTATCAACAGTTCCACATAGAGTGGTAATTTTGATTAAAATACATAGCAAGTATCAAATAATAAATCCTCAGACTTGGTTTTTTGCATCAATTCGAGAACTATGAAATTGGAATGCATTGTTTGTTTGTCATAACAATTCATCTTGATTTCACTCCATTGTGTTTACGTTTTATTTCATTTTCTCTCAACCGAACACTGAATCAGAGTATTTCTTCATCCATGTGGAAATAGCGAGAGTTGACAAATGGCGCGGTACTGGCAAAGTTGTATTTGCCAGACTTCGGCAGAAACAACTGTGCCCATTCAGAATCATTACCAGTTTTCCAACTGGCGCCAAACGTTCGCCGGATTTCAAACGGTACTGGCTCAGGTGGTCGGACGGTCTTGAGCCAGGATCGAATTAATACTGTTCGGAGAATACCCAGACCGTACAGAAACGGAACCGCGTCAGTACCGAATTAGAGTTGGTTGGATGGTGAAATGCGAAAGAAAGACGATATGACACCAATATCGGTGCAACATTGTTCTAATACGGAATAGATAGTGGATTGGGATTCCACTGATATTTCCTATAACACGGTTACTTTGATGAGCTAATACTGCGCCAGTATTGAGCCAGAGTTAGTATTACCATTTAATATGTTCGATAGATGACAATGTGTCAGTATTGATAGAACTCTGGCTGACTATGGAATCGGTAGTCAACTGACGTTAGAATCACGATCTTGGCAATTCAGCTGTTGTAGTGAGCCGAAGTCTTGCCAGCATTAGCCCAGAGTTGGTATGATCATCCAATATGGTTGGAAGATAGCAATGTGCCAGTATTGATGAGACTCTGACTGATTACGAAATCGGTGGTTGAATGACATCAAAATCACGATCTGAGCAATTTGGCTGTTGTAGTGAGTTGAAATCGCGCCAGCATTCGGCCACAGTTGGTATCATCATTCAATATGTTCGAGAGACAACAATGTGCCAGCATTGGTAGGACTTTATTCCACTACGGAATCTATGGTGAATTGTATAACTCCAACGGTCCTGTTACAATAAATGGCAATTTTTGAGTGATTCGCCGTCAATTCGGAGATCGGCTGATGTGATAGAGACTCAGTTTCTCACTCACAGGACCCGGGTTCAATCCTCACTCAGTGAACTTTCAAGAAATCACTTCTGAAGTGCTTTTCTCCGATGCCGATAATGAGAACAATGAATCATTCAGATCTTCAAAGTTCATATTCAATGTATTTTTTTTTACTCGAAATATGATCACTCCTGGTAACTCCGGTTACCGGTACTGTGCCAGTACTGGGTTGGCTTTGAATTTCTACGTAGAATGTCATCATTCCGACTCCTTGTCATTTCTCATCCAGCTCTGGCAAAACAACTGATCCTGTTACAATGCCAGAGTTTCACCATAGCAAGCTCATATCAAATATCGCTACCGCCGTGGTGGTAGATGTGATACTGGCTCTCATGTCTAATGGTGTTATCATTTCAACTCCTTTGCTACTACTGGCAATCCAACTGGCCCCATAATGGTCGCTCTAGATTTGCCACTACTGGCAACTCTGGCAACAGTTGTGGGCCAGTAGCGGCCCGTGTTTCCATTTCCACATGAGTACCCTCAACCTTGGGGCTGGTTTTACACCGCAACTAGGACACTTCAAAAGTATCGTAAATTTGTTCCCTTAATTTCACCAGTTTACGCTATTTCGAAGTCACATTTTCTGTTTCATTTATCCGCATTTCTTTTCTCTCCGATCTGTGCAAATTTTTGAAGCTTTTTGCCTGTTTACAGAAATTTTTTTACTGCAAAGTTTAGGAAATCCAGATTTATCCAATCACCAAAGGGTTTTATTTTCTTATACACGTTTTAATGTCTACTCTCGTTTAATGCTCTTTTCTTTATTCGATAAAGGTTCTTACGTCTCCAACAATCGATCAATAAGCTTTTTTATTCTCACAAGAATCTTCTTCGTTCGACGGCAAATCACTTATTCGTTATAGCTCTTGTTTTTTCCCCTTTCTCCCAAGGTTTGAAGGAACAAAAAGTTGTTCACCATTGTCTTCTCCTATTCGATATTCCGAAGATATCATTCCATCAATTCAATTAATTTCTCATCAAACAAATACCGCAGATCAACTCTCGTACTAAGGTAATTCTTCCCCTCTTTTTTTTTTGTATCGCACATCTTGGTGATGGATTTTTTATACCACGAAGATGGAAAATATTCAATGATTTGCAGTGAATTTTGTCTTCCTTTCGATCGTGAATTTACGAATAACCAACCCAAATTCATCCCTTGACATCTATCCAGGTCGATTCAATTGTAGAAAGTAGATAAAGCGTGTCGAATTTGAACGATTTTCCAATTTGAATTTCACATCATTTCAGTATAATACTACATAGAATTTCAATTCACTCCAACACATGATTTAGGTGAATAATTCTCTATGTTATTCTCAAATACATTTGAAAACTTCACCACGTGAGTTAGGAGCGAACGAATAGGAAAATTGAATGATTTTGACATCCAGAAATCAGGAAGTGTGAAGCGAGTATATATCATAGTTGAATTTGAATGTTTCCATTAAATGTTATTGGCTTAATCGGGAGAACTTATTGAACCTGAAGAAATTTTGACAAATTCTCTGTGATAGTATATTTCAATCCTTTGATACTATAAATTAATCAAGACGGAAGATCAAATTGATCGTATATAACATTTATCAATCACAGATGATAGATAACAAGGGAGTCAGCATCGGTTGCTGGTATAGGGAAAATCGTATTTGAGTAGAAGTGAAGTTTCAAGACATTTAAACACGAACACTGTTCGTCGCTTTCACAGTCGATCGACAAGCGGATCCGAAATCAACTATCGGAAGACAGTACAATTTTCTTCACTGAACCAGAATGAACATTTCTACCAGAACAAGTTCCCCCGCGATGGATTTGTGAATAGATGTATCGGAAGATGATGTTCCTTTAGTGATCGATATCAACTGTTTACTATAAAACTGTCAATCTCTCTAACACATCTAATTAAGGACCATGGAGTTCTCCAAGAAATGGACAAAATTTTGCTACGTACTTTCTAGGCAACTTAACAATAAATACAAATTTTAAATCCACGATGATAAAGTAAATTACTTAAATTGAGCTGTGAATATAAAATTGAAATTGCAAATAATTGCTCAAAATTATGCAAACGATTATAAACATATTAACCTACAAATGTCAATAATTTTTTAACTTATTTTCTCATGTTTAGGAATGTGTTTTGAACTTTTGATTTACATTCAGAGCCAAATCCCAGTAGGGAACTTCATTGCTATGTGTTCAGAATTTTAAATTATAGCTTAGTTATTTCAAAACTACGTAGCAAAATTTTGTTCGTCTTTCAATGCTCCATGCCAAATGATTTTCATATCAAATAAAACAAACAAACAATAGGAAGTAATTAAAAATATACTGTACTTTTTCCAATCCTTTCATTATTTTCTATATCTTAGTCTTGGAATACGATATTATTATACGATATCAAATCAAATAAAGAAAAGCCAGAATTTAGAACGATAAAATTCATTTGACTGTATCTAACGGTAATGACATCGTTTTCTGAATATATTCTTCAGTTCGACTCGATGCAGCTTTCTACTTTCCGCTCCACAATACGTTTTATTTCTCTACATCTTCTACACTCCATAAACTTTCCATATTCTAGTTATGATGATACCTTCAACGGTTTCGTTTCACGATTCTGAATCTTAATTTCCTGCATTTGCCTTACGCTATTAACTTCAACGTGAGGTCTTTCGAGCATTTCGTTTCATTCTGGTTTTGCGTTAAGTGATGTCACATGTTTATGGAGCGTAGAATTGTAACGAATGAGAAATCTATTCGAAATAAACATCACAATATGAAATATTTCTGAATAAATTCAAGTGAACTTCTAGTAGCGTACGAACGAATGAAATAGTTTGAATTCATGTAGGGATGCAGGTACTTTGCCCACAGTGACGAACGGATTGGTTCTAGAACGGAATTTACTATCGAACCATTGCGAGTCAGTCCTGGTTTGGAAATCAGATCACACTGACAAAAATTCTTAGGATTCACGAATCAAAAATAATAAGTGGTAGATTGATTACCTTGGTGAACATTTTCGTTAGTGAATCCTCGTTCAACTTATGAGATACTAGGGAGAAGAATTCACGAGTGTTGAGTAGGAAATGTAACCCCCAAACTCATTGGATATTAGTTGGGAAAGCCAAGTGCTCGACAGTAATTCGTGAGGCATTCCATTTTTTAGGAGGTTTCATGAATTCGAATGAATTTTAGTTATTAGCACAGAAACCAGACATAGACTGATACAAACTTTTTAAAATTTATATTAATTATTCAGATTTATGCATAAGAAAATTTATAGGACTTTCTCAACAGGTCCATTAGTATCTCCAAAGACATTTATTACCATATAATTATTAATGACGTGTCTTCAAATTCATGCAGAATTAAAAAGATCTTCCACTAACTTTTTTTCTTGTTAATTTCGAAAGAGAACCTTATTAAGACTTGAATATTCCATTGATGCGTGAATTGAATATTTATGAATTCTTATTCAGAATACCATAAAAAAAGTCCAGCAAAAAACCTGACTTATCGTCCAATGCAGATAGCGCATCAATTATATGATTCAAAAGATTTTTGTAATATATGTATATATGTTGCCGGCAAAACCAGAAATTCAGGCATTTCGCGAAATATCCACACGGAAAAAGTAATTTAGCTGCAGCAGCTAAGTGACTAGCACGGACACGGACAGCCATCAAATTAGCTCCTGTAGCTAAATTAATGGCTGTCCGTGTCCGTGCAAGTCATTTAGCTGCTGTAGTTAAATTGCTCTTTCCGTGCAGGTAATTCGCGAAATACCTAAGATTTGAAGTAATATCCGAATATTCCTAGAGATTCAGGCATTTCCCGATTTACCTGAGCATTTCCCAAATTACCTAGGCATTTCGTGAATTGCCGAACGCGGTTCAGGCAAATTGATAAAATTGATTAAAAGATTCACTGTGTGTTTCTCATGAATATGTTTTTTGAGAATTAGCGTGATCACAGTGATGGATACTGTAATGAAATTCGTCAATGCTGACTGGACAGTAATGAGGACTGGGAAACGCAGTACTGCATGGAATGGATTTGCGTTTCAATGTATTTTTGTGATCCACAGTAACCATTGCTGTTTTCTTCTTCCCGTGTATTCATTTTACCACATCTGGTTCGAGATATGGAATGAAATCAAATGTTGACAAGGCAAAAAGCGATTGAGAAAACGTGATTGAGGTAGTTCTAGAAAAGAAACATGAACTCTATAAAATGGGAATCAGATATGGTGTAATAAATATATCACATTGTAGGTAAATCAGCTTAGAGATGTATTCTGATACTCATCCTTTTTAAACATTCAAAACTAATGATGATTTAATATCAAGCAAGCTCGAATTTGATGAATATAAGAGTAAGTTTCTTCACGAGCAGGTACAACTATTGAATATAATGATCTTCTTGCGATCAATTCCGACACACCAATCGAATGTATCTGGACAAGGATTTTTTTCCGCTGTAACTGTCAAAAGCATTGTGATTCGAGAAGATATTTGTGTACTCTCTAAATTTGAAATAGTTTGATTTAATTTTAATTTGAACTGATTCGAGTCAACTGATCTGCGCAGTAAAATCTCACTGATTCAATGAGTCAGAAACACTTCTAACTGCATAACCAGTGATTATTCACTGATGTTTTACTAATTTCATTCAGTGCTCGACTTTCAACTGCAGAAATAGTAAGATTTTACTGATTCGAATTTGAAGAGTACAATTCCAAATGCCACAATAGTTCAACATATTCCATTGAATATGTTTGATAACAATTCATATGAACGAATTAATTTTATCTTGACATGACACGGAATTAGCATGAATGTAAAATTTTGAACATTAATAAAATATTTATGAGAAACACATAGTGAATCTATCAATCAATTTCCTCGATTTGCCCAAATCACGTTCGGCAATTCGATGAAAAAAGATGTGAGCTACCAAGTGCATAACCAAGTTATTCACGTTCATGGCACGTTCAATGGAACTCCAAATGTCCGGACGTTGAATAGATCTCTATTGAAGGTTCCTTTAACCTTCATGTTCTCTTAGGAATCCAATGATATTCAATATACATTATAACTGCAATGTGTCTAAACTGTATCCGAGGTGGAATTTTGAACGGTAAAATACCAGTGCCTGAAGAGGCATGCCTGCTTTCCTATAGGGTCCTCATCAGGTTCCGTTATGCTTTTCCCGTCGAAACAAGAACTCTATTCTTTATTTCTCTATTCTCAAATAACTCTATTCTTAAATATCTCTATTCTTTTATATATAAAACAAAAACGATCTATATCTAATCAATATTGAAAAGAATAGAGATATTCAGAATTAGTCATAGTTGGTGATAGACTTATTTAAGAATAGATTCTTAGGAATATAGTTATTTGAGAATAGAGTTCTTTTTCTGCCGTTTTCTTTACTTTGTGTCCAAAAAATTTTGAGTCATTTTCTAAGATGTGCCACAAACGATAGGAACATTTTTAGGATATGGGGTTTTGGCATATGAAAGTACACATCAGCGCACTGAAAAAAAGTCTGATCTTTCACATGGGCGTACCGCTGGAGGTCACAATTATGAATGTAGAACAAAAAACCAAAATTTTTTTGAAAATATAGTCCAAAATTTAGAAATCTACGTAGGAATTTTCGATATCAGCTTTCTTACCGATTTTATAGCCGATTTTCGAACGATTCTTTCGAGAAAATGAAAAAAAGAATTTCAAAATGACGCCATTCTCTCCGAAATTTGTTTTTCGAAAAAATCCTAGGTAGATAGCTAGATTTTGAGCTGTATTTTGAGGACGTTCTTCATTTTTTGTTGTAGATTGAAAATTGTGATTTGCAGCGGTACGCCCGTTTTAACCAAGAGAAAAAAGATTTCATTTTGATCGTACTATCATGCCACCATTTTAGATTCAAAAAATTGAATAAAAAGTGTTTTTTGTACCCAAAGACTAGTACTTTCATATGCAAACAACCCCATACATTTATAATTTTTTCTGACTTCATGGCAACACTGTGAAAAAAACTTCAATTTTTCCGTCCACACGGAAAGAAAAAAGTTATCAATACTTGAATAACATTTATTAACATTTAGAAAAATGACTGTCAATTTAGGGAAAAAGAGCACCGCTGAAAAATCTTTGCAGTAAGGTTATTATCAAAAATTCGTAGTGAAAAAACTAAACGTTGATAGTTTTATTGTTATCGTTGATAGTGAATTTATCAATTCTTGATGAATTTGCTACAAAAATTCTTCAGCGATACTCTCTTTTCCTAAATTGTCAGTTATTTTTCTAAATAATCATAACCTCTGTTGTCTTTCCGTGCACAAAGTGGTATCACCCCTCAAACGATTCTCAACCAAACAAAAAGACGTTAAGAAGATGTTTCAAAATAATCTGAAAGGTGTTTAAATTGTAGATAATCTTGGAAGAGATCTTTTCGGCTTGAAATGTTTATTGAGTCCCTCACGAATTCCGTGTCATCTGGAATTCGAGCGAATTCAAAATCACATCAGAACAGTGATCAGTACTAAATATCGAAACAATTGTACCGAATTATTGTTAGCTACCGACGGTTGGTGGCTGGTACTGGATTGGAGTTATATTTAGCATTGTTATTTCGCAGTCTAACCGACGCGACGTTGGTCGCCAACAGTCGCACCCTGTAATGATGGATAAATGTTTTTATATCATCAATGACTCTCGATATCGTTATTATGTCTCCGTCGTTCAAAGTTCGTGCGATATATAGCACGATACGGGGTTAATTTCATTGATATTGTCATTTCACGCTTGAGTAATGAATTGATTGAAGTTATATCAGAGAACGTCGATCCAGTGGTATATCTTCTTCTGCCGCAGATAATGTCTGTCCAAATCAAACCCTCCAAATCCTCAGAGTCGTAAATGAACTTGTAAGCTCACTTAAGTCCCAAAAAGGACAAAAGAGAAACCTCGTATCTCCGCTTCATTTCGTTCAACAGACTTTGATGAAATAGATAGCAAACTTGATGGGATTTACCGGGAATCTTTTGTACCAAAATTCACTCAATCGCCTATTTCGTGTAAATCTTCCGTTTGATACGTGGGGAAAACTTTTTTATCACACGTGTAACAAGTATGAGTTCATTTTATGTATCGAAGAGCGTGTTTTGGATTTGGAAAAACTATTGGAACTTGTATCATGCTTCGCTTGTTCTTATTAACCTGTATAAATCAACATCCACACAGTTGGAAGGGTTACATGAATAGTTAACAATTTGGGAACCGACCTAATGTAGCATAACTTTAAAGACTAACTTTCTATTGTCTTCATATATAATGTAATATATGATTAGGTAATTGGTGATCTATTATACTTGAATATGGTGAGTAATCAATAAAAATATGATGACATTCATAATTCATCACAGTAAGGGGAGGTTCTTATGAAGCAAATTCCGAAATAAGGTGATTTTCTCGAATTTTGTTTCCTAAGAAAGAAGTAAATTAAGAATTCGAGTTATTCGAAACTCATTGAATGAGTCTTAAAGTACATGAAAACAATTTCCTCAAGTTAAAGGATTCGTATCCCGAAACCTTTTTAAGGCGTTTAAATTATTTTTTTTGGTGTATATGAGAACCTCCCCTCAATGTATAATTGATCATCAGTTCACTATCAATATATCATATTATGTGTGAATAAAGTAGATTAACCCCTATGTCATGCTGTATGAGGTCGGATTTCAAATGGTATTTGTTAACCATCAATGTAACGCAAGGTAAATTCTGGGACTGGTACAATTTCTATCACCATTTAAAACAAATTGTGGTACTTCTAAATGAATTTATTATTATACTCCAAAATTGTCCCTGTCCCAAATTTTATTTCAAATTGTTGTAAATATGACAAGTAATTTTTTCACCCGCAGTGCAGTTTTGTAGAATCTTTGACAAATGCAATAAAATTGTTGACTTTTGATTTCTTGTAGGAATTCGATGGAGTATATCGCTTTTCGACGAAACAAATCGGGATTTATGAATCATCTTATCTCGTCGTAGAGGATGTATAAAATAATCTAAACGCGATGAGTTTTCTAGTTCAGTGCGTAACCACGATTGAGAGCAGTAACATTTGCTCATACGAATGTATACATATAACATTCCCTCTGTTTCCTCTCGTTAGTCTTGTTTGGATGAATTGGATGAATCTTCAATGTCTGGTCACGACGAGGGGGATGGTAACGTTCACTTGCACGAATATATGACGTTCCTTCCGCTTCCTCTCGTTCATCTTGTTTGGATCGGTTCTCGTAGTCTCGTGTGTAACAGAAGGATTTCAACCCTCCTCGAAGGTAGAAGATGAAGCGTTGTTCGGTTCAGACATATCGTTGTTTCCATTTCTTGTTTAGGAATTCGTTTCGTCGATTTCCTCACTCACTTCCCTAGAAATCGACGTAGCGTTAAAGGATTAATGCTATTAGCTGTTCGCTTAACATCCTCCAATTAGGATAAGAAGCGTTGACGTGTAATTACTAAAAATCGACTCACAAATGTGTCGTTTTATACAGAATCCAACCATGAAATCTTTTTGTTCGGTTTGAAAATTGCATCCGAATGAATTCCAGTGGTCGAGATCAATGAAATAAGAAACGTGCACAACCTACTCCATGAACTCAGGTGTTTCGTTCGAATATTTATCAATCAATATTAAAAAACGACAGACTTTGAACACTTTGATGCTCCGAAATCTAACTTCATTCTTCAACACTAATCTGAATTAAATCAATTTTTTTTGTGAATTGTTAAGAATTATTCATAAAATTCCTAATCAATTTTGTAGTCAATTAATATAATTTTCAATCCAAATATTTGATAACGAAACGAGCACGAAATATATGCAGTTGAAAACCACATATTCAATTCCTAATATGAAAAAAAGCTTCCTATTTCCGCAGAATAATATTCTCTGTGTTATTATTTCTGGACAGGAGAAACAATTTTTCAGAGATTCGTAAATATTCATGAATCTATTTTCCAACGGACTTTCATCGAAACGTATCGGGGATGGCGATGGGTAACAAGAAATATTGGTTCAATTCTAATAAATCGAGAAATGAATCGTTGAATTTGAAATTAACTATCACAAACGATTGGTTCAGGATTCACGAACACGTATACGTTACTCTCCATGAACATTCCATTTCCATATCATTATTCTTCTAACGCAATCGGTTATCTCGAAGAATTTGTTCATTATTGCTGCGAATAGTTTATATATATATATTCCCATTCTATATGAAAATTGTATACAAATTCTATACATACTCTGCATGGAGAGATACTTTCTTGACCCTCTGTACATGAATTGAATATCGATGAAACGATTGTCGATGATGAGAAAGATGAAAAGAAAACCACTACAGACAGTTTTTAGTATTAAAATTGACGAAGTATAGTCGAAATGTCCTGTTCAATGATTTTTACATATTTTTCAATCATTCAAGCATAATTTCAAAGGAGTTGAAGATATTTTTGTCACAGATAAGAAATATGTTTATTCTTCGGATGGAAAATAAAGAAGCTCTTGATTTGACTGTGAGTATTAAAAGCATAGGACATATATCTTCAGAAAGAATTAGAGAAGAGAAGAGAAGCTGTAAAAATCCTCTATCATAACTTTGATTTCACATGCCATTGAATTTCATGTCTTCTATCGTTATTTTCAATCATTTAAAAACTGGCGGACCAATTGAGATACGCGAGAGAGCTCTAAAATTCTTCGAACGTAAAATTCAAGATTCGGAATATGAAAAAGGCGCATTAATATCATTCTTCCCGTACGTTACACGTGCAATGTAGCCGTGTATATAGCGTAAACAACAAAACACAGTGCTGAATCGTTTCTCTTTTCCGATTACAGTCACGAACACGAGGTTATCGATACTAAGCGAGACAGAACGGTTGGAAGAGGAATGGGTGTTGAAGGTGGTTGAGTCAAGCTGGTACCTATCGTGAATCCTTATCGTTGCCTCAGGCGGTATTTGCTGCGCCTTAAGTGCTTTTTTCAAGCACTTGAAAGGCGACCTTCTCTCGCTATGCGCTTTCTACGACAACGACATGTACCAAAGCGCATGTTTGGTGAATCCGGAAATTGAGGGTCAGTGATCAAATTGGATGATTGAAAACTTTAAAACCTCCTCTCCGTTATACGAAACATTCTTGCATCGAATGAGAATTAAACAAATCCGAGTATTTATATACAGATTTGTGTGCTTCTCATCAAAGTATTGAAGATGCGAAAATAAATCCTCATTATTCTCCATTTTACGTTATTCATTCTCGTTGAAAAATATCTGATGGGAATCCCAACAAACAAAAAGATATCTATTAGTATCCAAAAGATGTCTCAAAATCATAGGAGATGTCTTGGAAGACTTTCGTGAAGATATCTTTTCGACATCTAAAAGATGTCTTATGCAACAAATTTCAACAAGTTTTAGATATCTGAAAAATATCTTGCACAAGATATATTTTACACACGCTGACAAAGATATGTTTCAGATATATGGAAGACATCTTTTAGATCGTTCCAAGATATTTGTTTTACATTCTTTTAAGATACATTTTGGATATCCTTGAGATGTCTTTTTGAAATCATGAGAACACCCCGGTTAATACAAAAGAATCACTGATGAGTTCTAAAAAAGTAACATCGCGTGACTTTTACCCTTCTTTTTTAGACAATTCTCAAGATGTGTAACAGATATTCAGAAACTCTTTCGAGATTTCTTTTAAACTATGCTGATTTGACATCCAAAAGATGTGATTCAGAAATACCTTGAAGACATCTTCCTGATATTTCTTTTAGATCTCTTGAAGAAATGTCAGGAACATGTCTTCAAGGTATTTCTGAAAGATACATCGAAAAGATGTCTTTCTAAAGATATCTTGTAGATGTCTTCAAGACCTTCGGTGTTTGTTAGGGTGTCAGGAGATTCTCATTGGATGAGCTGAGTTTCCACCAGAACTTTCTTTGGGAATCAATTGCCATTGTACGAGATATTTTTGAAAATGAATTGAAGACCGATGATTACAAATCAATTGGAATAATCTACTCATTGGAATAATCATGCTTTTCTGTAGGAATCAGTTGATTTTGTCGGATATGAATGTGGAATAGGAACCCATCAAATCAAATTGAATCAATGGCTTCGTATTGTCGTTTTTCTTTGCATTGCAGCCATGGGTTTGTGTTCAGATTTTCTTCCCTTTTTTTATAATTTCTTTCCAACTTTTTCTCATACTTTTTCATAATTTGTCATATTCTGATTGAAAAAACGTCGATGAATTCGATTATCTCTAAATTAACTATAAAATTTCAGTCCCGTCAACTAAAAAGTTTTTTTTAGGGCGAAACTCTCGAATTTGCACTGGAAACTTATCGGTGTCTCTCGCGTTTAGTGGAGTCTTTTAACCAGGGACACGTTGAATTGAGTTTCAAATAATGATCTGTATGCCACAGCGTTGATTGAAATGAGATTACACCTCGTCTTCCCGATTTTCAACACAGTTTTGTGTCAGTTAACGGGCATGTCGTTTTATAAAATACGAAATGATGAAGGAAAAGTGAAGTTCAAAGGTTTTGAAGTACGTAATGCGCAGAGAATGAGCTGAGTTCTCTTTTTATTTACTTCTCCTTTCTTCGTTCTCTTATCTATTTTCCTTTGATAGAGTATGAAAGCGTATCATGCACAGCGGAGAAAATTATTTCTGAATGTACATGGAATATCTTTGAACTATATCGATGAGAGAATATAAAGAAGAAAAATTCTGTAACAGAGCTGGTATCGATTCATATATGCATAGTTTGAAATAACTTCGCTTATCAAAACTCTCCAAGTTCAAGTGATAAGTTTGATTTTTTCATACGCTTTTATATTGATAATATCTTCGAACGCTAGAGAAACAACCAATGATGTACTATTTTCCTCCTGATCTATAAAAACGTTCTTATTGGAGTAATGGTTCATCTCTTTCCACGATAAAAGCTTTCCCTTGCGCTATTTTTATTGTAAATGTTCACTTCTCATCTCCCCTTTTCGATTATTCAAAATAATTGAGTTGATGGGGAAAATCATAACGAGAAATGAGGAGAATTCTTTTACACATCTGATGAATCCATTCATTTAATCGATTTATTGATTTAAAATGTTTCAACATTCGAATATTTTGATTATAAATATCCAACACAGATAGTAAAGAAAGAGAAATTTACACTCCACACACATTTACATTACACAATTCACCGAAATCACAATGAAATTTGCTATGAAATATTGAAGATGCGAAAAGTATCTGGGTGTAATTGACTTCTACTCTCCTTGGAATAATGAATTATTCACTTGTTTAATTATTCACTTGTGAAGAGGGACAGAACCTAAACAATGTTTGAAACAATTTCTGCCGAGGAATGTTGTTTGTGAATAACTTCTTACACAAAATTGATAAATTATTCCCAGAAAGCATTCAAAATGTTGAGAACATTTCGTAATGGTATTTTAACAAGCTCTTGCAAGAATTTCGATAGTTTTACATAAAGTTTCGAATAAATTTTTCCGCTATGCGAGTACCAATCGATACTAGGTTGACATTTAGCTACGCATTATACTACTTGAATGAATATTCATCGATTGATTAGTTTATAACGTCCAAACCACCTGAATGGAAAAACTTCAAAGGATATATCAATTAAAAAATAGATGCACATAAACTCTGAATTGCTTTATGCAGATGTGAATAATGCAATATTCGATTACCGAAAATGAACGCAACTGATTCTTCTGTCACAAACAACCATTCCAATTTGATGTCCCAATTTCTTAATATTCATCTTAAAACGTTGTGCGCGATTCCAGAGCTATGAATACAAATAATCTCGAATATCCGATTTCGAGATGTTACGAATTTTAACGACTTAAGTTTCACAATGAATTTGTTTTTGAATCAAGCAAGTTTTGAAACGTTCATTTCAAAGTCGTAGAAATGAAATTTCCAGTCGCGAGAGACTCCATCGGTTATGGTAAGCGAGAAGTTTTCACGAATTCAACGTTCGTTAAGCGCAACAGGGAAATCGTTTGTGAAAGTAATCAATCCTACAAAAATCATGATTCAATTAAATCTGTCCGACCCTGTCAGGGACTTGATTTGATGCCAAGAAATGTTCTGTTTGATGTTGTGGACATGGAGCTCATTGAAATGTCCGTCACAAGCGTATATTGCTTTGATATTTTTGTCTGGTTGTGCATATTATTGTTCCATTATTTTATCCTTTTAGTTTGTAATCAAACTTTTCCTCGGAATTGAGAGTATAAATTCGTACAACGATCAAATGTCGGGCAGTCGAGTTGCCACAATTCGATAGAATATGACAAATTTCGTGGAAAAAGTATAAAAGTATGAAATAATGGGAGTGAATTTTCCCGATGAAACTTGGAATTGTGTTGTGATTGTTGCTGTTCGTGATAAAGCAGCATATTATCCAAGCATCACAACATTCAAAACAATGAGAATCGATGCACGTGAAAATGGATGCACGGAAACTTTGACCATCAGTGAAATATGAAATATAAGGACAACAGAATACAGGCAACGTTAGGGGAAAATTGTTCACGTTTCACGAGTGGAGTTATTTCAAGGAAAGGTAGACCAAATTGGGGTTGACAATTGGTTCTAGCCTAACAGGGTTTTACAATCGGATGAATAATATCGATCTGGGTCATAGTCTGAATTAATTGCACGGTATTGGCGCGATTATAGGCTAACAATGATTGAATGCTGGATGATAACTTGACGCAATGATAAACCAATTATTGGCTGTTTCCATTCTTGGGTACCTTGTCAGTCAGAAATGGGCCATATCTTGATCAGCAATTGAGCCACACATCGGTCGCTTATCGGCTGTGTTTCATAACTGGAGCTTCGTATATCCCTAGTAGAAATGCTCCAGCCATTGATTGGTTTTGCAACACCTGTCCTATGGAATAACCAGACATTTGCTAGTAACTTGCAATTTACTGGCAAGTTTTCTAGTTTTTCGTTGGAATAAGTGTTACAAAACACTTGGGATGGGTATGGTGGCGCAACAAAGCCCAAAATTGGGTGATCGACGACATTGGAATAACCCAATAGCTGTGAAATGATATCATTTCATGCTTCATTAATCATATTTTTCAACATAGGACCAACATTGGCAAAATAGTGTATCAACTTTGGGCCAATGCTTTGTGCTCCAACTCATATCAATGTTCGGCACGGCATTTATCCCATTGATCTAGTCTATACCGAGACAAAGATTGCCAATAGCTTGTTCTAAGCTCGAATGAATGCTCGAAAAAGAGGTGAGAAGTAACAGTTTATATTTTCACGGATCTACAGAATTGAAGAGTGAGCTGTCGGTAAGAGATTAGATGATTACTCTCTCAATTGGAATTTTCGTTGGAGAGGCAAAGACAAAGTGTCCCTCTCAAAGACTCTACAGTTCGATTTTCAAGATAAAAGAAACCATTCAACTTCAGCTCTCTCTCTCTCTCTGTAAAAAGTGACGAGAGACAAATAACTCGAAGAAAGAAGAAAATGTGGCACTTTTACGAGATTAATGATCATTTCCACGGCTGGGAATAATCAACTTTCCAGGAAAATCACATTATTGGAAAATGAAAGTATTACCTTGAGAAATGACAATTATAAATTTCTCGTCCGGCAAGCGAGTTTGGTCCGATGAATGTGGATGATCGTTGGATCCTGGTTTCCAGAAGATAGCATTCTTTTTACTCCGCCCTCTTTTCGACAATGAAGAATTCTCAAAGCGGAATCGATGAAATATCGTGGCGTTAGTTTCATCACTGATGTGTTTGCTGCACTTGTTTTCACACGTTCAAACGTTCAGTTGTTTTAGCACGAATTGGCTTTCATTGTCACGTTCGAGATATAGATATTGCGGAAGGACATGTGTTACTTGGGAAATTGTCTTTCGCTATCCAACATTCTGAACTGGTGAGAGTAAAAATGCTCCCCAGATATGAAACGAAGAAAGTCCTGCAAAAAGTTGTTAAGAGCATAATACGGCTCGAGAAGAAGGTAAAAAGAGAGATGAGAGAAAATATTAAATTCTCGTGAACCGGGAGAGAAACCACCAGAACTTTCTTTTGATCACATGGCGATGTTAGAAGTTTGTTTGAATACTCTTTGAGATAATGTTTTTCAAATGATTCCAGATCACGGAACTGATGGGCTACCAGTTCTCAATGATAATATTTTGATGAATTCTCCAGTAGAAATCATTCTTGACCCAACTTCGCCCCTCACGTGGCGCTACCGAGGCGGACTCGGTAGGCGTATTCCTGGTCCTCATATGGGCTAGTGAACTGCCTAAAATGATTTCTACTAGGGTTCCTGGTGAGGAAAAATCTCTCTGAATTTGTTGGAAAATTTCGGATTTCGGAGACATTCGGAGAGATTCAGAAAGGTTTAGGGGAATTCTGGAGAGAGTTCAATGAGATTTGGAAAGATTCAGGGAAATTCAGGGATAGGCTCAGTGGAGAAAATTATGGATTGAAGTTTTCAGAGGGATTCAAAAGAATCCAGGAAAATTCAGAGAGGAAAAAATTCAGTAAAATGTTTGGGCCAAAATTTCAGGGAGATTCGGAGAGATTTAGAGATATTTGAACAGGAGAATTGAGGAATATTGTGCGTTGAATGCTCCAGAGGAATTCAAGGGCATTGAGGAATCAAGGAACTACAATGAACTAGGGGAACGGCGGGTGATATGGCCCACCACGTGTTTCCAGGATCTGACGCTAGGTGGCAGCACTACACACTTTTGGTCACGGAGAGATTGTTCCCGTCTATCATGCACGGGGACTTCATTGTTGTCAATACAGTGTGTGAGGACAGATCTAACTTTTTCTATCTACTTGTTCTTGGTGCACTGCGTCGGCGAAACTTTAAGACGTTCTGTACTGCAGTAGGTCAGATCATAAAATAGTGTGCCATACTAGTATTAACCCCCCCTATATATAGAACACGTCTCATGAGTTTTGAGCGGTAATGTTCATTTGGTTGGTTATGAACTAATATTTTCGTCAAAAATCTTGATCGGGCGGTATGGCCCACATCGAATTCGGGTGGTATGGCCCACATTAACACATAAGAGCTTATGCTGGAATAATGGGAGATATGATCTCGGTCACCGATGGAATCTTGGCAAACCCATACTATGCCAAGTGATGTGAGGAACGTGTGTAAAAAAATTGTTTATGAATAAATTAGTGAACAAATTTTTCACATCCGCATTGCGATCGTTCATTGTTATAGAAAAAAACGAAAACAAACCGATACGTGTTTTATTTTTTCATAACAAACAATCGCAATGTCGATTCAGGGTACATGTTTTTTATGTATTTTTTCCCCCTCAGAATCGATTGTTGGGTTTAGTTTTACCGAACACTTATTTTTGAGGAAAATTGTTCAAACAATTTATTCATAAACAATGTTCTTATGCATGCGTTTCACATGAAAATTCGTTTCTCGATGCTATGCCAAGATCTCATCGGCAACCATATCCCCCATGGTTTCATCATGGGCTCTAATGGGTTGATGCCATACCTGTAAGGGATGGACACATGAACTTTGTGCAGATCTTACGGACGACTTATATTATTATTGCAATACAGGGTGTCCCAGAATTCGCGGACCGGATTTTACAGGTATATTCTGCAGCCAAAATGCAATAATTTCCCGTTTGGAAAAAAATTTTTTCGACGCTCAGTTTTGGGAAAATGAGCATTTTTAGATTTTTTTTCAAATCCTCATCATTCAGAAACACTGTATGCTACATACTTGAGCTGAACACCATTCGCTGTATTGGAAAACGGCAGATTTGTAGTGGAAAAATTCAATTATTTTATCATTGATAGTTCCGGAGCTAGAGCGATTTGAAGTTGCTGAATTATGATTGGTTGAAGACTAAAAAATTTCAAATCGCTTGAAATGAATCGCTGTTTTTGAATGATTTGGATTTGAAAAAAAGAAATCTAAAAATGCTCATATCTCCAAAACTAAGGGTCGAAAAAATTCTTTTCAAACAGAAAATTATTGCATTTTGGCTGCAGAATATACCTGTGGAATCCGGTCCGCGAATTCTGAGACACCCTATATATGTAAATTATCCAGTCCACAGCCTAAGTGAGAGTTGAACAAACCATATTGAATGTTTAAAACAAATAATTTAGTTATCAAAAATATGTTCTCGTTTTAATTTACCGGTTTTTGGATAGTGGGCCATACTACCCAACACCGAAACATTTTCCAAAAATTCATCTATAAACTAAAATTGTTCATTTCACTAATGACAATTTCTTCCTTCAGGATGTATGTGAGAAAAATACTCCAAAAAATTGTATCCTATACTGTAGCGACATTCTTTCACTCTGGAGTGATTTGATCTAAGTTTTCCCTCAAGAGGGCCATACCACCCGCCGTTCCTCTATTTCGATTCATAAGATCGTGAGATTATCGTAATCTGTCATTGCAATTAAATTCATTTTTTATTGTCATCATTATCAACATGACTGCTTCACGATAGCGCCATCTACAACTCTTTACTCATCAAGTTACCAGTGGTACCTGTTACCACGTCAAACAAGGAATTGGCGTAGAATAAAATCAACCGATTGGTGATTTGTTTATCACCAAGCTGCTTGGTTCTAGATCTCCGACTTCGTGATGGAATAATATCACCGAGATTTGAGATTTATGTTCTCCGATTTTGTTTTGTTTTTTTCGCATTTTTTTTTTGTTATGTTGGAATTTAATTATTTGCTCACTGAAATTTTCCCACCACTTCGTCATTCCTGGCAGGAAAAATTCCCAGTCTTTATATTAAAAGTGTCCTGATTGAGATTTTGAATAATAATTGTAATTGTAGCAAATAAAATTGATACTTGAGGTTTTTCGAAGACTTATTCCCTTGTGTATTCTAAATATGAAGCATATGGTAACCCAAGTAACCTAAGCTGGCCTTCCAGCACGTCGCGCTATAGCTCATCGGTTAGATCTTAGGTTTCAGTTGGTAGGCAGGTAGAAAAGTGTAGGTTCGAATCCCGTGGGGTAGATATGACTTTCTGTCGATCCACATGAACAATCAAGTTTCTCAATCGTCTTGAAACACAAGGACCATGCAAAATCACTTTGTGTGAGCAATTTTTCTTTAATGTTCATGAATATTTCCAGCATTAATTTCCCAATACATGTCCTGGAGAAGTCCAGTTCGTGTACTGAAAAATTCCAGTACTGAGGCTCAGAAAATTTCCAGTTCTGATGTTGAGATTCCATAAGATTCGTACTGAATCTTTGCGGTACAAATATGCTAAAATTTTCCGGTGAAATTCTTTTACAGTGCACTACAACAAAATTTCGTAGATTTTTTTTACAGTGATGGAGAGATTGAGAGAAATCCCAAAGAGATTCAAGGAGATTTCTTTTATCAGGAACAGTATAATAACTGTAGCAAATCTACTTCAGCAAGGAAAAAAAGAAGAAGCAGAAAGAGGAGATGATAATTCGTAGGAAATAAGGAAACATTGTGATGTATCCGATTCGTACACGGTAAAAAGTCCGACCGAATGTGGTTGCATCTTACTTGAAAATGTGACTGACATCCAGTCTTTTCCATTGTATCGGCATTCGTTTTTAGCGTTGACTTTCATTAAAACAGAGCTAGTTTTGGTTGCATCTTAAAATCAGTCAATTCTCACGATGGAAGTAAGTTTCGCTCTTTACAGTGTATTGTTCCTGCAAGTTAAGTTCTCAACGAGTAATGATCATCTTACAGAAATGCATGAGGTAGCTCGGCTCAAAGATGATTATGTCTTCACCAACCATGAAGTGCTTGATATTATTTCATAGTAGGAAAATCGATAGAAATTCAGGTACTCCACTCTGGTATTCTCACTTATACTCCATCGATGTTAATTATAAATTGGTACGCCAGATGCTTGTCAAGATGGAACAAGGCATTTAATGAAATTTTTCAGCTTGGAAATTTGAAATATCATTCCTTATATATATTCCTTTTTTAATTCCCTAATCGAAATCCACTAATCATGTCTAGGGAATCGTTCGCTTAATCAATTCTCCTTCAATTCCTCTGTTCAGTACAATTTTAGTCTTCGTTTATAAACTTATGAATCAATTTTCGAGTTATGCATAGTGAAATCTTTTAAGAATTCTCTCTACATTTATCGAATAACAAGAAAAATTCTACAGATTTATACATGACGGTTTGCGTAATTTCAGTAACAATGTCTCGAATATAAACTGCGTTTCGCGTATGTTGCGTGATGATACATGCGGTACTCTGCAAAGAAAGATGGGTTTGTAAAACACAACAACCCTCGTGGCGTTGCTGATACCAGAGAAACATATAGAGATAATTCATTCACCTCTTTTTCGTATTTTAACTAATTCTTCTTGAATTCAAACAAACTCTTTAAATTTCTCTCCTCAAATTCGAAGAACATCCACGAACGTTGAACCTCAGAACATTGTCAATGATCCTAATTAATAACTACATGAGCGCGAACGGTTCATCAACAAAGAATTGAACAATATTGAAAAGCGAAATTTCGAATTCTCGTATAAATGCAGAGTACCATAATTGTGTTATAATATCATACTTCCCGTAGCGAAGGAGTGTTTGTACGAAGTGTATGTCGTGCTTGCCATCTCTAATAGATTTGGAGTAATTTTTCATGCTCCGCGATACAGAAAGTAATGATTTAGTCGAAGAATTCATAGCTGAAAAGCAAAAAGCTGGAACAGAAAGAATAATATTTATGTAAAGACTCGTTCGTGAAAACTCGTTCTCGTGAGGGGAATTGTCAAACTTTTTCACGATTCTGCGAATAACAACCCCTCTTTTCCTTCTCAATCATATATAATCGAGTGACAGAGGAGTCGGAAAACACTAGTCATGGTAATAGCTCGCGTATGCTTCATTTTCGAACCTTTCGGTATCTTTTTGACAGATTCAACGTATTCGTAATAAATTGAATAATATTGATTGTGAAAAATGTATTCGTATGGTATATAGAGTAGAATAATATCCCAACAAAAACAGAGAGAACTGGATACGTATCCACTTTGCTTATAGGGAGATTTTATTATATCACTTTTCCTCGCCATCGAGACACATCCTCCGTTATAAAGATGCTTTGCAAACGCAAGATTTGGGGCGAACGTCAAAAACAGAGACATAAAGCTTCCGCGTGTTAACCCCTGTTTTCGGCATATTTATTACAAGAATAATTCACTGAGGGATGAAAATGTCCATGGACCGGGGAGAAAGAATTCATATCAGGAATCTACAGAGAGCTGTGAAATTTTATGAATTAGAATTAAACCTTCTAAGTGTAACATGGGAGAATTCTAAATAAAGTGTAAGAAGTTTTACTTGGAGATGTTGTTTTTGTCAACAAATGTAAGCTTCACTCTCAAAGGAACAAAATAAATTCTGTGTGGGAGATGAAATATATATATGTACGGGTGTGCGTGTCTGAGTTTATAATATATACACAAATTTACGTTGCAGAGGGACCTCAAGGTGCGAGGAATGCACTTACCCTAGTTTTAGAGGAAGATAACACGTGTAAGATAAGAGATGGTTTACATTGCAAAGATATAGAGAATTATCGTCAATCCAATCTATTCATTGTTATTGCAGATAATTATATCATAACATTTGGATTAGATTAATTCTGAATTGAAGATCGAATTCGAGGGTTTGAGAGGAAATGCATTGTTACATCAAAATCATCATCATGGATTACACTGTGAAAAGATTACATTGATGGTCAACAAATATCAGTTCGATTTCCGACCTGATATAACATGACATGAAGGGTAATCTATTTTATGCACACACAATATAATATATCAATAGTTGATTGATGATTTATCACAGATTAATGTAATAGATTATGAATTACATCATATTTTTATCAATTACTCATATTCATGTATAATGGATGATCAGTTCCCTATCAATATTTCAAATTAAGCATTAAGACAATAGATTATCTCCAATGTTACACTGAGAGAAAGAAACAATAATTTTCATTCAAAATATGGATGAAAAATTAATATTCTTGTTTCCAAAACAGAGACATCGCGGACCAAGTCTGAAAATTACAGTCAAAATAGTAGTAATCTGAATTTCTTACCACAGAATTTATAATACAGGATTTCTATTAGAAGAAGATTAACATTTTGCAATTGTAGATAGCAATTCTTATTCAATTGAGTCAACTTCAGAGGGTTGAGATCTTGAAATCGAAGATTGTAATTTTTATTTCATCATAGGGATTCAGAAAATAATGTAAAAAAGAGGACTTGATGTAGTTATTCTACTGGAATCTGATCAATCGCAAATTCACATTAGCTTACAGACAACGCTTCAACACCTACTTAGTATACCATATTCACGGATTCAAAGTCTTACAAACTATACGTTTTCCAATTATACTATTCAATTAACTTGTATCATTGACGGAATTTGGACACTTACATTTCGTAGAAAATTCTGCTTCAAAGGGAGACACGAACTCTGGTTTCACGCAAGTAATTGAAAGATAACACGCGAATCGCTGAGCCATTCGAAGGCATTCAAACATCAGAAGAAGCGAGTCAAATGTTGCGCCAACTTTTTCCATAAGTTATGCATTTACGGGAAATTTCAACTGCATAACAATGAAATCCACCAGTCTCTAAATATAAGTTTTAATCTTTTACTGGTTCTTGGCGAGTATAAGAGGGGTTCAAAAGTGATAACCTACAAATATCAAAATCAAAATTTTCTAATACCTGCAAACCAAGAGGAAATCTAATTTTGTATTTGAAGTTCAATGTTAGGTGTGCAAGTTCCTGAAATAATCACCTATTTCAAATTCGGATTTATCAAGTGATTGATGAAAAAAATCAACGCAAATTTTACCCGCTTCTTCTGATAAAGTGTCCTTAACTATTTTTCAGAACAGAATATTTATAATAACCTGAGATATAACATTTTCCAATACATTCAGCGATTACAAGCGAAAGAGAATTGATTCATTACGTCTCCAATGTCTTCTAACTCTTCCATTTTTGTCATATGTGGATTTCGCCGGTAACAAGTCGAAAACAATAAACTACGATTGAGCACCATGTGACGCATTAAACATTTTGTTGCGCTCATTTTGAATGGAATCTGTGATTCAATCGATCACACGCGAGTTACTGAAAATCACAATCTATGATAATGAATTGTGTTGAAAATACTGTTAATAATGAAACATCGGAAATGTGATAAAAAATTACAGTTTAAGCGCTCAAATTCTAAATATCCTTTATTCAAAGAATGGTTGGGATCAATACAATATTTTTGATTGGAACTAGTGATTTATTGGATTCATTTATATATTTTTCAATAAATATGAATATTCTAATCATAGATTGTAATTTATATAAACGATGTTTACTATCTTCAAACATCTTATATTGATTTCGTAGACTTTTGTTGATGATTGTCTATTTTTTACAGCGATATCCTCGTTAGGTGAATAAAGATTGTAATTTTTGTTCTGTTTTTCTCTCAGTGTATGCTATATTAGGTCGGATTTCAAATCGATATATGGCAACTGTCAACGTAACTCTTTTTACAGTGTAGTAGAAGAGTAGATTTTTCATGAAGAATTCAAGAAAAAAATTTGGTCACCTTACATCTTTTTATATTGAAATTCTCCTCTCTTTCGCTGGGATTCTTTTTCCACAAGAATCATCGAAATTTTCGGCAGACATGCATCGTGTTAAAAATCAAGGATACGCAACTCACTCGTTGCTTTACACGAAGAGAGACATGTTCCTGCTGTTTCTTAAAGCCTCAGACACGCGCATTGATCAACACTGTCTTCACATAAATCTTGAGTTAATTCGATAGTGCAAGAAGCTTCTTCCGACTACGCAATGAAGTATGATACTTTCCAAGACCCATTAATTCAAGCAATAAAGTAATATTCAACGTCCTCTCATTGAAATGTTCTCCCACGTATCTAGCGTGAATTATTCCCTAACGATTAACATGAGGTATAGAATTCCTGAACGTTGGATGAATACGGTTTGAGTTATGGAATTTACAAAAAAAAGTATGGTTTAGGAGTTTCGAGTGTTCTGAATAGTTTTACTCGCGTCCGAAACTTGTTCGAGAATGACGTGGGAAATATCCCAAAATTTCACCGGAACGAACATTTATTCCGAGTGTCTTCCCAACGGATTTATTTTGATCTGCACAGTGACATGGAGTCCGTGAAAATATGATGGACAGTACATATTTTTGTTGAAATACAAAACTTGTTACGATCCATCAAGCGAAATGATATTCAATGAAAAGAAGAATCAAATGACTTGCGTGATACGTATATCCTTGAATATCAAAATTATCAACGAGGCTGTTGTATTTGAGTCGTATTTTTATTTTAAAGAAATTGAAAGGTGATTATTACTCACCGTGGATAACAGTGAAACCTTGTCGGGAAGCTCATTAGTCTTCTATGTTGCAATTTCTCCTACAAACCTCCACGAATATCCCATAAGTTCAAGTAAGATTGCCTTCAACACTTTCGAGTTATGTAAGAAAATATTATGGTATTACATAAATCATTCAGTTCTCACCATATGTGGCTACAACAAATTAGCGAGTTTAAACCCAACTACGTGGTCTGACTGCGACGTGATCGTTACTACTTGCCCGACTTAGAACATCTGTTACCACTTTTAGGATTTATACAATGTTTTCGTCCTACTACCATTTCTTGAGATCTATTATACCGGGGAAATAGGCAACACTGGATTATTATTTTTCGAATCGTTGTTCCATTATGAACTCACATAAGTTCCATCAACGAACATCCCAAAATTTATATTACTCCCTCAAAGTGGGTGTAGTTCCTTCTTTACATCGCAGTTCAACTTTACTGCAGTACTTTGTGGCTGTTTTGTGCCTCTATTCAAACATACGGGGAAAAGCATACGGTAACGGTTACCATGAAGAATAGTAATTTGGTGACAGGTATTTCAAAATTTTAATAAGTCCCATTCAGAATCGAAGAGAGTAGGATAAACTGTGTACGTTGCCATGGAAACGATACCCTAGTAGAAATTTGATCAGTCATTTCCTATTTTTAATATGGTATTGATCAGGTTAGAATCCGGAAACCGTGGAAAAGGAAATCTAATGAGGCCCTTACAAGGGACTTACCTGATTTTCCTAATAGGATTCAAATAGAGCTGTAACGCAGGGATACCACAGGGTTCGGATGAGATTTCCATAAAATCGAGCGATATGGGGAAATCAGGCATGCCTCGTCAGGCCCTGGTATTTTCCCATCCAGCATTCCTACTAGGGTAGTTCAACATTGTAATGATCGCCAAATCGCGAGTCATCCCTCACTTCCTACTTTGAAGACACGATAAGACCCAGTAAACCCATCTTACTGAACTTTGAATCGTTTATTGAAACGAATTAGCAATCGAATCACGGAAGACTCAACTGTTGTTGAAGACCAAAAATTTTGCAGTACTCCTTTGAGCGATGTTTGCAGTTCTGAGGAGTTGATTTGGAAAGTTAAATGACGAAGTTTTGCGAGTTTGCGTTTTCGTTTCGTTTCTACAAACGATTCAAATTTCAGCAACATGTGAACCCTGAGTTCTTAAAGATGAATATAAGATATCCGATGAAGAGTCTAAAAGATGTCTTATAGATGCTTGTACAAGATATCTGAAATATATATGAAAAATCTATTGCATCGCAAATCTTGAAGAACAAGTGGAAAGAAGAATTTAGATTTCCCTCAACACACTGTATTGACAGCAATGAAGTTCCTGCACATGACAGACAGAAACAATCTCTTCGTGACGAAAAGTGTGTAGTGCTGTCACCTAGCGTCAGATCCCGGAAACACGTGGTGGGCCATACCGACCGCCAGGCCATACTACCCGCCGTTCCCCTAATTCTTCAAGTTTTTCTGAAAATAATCATCTCAGATATGTTTTAGAAATGTCATGATCACTTGAAGTTGACTCAACTTATCCCGTGATGAATTAATGGCAAGAGATCAAATGGTATTGTTTTACCGACGATCATAGCCTATTTGTATTCCAATATATACTAGTTAATTCATGAAATTACTTTTTTTTATTATTCTGTTTTCCCATTTGATAGAGCATGAACCTAAATTATTCAAAGATATATGAAAATTCCTATATGGCTGAACTCATCAGATGAACATTTCACATTTCAAATGTATAATAAAAATTCAATATGTACTGTCAACACAATTCCAGTATACCAGTTATAACAACATCCTTTGCATCGTATAGTAGATTCATCGTATAGAAGTCAAATTCATATAAATTCTAAAAGTCTGCTATATTCATTCAGTATCATAGGAGAGCGACAAGAGAACACAAAGATCTAAGATCGACTCATTTAGGAATTCCTTGATTTTGAGTCAGAATCTCAAAATTTTTCATATCTGGGATTGTTTTATAACCGAGACTATCTACAAGATCATTACCAAGACTATGCGAGATTCTTCGCGAGACTATTCACGAGACTGTTTGCGAGACTATGCGAGATCGTGTGCGAGATACTGGATTTCGGCGCGAGACGCTCCTTCAAATAATGGTCGCATATCCTAAGGAGGTATCGAGACACGTGGGCTGCATATTCCAAAGATCAAAACAAGCACGTCATTCCACCGCCTGGAGTTAAACGTATTCTCGACATCCAATATTACGAGGAGGATCACGCATTTTGAATGGTGATTCAAGCAGTCCTCCGTGTGCTGCATCGCCTCAACAATTCCATAGAATTTTTTTTAATAATTGGGATATTTGTAGTCGGAACAGAAATGCTACAATTCTTGTAAATGTATTTTCGACCGATCCAACTTTCCTAGTATAAATTATTTTAGTTATTCTTCAGGTCATTATAAAGCCTCATCAGGCACTTACGAGGGACTTGCAAGGCCTAGTCATGGCCTGGAGAATAACTAGGATAATTTCTACTAGGGTTCAATATTAAATCTGTATACTAGCTTCATTATACAGTATTGGGAATACCCCTCCTGAGAGACATTCACTTCATTTTTCCTCCAATTTTCCAGGGAAAAAATGAAGTGTTTTGATCAGAATGGTATAAACTTTCCTCAGGGTGACATCGACGAAAAGAACTTCAAACGAGTGGGTGATTCGTGACGGAAACATCAGTGAGAAATTCTTGAAAATCAGCGAAGCTAAATGATGATGAATAATTCACTCATATAGAGAGAAGAGGAAGACAAATATTCATAATTTCTTGAAGAAGGATTGTGATCTGTACAGGACACGATCTCTTAATTCCAGTCTTAGAATATCAAGAAGTCTAGAAATTCTGTCCTCTTTCCATACGTAGATCTATCATTTTGATTGATTTCGTTCTTGTCTTGAAATATCGAAAATATCACGAGACAAGAAATTGTCCTCCCAAATTCTCGTAGAGAAATGAAAATGTGCATAATCCATGATCCTCGTTTCGTCATATTCCTTGTACTCATTTTATAGTTCTCAGTGCGAAACATTGACACTTCTATCCAGTTGTTCACGAATACTTCGTATCCTTTACAGAATTCGTTGGAAAATGAACCATTTGTTCGGTGAAAGCACATACCCCGTCCTAGATTCGAAAACAAAATTTTTCCTCTATTTATTCATATGTTATTCAGAATCCTCAATGAAGCATCGTATGCTTTTATGAACGCACAAAGATGATTTATGTTCGTGTATCGTAAACAATACTCCTGTGGATTCGCTGACGCAACATAGTCGTTCGTTCATGTGCGCACGAACCACATTCTCATGTAATTCCGTCCATTTCTGTTTGCCTTCATCCATCCCGTGTTTATCGTAGTTCATTTTATTACGTTAAACAAACCCAGTTTCGTAGCAAAAATTTCAACACGATTTGATATAGAACGAAGTATAGAATTACCTGTTCCCGTAATAGTGCTGGATTAATCGAATGTCTGCTCAAATTACTCGTATTCTGTGGATAGATAGATGAAGCACTTGAAATTTTCATTTACCCGTACAAGAGAGATGTGAGTATAGTCCTTTAGGGAATTATGGTTCGCTTAGATATCGAAAGTACGTGTGGAATCAATGTTTATTAAATGTGATCCGTTGGTATCTAATACTCACGAGATCGATAATTTTGAATTGATGTAGTTTGATACATAGTTTGTATTTCGATAGCATAGTTTATGCAAAGTTCAGCGTTCACGAGTCGATGTTGGGACAAAACACTATTTACCTTCTCGAATTCCTTAGCGGAATGACCGAGGATTTCTTATCGCATCTAGGAGAGATGAAGGAAGGTGTTTGTTTCCAAAGCTACGACCTCGCTACGCGTGTCGTATGAGGACCAAAAGTATGTTCTGTGAATACCTAGAGTGACGACAAGTAAGATGAGATACGTATAGAATTTCACGCCTTTGGCGTGATCCTTTTGATCCTTTTTGGACATTAATTGAAAATCGTTATATCATTCCAAGGTGCATTCTGACCATAGTTCCAAATTCAATTTACTGAATCAATGTTAAGTTGATGCTCAGTTCTCATTCTTGGTCAGATAGTTTAATTGAGTTCTCTGGTTTAATTAAGTTTTCAAGAAGATTTTTCACATCGTATCTATATCGTTTCTGAGGACCTCCTCTTGGATGTCAATATTCTCTTATCCAGCGTCGTTGAAAGTTCATTACATCAGGTAATTTTGTCATCGAACGTTGCCATCTTCAGCGTTGTAAAATCGACAGATTGGCGGAGAGATAAGTGCTCAATATGCAGGAAATAAATATAGACATAGGCAGTGGTTAGAGGAGAATGTGGAGGATGAAAGAGGATCGGCGAATTCAATACGTACGACATCCTAGGGGCGTTATAATCGTGTGGTATCGATCAGCCGGCCGCTCGCTCGTCGTTCTCCTATGACGCAGTATGCTTCAAGGGATTTCGAATTCGACCAATCACAAAATACGTCAGTTTGATCGACTCCCTCCATCTCCGTCTCCCTTTTCCACACTATTTTCAAAACTCTTCTCTGATCATTTTTTTCCGTTTGAATATGTCATTTTTTTTTTTTAATATCGGGTACTCGAAATTTCTCTTTTTCTCCGAGAGATCAAGTTTCAATCGGTCGCCTCCTTCAATCGAGAGCTTTGTCTTCGTTCGATTTTTATCGCTAATAATTGAATCAGGGGATGATTTTCCTGAAGCGTGAGAACATCCATCCACTTCTCTTTCTCTGGATTTGATAAACAGTGAGTTGTGCTCTATGGTATCCTTCGCACAAGTAGCAATCGAGCTACTTGAATTCATGAATCAAAGAATGGAAAATTTATTCATCCATACCGATGATTGCAAGAGAAAACCTGAATCATCTAATTTATGAAACGAATCTTCTTGATAGCGTTCCGCAGAATAAACGTTCGTGGGTAGGAAGATGTAATGATTATGACGAAGGATGATGAGTCTGAGAGTCTGAATTGTATTCGTTAATTCACAAATGAAAAAAGATACGAGAGATCATCGAATCACCTATAACAAAAAACATATTGAACAAAAAGCGTAGCTCTCTTCGTACGTTTTTAGGGGAAACATGAACGAGTGCGATGATTCATATTTGTAATCTCGAGAACAATATAAGAAGAATGATTTAATCAAAGGGATGAATCGAATAATTCTAAGGGGAACGATTTAATTCTTCACACAGACGAATCATCTACAACGTAATAACTTGTAACTCATCATCTCACTGCTTATTATCGCAAAAATAAACGTATGTGGACATTCCATATCAATCTACGAAATACATTCGACAATTCATACGATGTATCAACTAGGAAAATCTAGAAAATTGGAGTTTTCATTCGTTATGTATCTTAATCAAAACTGAATCCCTTGGATATTCATCATTTGGCGATTCCTATATCCTCCACAATGAGTATAACATTGTTTTTCTTCTTTTCAATAGAAATTTATAGGCACGCTGAGATTTTTATATTCCTACAAATCACTATCAGCACCGTTACCTCATACTTTCCTGCGTTCCCCGAATGATGTTTGTTCGTTGAAAAGACTTAAACAAACGACGACGTGTCAAGATGAAAGTTAATCCAGCCCGAAAGATTTGGTCGTATTCAAGTTTACGAGCTCTTGGGTCCTTTATTTTCTTTTTGCATAGCATACCCCACGCCACTTGTCAGGATTCAAGAATCGCTCGACCGATTTACCAGTCTCTTCAGTGATTCATCCTGTGTAAAAGTCCTAGTTGTTCTTTCATTCTTCTTTTCCCTTGCTATTCACCCACCAACCCTCTGGATTTTCAGTCAAAAAACAATGCAACGGCAGAGTGCCAGGAGATGTCAGAGTTCTTGCGTTTATACTATGCCATTGGAAAGGGGAAAAAAATGAAAACCAATAATGTATTCCATTTCTATCATTTTTATTTCAGCACTCAGTGGAATGCATCGAGTGTCAGAGAATTTTGAATCCCCTGAGCCGTTCGATGCAATGGAATCGGACATATATTATTTTACACATACGCACATTACAAATGAGTACAAAAACAAGAACTTTCAAAGTCAGAGAGAAACGCCGGGTGAGTGAGAGAGTTTCGTCGAAGTTACGTCATTATTTCTGATTCATTGTGTTCAATTTACGATCTTTGTCCAAAATCGTTTTATATTGAGATAAATCTATCATCATCATCGGTTCATAAATCAGTCTAACGACAGGTTTAATGAAACTGTCTGAACCCTTCTTTTGTTGGACTCTAGGCTATTGATTCCTATGTATTTGTGAAATCCTTCATCCTCTATCATTTGTTTTGCGTATCCTGATTTCCTCTTGACCCTGTTTCTCCTTTTTCTCCTATGTATTGTTTCTAAAAGGCTCTTGTGCTTGCGTACGTCCTATCAAGTTATTTCTCCTTTTAGTTATGGTCTCCAATGAGCTTTCCACTTCATTTATTCTTTCAAGTACCCTCTTTCTTTTCAATTTCAACTACTCGTTCCATTCGGTGCTGTGTTTCATAGGATTCTTGAGCATACTTTATCGTATTTCAAAAGTCTCAAGTAAAAATCTGAAGCCTCGAATCTTTCGTTCGTATGAACCGTGTTTTTAAAATTCTGAACAGTTCTACCACATTCATGAGATCGATTATTATGGAAAAATGCTATAATTTAAAAACTGTATCCCACAAAAATGAAGCTTTGTTGAAATCAGAATTTTTCCGTACCAAAATCTTCACTCAATAAAAGATCCTCACGTTCAAGATACTCAGCTTATCGGAAAAACTTTGGATATTCGGATGAATTCTGTTTTACCGCAACAAAGCGAGGGAAAGTACAGCGAAATGAAAAGAGAGTAACGAGGGAAGCTTATCTTTGACGTTAATGCCGTCGAAACTCGGTGGAATGCCACAGCAATTAGCCACGTATTTTTAGTTTCGACGATATTTGAGAATCTTGAATGACAGCGTTACACTTGTAAACGTTTCATGTGCGAGCTTATGGGTAGTGTCGGTCTGTTTTCAATGCCGAAAAGACATGAATTGTTGTTTGAATTATTTTTATATATAAAACAGGAATTAAAATATTTTATGGTTATTTGTGTTTTTGATCTTTGATACTTTGGATTGTACGGAAGATTATTTCTGACAGCAGTAAGAGAGGTGAGCCACAAATAAACAATCCCTATTCATCTTGCATTCCACAACACAATGAGCAGCAACATTAATTTGCAAGTCGATTGTCTGATTCCTGTCTGATCGTTACACGACATCATCTCTACTTCCGTTGATACCGGCTGTTAACCTGCAGAGAACGTCTTGTGACAGTGATCAAATGAAACTTCATTCTCTACAGCGAATCAAACATTTTTTGCTGATCGTACAAAAATGAAGAAAAGAAGATAGTCCACTTTTCTCAATGTCAATAAAAATATGAAATTTCATCAAAAAAGGGGTGCCATCGATTACGAAATATTGACATATTTTATAACGCGAATGTAATCAAATTCCGGTAAAATGCAATAATAATCTGTGAGATTCGATAAATTTTTGTAAAATTCATCAACTTTCATCAAAGTTTTCTGCATTTTGGGGATTTTCATCGAATTTTACTGAAATGTTAATGTCCTAAAGTGGATGAAATTCAATAAAATTCTTCCCCGGGAGATAATCAGGTTTTTGTGCTTGAATTGTAAAGTGTTCGCTGAGAAAAAAAATAACGAATTGATAGCAATAGTTGGGAAAGGACTCAACTATGATTAGTTAGCTGATCACCCAAACAACAGGGACAAAAATAATACAATAGAAATTACATTTTCTAGTGGATTAATAGGTACTATTAGGTCTCATCTCTTGAGAAGTACTCCTCAAATGTGAAATTGAATATTACAACTGCTATCATTTTTACTGAATTCGGTAAGAAAGCCTCTGAGACCGTTAGGGAATTGTGATGAAACTGGACAAAATAATACTATTTCATTACATCATTCTTCTCCGTGAACACCAGAGGTTGAAAATGCTAAGAGCGTGTTTCGGGAATTCTACGAACATGCTTAGAACCTTCAAATGAGACTGTTTCAAATAATCATGTGCTATGCACATTCATAGAATATCTTGACAAATTTATCCAAAATAATCTCATGTACACATTATTTTCACATACACTGAATAATCATGGCATATTGGAGAAGTTCTTGTGTCAGGGGAGACCGGGGCGATCTGTCTACGGGGGCCATGTGTCGCGGTATCGATATCTCAGGAATTTATATATATATATATCTGTGGCTACCATTCTAAGGAGATATTTGGATACCTATAAATGACATATCCACCAACTTTCGCTGTCCTGCGATGCTCTGATCATAACTAGAGTTCATACACACTGGAGTAGTTTTATTTTTACATGGGTTTGATTGCAATGAAAGTGAATGATCCACAATTCTGTCGTTCAATATGAACTGATCAGATTTGTGATTTTTGACATTTCAATTCCACTCGACAGTCAGGTATACAGACTGCTAGGAAATTTTTTCTGTCACAGCAAACGTTTTGCTCATTCAGCAAAGCAGATTTTCAAAAATCGTCATTGCAGCAAGAATGTTTCTCTGCGTGTAGGCAACACTGATGTGCAAATTCAAAATCCATTTGAACGATAACTTATTCTGCAGCTCTCCTCATTTCGATTCGAAGACCAACACCTTCAAAGTTGCTTTGAGCGGAGAGTTGAATGTGGACAGATAAGTCTCCAATTACCCTACAAACACTGATCACCGAGGCTTTAACGGGCCGGTAGAGGCTCCCTAATGGACCTTTAAAGCGCCAGCATTTGTATTTGCTGAATGTTTTTCTGGGTTTTCAGGTGGATAAAAGGAGGACGTGGAACCTCTCGACTTTTTCTTCGAAAGAAGCACCGGGAAATACTTTTCAAATGAATATCGCGATACTCAAAATACGATTCAATGAATAATGATCGTAAAGAGATCACGATACTTGAGAGAAATTAATTTTCACTTTATCGATCGACATTCGAAAGTTCAAAGATTCTACAATGAAAATATATTGAAATGATGGAGAGCTATGAAAAGTCCCTGCACGAGTGAGAATTTTAATTAAAAATGATTGAAAAAGCATGAAAATAAACGAATAAGTAGAAACCTCGACGATATACTACTTATTTAATGAAAAACATATCTCGCGATAAGAAAATTGAAACATATGACGGTAAAACCTGGAATTCAGTGTGGAAATTTGTTCCGACAATGAGAAGCACACTCGACTGAAATATCATGTTCGATATTTCTACTTCTTGGCACAAATTCAAGAGATACCAAAATGATAAATTCTCTCCAAGATTTATTAGCTGTGAAATAACATGACAACTTATGAATTTCTCAATCTCTTTGATGAATTAAATGCTCAGCTGTCTTCAAAATCTCGAAATTTTTTCATACTACATCGCATCTTCACCGAAGGAGGAGAAGAAGGCGGTTCCTTTCATAATTTGACTCGAAACGACATGAACGAAGATACGCTAGAGTGGAAGGCAATGGTGATTCTGTCTTCCGTCTTTTCCTGCGTTTGATATCAGTTTTACCTTTGCATACGTGGTTTAACGTACCGTGCGTTGATGCTCTGATCCAATTAACTTTCTCGCCCCCTGAACCCTTGAACGAGATCTTTATTTATTTATTATAAAACACGCATGATACTTATTTTGAAAGCCGATACGGATTTCTTTTCATGCAATAAACACAAGGTTTGTAACACTGTCCCGAAGCCTCCTCCCAGAATCTCAAGAAAGAACGATGAGAGATTATCAATTATTTATTTGAAGAATATTTCTTCATTCATAAAGTCAAAAATCATCTATTCTGTATGTGGGAAACGATATAATACAAAATCCAATTATCAATCATATCGTCCTGTCATATTTTTATGATCAATATTATGCAAAACAGTGAACGCGAAGATACCGCTCGGAATATCGGTATCAATTTCAAATCAATCGATTGAGTGGAAAATTATAATTCGAAATTGATTACCGAAATGCGCACCAGTGAAATCGACACGCGTTTGTACGTACGTACGTACCCACATCAATAATTTCATATTCATGAGCTAATAAAATAATTTTGCGAATCCTGGATTATGTACAATGATGTGACCTGTAATTATTGTTATTATGCAAAGGGTAGGGGTGAGAAGAGGAGTAGGTATCCACAATCATATACAAGTATCACGGGAGTTTGTGTACTTGAGATTTAAATTCAATGTTTGCATGACCTCGGTAAACGAATAACGTCGGGTGGATTTACATTGGGATACACATGGTATCTTCCTAACCACAAGAAATACTCTCATGGTCCCAAGACAGTTTCACACACTTAACTACATACATTTGGATGATGGTTCACTTGTATGATGTGAAATTCGTGATGATAAGTAATAATGAGATTTTTCTTGATAAAACGTTCGCGTAAGCGACCTCCTATATTCCCTGTATGCACCAACATAGAGCCAATTTCAGGCCATTCTTGGCAAATGCTGGCCAATTTCGCGCCAGGAAAGGGCTGGAGTTGGCTCCATGTTCGTGCACACATGGGACTGATACCCGGGGGAAATAAACCAGGTTGAAAACAACATTAAAAACAACTTGGAAAATTACGTTGAAAACGATGTTGTTGACCATGGTAAAATGATTTCTCTTCGGAAAGGGAAAAAACAACGTTGAAAAGAATGTAGTTCTCCCACAATTTTTCATACACGGTTATGGGAGTATACTCTGTCAAGAGGATTTTATTATATAAAACGCATTCCGTAATACGTCACAACAACATAGAAAACCACGTTGTTTACTACGTTGTTTTTTCCTTTTCCGAAGAGCAACCATTTTACCATGGTAATTAGACAACGTTGTTTTTAATGTAGTTTCCCATGTTGTTTTAACGTTGTTTTCAATGCCAGGCAGAGCCAGGGAAAAATCATTGTCAGACTTCGAAAAGTTTTAGCTCCGTAAAATCCAGTCAAATACTGACAAATTTTCAGCCGGTTTCATTTCGGATAATCAAATTGGAACATCTTGAAATTTTTAAAACTGATAGCAATTCTTCCAGATGGTTCTGTGTTCCATGTAAAGAGTTCCTTGTCAGATTTTGACAAGATGTTCTGATTTAGCAATTGCAGGCCAAACCAGGGAGAGAGTTCACCAGTTTTTGTCCCGATTTTCCGGAGCGAAACCATTTGAAGTCCGTTAACAATTTTTGACCCTGTTTTGAATGGCATGTTCAGCAGTTTGTTGAACCTTTATCAATCACCAGCATTCATATGCAGTTCCTGTACCCACACAGCCCCCAATGTCTCAGTAATATTTCTAGAAGATCCTATAGATATTGCAAATACAATATTTGGTTAAAGATGTTATGAGAATCTTCCAATCGGAACATTGCACATATAATGATCTGTAATGTTCAGGAAATCTAGGATGGGGAATATGCTAAATTTGTCGCTAATGAAATATTCTGGGAATACGACAGTAGCAATATTTGATGAAGCAAAATGAATTTTCATACGCCTGACCCAGGACTTGGAAAATTTACAATTCAAGATCGAAAAAAAACGCTTCCCCTACGACATATTCACCTTCCGTCCCAGAAGATTCTGAATCGATTGGTTTATATCCCACGCAAACAAATTTTTGAAAGTTTTTCATGAATTTGCTCCAGCACTTGGTAAATTTTGAAGGTGCACTTTTCAAAACACCTTCCTCTCAGGTGCTATTCATTCTTCATTTCAAAAGATTCTGAATTGAGTAGTCTATATCACACGGCAACAAATGTTCGAAGTTTTTCCATCGATCTTACTCAGCACTTTGTAAAATTTCAATGTAGAAGTCGAAAAAAAACTCTCTCCCAGGACTCACTCATTTATTATGCCAGAAGATTCTGAATCCATTGGTCTATATTTCACGGAAACGAATCCTTCAAACCCCCATCACGATCAGGGGCGTCTTTACGTTTTCGCCGCGCAGGGGCTAATAATATTTCTCCCCCCCCCCCCCCAACCTGAGCTGAATTAATATTTTCAATCATTCTCTCAGGTGTATTCATATTATTTGGAAACTATGTAATGAAACTCGAAACAATACATTATTAAATAGAACTTTGACACACTCAACAGGATTAAACATTTAGCATTATAAACTATTGGTAACCTACATTCCCTTAATCGAAAAAAACATCGGAATTATTGAATAAACTTATCCATCTGATCAGAAACTTTTATATAAGTGTATAGGATCAACGATGTACCAGAATTGAAGCTCTAGAAGTGCCAAGATCGAATAGTGATTTTGAATAAAAATTTCAGAATTATTCCTCAAATCTGAGAGCATTTCTTAAAATTTGAGAATATTTCTCAAGTTTGTAATAAAGATAAAACGGTCCATATTTCTGTTGAATTTCACTTGTGAATGGATGACAGATTCTGAATACCTAACAAAGAATAGAAAGAAAATATGAACTCTCCAAAAGTCGCACATTAAATTTTACAAAGTGAATAAAAAAATTTCGAAATTTTATTTCAGGGAAATTTCAGGAAAATCTTCCCGTTGGAAAGATTATAACGATACGCTCGCCGATGCAAAGGGAAATGCAAACTTGTGACAAAGGTTATATTGCTATCTGGAGAAATTTGTTTGAATAAAATAAAAAATACATAATGAAAATTCATTCATTTAAAAAACAATTTAATTAATTCAAAAAACTTTGACAGCAGATTGATACGTCAATTATTTCCGCGAATTTGAAGAAAAACACACTACCCTGGTTGAAGTCGCATAGCAATTCATAAGAAAATGTTCTTATTGTGAAACACTATGGATTTCGCAACAGGATATTCATAAGTGAACCATGGAGTCCTATGAATTTCTGTTTATGATTCATCATGCATTCCCATGAACATACATTCATAAGCAGAAATTCATAGGACTTCATGATTTACTTTTAAATATCGTGTTTCAAAATCCATAGTGTTTCATAATAAGAACATTTTCTTACGAATTGCTGTGACACTTGAACCAGGGTAAGGAATGGAACAGTTCAAACAACCATGCACGGGGGTTTGATGAGTTCATGCAAAAATCGTGTTTGAATGTATCCAACTTCCGTAGATACACTTTAAATTCCAATGTTTTATTTTGATACACTCAGAGTTTGAAGCCTGTAGTCGTTTTCAAAACGCTTCAAAGCATGTAAATATATCCATAAAATGGATAAAATGTTCAATTACCAAATACTTAATCCGGGTTATCGACACCTTTGTATATTTTTAAGCGTTTAACAAGTGAGTAAATGATTTAAATACTATGAGTATATTAACATAAAACACTTGAATTTACATTCTCCGCTCCCTTTGTGCTTGAACGCATTTGATAACTGGAAAAAAACTTCTATAATTCTGCCGCCCCATGAAATTTGCCGCCCTGGGGTATAGACCCTTGCCCCCCCCCCCCAAAGACGTCCCTGATCACGATGATTACAATAAATCGTACTTAGAGAGTGGCGTCGTCGCCTCGGAGATTCGCTGATGTGATAGAAGCCTTAACTCTTACTCGCAGAACCCGAGTTCAATCCCCACTGGGAGAACTTCCTGTTAATCGACTTCGAAGCAGGTTTTCTTCCACACAAAATGATTTTGGCCAAGCTCATTCAATATTTGTAGAAGTCAACTCTGCAGCAATTTTTTTCAAACCCAACGTAATATTTTGTAAGCTTTTTAATATATGTGATTATTACACTAAGAAAAATTATCCATCATAAATTACTAGACTCGCTAGTATATTGAGGATATACTTGCATTGTAAGGTTATATACCAAACATTCTCATCAAAAGCATCAGACTTTCTATTATAAAATGTCATTATCCTACCATTAACTCCCAGAAAGTCTGGCACTTTTGAAGAGAATGTTTGATATATAACTTCAAAATGCAAGTATATCCGCAATATACTAGCGAGTCTAGTAATTCATAATAGACAATTTTTCTCCGTGTACATTTTCTCCGTACAGAATATCGCTGAAATGATCACAGGAATATTCCAGAATGTTCCCTCAATGATTCTAGCAATGTTTCACAATATCTCCAGGATATTATAAAGATGGTGACATGAGACATCCTGCAGACATTCTGACAATCTTCTTGAGATGTTTTCCAGTATATTACACATTCCAAATGTAATATTGTTGGGACATCTGGTGCTGTGTGGGTAGGTACGTTGTGTACCTTCGAAATACCAACCCCATTGCAACCATCTCTCGAAAATAATTCAGATACATTCTATCGGTGGGGAAAGTAATGTTGATTTTGGATTATATTCCGTAGAGAAGTTGACAAGAGAACTAATATATCATATATTCGCAAAGCATAGGAGAAGGAGAAGAAAGAGAGAAGGAACAAATTACTGCGTGCATGTGTGATGAATGTATGTATAAGCGCTTAAAGCAATATCAACGTCCTTCGCTGTGAACCATTGTAGATTATTCTGATTCTGTATATACCATTGAATCCGTCCCTTGACTGCGACAGAGACCAAAATAAACATCGTGCGAGCCACGTACAAATACAAGCAACGTCCATTTAGTATAACGTAGGTGTGAATGCACTTGCTTGTTTCGTAGGATAGGTGTAACGAGAGGCCTCATCGTGTCGTTGGTGGAAGACTGCATTTGACTCTGGATCAAGTATATACGGTATACACTCGAGTGCGAGACCCGAAATTACGAGGAATTACCTTAATCGTCGAGTCGATTCGGATTACGTAGATATATTCGAGTTAATTATAAATCCGATACAACAGGGAATCATCATTTGAATTACTTCCGAATGGATTCTTATATCGCGTGTACACGCGAAAGGAAAATATTTGAATGAAATTCAATTTGGATTTCGTGGAATTTCCCTACAAACAGAAATGCATAAATTGTAACAAGCATTCTACTGATTCGATATGTTTCAAGTGGAGATGAGTGGGTTTCACGGTAAATCTGAGCTACATGAAATGTGAAAATGAAACCAAAGAAACAACCCAAACAACAGTCTGAGTGAGGAAATGATGAAAGGTCTTAAGATGTGACGTGATAAAGAACGGAAAGTAAGAAAGAGGTTGAATGTAGGGGGTAAAGTAGTGGAAGGTGGAATAACTTCTTAGTCATAACGGGAGAAAGAATAGTGGAAGAGAAGAAGAAGAAGCTGTTGTGGAGAAAGTAAGAGATGAGATACTGAATAAGTAATTAGAAGAGAAAGAGAAGAAATCGAGAAGCATGAGATAAAATGAGTGCGGAGTAAAGCAAGAGGCAAGATCAAAGTGGATGTGGCAGGGTTTAACAGCGAAGAAGCAACGTTAGATGCGCATCGAAGCTTATTCATGAAGAATCTTCTGGAAGATGTCTTGCATTGTGCGTTTGCATTCTTTTTTATCGTATAAAAAATCAGAGAGAGGTAGTACTTGATTCAGCTCAATCCTACTCGATCGAGGAAACAAAAAAAAGAGTACCGTTATGGGTTTGAGAATGAACGCGAAATGTTTAGATAAAAATTCTGCCATTTAGTTGAAGTTTTTTGAATCGTTAGATTATCAAATGTATCTCGTACATTCCACATATTATCGTAAAAAAACTGTCTGATGATGCGGATGGATATTCATCTTCAAATTTTCCCGAGTTAATTGTTCGGCCACGAAAGAAAAGATGTCAAAGGAAAACACTAAGGAGGCGCCATTTTGTTGAAAAAATTTGAAGACACACTCCAATATCCTAAAAGTGCACCCACCGATGTCTACGTCGCATCTCCGTTGTGACGAGGTGGATTAAAGGGAGACGTGGAGACAAGTTGGAAGAATGAGAAAGCGACCTAGAGGCGACGGAGAAAAGTCCGGCGATTTGTGATTGTGCTGAAAGGGTAGCTATATAATTGAGAACTTTTTACCAAATTCCAATATGTTGTTCAATTTTTTTGAAAAGAATTCTCGGAATTTTCTTTTTCTTTTCGGCCTCTAGAGTGGTTTACCTCCTTGATTGTAAGCAGTAGTAATCCCCAATTATGGTTTCACTCATACTTAGATGAAATCTTTCCGAAATTACAGAAAACTGACGTATATTCGTGGGAGTAAAATATTTTATAGAATTGCGGAATGGAACCTGAAAAACCTAGTTCATCATTTCTGGAAGTGTGCAGGAGGAATTGGTTTCATTGAAGCTCCAAATTTACCTAAATAAATTATACAATTAAATACTAAAACAATTGGAAAGTCATTGTTTGCGTGCATTTGGAATTGAATCATAAATTGCGGGTTTAGTTTTACTTCACAAATTCACGAGACAAAAACACATAGGAGCTCCTAAACAAACCTAAAGACCACTTGGAGTTTAGGCTTGTTTAGTTTTTTTGACCAGGGTCTAAGTAAACAGGGACGCAAAAACGGACATTTCCACACTGTAAAAAATTGCTTCCTAAATTTCATAGAAATGTATGTGAAGCAATTAACATATACATTTTGTATTGAATTTTCAAAACTTCTTTGGCTTTTCATATGAAATTTTATGATATCTCATACAGAATTATGATTTTTCATGCATTTTTATATGAATTTTCACACATTTTGCATTAAATTTCATGAATTCATGATTGAACTTGATTTACATTACAAGTTTCAGAATTTTCACATACATCTGATATCGGAAATTTCAGAATATTTTTTACAGTGCACGTTCCTCGAACATTCATAAAACCTTCAACATCCCACAGATGTTTCTAAGGGTGCTGAATCCAAATCTGGAGTCAAGAAACGGATTTGAATGGAACATGGGTTCTGTAGGTTTTTGAGGGTGGTGAATCCAGATCTGGGACTGAATGTTTGAAAAAAATTGAATCTCCAGCGAATCTTCGGTAAATCTTGAATTAACGTTCTGTGAACCTTCCTTGAAATTATTCTCAAGCGGAAATTGTAATGTTCATCAGACCTTCGTCGAATGTTGATGAACCTTCATGTTCTCTTCGGGTGGATATTCGGCTTTGCCCTTGATTTTGATGGTTAGCCGGGCTTAGCCTATCACTTTCTGCGCTTCGGATTGACGTAATGAATCCGTTTTTCATTAGAAGTGACAATGTGATGCAAAAACTCCTCTCTTCTTTTCCGTTGGAGCAGCAGCAGTTCATCCGTCAAAAAACGCCTCTTAATAGGTTCGTTCTACGTGTCCTGCGTTATTCCAATTTGTAACAAACCAATCAATTCGTTCCTATAACTGGAAATAGCGAGCAAGTTGGAATAGTTTGGGGTGCCACTAAATGAACTTAGCTGATGTGCCTTGTTTTCAATTCATATCGGATTCAATGTCTTTTTTTCTGTACTATGGTTTGTCTAGACACTTTACATTGATGAGTTGAAGGATAATAAACATTGTGAAATTTTCAGAAACTTTTCATACTTGAATACCTTATACCTTGAAATATATGCATTTCAAATTGCAAGTGGAATCTCGAACTGCCTGTATGTTTTTACCAGCCTAATTCGCGTGATTAAACGCATTCGATTACCTCTTCTAAAACTCTCCCAAAAGAACAGAAACATTCGACAAACATTTGTTACACCTAAAATGAAGCTATATGGACATTTAAAAGCTGATTGAACGGTTGCTTAATGCAAATTTATTTAGAATTAACCTTGAATTGAATTCTTTGACTCGAGTTCTCTTGGGGTTTAAGGAGGGAGATACAATTAGGGCATGCAAAAATCGGTGTTCTGGTGTCGAAAAAGATAGTAAATTAGTTGACTAACCTGGTGCAAAAGACCCCTTGAATCCTATTAGAAGGGAAAAAAGTAATAGGAAATGAGGTGTGCTTTTATCATTCCCTCCTCATTCCCTAATAATATTTTTAGAATCCAAAATAATTGAAAGACAATAGGAAAACATGCGGAAGATCATTGAATCCCATTATTCTCTTTATCACTCAATCTGGAGAATCAAAATGATCGATAAACAGATTCAAAGAAAAATGCACCCAAGTCTCATTACGTTTACATTCAAATAACTTTTTTATTAATATGTTTCCAAGAGTGTTGTACTTTGAATCAATTCAATGGCTATTTGAAAACGATTTTCAAATATCTCGTGTCCCCTTACGGAATAAAGGTTTACTTTTGCAGTTCGATACTGCAATAAAAACCTATCATTTAGAATTAATGAATCAGTGGCTACTTGAATTGCTTTATTATCCTGAGAACCATCATTCTCTAACGTATTTATTGTTAATCGATGCGAGAAGGTGTCAGACCCCTCATAATTGACATTTCCCCAATACAAAAATGTGACTCTGACAATGGCACCATCATGTGAAATGACTTTCTACAAATAAATTCTACCAAATCTTGCAATATTATGTTCTCCGAAAATGACCTAACGTTGAGGATTCGGTTTGATATATAAGCGAGATCAAAATCACTGTGAAACCGTCGCACACTTTATCAGGTCTTCATGAAATGCCAGGTCAACCTGACCATGACTTATCTCCGTCTTCAACTTCGTAACCTTCCTCAGATCTTATCCCGCAGATGGAAGTGAATTCGGTGCTACGTTTGTGAAGTGATAGATCGTATTACGTTTCAGCTAGTACGAAAACAGACATTCATTCTTCTAATAGCGTATGTGCATAAGATATGTTGCGTACATATACACAAGAACCATTTGATTCATGTCCTCGACTCTTAAGTACTCTCAAGTATGCAAAACTACATCCTGAAGTCATTAAGTTATGGTCTTGACACGCCAAAAGCATTTAATTGTGCAATTAGTCAAAAGAATCTGTGTCCTCTCCGATGCTCTCCGACAAAGGATTCCTTTCTCGGGAGGAAACCGTACTTTTCCATCCATTGTACATGCCTGAATTATTTACAAACGTAGAACTTTGAAGCGAAAGCCTGCATTTGAGAGCGAAAGCATAATATACCGTGTCTCTCTCCGACCCTCGATATTCGAATCAAGGATAATTATACAGGCGACTTTTATGATTTCATTTTTATTATTCCATACGGACTTAATTGAGAGTAAAAAAGTGAGTGTATCATTCACGTTGCGAACATCGCATTGATTATTTCACAGATAATAATGCCATATGTTACAGGAGGTTGTATATTTTTCTAATTTTAATAAGATTATACAGTTCTTGAGATTCTTTCTACATTCGAATGTGGAAATGTTCATCTACCGCACGCAATGGTTTTGTTTTCAAACTCTACATGAGATAAAATGAAGCTGTGGAATATTTTTAAATGAGGAAGGAATGTTGTCGAGCGTGTTGGAAATTTTCTTGAATACGCAGTCTTTATCCAGGCCACAAAACTCAGGAGAATAAACGTATTTATACATTCAGTATCGTGTTATTGAAATCATTGGAATAGATGACAAATGGAGAATCAGATCCTAATTGATTCTTCTTTTTCGTAATTGCAGGAGTTTTATATTTTTTTTCTTGAATTTTTCTGTGTTTCGAATAAAATAGATCCAAGAAAATTCATTGAGAAAAAAATTTCCTTTATATTCTAGATATTACAACGAATATAAAATAGAATATAGCTTGGTGCGAGGCTGACTGCCAAGTCTTGCTTGGCAATCTTTGTGGAGTCAATATTGATAGACACATAACAAAATGCTGTATCAATATTGTGGTAGTTGGTCAAGTGGTTTTGTCAAGCTGTCCCTCATCCTTCACCCAACATAGACTGTATAATGCAGATCAGAGTTACGTTAAGCATTGGCGATGGCCAGGGTCAATCTAGGTTGTGACCGTCAATCTTTCGCTAATATTGCTTTCATATTGAAGATGAGAAATTACGGAAGCTGAAATGCTGTTCTAATCCCACAGTCGCGTTATTTTATGTCACTGTGGAATCTACCACTAACGGTAAAATCTTCAAAACAAGACCCTAAACGCAACTAAAGAAAACACGAATACACGAATGTGATAATTCCACGATTACGACATCCAACTTTCAATGTTACTCGATAATTTGAGATTATGAATAAAATTCAGTACCTCGGAGTTCACCTCGAGATATTTGTATCCACGATCGAGAGCAAAGATTTGCAGTGATATCCCAACAAGTGTCGTATCTTTCTCACGTTATGGAAAATCTGAATATGGAAATGCCAAGTGTTGGAATCGTAAATCAATTGCGCATCGATTCCCACCGTGAGATTCCAGTTTTGTCCGAGTTTTCGAAAATATATCAGAATCTTGGAGAGAACCAAAAATCGCGATAGCAAAAGTTGATATCAGTACGAACCATATGCTGAATTTATAACTCCAGTTCTCAGAATGGTGATATATATTCATATACATTTACATACGTATACACACTCTGCTCTGAGGAACTTACAAGTTTACTATCGTTCTTTCAAAAATAGAGAAATCTTCGATAAAGTTCTTCTACGTACCTACGTGCGAAGTTGTCAAAATGAAAAATGAAGAAAGTAATTCGACATGAAAGTATAGACGAATGCGGATTTTGAAATAATTCATTTCACCGATTTGATATTTATCAACACCTTCTTTCATGTCCGCGTAATATCGAAGTGAATCGTCACAATGTCTAGATAGTTGAAAATTATTGAGGGGTTATACGCAGTTGTGAGCTCGAAAAAAAGCGTTTTTTCAAGAATTGTTTTTGGAAAGGCATTTCATTATAATTACTTCAAAATTTATATGCATATAGTAGTCACATTAGATTATATGGAGACATTTTTTATTGGTGAAAAAAATTATTTTGAAGGTCAGAGAAGACGATCTTCGGAACCTCCTCGAAAAAAAGTGCTTTTGTGGTGTACATTGTATCTCATGAACGGATCATCTCAAATCAAAAAACAAAAAAGATTCTGTTATTTCATGGAATTCTTTAGTAATTAATCGAAGGAATGAGCAAAATATGGATTTTTAACAAAATGGCGGCGCTTGAAAAAGGTTTTTGATTTTTTAGGGGAATTTTGGCTTTAAATTGTTTATAAAATGGAAAATATTTATTGGATTCGCAAGTCCTTCGATTAATTACTGACAGATATATTCAAAAAGATTGTGTTGAAATTTGAGACCGATCGGTTGAGCGGTTGAACTTACATGGCATCATCTATTCCAGGACCATATAATAAGCCTTCCATTCCTTCGGCAGCCTCTAACAACTCGATTTGGTGTTGTCTACGAGTCATCCTTCCCTCTCGAGTCGCTTGCTGAGCTCTGCGGTCTGATATCTTGACCCGCTCTGCATCCATTTTTTGGGCATATAAATGGGCATTGAGTCCCAATGACAGCCCGATTAAGTTCGTGAAATACAGAAGTGATGCTGTGCCTTCATTAAATATCCCAGATGCAATGTTCGCAGCCAAATCTACAATTTTCGACCCGCATGGTATGATCTTCGGCGTGATTTTCCAAATTATCTGATTATAACTCTCATTATTATTTTGTGTGAAGCCACCGACACACATTTCCAACAATTTGTCGCTGCTCAAATCCTCGTAAATTGGGCGAACAGCTTTAGCAACATCCTCCGGTAATGGCTCACATTCGTGTTTAAAATCTGAAAGTGTGCACTCAGAGAAAAATCTGGTTCTCATAACCAGGCGACGTGGTTGATTTTGTCTTTGACCATTCCGTCTGGTTGCCACAACCAGATTTCCGTGATTTTGTTTTGTTTTCCTGGTTATCATAAGCAGATTTCAGGTCACCACAACCAAAAGTCCTTAACCATGCAAGGATGGTTCCTGTAACCATGTCGCTTTTTTCTCAGTGTGTTTGCAGCTGCTGCTCGCTGCCAGAACATTACAAATGCGCTCATAACTCTGAGAATATTTGTCGGATCGACTTGAAATTTCGTGTGTACAATCATGAATATGTGTACACTCAAAATATGAAATATAAATAAATCGATTTTTTGAAAATCACAACTGCGTATAACCCCTTATAATCAAACAAACATTTTTGAGATTTGATTTCGAAACTTGGTCTGCCGAATGATTCGAAAAACTCGCAAGAGGAGAATATGAAGAATATGGAGAGTTGTATATCAGAGAAGTACTTTGAAACACGAATCTTGTTCAAGGAATTTTAATGCGCACGTGGTATATTCATTTAAGAAGCACTCGAGGGAAATACTGGAGATGTACGAAATGTCAGTACCAAGTTATACCTGACCCGTTGAGTATTATTTCGCGTGATTGTTTTTCTTCAGAATATGGAACGTAAAAGTTGCCGCCACGTTTACAGTGGGATATTAAAGTCTCCACGTTTATGTACGAGAATTATACTTGAATATTCATTCCTCAGTCGAGAAACAACGAGGACTCGTTGTTCTGTCGTTCTCGCACAATCGCACGCTTCTGAATTCTGTTTGGTTCGCTATCTTATTACATCGGCTTAACTCAAGTGGCAGTATTTTAAAAAACCTTCATGAAATATTCATGTCCACGAATATAGGTCCATGGCGCAACATGGTTGATGGAAAATCAAACAGAATGGAATTAGAAAAATCAAGGACGTGACTATTGATGTCCTCTAATTAAACTGATCAACATCCTTTGAGATCGCTGTGAAAAATATTGTACTCCTCATATTATATTGTGAAAAAATCTGACTGCAATAGAGTCGGAAGTAAAATAAACTATTATTATTAGGTGTACAAATAAGTTTCCGCGGTTTGTCAAAAGATGGCCCCACCAGAAGGTTATGGAGAAATTGTCAGATGTAAAACGTAATATCCCAAGTTTAGTCATCTGGCAACACCATAACCTTAAAGTACTAGTGATTCCGTATCAGCATCACGTAATTTTTTTCATGCAAAAATGTCAAGTTTTATTCCGAATAAGCATCATTTGCGGGAACTTTTGATTTACTTCTTTAATGTGAAAAAATCTGCAGCTGAGGCGCATCGATTGCTTCTAGAAGCATATGGTGAAGCTGCTTTAAGTGAGAGAAGTTGTCAGAAATGGTTGCAAAAGTTTAAGAACGGTGAGTTTGACGTTAAAGACAAAGAACGCAGTGAAAGGCCGAAAGTGTACGAAGACATGGAATTAGAAGTACTATTGGAGGAAGATTCGTCTCAAACGCAAAAAGAACTTGCACTTACTCTACAAGTGACTCAACAAGCAATTTCACATCGTTTAAAATCGTTAGGAATGATTCAAAAACAAGGAAATTGGGTTCCATATGAACTAAAGCCGAGAGACGTTGAACGCCGATTATGCATGAGTGAAATGCTGCTTGCCAGGAATAAAAAAAAGTTTTTTGCATCGTATAGTCACTGGTGACGAAAAATGGATTCACTACGATAATCCAAAGAAGAGAAAGTCATGGGTTAAGCCCGGCGAACCATCAACATCGACAGCTAAGCCGAATATTCATGGAAAAAAACTCATGCTGTGTATTTGGTGGGATCAGCTTGGTGTCGTGTATTATGAATTGCTGAAACCAAGCGAAACCATTACTGGAGCTCTCTACCGAACACAATTGATGAGATTGAGTCGGGCACTTAAGGAAAAACGCGCCCATTACTACTCCAGACACGACAAAATTATTCTTTTACACGATAATGCTCGTCCACATGTTGCGGCGCCGGTAAAAACATACTTGGAAACACTCAACTGGGAAGTTTTACCCCACCCGCCGTATTCACCAGACTTAGCCCCTTCTGATTATCACCTGTTCCGGTCGATGGCACATGGTCTGTCTGAGCAGCGCTTCACATCATATGAAGACACCAAAAATTGGGTAGATTTGTGGATAGCGTCAAAAGATGAAGAGTTTTTTCGACGGGGTATCCGAATGTTGCCAGAAAGATGGGGAAAAGTAGTGGCAAATGATGGAAAATACTTTGAATAAAACGTAATGTACTTTTCCTTTACAATAAATTCCTAATTTTTTATAAAAAACCGCGGAAACTTATTTGTACACCTAATATAATTTCACACGGAGAAAAATGAATTCGCTGTGGCAGCGAAATCTACTTTTGCTGGGTTCCTTTTGCCAGAGCAGCAAATTTTTTGCTGTTCCAGCAATCTTGTTAGCTGCGACAGCGAATTTTTAGATGTGGCAGCAAAAAATGTTTGCTATCCCAGTAAAATTTGTTTGCTATTCTGTATATAATACTGAAAATTTGCTGGCGGAGCAAACATTTTTTGCTGCCACAGCTAAAAAGTTGCTGTCGTAGCTAACACGATTGCTGTTATAGCAAATTTTTAGCTAGGTCAGCAAAAAATTTTGCTATTCTATATATAATACCTCGATTTGCTACGTCAGCAAATTTTTTCTTCCCGTGCATTGACCTGGAACTGATACTGGCAGGATTGTGGAGCATCTAGAGGGAAAGTTGACCATATGATGTTTTAGCTCCATTTAAGTCAATGATGCGAACATCCTCCACATGATTTTTTTGCAAGTTTTGTTTGTTCGTCACAAGTTTTCCTTCTCCGGTCATGAAATCCTGATCATCTTTCTCTAAATTAGAATCAGCGGAAAGTGACTGAGAAACACTGAAATTTCAGTTACAAGATCGTCGATTTTGTTCAAATTGGAATATACTGTGAAACTTGCGAATTTAGGATACCCGTATTCTTTCACAGTTGAGAGAATCCGATTCAATATGCGAATTCAAAAAACATTCAGAAATATCTCGTAGGCATTCTGTACCGATCGTAAATTATAGTGGTAATAAAATGCGTTTTCTTTTCGTTCATATTCTTTCAGCCCCATCCGCTCTTTGTAAAGGAATAAGTCTAAAACTCACATATGATCACTATCACTACCCAAGCGTGTATTGCCTATAATGACAATGGGCCCCAGGCTGGGTTCATCCTCTTCAACCCAGTATTGGGGAATGACGATGGCACCCATGTTGGCGCAATATTGGCCCTGTTGTGCTCTTCTATACAATCATGATTGGTAGAAAATGGAAAGAATGGATCTTAGTGCGGACACATTTAAACTTGGCCCCAATTTGGACCAGCGTTAGGCCAAGATTGGGGTGAATTTATATCCCGAGCATGTGTGTACAATCCTCAGCGTGTACACTGAAAAAAAAATGTATTCCAGTCAAATAAATATTTATTTGTCCTGTACCAAAGAAATATTTATTAGAATTAACAAAATATTCTTTGGAACCAAAATAATTTATTGGAATCAAATAAACGATTAAAACCATCTATTTAATTCAAATAAATTATTCTGGTTCCAAAGAATATTTTGTTAATTCTAATGAATATTTCTTTGGTACACGACAAATAAATATTTATTTGACTGGAATAAATTTTTTTTTCAGTGTATGAATTTTGGTCCCACTTTGATCCAGTCTTGGGCCCATATAAGCACGATAGGGCTCAACGCCAGGCCCAAGTCTGGGCGGTAGTGAAGCTGAAATTCACGCCCGCTGGGGTAGAATTCAAAGCAATTTTAAATAAATAACGGAAGGAGCAGTATTAATTGCCTACACTGAAAAAAAATGTATTCCAGTCAACTAAATATCTATTTGTCCTGTACCAAAGAAATATTTATTAGAATTAACAAAATATTCTGTGGAACCAAAATAATTTATTTGAATTAAATAGATTGTTTTAATCGTTTATTTGATTCCAATAAATTATTTTGGTTCCAACGAATACTTTGTTAATTCTAATAAATATTCCTTCGGTACAGGACAAATAAATATTTATTTGACTGGAATAAATTTTTTTTTCAGTGTATTCTGGGTTCATGCTGGGCCCATGTTGTTACCAATCTCCCAAATTCCAGGTATGTTCTGTATGGACTCTTGAAATTGATGAGCTCCCCAATTCCATTCAATCGTTTTGAATGGAACATTTTTCACAAAAGTATGAACATCATTAAGATACAGGAGAGTTTCTCCAATTCACGTCCAACTGACAATCAAATCCCTTACAGCACCACAGTCGCAGAAGAATTCTTGAAGAATTCATGAAGAACAGAATCAGTTCAATAAGAATTCTGTATAAATTATCCTGGGACTGTGGTGCTGTGTGGGATATCATCTTCATTCGAAGATGAAGGGATAGAATATTATTCGTATGAGAAAACAAATCCAACGCTTTATGAATGATCAAGTATGACCGAGGACAGGGCTGCGCAAGTATTCGAGATACAATTATGCGAAAAAGGTACACTGAGAAAAAAAAAATTGCTTCCATAACAATACTATTCACCTATTATACATGGAAAAAATTTCAGGACTGAATCAATACAACTGTTTCTACTGAAAGAGTTCAAATGTAATTTGAACAGTAATAGTGCAACTTTTTCACTTGACTTGGTGAAAAAATTGAATTGTGAAAGTTCAAAACAACATCGAACTCTTATTATCACACGATGCGGGCCAGTAAATCCAATGGTTTGGCGTGAGAGAGTGCGACGCTGCGTGGAACTGCGAGAGCTCAACCGATGGGACTCTCAGTCAGACTATAGTCCGAGATTTCGGACTCTGAGAGTCCGATCGGTTGAGCTCTCGTAGTTCGACACAGTGCCGCACTCTCTCACGCGAAACTATTAGATTTAATAGCGTGGATTGTGTGACTATGAGTTCAATGTTGTTTTGAACTCTGAAGATTCGAATTTTGAACTTTCATAACCAGGGGTAATTGAACTGTTAGAGTTATATGAATTTCGAATTTTCACAGTCCTGAAAACTTTTCCCGTGTAGCCATCTGAAGTAGAGATGTCGGTATTCCTACCACAAACTGATGCAGAATAATATGAAACAATCTAGATCTACGTACCGTAACTGCAACTATCTGTAATAACCATACTTCAGATCGTTACCATAACCACACATTTTTCTCGGTGTATTGCATGGAGATATAGAGGAGGTGAGTGGGCCGAAAGCGCGTATCACTATGTAAAAAGAGAGAAGAATAGAGGAGTTATGTGACAACTTCGCTGATTGACTAGGCAGAGAACTTCTGTATAGCTCTCTCTTTTATTCGATGTCACTTCTCCATTCACCGATTTCGTCTGCCTTCCCTCCTCTATTCTTATATCTCTGTTTGTGTATGGCAAATAAAATCAGTACTTCTTATTTTTTCAATGTACACTGTAAAAAATTGGTGGTGTTAGAAACAGTTCACATCAAAAGGTGTTCTTTTCACACCGTAAATGTTTTATTCTAACACAGTTTGGTGTTATTTTGACACCAATTTTGGGGTGAACATATATAGAATCCGGGTGGTGCTGATTCTGTGTTAATTCTGGAACTGTTTTGACACCGCATTTCTTACAATACATCTCCTTCAATATTTTGTATGTCAAGTGTATTTTTCAAAGAATTTTGTATTTGACAATCGAAAAATATAGTTTTTAAATATATTTCTCCAAGTATTTTGTATTTTGTATTTAAAATGAATCTCTCTGAGTATACTCACTAATTCCCATACACTGAGGAAGAAGTGACAGGATCACAAAAACCATCCTCGCATGGTTGAGAACTTATGGTTGCGGTGACTTGAAATCTGGTTATGACGAGCAGAAAAGCAAGGCAAAATCACGTGAATCTGGTTGTGACAACTACATGGGGAAGTTAAAGCCAAAAATAACTACGTCGCCTGGTTATGCGAACCAGATTTTTCTCTGAGTGTATATTTGAGGGATCACATACAAAAGATTTGAAAGGAAGCACTCCAAATATAAAATGCTGAAGGAAATATATATCTTTTAGATCTGAGATATATAACACTGGTTTTTATTCTAGTGCATATTTAGAATGATTTTATTGCAAATATTTGCCCACCGCTGACCGGTCACATGAGTTGTAATAATTTTAAATATCACAATTATTCTAATAATTTTTATACATGTGTCAAGCGTGTAAGAACTTGACGAGAACCAAAGAATGTCGAGTTTGTTTTATTTTTCGAATATCATGGCAAAATCAGGAAATCTCGAAAAATCATCTCAATGTGAGCTTTATTGATATTAAAATCGCCATATATTGGATCCCTATTCTAAATTCATCAATGACCTCGAAAAACCTTCCGAGTAGTGATTTCCAGCTCAGTCAAAAATCTCTTCGATACCCTCTTGGGTAATCGCTCAAAATCCTTACGTAGATTAAAAAAGTATACTATACAAGATGTATTTCCCCTCCCCTTGAAATCACCTAATGTGTTTCGTCTTTTCGAATCGAATTATTTGTGTGAAATTCTGATATTTTGAAAGGGTGAAACATTGAAGTGTTTTACATCTTCAATGCGTGATTAGGCAGATTTCAAAAGAATACGTATTTATTCAAATCAGTGCTGTCTTTTTCCGATACTGACTTTCAGAATTTTTCTTCATTCGAATTGATGGAGTCGCAAGTCTAAATCCTAATTACTTCCATCAATTGTACGAAACTCATGGTTTTATAATACAATTCCCATTATTTCACGAAATCATTGGCATTCCTTGAATTCGTATAAAATGATTACTCACATCCAAGGAAACAAAGTTTTTTGTCTCCACAGTCTTGGGCGAAATTCCTACAAGTGTGTATTGAATCAATTATTATGTCATCAGCGAAGCAGACTCATTCGTCTTCTTTTGACCTTCTCGAACACTTTCCGCAGGTTTCTCTGGGTTCACCCTTGCTAGATTGCCAGAGTCACTTCTTTTTATTCAATTTCTCTGACTTTGCTCAGTGATTAACGATGAGGTGACAAGGACCACATGAATTATTATTTCACAGGCGAGATTCTTTTTTCTTTCACCTAACAAGAATTGATTTTTTAAAAGGATTAATTTCTCTTCTTCTTTCTCTTTCTGGATATTCATGCCAATGATTGCTATTCGGTAAATCCACTTTTCATTCCAACAAATTGACCTTCCTCCCTTTTCATTTCTATATCGATACTGTGCCTTCTCAAAAATAATTTCACATTCAATTAAAATAATACTGCACAGATTTGACGGCGTTCTCGAAAACCGACTGAAATTCATTCTTCCTTCCTTTCAAATTATAGAGAGAAGAGTGAGAAATGAAGGGAAGTTTCATGAATTCGTTTCCATTTTCATAATATACTCCATCAACGTGAACAGTGTTTTGTGTTTTGTCATCGAAAAATCTAATAACCTTTCCAAAAGATTGGATAGTTCAATGAAAAATATTGAATTCTCATAAAATCTTGTACCTGCTCATCTCGTTCCCAGATTCCAAATTTTCGAATGATCAGTCACGGAATTCATCATTCCTTTCACATTGCATCTCCTAGTGAAATTATATTAAGGATTAATTCGGAATTATCCAGAAGGGCTATATAAAATCACAGTACAATCTTCATAATCCTCTTCAACCTATCAAAGATTTTGAACAATCGGATCCACGTTAAGGGAGCACTTGAAATTACACACGTTATTTTGATTTGCCCATTTCCATTTATAAATTTAATTCCAATTGAGTGATGAATTATTCACTTTTCGGAAACCGTCTCGTGCATTATCGAGAGATCAGGATCATGAACGAATGCACGCGTGTACGCGTATACCCAATTTATGAATCACGCTAAATGTATGCATCTTTTATCATATCCCATTGAAAGAACCATCCTCGAAATCCTCTTGGAATTGTTGTATTTTATGATATTTCTTATACGTTCGCCACGAATAGGTGACTAGTCAGTAATACAAAATAAATATGGTAACTCTTGGAGAAAAAGAGAGAATTCGTGCTTGGTTGAAACTTGGAAACGATTGGGTGCTTGTTTGTGTGGAAATCGACAGCGAGAAAATATGCGGGTCACACCCTACATATATCTCAAGTGGATTCCTTTCAGGAACGAAGGGATATGAAGGGGTTGGAGAACAACCTTTCGTACCAACCTAATCCATATAATGTAAACATTTTTCATTTTTAATTCCCAAGGAATGAAAAATTCATCGCTGTACGTTCATTCGTGGTGTGGATAAAATTCACTTTCTTGTGTTTAATACGAAAGGTCCTCATTAATTTCGAAATAGTTTTGAGACAGAAGAAATACCGTCTTATACTCAGCTTTTAGTAATGGCATTTCACTTCAGTTCGTTACCCACTGAGAATTAAAAGTAGACGAGAAAGTTGTGAAAAATTCATAGAGAAATAAACGACGATTGGAGTGTCAATCGATCGAAATACAGAACTTGAAATATTGTTTCCAATTTTAAATGTCAAACTATGTTGTGGAGTAGATGGAACGTACATACATGTTTTATTCATACGTGATATTCTTAAAAGCTCCAGAAACTTACATCGTATGCCCTTAAGAACATAAGAATCCCATGAGACGTACCACATTCCACATTCGTGTACTCGAAAATAAATTGTAAATCGCTTCGATGCGACCGTATTCGATTTTTTCCTTCTATTTTCCAGTTGGGGACTGAATGGAAAATCAATTCGACGAAATAACGTATCGCGGAACAGGTACCGGGATGATTTTGATGGCAAAAATGAATTCATGGGAGCGTCTTTTAAGAAAGTATAAGAAATTAATCAATAACACATGGCAGATTACGTTACCAAATGAATAGATTGATGCGAATCCAATATAGACTCGATCAAGTGAATCCTTTATTCTTGTGTTGCCATAGTGGTAGGGAATTCTTGGTAGGGAGAGTCATTTGAAAGCGATGCAATGCAATCTCGCGATACGACCAAAAGTAATTCTTCTCTTGTAAGCTATGTTTCTCGGGAGCAAAAAGGCAGCCCTGCTAGATGGCATAAAAAAAAAAGAATTCGAAACAAAAAGAAGGCTGAAAAACCCGAGAGAAAAAATGGCGCACGGGCAAAAAGGCGTGCACGGAAAGAAGGAAAAAGTACTACAGTTGAGAAGATTGATCGTTGAAAGTAGACTCAAGCTATGCAGGCAGAGACTGATACGATTCGTACAAAGGGATTTTCTCGTTCCTCGTTGCAACGAGATCTGTGTACATATTTTTTTTAATACTCGCATAATTCGTGATATTACAGTCGTTATGGAAACTTATACGATTATTGTCGTGGATATGGAACTGATGGATAATAATTCGAAAATCAATTATGGATAAATCCTTCTTCATTTCAAAAAGTTCGTGAGATTTCATACCAACTTCAACACAGTGAACAACCATTTACCTTCATTCAAATTCATTGGAATCTATTAGAACCGATCGAATCAATGAGATTCAATGAGAATTCAATAGTTTTGAATGATCATTTGCCATTGCAAATATTTGTATTCAATTTTGTTTTCGTATAGGTCTCTTGCGATTCAATGTGTTCTCAAAATGTTTCTACTGAGAAACTACCCATCAGCGTATCCCTGAAAGAGAACTGAGAAACTTATTTTTTCTTTCCCATTTTTCAACGAATTTGTTTTCTTCTTATTATATTAATTATGACCTCATCGTATGAGACATTCAAAATTTTCAAAGTTTATCTTACTTCCCGAATGAAGAATGAAGAGAACAATATGGAAAATGTATCAATTGTCCTCGTATATTTGAAAATATTAACCTCTCGAGTATACGTCGTGAATGCAAAAATCTCACAAAAGGGTGAAGTTAATACCAGAGCTCATAACGGAATTTTGAAAGAAAACTCGAAATCGAGCGAGAGCTCAAAGGTTCTTTGTTCAATGAAACGAGAAGGAAGAAAAAGCATCTTATAATGGAGATCGTTTATAACGAGATTATATTGCAAGCACGATGAACGTCGCAGGAAAGAGAACGGAAAATAGATGAATTTATTAATGCGTTCAAAGGTTCAGTTTTTCGCGAAAGATGTTGTAGTGTACGATACAAAAAAACACTCAAAATGGAAGATGAAAGTCAGAAGGATCGAAGAATATTTTGAGATCATTGTCGTAAAATATTAGAATGGAAACCACACTTTCCAGAATAAAATTCTATTAGTATTCTATTGACAACATCCATTGATCTCCATTGAGTCAATGGCAAATTAATGTGAATTGAAAAAGGAACAAAGTATAAATTTACCAACAGAATCTCAATTGAACTCTTTCCGCCCTGAGGGAAGAATGAATGAATATGATGAATGAATCGAAAGAGAATAAGAACGATTGAAAGAGAAATTGAGATACCGATAGGAAAAGAATGAATTATGGTACCAGATGAAAGTGTTGAATAATTTGATGTACGCGTTGGAATGTATCGATGTGGATTCGGGATTATGGATAATGGATCAATTTTTGAATCTTTTTGAATGAAAAATCACTCTGAAAAAGTGGAAATGCTGCGACTTTGAATTTTTTTAGAAAGAGAAATTTCATTTCTCAAGAATGAAATTTCACTTTTCAAGAGTAGCAGTTCATTCTAGTTTTCAGAATGCACGACCCGATTCTTGAAAGATAGAGGAATAATTGAAGAACGAGAAGTTCATCCAACTTTGAAATTACACACTGTTAGAAATTTCTGATTGAATCTTCAATTATACATGTAATGGAAACGAAAGTTATTCACGTAACTGAAAAATTTGTTGAAATTTCAATTACGAAAATTATATATTATTGTATGATATAATATAGAAAATATTTGAAATTCAGTTGCGTGTAAATGAATTCACATTTCAATCACCAAGAATTGGAAATTTCATTCACAAATGTACAAGAAAAATATATTAAATTTAAAAATATTTCTAACCATGCAGCATTTAAAGAGCAAGTGTTTTAGGAAATGCAGATGAAAGTCTCAAAAGCGACATATATTTTTGATATGTACCCAGATAACACACGAAGAATTATTTCTCAAGAACAAGGAAAGAATTCTTCAAGAACTCTCTTCACGCTTTGATTGTTTTGTTATGAGGTGCTTTCGATCGCGTAATGCCGTGTTCAAAAGGCTGAGACTCGAGCTCAAACGGAGAGGAAAAACCACAGACATAGGAATATAGGGACGGAGTGTGAACTCCTCTTTCAGACGAGGGATGTGAAGCGAATAGAAGAGGGGCCTCTAGAGAAGTTCACGACTCTTTGATTGATTGATTGATTCAGTGCTCATGCTCTGTACTGGTGATTACAAACGTTGATATACGTATTCGATTGAATATTCCAACAGCTATACGGACATTAATTTGCAACATAACGAGATTGCATGAACTGAACTGAATTATACGATTACTCAAATTGATGATGTTTTTTTGATAAAAGATGTGTGGTTCATAATTTATAATGAAGTTATTTAATTAAGAAACATCAAGCATCAAAACATGCATAAATTACACGTTAATCCAAAATTCTCAATCTCGATATAATCCTTTTATTGATTCTTGAAAATCATAAAAAGATTTTACAACAATCTCCAAATGTCAAATATTTTTCATAATTCCATTTTCCAAAATTTATAAATCATAAGGAAAGTCACATTTATAGTCATATTTCAATCTCAGGTATGCACTGATTAAGATCTAGTTATTATGTATTTTATGTATAATAATTTAATACAATGAAAAATATCACTTGTGACTTAAGGGGAGGTTCTCATCAAGCGGATTCCGAAATAAGGTGATTTTCTCGAACTTTTTTTTTCTTAAGAAGGAAATGACTCAGAAACTCGAGTTATTTGGAACTTAATCAATGGGTCTTAAAGTACATGAAAAAAATTGTCAAGATAACGTCTGGTCTCATTTGCTTTCCGCAATCTTATTCTGCTGTCCCTCGCTTTTCTTACTTCATCTACTCATCTACTTCACAACATTTCAACGTTCGTAGAACCTTATTCAAACGTTTGTGAATAAATTGTAAATTTAGCTTTTATGAATCTTCGGCATGATCTATACAGATCTAATCTGAACGTTCGTTGAAGCTTAATGTTCCCTTTGGGATATTTTTGAGCTTCTGAGTACTTGAACTATATGATTCCTTCTATTATTTCTTTTCTGTATCTTTCTATATTATCTCCAGAGGACTCCGCTTTTTCTAGGACCTAATAGAATCTTGAATACTCAAACCCCTGAATTTATCTGAAATTTTCGATCTGTCTGAAAAGTTCGACTCAGAATTTTTCCTCATTCTCTTGTCTCTGAATTTCTTCGAAACATAAAATTGCTCAGAAATATCTTTGAGCACCCAACAGAATACCCAATACAAATCTCCTGGACCTCCCAGGACAATTTAACTTTAATTCCAAAGTAAGAATAATTCCCAGAATTTGGAGAATAAAGGAGACAGCGATGTCCAAAAATTGCTCTCATAATCTCCCTCAAACTGTGTTCTCCCAAGTTTTCAGGAGACGGAAAAAAATTCAAATCACAAGGACCATCGGTTACCTATGTTTTAGAGACATTTATTTGTAGCCTTTAGCGATGGCGTCACGCAGTAGCTGTTCCGATAGATATTTGATAGCAGCTGTTCTCGTCATTGGGGATGAGGAAGAAGAGAAAAGCAAATAGAGAGGCAAGCAAAATAGAGACAAGGCGGATGAATGTGGAATTGATACTTTACGAGTTGGCTAGGAATCAATGGAGTTAATGGCTAGCCGAACTATACTTAGTGGTACCCGATATGAGTTTCATAGTGTGTTTTTTTTTTTCAACAGACAAACAATTGTTTTTCTTTGGGACAACCTTGAGATGGATATCTCCTCTCTTTCAGTGATATGTTTTCAATTAATGAAACAAATAAGTATTATAACACGTACTTCCCGTGTGGAAATCAATCGTGGGCATCCTCGAGTATGTCCGTGCCCCGTAAGGGTGGAATTTAGGCATCCAACATAAGAGTCCCACCCACGGCCCATGTGGGCCCCAGTTAGGCTTGCCAGTGTACTCCCCGGATATTTAATCTACAGATGCTCATCCACAACCCATATAGGCTCTGGGCAACATAAATTAAATGTTTTATACTTGTTGTGAGAAACGTTCATCCAATGTTCATATGAATCAAATGCACATTAATTGTTGACGATAATAATGAATAACTTTTCCCAGGTGCTCTATAAGCGTTCATGTATGTAAAAGTGACATAACAAATATTTTACATATTTTTTGTGATGTATTAAGTTTCATCATGATTAATTTCCTTTCCATAAAATTAAGAGGGCAAGTTGCATTCTTAACTGATTCTGGATCAATTTTCCATCCTCCGACTATATTTGATGCTTTAGGAAAAGAATATATTCTCTTTTTCGACATTAAGATTTTCCCATGAATAGATATTGTGGATGCCATTGCTTCAGAACCATACATCTTTTCGATTTTCATTACATAGTTCTTTCTGAGGAGAACCACATTATTTGGAGTTTTGGTTGTTAGATGAATTGAAAACTTCACAACTACTTCTTTTACAAACAAAGTAGCATCGATGAATTCGGATTTTTTAATTTTGAATTCGATTTGCAATGACATTTGCTTCTTTTTGCTGGAGCAAATTCATTTGTCTTTTATCTGAGGAATATCACCCAAATATCCTGGGGCCCAGCGCAGGATGAAATTCGAAAATTCATGAGCTAAAATGAACTCCCTGAGTTGGTTCAAGTGGAATTATTCTTGATGTGGGCCAAGTTTGGGAACCACGACGGGGCCTAGATTAGAAAGCGTAACACCCCAAGTTGAGGCCAACCCAAGTGTCCTAACCAGGGCCACATTTTAAGTAGGGATTATAAACCTGGCCCAGGTCTGAGCCCGGAAAAATTTCCACACGGGTTGTACGTGGGCGTTAGTTCCCTGCGAAAGGAATGTTTAATTTTTTATCTTCGTTCCACGTCCATATTTTATAAAGTTCACCCTCACGGATACCCGTTTCAAAGGTTTTTCAAATATTTTTCACACTCTTAAACTCATTGCTATATTTATATCTAGATGCTTGAATTTTTATCTCACAGATCGGTAACTTTTTGCGGATACTCTTCCTCGAACGGTTGATCTTTCGAGGTTCTTTTTTTATTACAGAATATTTGAATTGATTATGAGATTGTATCCACACGGTTCCTTCTACCGGAATATCCTGTTTTCACGTCACTTGGAATCTGATCGATTATTTCACGAGCATTCAATATAATATGAGTAGTTTTACATATTCTTGTAGTATTCATGATCATGTTTGCGAGGTTTGAAAAGTTACTCCGTTAAGAGGAAATTTCAATAGCTGATTATGAAATTCCTTCATTCAACCGAACGCATGAGTTACTAAATTATAAAATTGAGAATAAAACTATTGGCGAGAGAGAATAGGTCGTCGAAGTTCAGAGGAAAAATTCTGAATATCGAAGAAGGGGAGATTTATAAATGTGTACGAAGTGTATTCCATACAACAGTAGAGTTCTATTTATTATGAAGCTGAAGATCTACACTGTGAAGGAAACATTGAAAGGAATCGACTCGTTCCTTTCATACCGTTAATGATTAAAGGAATTCAGAAAAGGAACAGTGGTTATTTCTGGTAGATGATACTCGAAATTAATGAATCTCCGAGGAAGGGAGATCCAGTCTCCGAACTTCTTTTTTTACTATTTTTTTTTCTTTTTATTATTATACTGATCTATGATTTGCGATTTAATAATAATTCTGGGGTATATATTTCGCGAATTGATGACAAGTTAAGCACTTTGTGGTGAATAAATTCAATTTTATTCATAATGTAAAAATGTCTACTTCAAGATTTGTTAACTAGGAAATCCACAAAACGAGCTTTGTGACCGATGAACTGATTCAATGAACAAGCCAAATGGGAATTGAGGTGGAGAGTCGAAGGTTCGCCGTTAATTGAACATTAGACATGGTTCGTGATTAGGGGACTATCGTCGGAGTGATAGATTTACGAAGATACGTCTAAATCTAAGAGACAGTCCGTTTATGGTAATCGGAATCAATGAAATGTAGTGAAATATCTATCTGAGAGTATCCTCTGAACGATACCTCAATTACGATTTTTCTTCAAACGAAATAATTCGAATTTTCTGTATAACTACAAAAGATCATGAAGAAAAATGAACAAAAGAACTATAATTCTATTTTTCATTTCAACTTCTTTTTGTGCTGTAGGATATTTAATACATGGAGAAAAATAAAGTTTAGAAAATTACTATGTTCCTACTAAATTGGCAAGATACGAGAAAACATGACTGTAATTGTTACACAGTGTAGTAAAAATATGTACTTGATCATCTGTAACGTTGCATGCTCATGCTAAAGAGTGTCAGGCAAACCATGCATTTTTACTACATTGTCTATCAATAAAAATAGTATTTTCTCGTATCTTGCCAAATTAGTAGAAAATGTAGTAATCTTCTAAACTTTATTTTTCTCCATGTATCTGGATATGAATATCCAAATAACTTCGTGATGAATGAACAAAATGAAATCTAAAGTATGTTTTTTCGTTTTTGACACAGCGGATTTTGCTTCCCTTTGATGAATTACTACGGGGACTCCATAGTATATTTTCCCTCGTTCTACAGGTGAATGATTCCTGCCTCTCTCGGACTTTCCCACTCGTCATCTAGCGGATTTCCATAGCCTTTGATCAATGAGCTGGGATAATTATCCCTCTTCATTAATTTCACTCAAACCACAGCGAATCAAAAATTTGCTAGTTTGTCGACTATCTGTATCCTTTAATACGTTAATCAATCTCATCTAATCCATGATTAAGCGAGCAGCGATTGGAGCTCAGATTTTCAATACAAACCGATCGAAGTAAGATATTTGTCTTTTATGCATGAAATTCATCAAATCAGGTAGAGATTAATGGAGGGATGGTCCGCTTGGAAGAGAGGATATTTCAACTAGATTTTATATAAATTCAAAAGTGAAATAATCCGAACAGATAGCGCGTTCCAAAATGCCGTGTTCTTGGAAGCATCTTTCGATGCTTTGAATATGAAAAATGGTACTGCTTCGGGAATAGGGAAGCACGGGCCACAGTGGATCAGCACACGTTTTCAGTTCATAAAACGACTGTACACGCTAGTAGTATTACTTTTCAGGAACCTTTTTTCAACCTCATCTTGGAATGGCGATTCGGCTACTATTGTCCAAGTGATACGCATATTTGTAAAATTTCTTTCCTCTATGTCAAATGCTTTAGAAACTTTGAATGCGTTTTTTTCCAAACTGTGTTTCTGAAGTCGGTGACTAGTGTTGCCGCGAGCCGCAAAACGAGCCGTGAAGAATTCTAGATTCTAGATTATCTGAATTGAAAATAAACTCCTTACTGTGAAAATTGACTCTCAACTGAATTTGAAGGTTCAAATTGGAATATACCTTTATGGAAACGGGTTCCAAATGAATTCATACTCGAGCCGGTTTCGAGCCAACGTTTCGAGCTGAATCTGCGCTATTTGATGTATGAATCGGTTGAAAACCCAAATCCACGGAACTGTGCGATAATATGAACCTTCGAACTGAACTACAGGACCATCCAACCGAGTATTGTGAGAATTTTTACTTCTCATAGTCTTAACTGAACCCAGTTAAAGTCCAAAGCTCGTTACAGCTCGTTTTGCGGCTCGCGGCAACACTATCGGTGACCAAGATTTCTCGAAAACGGCTGGACCGATCAGTCTCAAATTTTAACAAAAGCTTGTTGACTATATTTTTTTAGTAATTAATCGAAGGTTTCTCCCCTCCCACCGATGAATATATTTTTTTTTATAAACAATTTAAGGCCAAAATTTTTGTGGGAAATCGATTTTGTTTTAGAAGCCGCCATTTCGTCAAAAAATTTTATTTTGCTTATTTCTTCTATTAATTACTAGATTATACATTACTTCAACGAAATCCATTTGGTTTTCTCATTTTAAAGGAATCAGTCCCGAGATATCGTGGTCACCGCAAAGCGCTTTTTTTTAGAAGAGCTCCTGGAGATCAGCTATAACAGCTCGCAAAATTATTATTTTTACAAATAAAAAATGTTGAGATACATTTCAAAGTTATCTCAATGTGTATACAAATGTTTACATTGATCAATTGAATTGCGTTGTCAGGAATAATTCTTGAAAAATCGCGTTTTTGCGCCTATTAACTACATACATAACCCCTTAAAAGACAACAGTTTTCCTTGGTTTTCTCGAATTCAAGTCAAATGCACTTACGGTCTTTTTACTTTGGCCGGTAGAATATAGATGTTATTTTCTTCATTCTCAGTTCAATGATATGAATAGATTACGTGACATTTGTGTATCAACGTCCCATGTGTGCATAAACATTGAACTAACTTCAGATCTCTCCTGTCCTGTTACAAAAATCCAGCTGGGATTCCACGTAAATACCAGATCCGACTCCACCTGGAATCGAGAATCCTGACTGAAATCCCATGTTGTAGTTGAAATTTTAGCTGAGATTCCATCTGGGAATGAGGAACCCCAGCTGGAAACCCAGGTAAATTTCGGAGCTGGAATCCATGTCGAATCCCAGCTGGCTTCTCGTGACAGGGTGGTGCGAAATTGATCAACATTTGCTAAGAATGAACTGAAATTGGTGCATTGTTGATCCACACATCCCAAGCAACACACTTGGTCACAGCGGCATAGCAGTGACATCGCGGTCACTCACTATGTCACTGTTATGTCGGTGAGAAGTTTCCACAATCCTCCATAGTTCCATCTCTCAATATACCAGAACAAGATTTTCATAATAATTTTACACACCCAGACATCTCAGAAATTTTCCGGAACGTTTTAGAAACATAGCTTAGGTTCTGCGAGTCTTGGTTTCCAAGGAGCACATTTTTCAAATGTTCAGAGCACTTTCACTTTCGATGCAGCTGAATACGTTCTGCTTTTTTTCCGGGCTTCATACTGGTAGTAGTAGAATAATTCATGTGATTCAATCAATCATCTTCAATTGAAGCGCTCGTTTGTTCGAACCGATTGCACCGTTCAGAAGTTATGAATTTAAAAAAAAAGTCCCTTAAAACTCCAATTATTCATAACTTCCGCAAAAACAAAATTCATCATCTACTATCAAATACATCAAAATCCACCCTCACAGATCTCTTCAAAATTAATTGCTGAATTGAAAGAAAATAAAATACTCAGGATCGGTTCAGAATTGTGTTGTAAAAGTTGCTTCGGAACTTATTTTCCCATTTCATCTAACTGTGCGACATTTTCCAGTCGTCCCCAGTGATCGGCCGACTGGCGGCCAGAGAAAGTACATTATTAGAAAAATCCGCTCAAAACTTTACAATTCGGATATACAGTTTTTTATGTACAGTGTTACGAAAGTCGTATCATTTCAACTCGTGTGAGCATATCTGTTAATATCATTATTATTACAAAATGTAGGAAATCCAATGTGTGCAATAATATGGGGCCAAGTTCGGTTCATTCTTGGTCCCATGTTCATGTACACATGGACAATTTTCGTACGAAATTTCATCCCCAACGTGTATCCATTTTGGTTCCACTGTAGCCCAGTCTTGACCCCGTGTTGACAGGATAGGGCTCATGATGGCCCAGTGTGGAGGACATTGTACATACATGCACGGAAAAAATCAGTGATCCAAATTTTCGTTGACTGGTATGTCACTTTTGGATGGAACACAATTTGGAGAACAATTCGTACACTGGATTTTAATAATTCGTTGACTCTTTCGATTATTTCGAAGATGAAAATGAAAAGTGGATTCCATCGTTCGAATAGTGAACACAGTTAACGGATTATTAAAATCCAGTATACGAATTGTTTTCAAACTTGTGCTCCGTCCAAAATTGGTATACAAGTCAACGAAAATTTGGACTACTTATTTTTTCCGTGTGCTAGGGATATTACAGCCTGTTATAAAATTCGATATGATTTTTGATACAAGACTTGATATTATTTGTAAGAATGTGTGTTTGTTGGGTATTTGTTGACATTATGCTGAGCCTCACACAAAACGAAATTCTGCACACGTGCCTAATTAAAATTTGAAAATTTTCTGAGAGGTTTCACAATTCTCCAATATGAGAAATTTCCGTACACTCGATTTCGAATTGACGCACATATAACTAGATATATGGAGACACCATTCCCAAGTAACACAAGAACTTCTCAAATATGCTATGATGATACAGTGAATGTGAAAAGAATGTGCAAATGAGATTATTTTGGATAAATTCGTCCAGATATTCTATGGAGGTGCATGGCACATAATTATTCGACACAGTCTCATTTGGAGGTTCTGAGCGTGTTCATTAGATTTTCCAAACACGTTTGTAGCATTTCTTACCTCTTGTGTTGCTTGGGTTATACCTAATTGCATCTGCTCTCTAAATCTGGAAGAGTGGAAAATCACGCGTTTCACTCCACTAAGTCTCAGAAGTGAGCCAGTCCGCTTCGAGTCTGGGATTCTCACTCGTTTCGAGTGAACTCTCACTCTTTTAGAGTGGGAAATTCACTCTAAAATTGGAGTGGTTGTGAGTTTCTAACCTCAAACCTTAGACTTCCACTCCGAAAGAGTGGGAATTTCACTCGGAATTTCGACAAGCTCACTTCTCGCTGCCTAAAGAGTGAAATCTTACTCTAAAAATTTGAGGGAGTGGGTCAGGTTTAGCCAAAATTCATATCTGACCGAAATATATACCCACGTGAAAATTTCTTGCTTGCGCCAATACTGACGATGAAAAATATATAGGCGCAATGCTGACATCCAAGGCTTGAATGTCACTGTTATGTCGGTGAGAAGTTTCCACAATCCTCCATAGTTCCATCTCTCAATATACCAGAACAAGATTTTCATAATAATTTTACACACCCAGACATCTCAGAAATTTTCCGGAACGTTTTAGAAACATAGCTTAGGTTCTGCGAGTCTTGGTTTCCAAGGAGCACATTTTTCAAATGTTCAGAGCACTTTCACTTTCGATGCAGCTGAATACGTTCTGCTTTTTTTCCGGGCTTCATACTGGTAGTAGTAGAATAATTCATGTGATTCAATCAATCATCTTCAATTGAAGCGCTCGTTTGTTCGAACCGATTGCACCGTTCAGAAGTTATGAATTTAAAAAAAAAGTCCCTTAAAACTCCAATTATTCATAACTTCCGCAAAAACAAAATTCATCATCTACTATCAAATACATCAAAATCCACCCTCACAGATCTCTTCAAAATTAATTGCTGAATTGAAAGAAAATAAAATACTCAGGATCGGTTCAGAATTGTGTTGTAAAAGTTGCTTCGGAACTTATTTTCCCATTTCATCTAACTGTGCGACATTTTCCAGTCGTCCCCAGTGATCGGCCGACTGGCGGCCAGAGAAAGTACATTATTAGAAAAATCCGCTCAAAACTTTACAATTCGGATATACAGTTTTTTATGTACAGTGTTACGAAAGTCATATCATTTCAACTCGTGTGAGCATATCTGTTAATATCATTATTATTACAAAATGTAGGAAATCCAATGTGTTCATTAATATGGGGCCACTCGTTTCGAGTGAACTCTCACTCTTTCAGAGTGGGAAATTCACTCTAAAATTGGAGTGGTTGTGAGTTTCTAACCTCAAACCTTAGACTTCCTCTCCGAAAGAGTGGGAATTTCACTCAGAATTTCGACAAGCTCACTTCTGGCTGCTTAAAGAGTGAAATCTTACTCTAAAAATTTGAGAGAGTGGGTCAGGTTTAGCCAAAATTCATATCTGACCCAAATATAGGTTTACGTATGGATTATATCTAATTTTTGTTCTCCTGGGAATTACGAAAACAAACTAAATTACTCTCCTTGCCAATTAGAATTATCAAAAGATGGAGGATTATTATCAGTATTCTCATATACATATTTCTCTCATTCTCCTCCTCTCTCTCGAATGCAAATCTCAATTTATACACGCTTTTAAGTGGTTGCTCCAAACCTCGCCACGTAAACTCCCCGATTTGCGAGGGATTCAATGATTTTTGTGCAAGAGCTGCTTTCCCGATACTTCCTTTTTAGAATAATCTCTGCTGCTTTAGATTCAGCATACAGTCAAATTTATGTGGAAAGCAGAGACGATAAGAAGCAGATCCCGCATCGCTAAAGGGAACGGGGGAAGAGGGCGCATTCTTTTGACATGTATCTCACACGAAAATTCTAATAATTTCTCCTATGCAGTTCGTAACATCAGCATCGTGAAATATTCAGTATCATCTGAGTAAAATTCCGTATTAAATAGAATGGAAATTGGAGCCCCGAGAGGAAGCTTTCAAATAACGTTATTCGCACGAGATAGTGGTAGTCTTACGACTCCTTGGCTATTTTTTTCCAGATTGTGAATAATTTCGAAGGGAAAACAAAAGTTATCGGGAGTTTTTGTGGATTCAAGGAATCGAATATCAAGCATCATGATTTTGAAAGACAATTTATGATCAAATATGAGTATCCGAGGATTCGATGATATGATACATTATCGCATTCGTGATACGGGAAACATATCAGTTTCAATGAAACAGTCGATCATGTCTTTCCTCGGGAACGTATGCGCAATATACAATGTATACGATCACTATTACTCTCTGCAACTCACTGATACTTTGAAATTGATTGATGAGATTCGATACAGAAAGTGACGACCTGATTTCCTAAACACCTATCGATTTTCAACTGAATCTATTGCAAGGCTGATGAACTATGAAGGCATAATTTGTTTGAGTTTCTCATCAATAAAGCGGTATTAGAATTAACACTGCGTGGATTCCATAGGAGTCGATCCCGGAACTCGATGTTGATAATGACTCCAAATAATATTAGAACACACCATGCGGTGGCAAAACGACCCGGTAAACATTTTTCCCCTGAACATTTCGAACATTTATCATGTTCTCTAAATGCTAACAGAAAGTTCTCTGATGCGTCGATATCGGAAATCTTTTTGATGCCTTTTTCATGAGGTCTAGAAGTTATCAGAAAGTTGACTTTGTTACCCTTATGTTTGTATAATGGGTAAAATTCATTCATAAGAATTGAAATTCAATATAATTGAAATAATTCTTCATGAAAATTTAGCATAATATTTGTTTTAGAAAATCTATTGTCAAAGGAAAGAAAAGGAAAACGAAATTACACAGTAAAAAGTGAAACTTAAAGTGATCCCGAATATCAGCTTAAAAATGCAGCCAAAAGTAGCGCCTATTCCAACTGAAAGTAAGCAATGAAGAAGACTGAATTTCAGTCAATTCCATCTTACTTTGGAATTAAGATACAATTCCATCTTAATTTCCAAAGTAAGATGGAATTGACTGAAATTCAGTCTTCTTCATTGCTTACTTTCAGTTGGAATAGGCGCTACTTTTGGCTGCATTTTTAAGCTGATGTACGGGATTACTTTAAGTTTTACTTTTTACTGTGTATGATCGATGCGAGAGTTTTAAGAAATTCCAATATCATTTATCTCTGATAACCTTGATATATATACAGATATGATATATAAAGATGAAGAATCAATCAAAATACCGCAATATAATAACAGTACTCATGCTAAGGTCATTTACTCAAATATAAGATACGCAATAAATCAATCGAAGAACTCCTTACGTTCGAACAATAATTTACATAATTTTATAAATGATTTTCTAATAAAGAGACATCTGTCGCATTTTCCTATTTAAGTGTTATCTTATATCTCAGATATTTTAAATAAAATGATTAACAGTTTTTTTGTATTGTTGGCCTTTTATGCGAGAGGGAGAGAGGGAGAGAGGGAGAGAGAGAAGTTATGGTAGAGAACTAATTTGAGGTTTTTGTAGAAGTTTGAACTTATCTGAATTAGGTATAGATGAACAGCGCAGTCAATCCTCAAGAAGATCCAGATTCATTATTAATTTTTTGATAATTCCGAAGCCTCTAATAGCGTGGTCGTTGTATGGTGATTTGAATGGGATGACCCTTCGTTGTTGGCTCCAATAGATTTTATCAATTGATTTGACTTCTTTTTCTTCTAACTCCACTCTTGGTCAGACAAACTTTGATTATAGATCTATATATATATATATTATATTATCTAGTCTCGAGACGTTTTCTGGTTGTTTCCTCCATGGAATTCCTTGCCGAAGTGACTCTTTAATTTCTTCTTTTCCTTCTTCTCCTCCATCCTCCCTTATCATTCTCTTCTCTTACCTCCTTTCCCTAATTCTTCTCTTCTCCAACTTACTCTTACAACTTGGATCACATTCTGATACCTTCCAGACCTCGGAAGGAAGGCATCAAAAACATATCCAAAATTGACGCATGAGAGAACTTTCTGTTAGAATTCAGAGAACCCAGGTGTGTATCAGGGTGGGTGCCCATGCTGTGCAACGTGGGGCCGAGCTGGGCAGACAAATGGGGCCAACCCTAAGATGATAACATCGTTCCCAGCTTGGCTGTATTGCTTTGCCCGAGGATTGGTAACACCATGGGTCCAGCATAAACCCAGACTAGGCAATCAATACTGCCCCTTCCTTTTTTTTTCAAATTGGACAATTACTTTGAATTCTACCCCAGCGGGCATGAATTCCAATCCCACTTTGGCCCAGTCTTGAGCCTAGTGGGCCTAGTCTATGGGCCCAAGACTGGACCAAAGTATGACCAAAATTCATACACGAATGTTTGAAATGTTGAGGGGAATTTGTCCAACACTCCCGATTTTTAGTGTAATTGTTATAGAACAGCAAAATGAGATTCGAAGATTAGAATTCAATGGGAAAGGTTAATTCACAGTTGAAACGTATATTATTTGGATATTTAGATACAATTCCTTGATTTTAAAATGAGAATATTTGAATAAACTCTCACCGTCATGCAGTCGGAAACAAAAGCCCAAAACTCTCACCGGGTGCCAACATTGAATATTTTCACGTACATACGGTGTTCCTTTTAACAACAAAAGCATGATAACAAAACCGGAAAATTCATTCATTAAAACGAGTAGTATTGTGTTCCACCAGGGAAAGTAGTACTTTTATTTCGGTACAATATATATTTCAGTAATTTAACAGTGAAATGATTCTCATGTTTTCCAGCTGGAGACATTAAAGTTGTATACAAATACCGAGGAAAATAAATGCTGCGCAACCTTTCGTACCGGAAGAGTTCTCGTTTTCTCTTCAACATCTTTTGAAAATCTTTTCTTTTTTTGCCACATTAGGTTTGATGAGCATTGAAATTTCATGATTTTTCAAAAAGACACACTCACATTTATGAGTAGTTGATTTCGTTATTGACTTTACCAAACGACACTTGACCTATGATTCTGAGAATTCATTATGAAACCTTGTTTTGGAATTTCTAAATATGACTGCTGCAGATTTAGAGAGTTGTCGGTAATTCCAAATACTTCATGTATCGAATCTTGAGTAGCAAACAATTTCATCCTTGTTATAAATTCTGATAAATGAGACATACATGAAATAATAGGATATCATTAATACTTATGAAAACAAATAAAAACCCAAGGTTTTCTCAGTAAAATCGATTTTACGAGGAATATGACATTCGTTTAAGGTTTCCATATTTCGACAATGTCTAACGTAAACCGATATGCTGTGCATACTAATGATAAACTATAACTTTGTAATATGGAATGGTCGCGATAAGCGTAAATTACGTGATAATTATACATACGTGACTAAAATTGAATAATAAAAAAAAAGAAATGAATGTTCACTTCTATAACAGCAGGCGGAAAACTTCGTTTCAAACGTACACGAAGTTACGGACTCTGTGTTTGCGATAGCGGCAAAGTGCTGAATATATCCACGTTCGCGGAATTTGCAATTAACGACTCCAGTACAAAGTATGTTGAGGTAAAAATTTAATCACAGTTGAAACATATAGGAAGCCGAAGTAATACTGTTTCATATTTCTCCTCGGTAATGGATTTTGACTGGAATTTTGATCGATGATGTAAAATAATTTTCAAAGAATGGGTTATTAATGAAGCGTTCCAAGGTATTCCATTGATTAGATTTCAAATGGAATCGGCGAAGTTCAAGTTGGTACAATCAAAGAGAGGATATTGTAAAAATTCCTATATTTTTTTATACAAAATGGTAGAACTGTGATATCTCTTTGTACAAAGTATACTAATTTTCATCGGATTCAATGAAACACAGACAGACAGAAAAGAAAAGAGAAAAAGAAATGAGAACGTATAAAGTACCCAAAGAAGTATTTAAATAGTTCTATATATCTTCAGTTGCTACTCCTGCTCTTGATTCTAACCGCTTAAGCGAAATTCCAGTGATTCAAACCAGGATTGTTTGTATTTTCCTTTGACCCATTTTCTCATTTCCTGTTTCATAGAAACTACTTCTATCTACTCGCGAAATTTTGGGAGAGACTTGGATTTCGCTTCGATGCTTCGCACATAACTGTTTCCCCTCGATTGAAACTGAATTGTTTGCAACTTGATTTCAATGGCTGATATTTGTCAATAGGGGTAGTCTTTGAAATCTTTCAATATTCGGATATCCTCATCGATGTTGTGGATAGATCGATCGACTAATTATGAATTCCGTGGATATTTTTTGCGGATGAAATCGTTGATGAGGTGGATGGAATTTGGATACATTTGAAACCGGAAATCTCTTACGAGACTCGTATACAAATCCGAGGGATCATATCCTCGCGTCTGTATGCAACCGATACGCGAGTTTCGAACTTTTATGCCTGTGCAGTTTATGTACTAGAATAAAATCAGATCCACATATGATTCGTGTGGAGATAAAAGTTCAATTTTTAGTAAACATCGAAGAATTTTGTATCCAACTTGGACCAGGATAGTTTGGATATGATTTTATCACGTAAGGAATGGAACTGTCGATTTTCACCCGGATGCTTCGCGAAAATGCAGAGAAATATAAAATATTGATCTGGAAAAAATGTGTTAAGATTTGTATCTTCTGAGATTTCAATGCATCGTTTTTTCCTCGATATAGAGATGACATTACGAAGCCGACGGTGACGAATGGACCGCTTGTGCAAGTTCACTTAGTCCACGTGAAGTTATATATGGAATAATCCTTGCAGCTCTAAATCTACATGAATGTCATTTGATTTTATTATAAATCCTTCTCATTCTGAAATTAAAGTCAATTATATTTTTTAGGAAAGCAAATAATTCATTACAAATTATGTACACTATTTTGACGGCAAAACTTGCCTTTATTACAATAATTAATCCAATTGAATAATATAATAATTGATAATGATTGAGTAAAATTCATTAACGGTTTTGTTTTTCAATTTGATATAATTTTTACTTCCATGTTCCTTATATATAAGGGAATGGAAGTATGGTATTTGATCATATATTTACTCATTTTTATAGATAATTGAATAAAAATAAATGCCTGGATTTAGACTGACCGTATTAATTGAAACAGCACTGATAATTTCATTGGTATTTTTCTCAGTGAAACTATCAATTGTTGATACATCGACTACGAATTTTTAGTAGATTCACTACGAATATTTTTCAGCGATCCTCGTTTCCCCTAAATTGACAGTCATTCTTATAAATATTAATAGACCCGGTCTTTCCATGTAAAGTTGGTTGCCAATATTGTAACGGGATAGAACTAACGAACGATATGATATTATAGCAACGCCGATAGCCGACACTTGCTTTGCCAACGATGATTCGATATTTATCCAATGTTGTTTGCTGCACGTAGTATGACGTCGAAGAATTTGAAAGAAGAAACAAGTTTCGTACCACCATAGAATCATTCTTAATTAATTATTCAATAACTATATCAATCAACATGATCAGCAATATGACTGAATGTCAATTAGGAGTATGAACCATTTTTCACTACTGATAATTACTCAAACTATACAAACAAACGAATAAATGCGAACAACAGGAACTTATTATATCAAGAAACAGTCACATCATCATTTTTCATTACATATTAAGAATCACTTGTTCATCATATCATATGAACAAAAATCTAAAAAAAAAGTGAGAAGGTTCACCAATGATGAAGCACTCACGTGAATTGAAGATGCCGAACTCTCCAAACATCGATATGAAATGAACCATTTGCAAATAAAAGCCAAGAACGCGAACATTTATGTATCCTATACAGATATTGCAACAAAATTGAACAATATCTATGTTTTCTTACCTGATATTTTGAAATTTCACAGAGTTGTTTGTTATAAAATTCGACTACGCTCTTCCATTATAATTTTTCTTTTTTCAAAATTCCTATCAACCTCCATCTATTCACTCGAGGTAAGTTAATCCATATAAACGATTTGAGTAAAGTCATGAAGAAAGATATCTGTGAGAAAGATTATGAGCTTGGTCTTTCGCCACTCCATGCTAAATTACGCTTCATGGATGTTGTTCTGAACATTATGCTTATCGCTTAGATTTCTATAAGTGGCAAGCAAAAACTAAAGAACAAGAAATACAAGCGAAGTCAGCGAAATTGAGGATTCAACAAGATTTCCAAGAAGAGGTGGGGTTGATCATAGACACTCCTAAGCATTGAGTGGGGAATTCTAATTATGCCAGTTCTGCAGGGAGATTTTTTCGGGATTCTGAATTAACAGGAAAGGGAACGGCGATGATGTTGGATTAATCAAACGACTCAGCGTAATCTTGCAGGTTATCTCTTGTGGACGGGAAAACATATTTTCAAAAGTTCGAACTTTTGCAACTTATAATTTATATGTGAATAAGTTGTACAACTGGTATTATATGCGTTCATCCGTTCATCGAAATTCTTTTACACGGAGTGAAAATCATTGCATCCTTCAGCATCTCTATTGGCCTTTGATCCGAGAAAGCTCGAGAAGCAAGAAATAGAGATTTTAAACGATTCCGCGAGTGCAATACTCGGAAATGCGGCCGTTTGGCAACAAACATCGATTTGATACACAAGTTACTGATCTGATCTGATCCACATTTGTCACATTTGAAAGAATCCTGGAAACAGACTGAAAGTATATCTGATCTTTAACTTCTTCAGCTATTGAAAGTGACATAAATTTTTTGTTCATGTAATATGATAAAAAAGGGATTTTTAATATGTAATGAGAAATGATGATGTGATTAGTCTTTTTGTATGATTGATAATCAATGAAAATATTGGAAGGCAAATTCCCATCAATCAATACTGTCAACAATATGAATGGCAGCCAATTGGAAGGAGAAATGATTTTGCTCTCACAAAGATTGTTCAAACTACAAATTTGTTAAGAAGATTTGTGCAAAAATATCAAGGAATGACGGATGACAGATTTTGATCAATAAGCAACATCAACAATTCAATTAAACGTCAATGATGAGCAAAGAGAAATTCTCTTGTTTCGATGATTGCCCAAAGTACTAATTTTTTCAATATAATTTTGAGATAAGATTTATCAATCATATTGGATAGGTAATAAATTCTGATATGTTAATATCACTATCAATGTAACTCTCAATCAATCAGAGGAAAAAAGTAGAGTACTTTCTCTGAATAATTGTCCAAACTACCAATTTATATGTATATTTTGTAGCTTCCAGTAAATGAGGAAAAGAAATGATTCTTTTCTCCTCGTAATCGCACAAACCGTGATTGTGTTTATATGATTTGTTAATAACATTCATCAAACCAAAGGGTTCCGCTCCTTGACTGCTCCGCTCGCTCAGCAGTCTAACCCAGTGACCCAGTGTCCTCAGATTGGACTCGCAAACGTTGCAGAAACAAACGTGATTGTGGGTCTGTGTGAAAAAGGAGGGGGTACGGTTGCGTGCGCAACCTAGCATGCTTTTTCTCCTTCGCTCTTCGGTCAACGATCGTATGAGGAATGGAGAAAACATGCTAGATTGCGCGCGCAACTGTACCCTCTCTTTTTTCACACGGCCGTACAGCTGCACTTGTGTGAGTAACATTTGCGAGTCCAATCTGAGAACACTGGTCTGATCTCCTTCAAAATTCGCTTCGCTCATTCTGAATGAATCGTAGCCCACATATGCGCGAAGAAAACGCATACGAAGCGAAAAATGTTTCACTTCCCTCTTCTTGAAGCGTGTAATGCCCACGTGCTATAAAGTAATGAACTCATACATCCAATATACTTTTCATCGGCTTTCAATTCCATTTTACACACGCTTCATGTAATGTACTAATAAGTTACACCATTCGCTCCGGTTACACTTCCTTTTCGCTTCCATTTTCACCAGGGTTCACTCGCATCTTGAACGATTCAGATATCCGGGGATATATTAAAAGGTACTCATCGGTTTGTCACTGAACTAAAAAATTTTTAAATGTAACATTCAGCAGGCCCAAAACTAAGCGTGAGCTCAGAGTCATTTAAGCGTAACGGAGAGTCATCCAGCGTCATTTATTTCAATAACCTCTTCCTTCACTTTCGAATTCTCACTAGTGTGCTGTCGTAACCTCAACCAGCTTTTGAAGAGTGTTCGGATGGAAAAAAGCTTACACGGGAAGATCGAAATTGTTTTTTTTTTTTCAACATTCGATCCCAGATTTTGATCAGCACCCCCGAAAAACTCCAAAACCCATGTTCCATATAAATCTGTCCACGAATGCGGAGATGACTGAATTTATGAAAAATCACTGATATCCACTATTTGTTAGAATAATTTTGTAATAACAATTAACATCCGGCATATACCGATTATTCGCTCATAGTGCACTTGCGTGCAACGGATTCGAGTGATATTGAGCACAGAAAAAATTTTCAGGGTGAAATAAATCGAAGATTTGAAAACTTTGATATTTTTTCTGCAATTTGCATGAACATGATAGTTTGAATAGACAATAATTCAGAACCCCACTCTCGTAAATCTCTTAAGAATTTGATCCTAAATGAAAAAAAAAATATTCAAAATCGGCCTAGAATTGCGCTTTAAAAGTAGTTTCGAAGCTCGTCCTTCTATTTTACCTCATTGTGCGTCGTTTACAGTTATCGGCCGACTGACAGCCAAAGAAAGTGTTTGGATGAAATAGCAAGTGATTGAAATTGCGGAAGAGCAATGATTTGTGAAGCCAGGAATAATCACGAGAAGTTCCTAACCCTGGTCAAATAGCCACACACTTGACCGCTTTCGGGTAAATGGCCCTTCGAACGTATGCTACACTGAGAACAAAGATAGTGGACTCAACTATGCACGACAGTTGGATACGTTCAAACACAATCCTTCGTAAACTCAATTCGAATACAAGATTCGTTCAAATGCGCGTTTATTCATCTGAACGTGTCGAATTGTCGTGTGTAGTTGAGAGCACTATTTTTTCTCTCACTGCACTTCAACAATTTGATTTGATTTCACAATTCTTCAATATAAGGAATTCCCAAAAATTTTCACAATATTCTCGCATGAATAAATTGAAGCAGTACCTTACATGAATTGATGACCCTATATTTGGATTAGATGCGAATTCGACCTTCAATTGCCCTGTCCCGAGGGATAACCAGACATTTGCTACACTGTTGATAATAATCGGAATTTTCCTGTGTATATCAACCGGAAAATTCCAATCGCTGATTAGGAAATCAATTTCCGGTGATTTATATGCAATTTCCCATACATTTATCTGATCATTCCAAACTTTATGGGATTTTTCCCAGCATTTCACTGTAAATTTCCGGACAAGTTGAGAAAATTCTTAACGCATGACAGTGTAGTAACTTGCCAGTTACTGGCAAGTTTTCTAGTTTCTCGTGGTAATAGGTGTTACAAAACCACACGCAGAAAAAAGTATTGCTGGCATAACAAATAGCTCTGTTACTATAGCCGGACGAGCAAGAAAAATGATTGAAACAACTATATTTTTTTGCTGACATGAACAAATTTGTTAACAGAACGTCTCAGCTGCTGGAGTGAATATTTTTGCAAGCACAACAAATTTCTTCGTAGGCGCTATATGTAGTGGCAAACCATTTTTTCTCTGTGCAATGAATCGCTGTAGCATTCCCACCAGAGTCTGGATCAGATTCAAAATCCCGGTCAAAATTCATACCTCATTCGGATATTGGTTCACACCTGAATTATATCCAATTTTAGTCCCTGGGCCATTCATAAACGCGTGTATTCACGAGCATTCTATTTTGTTGGGGAGAATCACAACTTGACCAAAATAGTTGGATCAGTTGATGTTCAAAATTTCATCGATAAAAGTCGACGAAAGAATGTCCAACTTCCTAGAACTCCCCAAGTACTTAGGAATAATCAGAGAATGATCGAGAGTCAAAATGGATCAGGACAGAAGAAGAGAACGACAGATCTTCCTAAGTAGTTGAATGGCAAATTATGAAATCTTGTCTCAGAAGGTGATATGAAATTAACTGACGTCTTAAACCTTACGACGCAAGAAAACAAACTTCAAGGAATGAAAACTCGTTAACCAACGAACCAGAGTACATAAAATTTGATAAGGTTTTGCTCGCAAACTTTATTCTTCTCGTACGGTTCTATCACAAGAAATGTGTTTTCGTTTGAAATATTGAGCATTTACTTTAAAACATCCTGTATGTGTCTATACATACACGAATTGATGATAGAGGATTAAATTCCCGACCCCTCCATGTTATCTGCATGGTTTTATATAGTTCACGTACGGATTATATCGATTCACTCGTCTGTATAATATTTCTCCATATAAGATCCATAATGACATTCAAACCATTCTGAATGCGGCGATCAATGATCCGAGTAAAAAAATGTGGATCATAAATTGATAAAAAAAATATCACTCGGCGATCACGTTCAAAGTGATCACCAAGTGATGTAAACGGTGAGACTGCAGGATCTTTGTTTCATCATTGTCAGATCAATACAGTAGGTTGTGCTTATGCAATGATCATTTTTTCATCATTGTCAGATCAACAGAGTAGCTTGTGCTGATGGAATGTTAATATGTGTGTGAATGATCATTTCCAAATCTGATCATGATGATTCGTTAAGCGTTTATATCAAGTTCTTGGTGACACTATTTCACACGGTGCAATAGGTACAGCGGTGGAGAAGAATTTGTATTCGGAGGAATACAAACACACAGATGAATCGATCAGGTCGGGATCTTCTCTCAATGAATTCCTGAGTCCACTGACAACAATGACAAAGAGTGAATACTTTGGATGAGAAAACTCAAGTTTGGAGAAATTTTCAAGACGTACGCCTTAGAAGACCCTTGAAATTTGATGAATTCGATGGAACATTAGACAAGGATGAAACGGTGTGATCAGGATTCCCTTAGTACATTTCAAGTCCACTGAAAGTGATGATGAGAAGTAAGTACTTTCGAGATGATAATTCAAGTTTAAACAAATGTAGGAAACCATATATACAAGCCTAAGGTTGTATAAAATACTGTCTACACTATACTGATTTAACGTGTATCATTTATATTGCAAATCGAGAACCCGATTATCCATTTATTATCGAATTTATAAGATGTATATAGTGTATGAAAAATTTCAAGTTTATTTGAAAATATAATATTCTTTGTAATTCTTTGAATTGGAAATCCCAATACATATAATTGAGTTCTCAATTTTTACTTTTTCATTACTCTAACAGCATAATGTGTCTGTGGGACGTGTTTTCTGATTATGAATATTACAGTGATCTTGGGGTAATCATGTTCAGATTGTTCGTAGATCAGAACTTGATACAAACGCTTAACGAATGATTATGATCAGATTTGGAAATGATCATCCACACATATTAACATTCCATCAGCACAACCTACTGTATCAAGAGACGCCGTAGCGTCTCGACACCAAGTACATGAAAACCGTGAAAGAAAAAAAAAATGAAAAAGCATAAGTCGTGCGCTACCGTGTATTTTTACACGAAAACCAAGATTTTCTATAGTCAAAAAATCTTTAACCCACAATAACTCATCACACATTGAATTTCACGAAAAAATAATTACACTTCTAGTATATAATTCGAATACACACTTTGGATTAGGCACACTACGAAGTTGATCCGTTCACGCGATCCCGAGATACAAACGTTTCAAATTTTCATGCGATCAAAACATCAGGATTTTTCTTCATGATCATCGCCACTTTCGATTCATTTTAATCACGATAGCGACGATAGTTCTTCGTCGTCGGAATTCGGGAGGGTTTCTTCCATTGGCAGAGAGATATTCTGTCTCTTTCCTTCTTGAGACAGCCAATATTCTGTCCTTTCCTTTCTTCCAATATCCAATAGCATTCACTTCAGTTGATGTATATTATAATCCAAACATCCAATAGCGTTGATTTCAGCGTAGTGTGATCTATACATTGTCACAACATAAACGAATAACCTGTCAATGAGGCGATGTGTTGATAGGTTATTATAATATTAAAAGAATAATTGAAAAATGGACGAATTGCAGGTTACTACATTACAGGTATTACAGGTCATTATAACAACAATCAAACGCACACAAATAACCTGGAATTACATATACTTTTATATATGACTTGAAAAAATTCATGAATGAATTGATGAATAAATGATGAAGAGGTTGTTTGTAAAAAAAAACATAAAAAGTTTGAGAAAGGTATAAATACCCAGGAAAAAATCATGAGATCTATTCAGATCTAAATAGATCTGAATAGATCTGATTTTTGGTCAGATCTGGTTCAAAAGATCAGATTAGATCTGTTCAGATCTCAGTAGATCTATAATGGTCTATGGTCTAAAATAATGGTCTAAAGGTCTATAATGGAATGAATGGATTCAGTCATTCTAACTATAAACTTTAGTTGCCACAACTAAATATTTTTAGTTGCCGCAACTAAATGTTTTTAGTTGCCACAACTAAATTTTTTTAGTTGCCACAACTAAATCCTTTTAGTTGCCACAACTAAATTTTTTTAGTTGCCACAACTAAATTTTTTTAGTTGCCACAACTAAATATTTTTACTTGCCACAACTAAATGGTTTTAGTTGCCACAACTAAATATTTTTAGTTGCCACAACTAAATTTTTTTACTTGCCACAACTAAATTTTTTTAGTTGCCACAACTAAATCCTTTTAGTTGCCACAACTAAATATTTTTAGTTGCCACAACTAAATTTGTTTAGTTGCCACAACTAAATATTTTGAGTTGCCCCGACTAAATATTTTCAGTTGCCACAACTAAATATTTTTAGTTGCCACAACTAAATATTTTTAGTTGCCACACTAAATATTTTTAGTTGCCACAACTAAATTTTTTTAGTTGCCACAACTAAATAATTTTAGTTGCCACAACTAAATTTTTTTAGTTGCCGCAACTAAATATTTTCAGTTGCCACAACTAAATTTTTTTAGTTGCCACAACTAAATTTTTTTAGTTGCCACAACTAAATATTTTTAGTTGCCACAACTAAATTCTTTTAGTTGCCACGACTAAATTCTTTTAGTTGCCACAACTGAATATTTTTAGTTGCCACAACTAAATTTTTTCAGTTGCCACAACTAAATATTTTTAGTTGCCACAACTAAAATTATTTATTCGGGGCAACTGAAAATATTTAGTTGCGGCAACTAGAACAATATTGTTTTGAAGAAGATTTTATAAAATTATATCATTTAAATTTCTTGTTTTATGTTCTATAGAAATTCGTTTGTACATAATAAAGGCTAAAAACTTCTACCATCGGCCACGCCAAGTGTTCCTGGTTGATGCGAGTTCCGAAACAGGGTTGCCTTTCATATCTTTCTTTTTAATGGTATATTTGTTATATCAAGTAATCTTCCGGAAAGAGTGAAGTATTTTTTTCAAGGATTTTTTTTCAAGTGTTATTGTGAAATGTTTGTATGGCTTTTGAGATTTGACGTTATTACTAAATCCATTCATTTCAACGGACCATTTTTCTATATTTGGACTCTCAAAAAGATTTAGTTGAGCCAACTAAATTTTATAGTTAGAAGGACGTATTTTATCAATACATATTTCAAATTTTCATTCCTTCCGCACTTTATGAATTTTGAACGGAAAAGTAATTGTTTGAGTGGTATTCTTTCATTCATTTTGTTGATAGTGGCTAATATAGAAAAGTAGTACCTTGGAATGAATGGATTTAGTCATTCTAACTATAAAATTCAGTGGCCACAACTAAATATTTTTAGTTGCCCCGACTAAATATTTTCAGTTGCCACAACCAAATATTTTTAGTTGCCGCAACTAAATTCTTTTAGTCGCCACAACTAAATGGTTTTAGTTGCCACAACTAAATATTTTTAGTTGCCACAACTAAATTTTTTTAGTTGCCACAACTAAATTTTTTTAGTTGCCACAACTGAATATTTTTAGTTGCCACAACTAAATATTTTTAGTTGCCACAACTAAATATTTTTAGTTGCCACAACTAAATTTTTTTAGTTGCCACAACTAAATTTTTTTAGTTGCCACAACTAAATATTTTTAGTTTCCACAACTAAATTCTTTTAGTCGCCACAACTAAATGGTTTTAGTTGCCACAACTAAATATTTTTAGTTGCCACAACTAAATTTTTTTAGTTGCCACAACTAAATTTTTTTAGTTGCCACAACTAAATATTTTTAGTTGCCACAACTAAATTCTTTTAGTTGCCACAACTAAAATTATTTAGTCGGGGCAACTAAAAATATTTAGTTGCGGCAACTAGAACAATGTAGTTTTGAAGAAGATTTTATAAAATTATATCATTTAAATTTCTTGTTTTATGTTCTATAGAAATTCATTTGTACATAATAAAGGCCAAAAACTTCCACCATCGGCCACGCCAAGTGTTCCTGGTTGATGCGAGTTCCGAAACAGGGTTGCCTTTCACATTTTTTTTCCTAATGTGATATTTGTTATATCAAGTAATCTTCCGGAAAGAGTGAAGTATTTTTTTCAAGTGTTATTGTAAAACGTTTGTATGGTTTTTGAGATTTGTCGTTATTTTTTACTGTGTTGGAGTTTTCAGGGGTTTTTGTGAGACATTTGTATGTTTTGTGGAATTCTACTTTTTTTTGCACTTTTTGGTATCTACATACGGGCAGAACGATACGCTTGTCCCATTTATTCTTTTTAATACAATAATGCTTTTTTGAAAATCATAAATTACCTTCAATACACTTTAAACAATCTGAAGTTACAATATACCAAAAATCTTTCACAATCTACAGCGTACTTGGTCGCTCATATTGATTTCATTCCTTTTTTTTTCAAATGGAGCATATCCTTTTATATCCCCTCGAAATTCTGAATGCAGTGAAATTTTCCTTCAGAATGTGTTTTTAGATTTTTCTATTCTTTGTTTTTGGGATTTTCATGTACTTGGCGTTATTTTTTTACTTTTGATCTGACAATGATGAAACAAAGATCCTGCAGTCTCACCGTTCACATCACTTGGTGATCACTTTGAACGTGATCCCCGAGTGATATTTTTTTTATCAATTTATGATCCACATTTTCTTACTCGGGGAATCCTATAATAATTATAACTATTCTGAAAATTATACCGATCCATGATCCTTGTATAAAATGATACACGCCTATCTATAATATCTTTGAAGTTTCAATCGTTTACAAAAACGAAACGAAAATTCAATTTTAGTAGACCATTATTGTTCATCTTTTCAAATCAACTGCTTGTAACAAGACACATCGTTGAAATAATGTACTGTAAAGTTTCGGATCTGTAAAGAATGAGTATTCAGTTATTCGATTAACAATTCGTTTCAATAAACGATTCAAACTTGAGTAACATTATCAATAATGAAAGTGAGAAGAGCCAATGTTCCTATAAACGCTTCACAAGATTTTTATATCTTTGGCTGAGGAAAGATGCTTGCAGATTCCCGAATTCTCCATCTGCATTGAATCTAATGAATGATTAAAAAAATATTTCCACTACAAGTGCAAAGCGTAGACTAAATTTTGCAATACTTCCAAATCAAATGACGAATAAATGGAGAGGAGTAGTAATCGAATATTCTTCAATAACCACCACTTTGGTACTGATTTGTATATCGCGATGAGAACAACCGAAGTTTTTTCTTTTCCATACTTCGAACTGGATGTATCAATTTTTCCTATCATAGACACATTTATAAAGATGTTCTCGTAGTTTGGATCGTTTATAGGGAGAAAACGAAAATTAAAACTCACGAAATCTGGTAAATCACTGTCACAATATATTCTCGAATGGACCCTTTGCCACTGAGAACATCGTTTAAATAAATTACTGCAAGATTTGTGGGTTTCAATAGTTGAATATTATGTTATTCGATTGTTAATCAGTTTCAATAAACGATTCGAACTTTGGCGACATTTCATAGACAACGTAAGACCTGCAATATCCATCTGCAAGAAAATTCTATCTAGTAGAATAGATCAACTATTGACGCGACATCGCGCAGCCGCACAGTGGGAAATTTTGGTGCTTTTGTTGACAAAAATCTGTCTACAGCGCAATTTTCATCCGATTTTGATAATTTTCTTTCAAAATACTCAGGAAGAGTCCCACTTTGACGCGTCACTGCCGCATTTTCACGATTTTCAACTTGACCTAAAAAAACTCCAATCAAAGTTGGAAAAGAGGAATTGGTAAATCAAGTGTTTTTCACCCGTGTAACGTTGAGAAATATGTCGATTCACATGATAAAGATCAATTCGTGATGGAGAAACATGAACATATCATGAAAATTCAATAAAAATCTCATAAAAATTATAAAAATCAGAAAATTTTGAGTATCTCAATTCCTTTTCTGATTTCTGGATGAAGTCAACGGAGTTGCATACAAAATTCTAACATCCTCAGAATATCCCAGACCATTCTCAGAATGTACGAGCACATTCTTAGAACTTCTGGTGTTACTTGGTATTTCAAAGATACTCAAAGATGTCTGGAGTAGAATTAATCCCATTTTGCAAAAGATTCTCACAAGATATTTCAAAAGACATCTTCAAGTTATCCGATTATATTGCATAAGACATCTTTTATGTATCTCTGAGATAACTATACGAAAAGATCTCAAGATACATGCTGATATCTTGAAGATATCTTCACCTTTTGTTTATTGGATTGATTTTTGGAAGAATCCAAATCCATCCTGAACAGATCCTAAAAAGAAGACAGGAATTCCCGGGTGGGTGGGATTCCCAAATTCGCATGTGGACTCAGGTTCCTGGCCGGGACCCGCCAGGTCGTGGCCAGGTTCTGCCCAGGACGAGCCAGGTCCTGCCTGGTTCTGATTCATCCAGAAATCAAGAAAGTAATTGAGATGCTCCAAATTTTCTGATTTTCATTGAATTGCCATGATATGTTCATGTTCCTCCATCACAAATTCATCTTTATCACGTGAATCAACATATTTTTCAACGTTACACGGGTGAAAAACACTTGTTTTTCAAGAAATAGTGATCTGTGGATTCACCAATTACTCTTTTTCAACTTTGATTGGAGTTTCTCTTAGGTAAGGTTGAAAATCGCGACAATGCGGCAGTGACACGTCAAAGTGGGACTCTTTCCGAGTATCCCCAAAAAATAATTATCAAAATCGGACAAAAATTGCACTGTAGATAGATTTTTGTCAACAAAAGCACCAAAATTTCCCATTGTGAGCCGTGCGAACAGACAAAGTTCTTCTCAACTGCATTTCGAATCGTTTTGAACGAATTCCCCCCAAAGAAAACCACCTACGAAGTGTGTAAAATCTTGAAATAAAAAAATCGATCTTAATACTTTTTTTCCGTCGAATATCGATTCACCGGTTCGCTGTGTATCGCCCTGCATCACAATTCCCACTCGTCCTACTGCATTTTCGATTACGGTTTCATTCCAAATGCATCAAATCCTGGTCAGTTGTCGTGGATAAATGAAGATATATGAAGGTTATTTCATCGATACACCACGTGCAATACTTGGAAATGAGACTGACCTTAATAGTATGAAACGATGTCTGACACTTCATAACGTGCGAAAAACCAACCATCCATCCATCTTAATCACCAACGATCAAACTCGTTTGGAATTGCGAATGTAATGTAACGGTTGAACCTTTGCATTAAAGGCTTACGCGGCTATATTAATCGTAATTGTTCTCATCCAAGGATTTTAATTTTCAGGTCAAGATAGACGGATTCGTTGGTAATAAATCTTGGTTGATACATAAAGCTTGCGTTAGCGTAAAATAGATGAATATAAAACGTGTACGAAAATAAACACGGGTTGCGATAACAGTAACTGAAAAACGTGACAAAAATTGATAACCGGGAGAACAGAAAAATTTCCGCTGGGTATTATAAAATATGCGTCCCGTATTAACCTCTTATAACGCGTAAATATGTCGCATGCTTAAATACGTACGTACGCACGCACAGCCCGCTAGGTGATGAAAATTTCCCCACGAGAGAGTGGAACATGTGAAACGTATATATCTGAAAAACAATAAATTTTCCTTCTTAATCGCGTATGCGGGAACACGTTGTTGGAAATTGCTCAAATTCAACTGCTGTGGAATTTATTCAGTTCCTATTATCGTCCCATTCGCATGATGCGCTGCTCATAATCGTGAGATGAAATAGAATTTCACTGCACGAAAAGATTAATTGTTCAGCTTTGTTTAAGAATTTTTTAACGTCGTGTTTTCGTTTCTTTATGGGATTTACAAATATTTAATTATGTGGAATGGAAGAGAGAATTGTATTTCATTAAGAGTCTCTGTGTTTTTCCTGCACTTGAATTCGGAATAACGCCTGATTAAAATGAATGTTTTTAGAAAGAGATAATATGAAAAAATATGCAAAGAAAATAGGAATGATAACTTTTCGCTGGTACAGTCGTGAATTAAACGAAATCATGCGGAATGAGTTGCACAAGTGTGATTATGCTTGATATCCTCTTCAGGGAGTCACACGTGTGATGCTTCATTATATTCATATTGAGAATAGAAGAAAGAAAATCCTGCTTTTTTTTCTATTTTCGAGCAACATCGAGCGACAGACTGGGTTCTTCCCTTGTGTTTTGAAGAAAATTACATTCTCACGGCCAGAAGCTTTCTCCTACATTCATCTTTTTCTTCACCCTCGAGTGCGTGGTGCTCATTCTTTGCATATGCCCCAATTGATGGCTGTTTTTCTTGTTCGTTTGGCTTAAACGGTAGCGATACAACAACCCCTTGTTTCCTCTGATTTAATATCTCTCTTGTTCTGAAATTTTATTATCGTACTTCCAGTTTACTCAGGAATGTATACGAAATTAATTAGAATCCATTCTGGTTCTCTTAATAATTCCCAAAACACAAAGAAACTTTATTCGCTATGGCGGCTATTTACTTAAGTATCTGATTTTTACGTTTGCAACAGTTAAAATGATTACAGTCATAATTACAGCTATTGATTAGCTGCCAGTGCCAGATTTCGTGGCCTGTACAGCACATTTTCAAAGGTTCAGATTGGGACCGCGAAATAATTTAGCTGTGATATCACCGAGAGAAGAGTTTTGTTGTACATGCTGAAGTTGATTTATTGTTGATAAATCCTTGGATTTGATACGGCGAAACGGATATTCATTTACAGTTAACGAAACATTTATTCATATGGTATATTTTGTACAGAAAGAATATTAGGGGTGTGCGAGACTGGAGAGATATTTTGAGACTGTTGTATTTGGAGTCGATACGATAGGGGCTGTCCATTAATTACGTAACCCAAAATTTACACATTTTCAATCCCCCCCCGTAACGCATTAGTAACACAATGCCAAACACCCATTCAGTAATTACGTAACGCTGACTACAACCCCTCTCCCTCTACTCGTTTCAAAACTGGAGAAAAGTGAAAACAAACAAAACAAAACAGACTTGATAAACGATTTATTCTAATCTAAGTTGCCAAAATGATGGTGAATACCACCGAAGTTCATCTGTTTCACAGTAGATTCTACTAAAAATCATATTTTCCTTGAATGCCATCTTTAATTGTAATGAACGTTGAAATGGTTCCTTATCCACCCGATGTGGATAACCTAAGAAAACTGAATTTCTTATGATAAAGAGCTTTATTTCTCTCATCCCATATTTCAAGTGCAGAAAATGAATAAAAATTAATATATTTGTGGTAAGAATCGAATGGATGCGAAAAAACTAAACTTTCTGACGAATTCAGGATATATTGGCACTTTCAAAGTATATCCAATGCATTTTCTGTATAAAAATGCCAAACTGGTTTCCATAACGTGAGATAATCTATTGAATAATCAAAGTTTGAGAACTTTTTTTCAAACAATAGACACGTCCAGATTCATCGTGATGTCCAGCAATTTATAATACGAACTTTTTTTACACTGTAAAAAAAACTCCCAAAAAATAGTTTGGAATAGTGGGTGAATTTCCAAACAATTTGGAAATTTACCAATCTGTAAGTTTTTCACCATACTTTTCTGCTTGGAAATTCACGAATATTTTTTACGGTGTACACTAATTTTTCATAAGGAAAATCGTGAAGCGTCCAGCAAAACCTGGTTTCAAAAATTACGTAACGTTAGCTCTGCCCCCCTCCCACCCTTTGATAACGCTGCTTAACGATTTAAAAAAAAAACCCTCCTCCCTTTCGGCGTTACGTAATTTATGGACAGCTCCCAGAGGAATTTTCAATGGAAAAACACAGTGTTTCCAGATATCAAGACTGATAGAAAAATTAATTATACATTCATATTGAATTTAAACTTCAATTAATTGTTAATAATAACAAAAATAATAGATTGTTTGAACATTTATTCGGCTGTACACAATAATATTCCACGAAAATTGTGGATAATATTCCAGTAATATTATATGAATATCATCAGTTGTTAGGACAAATTCAACATAGGTCTCGAGGAGATACACGGAGAAAAAAATATACTACTTTTTCTCCTTTTGCTTGCTGAACCAGGAACAGGAAGGTTTGTAAAATGGATTTTGACATAAAAATAAAGGGGGGTTACGAATCAATAATTCAATTTTACTATATGCTTTATAAAATTGAATGTAAAAAACATCTATCCTACCTATGACTTTTTCTACGATATTCATAATCTTCCGTAGTTTGATGTAGAAATTCATGTAACAAATATTATATTCCTGTTTCTAGTTCACCAAGGAGAATAACAAGAATTCTTATATTTTCGAGCGGCATTTTTCTCCGTTTATCAGCGTAACAAACATTTTGTCTGTGAGACTTCTCTGTATTGAATTTATGGAACAGTCTACAATTTTCAAAAAATAATCTTCGATAGCGCAATACATAGAGTATGAAATATCATTTTCTGAGAATTTCAGACGGTCCCTGGTGAGAAATGTTGAAACAGATGAGGCGTAAAAACCTTCCAATTTTCGCTACTTTTGCGCTTAGATACTGTTCCGTTTTCTCTTCCGCGTCGCTTCATCTGCTTCATTTTCACCAGGGGTTTCATAAATTCTGTTCGGAGAAATCTTACAATGAAATGTTTATGCGAATGATACACTGGTATCCCCTTAATGAACTCTGATAAAATGTTTTTATCATAGAATTCACTTTCAACTTGAAGAATTCTCGAAATTGTATACTATTCTGGAGAAATTTTAGAGTTCCTCGCTGAGATAAAGTGATTGTATAGTATACAAATAGGCTTGTGTTCCAAAACTTTGCTTCCGTACTCTGAAATATCGGTTTTCTATGTTTTTCTGATCAACTGAACAAAGCTGTGCTGTTCATTTGACCAGCTGATACTGCTACACTGATATTCAGAGTATCATGATGGAGTATTGTTACTTTCATCAGAAATATTAGACGATAGCGATACTCACAAGACGATACTCGCGTCTGATAACATTTCTCGATACCGAGATGAGACTTTCAAATTATCGTCGAGAATCTCGTCTCGTGTACCCCTAAACAATATCATTTATTAACTATTGAATATCACTTGTTGATTATCAACGGAATATATTTGTTTCAAATGAACATTTATTTCGCCATAAGCCAATATACGTTTGTTGACTATAAATAAACCTTTCTCTCAGTGTAAGTCGTTGAGTTCAGTTCAAAGTAACAGAAAGTAAATGGTGAACTTTATTGCTGGCCTACATTATGAAATTCCATTCTTCTTCGAAAATTCAATTTTGAATATAATCTATTGCATGTCCAATATTAGGTAGTGTTTGATGGTCACTAATATCTCAAATAGGATACGAACATTTTCCAAGATACATCCGAAGGAACGTCGAATGTTTTCCACAAAACAATTCATTTCTTCAAACGAAGTAGAATCCCATAACGGAAAGCGAGAGTGAAAAGAACGATGCAGTAAAAATCCTGTTACAAAATGGAAACCCATTACAAAAGTTATTCGAATTCAATAAAACTCGAGTACTGTGTTCCGTTAAATTACGTTAACATAGATTTGTACGTGATAAATGTACTTTATTCCTGATGGTTTTTTTTTTCCTCGGCAACAGTCATTTGCATGTCGTTACTATTTGATGGGAATTTGAATGCGTTTCTACAAATTGATACGATGTTATTTGAGCGCCTCGTTAAATTTCAATCAATTTTATATTACGTGAGGCGTTCATGCAAAACCGTAACGAACCTTCCACTGCTCTGGAGAAAGACGAGGCAGTGCGTGAAATCGAGTGTTGAAACTGGCCGATTTATAGAACGACATCGACAATTAAGTAATTAATATGCACGATTGGTGCGGAATTCGTTGGAGGTATGACGTTTGATATAATCACTGGATTCGTAGAATATTTCAAGAGATGCCGAAATCGTTATACGTATAGCGTAAAAAAGAATAAATAACAAACTTCAGGCATGAGATTTTAGTTTGATCGAATATCGTCTCTACCAACTCATGAAATTTTACCCATTTGTATATATATTTTTTTTTTTGGGGGAAAATTCAATTAAATTGGATTGAAATTCGAGAGAGAGTGTATATTTACGGGAACGATTTGTTCCAAAACCACAGAACTGAAATTTAGGAATCAATGGTCAGAGAGTTTCGTTGAACTCTCTGGTCTAGTTCATTCTATCTAAAATAAGTGGATTTCAACGATAACCAGACGCAGAGAACAGACGGATAATTGAATTTTCGGTCAGTAGGTCAGAGTGGCAAACGATATTCTGATATCGGTATCCCTACATAGGGTCATCCACGAAACTGGGGCAAATCTAGTGAGAGAGAGTATAAGAAACAAACGTGAAGATTGATTGAACGTCATAAATTTGAGTACACATTCTTATTTCGTGACTTGTTTATTATGCGTGAAAATTTTCATTCAGAATGTCTTGGAATTTGAAATGAAAATTAAAAGCTTTCATTCATTTGAAACTTATATCTGTTGGTTCGATCGATGATTTGATTGATTCATCGGAAAGAAACATAATTTGCTTCGAATTTGCTTCGTTTTCTTTGAACCGATGATACGGTAAAACTCGTGATCGAGTGGAAATTCACGAAATCTGAGGAGGGATTCATTTGGTCTTCTCTTTCTTCTTTTTCTCACCAATGAAATCTCAACCTGTATGTCATGCACGTTGACACCACATTGGCATTTGCTTTGTTTCCAAAAGTCTATTGTTTCTCTAGTGAAAATCACTCTAGGTCTCTCTTTCTCGCGAGAGTTCAGGTGAGAAATGCGTCAAGTGTCATGCTAACTTGAGCACGATTCCAGTGTATGAAGATCTATTTTTATTCGTTAGCAGAGAACATTGAGGACCCTCAATCGCAGCACGATTCCGGCTCTAACCACTTCAGATTAGGGGTGATTTCAACCATCAGCAATGGTGAAAATTGTTTAAGGTGAAACTTTCTTACTGTGGCTGACGATAAAAATGATCAGAAATCGAGAGCAATTATACACCGTGGAAAATCATTGTAGAATACTTGCCGGAAAAATTGTGGCAGCAAAGTTCCTCCATGATTCGATGGATTTCTTCATTTTTGGAGGATTCAACTTTTCTTTTTGATGAAAAATCAATTTCTTCACGATTAAAAGAAAAACTCCACACATTTGTTACCGTGTAGACGGAAAGGTTCGATGTCTCTGGCTTACGAAGAGGAACAAAATTCGACGCGATAACATTTTTCTCAGTAGGGACTTTTCAAATCAAGAGGACCCACTCAAAAGAATTTGAATTAAGCCAATGTCGACAACAGATGGAGTACAATGCCAGTATTGGTTTCCCAGGAGTTGACTTCCACGTACGGACTTCGTACTGGATATACATAGAAATAAAGTACTATGCCTCTACTGATAAACCAGTACTGAGAGCTTGATATTGACCAGGTACTGATTTAATACGGGCACTGCGCTAATTACCAATAATAAAAAGCCTGATCGGCGGCTCCTAGTTCTGAAAGTTAAGAGCACAAGGACGTCTTTGGAATATTCAATATACAGAGTGTCTCAGGAAACATTGCTGACCCTCCAACAACGGATTCTTGACACAAAACCAAGAGACTTCTCCTCCCAGTGGAGCGCTGTGAAATGCTCAGTTTCAAATCTGACTCCAATCTATCAAGTATGCTCATCGAACATTAGAGGATCCGATCTGCACGTGATCTGAACAGTCAATTTATTTTCTTTGTACCTCAAAAGCTAAGCACTTCCTAATGTCTTATTGAAGGGAAAAATTTTTGGATTTTGCCTCAGCAATTCACCTCTGGAAGATTGGTAATGTTTTTTGAGACACTCTTCAGATGAAAACCAGTACCTCCCTTTGAACCGATTATATACACCGGAAAACAAAATGAAAAGTTCTGTAGCAGGATCAATGACAGTACCAATTAAAAATATTGTGTCTGGACTAAAAGTCGTTATCAATTAGCAGTACTGAACCAGTAACAAATACCCAGTACGGAAAAACGTCATCATTCCAAACAAATACCAATATTGCCTCAGTACAGATCGCTAGTACTCTGCCAGAGTTAGCTCGTCCTGCTACAATACTGCGCCTATTGTAGAATTCTGATTGGGAATACCCAAAATGATTTTCATCGGTGCTCGTGGTAGGTTAGTGTCAACTAAATCGAGAAAAGTGAATTGGCCTTGAACAGGATAGCCGTTTTTGAGCTGCTATGACTAAATATCTGCTCCTGTGGAATTTTTAATATCATCGACAAAGGTGCAGCTAGTTTTGTGAAGAGAATGACTCTCCTATGAATGCTAAAATTTTGATCTACGATAGCTGACATTTAGTTGAGGCAGCTGAGAACTTTTTTCCACGCAGGGGTTTACATGGGAAAAAATAAATAATCCCTTCTCCATTGCTTCAAGCATTTTGGCTGCTTATGACTTTGGAAACAACATTGTTTAACATGGTGAAATGGTCCCACTTTCAGAAAGGAAAAAACAACGTAGTTTGATGAAGAGACGTTTTTTACCAAAAAATTACACTCATGAATGGAAAGAAAACAATCGATTCCATCCGCCCTCGAACCTGGGGCTTTGTGATCTGAAATCCGACTTTCTTGTCGTTTACCTACGATTTCATCTGAATGTAGCGAACACTTGAAATTTATATGAACTTTACTTGATTAAAAATGGTTTATAGATGGAACAATTAGCCAGAATGATTACTTTCCACCAATCGACAAATCTCCTCTGCACTGCAGAAAATTTTGTTCCTGGAATTGTGTTGACAGTACGTATTACATCTTTTTAATACACTTGAAATGTGAAATGCTCATCTGATTCATTCAATCACAAGGATTGACATATATCTCTGAATAATTTAGATTCATTCTCTATTTAATGATGAAACAGCCCGTATGGAAATATTTCGCTGGAAAATTTATGCAAAACCATGATAAATCTCTGAAAACCATCGCATTTTTTCTGAATAACTCTGAAAAACCCTGAGAATCCCTGAGATTTTGATGAAAAATCTAATAAATTTGAGACATTGTGTACAGACTTTTTTCAGAATTTTTCAGAAATTTTTCAGAATTTCTCAGGGTTCTTTCATTCCTTTTTAGACGAATAGGAAGGAAATTGCGCTCTGAGAAAATTTTAATAAATTGTCAACATTTATCTGATAATTGAAATATTCTGAAAACTTCTAAATAGATTTATATGCTAAATTCAAATATCATGCGTGGAAAAGTGTTTGAAAATTTTTCAATTCTTCTTCAATAGTCGGAAAAATGTTGACAACTTATCATAGTTTCGTCAGCAGTTTTTCAGAGTGCAATTTCGTCCTCATTTGTCTGAAAAAAAATGAGAAAACTCTGAGAAATTCTGAAAAATTTTTGAACAACTCTGAAAAAAGTCTGTACAGAATGTCCCAAATTTATTAGATTCTCCATCAAAATCTCAGAGATCCTCAGAGCTTTCCAGATTTTTGCAGATAATTTGCGATGTTTTTCAGAGATTCATCATGGTTTTGTAGAAATTTTTCAGCGAAATATTCCCATACGGGAGAATAATTAAAATAATATCATCTCATGAATTAGGATACAATGAAATACAAATGACCTATGATTGTCGGTAAAACAGTATCGTTCCCATAGCGTGTGTGAATTCTTGCCCACTCTGGCCCAGTCTTGGGCATGAACTGGCGGGACAAGCCCCTTGTTGGGCCGGGGTAGGCCCCATGGTACATACATGCTGGGGTTGATTCACTACGGAATAAGTAAAATTGATTTCAAGTGATCATGATGTTTCTAAATAATATCTGAAATTGTTATTTTCAGAGGAACTTGGATAATTGTCGAAAAATGATATGTTTTTGAATAATTGCTCATAATTTGATACACGAATGTGAACGTTTGTCCGAAATTCATTGGGATTTGGTAAGAAGAAGATTGTAGTTGAAGAAATTCAGAAAACTGCCCAAGTTTCATTGACAAAATCTCACAATCGGGAGAGATTTAATCAGATCTTCTCCAATTTTGATAAGAATTAATGAAATCCAATGAGTTTTTTCAAATCAGATCAATCATTCTATCTATGAATGATTGTTAATTAAGTAGGGTTCATAAACATTTTGAATGTCAGTTACATTAATACAGAATAATACACTGTAAAAAAAAACTGGAAATTTACTGTGCAACTGGACTGGAAATTTCCAGTGCTAGTACTGGAATATGGATATTCCAGTACATGTACAGAGATTTTGTTGTTACGTTACTGAAAATTTACCAAGCATAACTGAAAATTCAGTCATTGTACTGGAATTTTCAAGTTTGAGATGATGTACTGAAATTTTGCCATGATTTCGCGAAAATTTTACCGGCTCGTACTACAATTTTATAGTTCTTGTGCACCAAAAAAAAATATTCCCTCAAAAAGGACTTGAGAAAAAATTTGGAATTTAGAAAAAAAAACCTAATCGTTGGTATACTGGAATTATACAGGTTTTTAACTGCAATTCTCAGGTTTTGTGATGGAATTTTCCAGTTACTATGCAATTGAATTATACAGGTTTTGAACTGCAATTTTCGGGTCGTGTGATGGAATTTTCCAGTTGCTATGCAACGGAATTTAATCACTGTTGCACTGAAATTTTCCACTTCTATTGGACTTCGTCATTTCTGGCAGGAAAAATTTCAAGTCTTTATATTAAAAATTTCCTGATTGAGATTTTGAATAATAATTGTAATTGTAGCCAATAAAATTGATATATGAGGTTTTTCCAAGACTTATCCTCTTGTGTTCTAGATATGAAGCATATGTAGTAACCCAAGCTGGCCTTCCAACATGTCGCGCTATAGCTCATCGGTTAGGTCTTAGGTTTCAGTTGGTAGGCAGGTAGAAAAGTGTGGGTTCAAATCCTGTTAGGTAGACATGAGTTTCTGTCCATCCAAATGAACGATCAAAAGTTTCTCAATCATCTTGGAACACAAGGACCCTGCAAAATCACTTTGCGTGAGCAATTTTTTTTCAATTTTCATGGATATTTTCAGCATTAATTTTCCAGTACATGTCCTGGAAAAGTCCAGCTCGTGTACTGAAAAATTCCAGTACCGAGGCTCAGAAAATTTCCAGTTTTGATGCGGAAATTCCATAACGTTTGCACTGAATTTTTGCAGTACAAATGTGCTGAAATTTTCCGGTACATGTACAGGTTAATGACTTCCAGTACATGTACTGGAATTTTCCGGTGACATTTTTTTACAGTGTAGGTGAGAGACAAGGGAGTCGGATCTTAAATTACGAAGATCCAAGTTCGATTCCGAATGACATGGGTTTCTTTTTTATTCAGGAATGTGACGTTGTTCTTTTCCTCCTTCAAGGTGGGATCATTTCACTATGTTGAACAACGTTGTTTTCAACGTTGAAAACGACGTGGTTTTTTTTCACCGGGACACGATGCTAGTTTTTCTTTGGTCTACATAATGGAAATATCGATAGCACTTTCGTCGTAACAATGTGCTTTATAATATGAAACAGATAGAGATATTGAGTCATTGATACCATTCTACATCGTAACATAAGATGGATGGCGGTTGTGCTGATTGGGATGACTGCAGAGATTCTTCCGGCTACTGCAAGACTTCGCGAAAATCTAAAACAAAATCCGCGTTGAAATATACAACCCACTCTACAAACAATTATTACTGGCGCTTCAATAGACAGCTAATAATTCTTTAATGTCGGTGAAGAGTGGTTTCATGGAAATTGAATGGATTTATATTGAAAGATCTCAGAAAAGAATAACTGAACACCTGCGTGAGAGTTCAGGATCATAATTGTTACACCGAGAAAAATTTCTGTAGTCATTGTAACTAAAACAACTCAACTAAACATTCCTAAAGAGAGCTGCTAAAAATTTGTTTGATTCCCCTGCTAAAAATGCCAGGTGGAACCCGACAGAAAATTGCTGTCATCCTTCGAAGGGTTTCGTTCCCAGGTAATCCAGGCAAAAACTGACGAACTTTCCACCCGATTTGGCTCGGAATCACTGGATTGTAACATCCTATCAAAACCTGGCAGGAAAATTTTTGTCAGTTTTTGATAGGGCATCCCGAGTTGGTAATTCCGGGCCAAAGCGGGTAAAAAATTCATCAGTTTTCGCCTGGAATACCTGGGAAAGAAACCGTTCAAAGCCTGACAACAATTTTCTGTCCGGTTCTGCCTGGCATTTTTAGCAGGGTCAACCAAGAAAGTACAGTTGATTCATCACTTAGTTATATCAACTATATTTTCTCGGTTGAATTATTCAAATTCTCAGTAGCTTTTACTAAGAAGTTTTAGTGGGTTGGATGTCCAAACATCCCTGGACAAAATATCCCCAACAAATTGATCCACACACAAAAACATCCCATCCTCAAAATTGTTCCGGACAAAATATCCCCACCAAGTCAAACCTAATCTAATCCAATATCATTGTTTCAGTTCATACAAAACTTCATTCATTGTATACAACATTACATTGGTTTCAAACAACATCATTATTACATATGTTCTTAAATGAATCTCCTACTCCCTCACAGCTTTCGACAAAATCTCTTCCACACCATCTTTTCCTTATACATAAACACAGTTTTACACAAAGAATTATTTGCTTTAAACAACATCATACCAACACAACATCGACAACGGACTTATACACTACAAAATCTGTCGAGCAACAACCATCGTACGTTCTCCAGGATTAATCAAATTTTATGTTAACCCTGATGAAAATGGATGTCAAATTCTAACATGTTCTAAAATAATAAGACATACTGCTGCAAAAACCGATCAGATATTTTTGTACGGGGATCAATTTGTTCGGGATATTTTGTCCGGGGTGTTTTTGAGTATGGGATACTTATGTATGGGGATCAATTTCACAGGAATACATTGTCTGGGATATTTTGTCCGAGGATCTTCGAACTTCCAAGATAGCAAAAGCTCCGTCGGAAAATTCTATAAGAATTCTTTGAGGACACAAGAGCACCAAACAGCTTCTTATTGAATTCTCCAAAGGAGCTTTTGCTATCTGGGCTGTCATAGTTTTAGTGACAGTAACCTCAAAAATTTTTCTCAGTGTATACATATTTTTTGTATGGCATTTCGTACAGATATCCGGTGCATCTGCCTAACATAAAGAAATTGAACACAGAATCTAAACTAATGATCGTTTCAAAATAAAATCATAAATGCAGAATAATTCAGCGAAATATCCAACATGAGTATGCAAAACAGGAAATACATAGTTCTCTTCTTTTTGTTATAACAGAAATACGTGAGCGAAGGTTCGACAGTGCGAGATTGCGTGCCGACGTGTGTGGAAAAGGGTAAGTCTCCAACATTTACATATCATATCTTTATTGATGCTTTCCACCGCTCGAATACAAAGAATCCAAACAAATCTCAAATTCAATTGCATACCATTTTATTCTCTCAACTTCCATGTCAGCAGCGTTGTACCGTTGCAAATGTAGCTATTTATATCTTTTTCTCAACACGTGAATATCACGTAGCGGACGTACGAGAACACGCGAGGAGGACGGACCGGAAGTGGCATTGGAGGTACAAAAAGTCAAACCGAGTGCCAAAAAGTCAAAAGCTTCGTGCAATAAGGCTGATTTATAACCTAATCTGGCACTACTTTGGCCACGTACACAGGGGGATTATCGATGATGATGATATTATAACCAAGAAATGAGAATCGTGATATTGGGTAAAACCGATATCAGTTTCAAAAATTGGTCGCAGCTAATGGGCCATAAAGGGACACCATATCTTTGTGTACCATATAATTTTCTAATGAGAGGATACATTGATATTCGTGTAACATTTCCAGCATGTTTTAGCAGATTGATGGAATTCAAGCGAGAAGCTAATGACGAATCAATAAATTAACGAGTTATAGCTTGCGAATGGAGATAAATTGAGCACTCAGGTTGCGTATGATGTAATTTTGATCATCAGGGAAATTTCGCAATGGTTTTCATCAATCGGTTCGATTAAATAGTGTATTCGAGCAGATGTATCTTCTCACAATTCGACCGTAATATAATTATGTGAGCTTGCTCATGTATCACACGCAGTTGTCTTCTATGCTAGTACTGGTGTACGATCGTTAGGGATAATTAGAGTCTATGCTTTTCTGAATTCTTTCTGATCGGAATTCAACGTCTAGCGAGTGCGGGCTTGAAATCTATAAAAGTTGAATGGTGATCAAGGTTTGAAGAATAAATTGGATTCATAGACTTCATCACACTTCAAGTAGAATAACCTACATGCAACGGAGTATGTGAATAAAATAGTTGGGTAATTTATGTAGATTCTTTATGGACTGTATATAAACATAAGATCTTGCGGTAACTCATAAGTCTTACCCTTTAAAGTATATTGTTGACCGACCAGTGTTGCCAGAGCACCTCGATCATATATTCCATGTAGATTAGAAAAAAAGTTACATGATATTTTGCGGCAATATTCAGCCTTGCATTCTTGCGTTGCAGTTTGACGTTTTGAACGTTAACGTTTAAAAAAATGTTACATCCATGTTACATGAGAGGGTCGAAAGTTACGTAAAATGTATCAATTGTAACCTTCTGGCAACACTGTGACCGACGGCAGGGGAGAATAGGCAATTTTCACTTATTGTGAGGTGTGAATCACATGAGAGAAAATTGTTCTCCCCCACCTTCGGGGAACACACTATTTTTTCGCACAAATTACACAAGAAGTATGTGTTATAAGAACCTCCTTCTGAATATCACAGTTTTTCCTGCATCAATATCAAAAGTATTCTCATCTCCACAGTTTATTCAAATTCTGTATGCACTTCTTTGTTTTCTCAAGAGTTGAAATTGAAAGTAATGTCAAAACAATTGAGAAATTCCATGGTTGTATTGTTTTGTGAACCTTTGATAGCGGATGATGCAATCGTCTGATATATTTGCAGTAGAATCGATATTGGTATCTAATATAGTGCTCCTTCTGATGCTTGAGTGCCTTTGATAACGATCACTCGACACCTGTTATACATCTTCACTCCATAATACGAAAAAATTGTATCTCATTTCGTACACTCACTTCGTTGTAGGTCTCTCTCAGAGAGAAGTCATCTTGGATTTTTTCAATCATTTTATTCAAATTATTACTTTTCATGGAAGCTGCACTCAGAGAAATCCAAAGTCATGGCAACTATGTGAGAGAACAACTATATTGAATTATAATTTTCCCAACTCTTCATATAGTTCATGTAACTATATAAGGGGCATTTCATAGCAAATCGGCCACTTTTTGAGGTCACCCCTCCGATATTTTTGAAAAATTTTGATGTTTTTGGGACCGATGAAAAACGCTTTCATGAATTTTTTCAGATTTTTTTGGCTACCTGTTTCAGAGATACCGATTTTTTTCAAAATTCGAGGTCTTTTTCTTCAAATGCTCATAACTCTGCGGAGGATACACTAATCGGGTTTTTTTTTTTTAAAAACTTTCGTTTTTAGATGTACCTTCAAGGAAAAAAATACGTTTCTATTCTTATCAACTCCTTCATGCTTTATTTTCGGTTTTGACCAAAAAAATCGTTCTTTCGAAATGTACGCCTCCTTCGATTTTTTTGAACAAATTCTCGAAAAAACTTGGATGAATTTGGAGAATTTTGAGACCAGTCCGATCGTGGGCATACGTTCAGTTCTATTTTTTTTCTCAATTCGAAAAATTGTTCTTTTCCCCCGACTATTATCTTCCGACTTAATTTGACCAATAAACATTTTTAGATCGGTCTATTCAGCTGCTACGAATTTTTTCGAACACTTTGCCTTTCAGAATATACTACTTTTCCTTCTCATTCAGTAAATTAATTTTGAAAATTAACTAAGAACTACTCATAAGTCAACTTTATAACCTAAGAAAGGATAATAAACGATATTAATAATAATAAATCCATCCGTATTTAAACTCCAAAGGAATGAGCAATACTTATTTTTTTACGCTCAAACAATTTGTGAATTTCACATTCATTCGAGTTTGAGTATTTTTTAATAACAAAATCCTGGTCCAGACAGCATCAGAATATACTATGAACGTTGAACGAATATTCGAAATATAAATACATATCCATATATTTATATTTACATATATAACATTATATTATAATGATTATATTATTATATATTATATATATAAATATATATTTTTCGGATATTCGTGTCGTATATTCTGATTCTGCCTGGATCAGAATTATGTTATTGAAAAATACTCAAACTTGAATTTTTCCAATTGAGAAAAAAAATAGAACGGAACGTCCGCTCACGACCGGACTGGTCTCAAAATTTTCCAAATTCATCCAAGTTTTTTCGAGAATTTATTCAAGAAGATCGAAGGAGGCATACATTTCCAGAAAAACTGTACTTTTGCTTAAAACTCAAAATAACCCTGGTAAAAGAAATCTCTCTGAATTTCTCTGAAAATTTCACGTTTCAGAGAGATTCAGAGAGTTTCAGAAAGAATCAGGAAAATTCAGAGCAATTCAGCGTGGTCCAGAGGATTTCAGAGACTAGGGGATTGAGAGAACTTGTGCTTTGAATTTTTCAGAAAGATTCAGAAAAATTCAGAGAAACTCAGAGAGATGCAGGGAAATTCAGAGAGGAACAAATTCAGTAAAATTCTTGTTTCTGCATTTCAAAGGCGTTCAAGGAGTGTCAGACACTTGCAGAGATAGATGAATTCAGGAAGATTGTGCGTAGAACTCTTCAGAAATATTCAGAGGAATTTAGAAAGATTCAGAGTAATTCAGGGAGATTCAGAGAAATTCAGAGAGAAATTAATTCAGTCAAATTTTTGGTTCAGGATTTCAGAGGTATTCAGGGAGTGTCAGAGACTCACAGCGACAGGTGAGTTAGGAAAAATTGTGCGTGGGATTTTTCAGAAAAATTCAGAGAGATTCAGAGGAATTTAGAGAGATCCGGGGGGTCTGGGAAATTCAGAGAGGAATGAATTTAGTACAATTCTTGGTCCTGCATTTCAGAGGCTTTCTAGAAGTCTCAGAGACTTCCAGAGGGAGATAAATGAGGGAAAATTGTGCGTGTAATTTTTTAGAAATATTCAGAGGAATTTAGAAAGATTCAGAGAAATTCAGAGAAATTCAGAGGAATTCAGAGGAAGTTTTGAAATCTAAATACATTAAATTCCGGGAGATTTAGAGAAATTTAGAGATATTCAGGTAAATTCAGAGGGAGCTCTGAAATTTAAATATATAAAGTTCTGAGGGATTCAGTAATGTGCGGAGAGATTCAGAGAAAGTTGAAGAATTCAGAACGTATCACTATCACAAAAGTCTCTGACTTCCTCTGAATTACTCTGCATCTCTCTGAAATTTGTCCCAAAATATACACGGAGAAAAATACAGCTCAAAAGAATAGTAATCTTTCATAGAAAATTAGAGAATATTCCTTAAAATCTAAGAATTTTTCTCAACTTTGTAATAAACATAAAACGCTCCAGATTTCTCTTGAATATTACTCTAAAAACAATGCAAACTCATCGATACTTAACAACTCACAAAAACAAATATGAAGTTTCCAAAAGGCGCGTATGAAATTTTACGAAGTAAATAACAAAATTTTGAAATCTCATATTCAAATTACAGAATTTTGTTATTCACTTTGTGAAATTTCATGCGCGACTTTTGGAAACTTCATATTTGTTTCTATGAGTTGTTAAGTATTGATAATTTTTCATTGTTTTTCGAGCAATATTCAAAAGAAATCTGAACCGTTTTATGTTTATTACGAACTTGAGAAAAATTCTTAGATTTTAAGAAATATTCTCCAATTTTCTATCAAAGATTACTATCCTTTCGAGCTGCATTTTTCTCCGTATAGAGAGATTCAGAGAAATTCAGAGAGATTTCAGAGAGATTCAGAGAGATTTTTTCACCAGGGAAATGATGAAGGAATCGATGAAGAATAAAAACGTCTTTTTTTTCTCGGAAGTACATCTAAAAACGAAAATTTTGAAAAAAAAACAGCCCGATTGGTGTATTTTCCGCGAAGTTATGAGCATTTATAGAAAAAAACCTTGAATTTTGAAAAAAATCGGTATCTCGGAAACGGGTAGCCAAAAAAATCTGAAAAAATTCATGAAAGCGTTTTTCATCGGTCTCGAAAACATACAAATTCGTCAAGAATATCGGAGGGGGTGACTTCAAAAAGTGGCCGATTTGGTATGGAATGCCCCATAAATAGTTTTCATTACTATGAACAAGTTACCCTACCTGTTTATATAGTTGTCAATACTAACTTTGAATGGTTGTCCTCCAACAGTTGATGTGACTATTCAAATTTCACTCGATTTGCATTGAATTCTAACGCGTACAAAGGAAAGTTGATATCAAAGATTATTAGACACAGTATCGTATCCGTGGAATATGCTCGATTATGACGATAGGAACTATAACTTTACATTTTCTCATTACTCCGCATATTGAATTCAAGAAGAGTTGTGGTAATTTGCCGTATACTCATGGTTCTTTTCGCCACAGTAAAGTATATCCCACGGCTACGATATGAATATATTAATTTTCATTACAAAATTTTCTCCGTGCGTGGATCGTTCGAATCGTTACGTTATACGACAATTATGTTTCGTATTCGTTCAACATCTTAGAAGATCTAGGTAGAAGAGTTTCTCCTCGTGCATGTGTCTCGGCAAAACAAAACGAGAGAGGAAAGAATGAGACTCAGATTACTTTTCTCAAGAACAGAAAGAATAAGTCTCAAAGGATTCCGAAGAGTGAAGAAATCCTCATGAAGAAGAGATTAGATTGAATTCACTGCAGCAAGTAAAAAGAAGATGAACTTCTTAACATTTCCAATTAAAGAATACGACTCAATATACATTTGGTTGTAAATTGTAAAATGTATCGTTCAAAGAATTTTACCAACGTTAATTATTTCATTCTCAATTTAGGAATATAAATAATTGATAATAACACGAATCAAAGGTCGAATGACATCCTATGTGGCAGGAAGAGTAATGGTAAGCCAACAGTGACGAATAGGTCAGTGTTGAAACTGTGTTGAGTACTAACGGTTACCTACCAATTGCAAGATGGTAATGGACTGACTCAACGTTATGTCTCAGTCGAGATCCGTTATTCATTAATCCCCGAAATTCCATCTAATCCATACAAATCGATCCGGACAACCCATGTAAAGATTCTAACTCAGCCTCATACTGACGGAGTACCGTTAACAAAGTTACCGGTATACCGGTAGATTCAAATACACGGAGAAAAAGGTATCTTGAAAAATACCATAATTTATGGATTTTTGGTGTTGGTTTAACCCGAGTCTAAATATTTGCGTGAAGATACCTCTAAAAGCACTATAATGGCTGAGACTTTTATGAGGAAGGTACCATACTTCTTTATAAAAGTCCAAGGAATTATGAGACTTTTAGAGGTTCGTTCACGTAAATATTTTGACTTGGGTCAGACCACCGCCAAGAATCCATAAATCCATATAGTATTCTTCAACATACCTGTTTTCTAAGGGTAACACAGCGACACTGAAACACTTGCATATACTTTCCATGCAACATATGTTATTTATAGTATTTTTGCTTCCTGAACCCGAATCCAATGGTAGAATTTGACTATTACAATTTTTTCCTCACTTCAAAAAAACAGGGGAAATGAACAAAAACTCACAAGACGTAAATCACATTGTAAAAAATAATCGGAATTCCCTTACACGCAGCAAAAGGAAAATTCCGATCATACGATAGAGAATCAATTTACGACCAATTTATATGAAATTTCTCATAAATTGGACTGGAAATTTTGAACTTTATGGGAGTTTTATCACATTTTTCAGTAAATCTCCGATAAAATATGGAACTTTCCAACATATGTATGTGTTAATTACTCCCAAACATTTATGTGAAGTTTCCTATAGAAATTTTTTATTAAAATTCATGAAGAGAATTTTTGTCGTACTGAACTGTATATCTACATGTAAATGGATCTGGTGAATCCAAATTAACCACCAGAATTAAAGGGACACGTCTAATTTCTTTTTTCAATTTCAAAAACTCCACCAGAAATCACGAATTTCGAAAAATCTATGGATTGGAGCCAAATTTGGTACAATGAAGTTTTTGTGGTGCAGATCACAATTCGGGAATGAGATTAGCAAAATTCATGACAGTCAATTCAATATGGCGAACCAGATTTCCGAAGATCAATGAATTCATGTCAAGTTCAGTATACGATGGTTTTTTTTGGGTCGCAGATCAAGCTGTGTTGACAAGAAACTTCAAACTCTCTGAATAGATTCTCTGAGAATTTGTGTAGAAGTCGCCTCTCAGGCAGTGATCCCAGAATGCGGGAGCTGACTACTTCCAACATGTAACTTTTGAAGACCATTGAAGTTGTTTTGCAAATCAATTTGTAAGGAGAAAAGGAGCTCTGGCGGAAAAAACCTCTTGAATTCTATAATAAAACAAAAAGCAATAATAAACAATTGGAAATTGGGTGTGTTTTCATCACACAGTAAACAATATTTCGTCATTGTGTAAAGTGTTAAAAGTTGTGTGTAGAATATTTAACATTCTAGAGTGTTGATTCAACACGATCGTGTTTTTTTTTTGTTTGCGTTAACAACGATTGTGTTGAATCGACACTCTAGAATGTTAAATATTCTACACACCCAGTTCAACACTTTACACAATGACGGAAAATTTTTTACTGTACATTGTCGGACTCTCTGAATTTCTTGGAATGAAAATTCACTCCCAAAAAGTGGAAGTCCTGCAAGTCCAAGAAGAGTGAATTTCCACTTCATAAGGGTGAATTTTCACTTTTTCGGAGTGAGGACATCACTCCTATAAAACGGTGAAATTTCACTCTTTGCACCGAGTTGAACCTTCACTCCGTTGGAGTGTGACTTCGCTCTTATGGAGTGGAAAGTTACCCCTGAGGAGTGAAACCTCACTCTTGAAGAGTGAATTTTTCACTACAAGGAATGTAGAGAGTATTGTTACCTTCTATTTTTCATGATTTCTCATCACTTTTTGTGTTTCCTGTTGGGTATGACAGTAGAATTTGAGGAGTGTTTTTCGCCAGGAAATACATTATACCCAGATAGCACACATGTCCCTTATGAGTTCGCAGAGAATTCTGGGTAAAAAACACCTACTGACTCCATTTTTATGAATTCATGTGCTGTTATGGAAAAGTTCATGGAGCATCAGAGGAACTCTATAAATTTTATACATTGGAACTGTTTGAATTCCTTGGAGTGAAAAATTCACTTTCCAGGAAGAAGGAGATTCCACTCCTAAAAAGTGACTCTTCACTCCATAAGAGTGTACTTTCACTCCAACAGAGTTAAAGCCCAACTCGGTTCAAAGACTGGAATTCACCTTTTTATAAGAGTGGAATTCTCATTCAGAGGGAGTAAAAACTCGCTCTATAGGAGTGGAACCTCACTTTTGTTGGACTTGCAATACTTCCACCCTTTTGGAGTAGATTTTTACTTCAAGAAATTCAGAGAGAATTTTATAAATCGGGAAAAAACCGGGAAGGAGTGGGAATTTTTGTCGACACCAGGAATCCGAAAATGAATTATAAATTCCCTTTTTATGAAATGTTCATTCATTCTCCATCACTTAATTCTGTTATTGACCATTACAGGGTGGTTGAAAAGTTTTAAAAGCAAAAATGAAAGAATGTGTATTTTTTGATGAAATGATTTTTTTTATTCAATATAGTCTCCCACAACTTCAACACACTTATTCCAACGATCCTCCAATGATTTTATACCATCTTTGTAATGATTTTCCGGAAGCTCCGCAAAATACTGTTCCACAGCTGCAATAGCTTCTTCATTCGACGAAAAACGCTTTCCACGAAGGAATTGTTTCAAATTTCTGTAATAATCGGAGGGAGCCAAATCTGGCGAATACGGTGGCAGTGATGCCAGATTCGAGACCAAGACCGTTTTTACTCGCCCCATTGACCGCTTCCCCTTTCTCCCACCATGCGGAATAAGTCGCGCGAGCGACAGAGAAAAAGTGACTATTACTCTCTCGCTCGCCCAACTTATTCCACATGGTGGGAGAAAGGGGAAACGGTCGGTGGAGAGGGTAAAAGCGGTCTCGCTCTCGAATCTGGCATCACTGTACGGTGGGTGTTCAAGCAATTCGTACTTCAATTCGTTCAGTTTAGCTATCGCCAGAACACTTGTGTGAACACGTGCATTTTCTTGATGGAAAATGATTTTTTTCTTCCGTAAACCGGGTCTTTTTTCACGAATTTTTTCATCCAACTGGTCCAAAAGGTTGCAATAATATTCAGAGTTAATTGTTTTACCTTTTTCGAGATAATCAATCAACAAAACCCCTGTTGCGTCCCAAAAAACCGATGCTAAAACCTTTTTTGCCGATCGCTCCGACTTCACCCGTTTTGGAGCTGAACAACTAGCTTCGGTCCACTGTAAACGTTCTTGTTTCAGTTTCGGATCATGATGGTAGATACAAGTCTTGTCCACAGTTACAAAACGACGCAAAAAATCGGTCTTATTCTGCTTAAAACGCTCCAAATTACGCTGAGAAATTTGTTTTCGATTCAGTTTTTGTTGAATTGTCAACGAATGCGGCACTAACTTTCCAAGAAGCTTTTTCATATGTAATTCTTCGTGTAAAATATGGAGTACTCGTTCATCCGAGATGCCTATGGTATCAGCAATTTCACGCTTAGTCAAACTCGGATCTTTACAAACAATATCATAGACTTGCTCAATGATGTCTGATTTCGTTGCACTTTTTGGACGTCCACTACGTGATTGATCTTCAACGCTTGTACGACCACGTTTAAACTCTAAAACCCATCGATGTACAGTTGGAAATGAAGGAGCAAATTCCTTCAACATTCTCTTCATTTTAGTATGACTTTCTGTTGTTGATAGACCTTCCAAAACAAAGAATTTTATCACTGCACGATATTCGGATTTTTCCATTTTCACAAAATACACTGACACGTCAATTTCGAATGGCTTGTAAACAAAGAATGAATTGACAGATCGGAATAAAATTGTGTGTGTGTTTAAATGTAGGATGAAATATAAAAATAGCGTATAAATTTTCATTCCTGTACTGGATGATAGGTGTCGCTTTCAAAACTTTTCAACCAACCTGTATATTGTAATCTTTTAGATGCCATTTCCTTCATAACATACATGTTTTATTATACCAAAAAAACATACGTTTCGAAGTTGAAAATGTAAATCAACAATTGGCCGATACACTCAACGGGTTTTGTCAGTTTTGCGAACTCAAACATTTTTTCATTAATGAGAAACTCTCATTTCGTCGATGACAAAAAATGATTTGCAGAATGAATTATGTTAAACGGCCTGACTTATTTAATCGTATGTTGATTTGAAAGATTGCCAAAAGCAATCATAATATCTTATTCAAACGTACTTCCTGTCCGGCCAGGAATGACAAATTTCAATGCAGTACCTATGACGGTGATCGCGATAATCTTTACTATCCTACTGTATCTTCATTTGTTTTTCAACCGACTACTGTCATTCACAGTAACTGTTATTGTTTATTTTCCTGCGCGTAGAAGGAAAAATATACATTTTATAAGTACGCCAAACAAATAAATCTAATACTTCCTCCAACGAAAAGTCAAAAAAGCTGGGACCACAATGAAACGATGATTGAATTCTTTTCAATACCAAGTGCTGGAGAATTCGTTATTCATTGACATTCCTCAATCGATTTCATTAACCCGATTGGAAATGGTCAAAGATATGAATCTCAGGGAGTGTATCACCAGATAAATCCTATTTGACTCGAAATCAATCCACAAGGTCAACGTGAATCCAAGAGTCTCCCTTCATAAAAGATGCGAAGAGATTTGTCGATCTGGAAAAATTGCTTTTCACCTGACTAAATCCTCGAATATTGGCTCCCTTTTTCAGAGAAGAAGATGAGGATGAGGATGGAGAAGAGAAGCTCGCAATTCTCAGCGAGGATGCGTGCGGTTAACCACCAGTCGATGTCACTGTATCGCACAGTTGTAACTTGTCGTTTCAAAGACGATGGAAGATTCTACTAAAATATTGAATGAATTGGATTTGAAATTCTTGCGTGAGAATTATACCTATGAATCAAATTTTATCTAAAAATCTCACAGTGAGGTATTTATTGTGGAATTGTTTTACAACTCGAAGAAATTGTTTCAAAAATGAATAAAACAAACTATTATAGAAGTGAAGCAATGTTTCCAGTTTCTTATTGAAAAAAAAACGTGTAGTTTTAATCGCTGACCTATGTGATGCATTTATACGATAGTTATACACGAAGATGTGAATGAATACAATCAGTTCATTCATTTTACAGAATATCGTCATCGAGAGTAATTAGTCCGCTGACTGGTTTCATGCAAACCTTCATCATCCACGTGTTCTAACTCCCACCAGCCTCTTCATCTTTACAAATCTAGTACATCTCCTCATATCTCGAGATATCTCCCTGCTGTGTAACGATCTAGTTTGACTTTTTTTCTCCTCTGTTATTGTTTTTCTCCTGTGTTATTGTTTTTTTTTATGTGGGTATGTATATATTTTCATTTGTCAGAGAGTGACGTATTAATTCAGATTTCTTTCTATTCTATAGATTTTTTTCTATCCTTTGAATTCAACTCTTTACCTTGACAGATTTTTGAGACTCGTGGCTGAGATTTATAATCTCTTTCAACTAAAATTTCATGATTATAATACGACAAATCTAGCTCTTCCCTTCCAGACGTATACAATTTCTGAAATATATTTGTACATGTTATTTGTGAGATCAAAGTCTTTTAAGACCACACATATGTTCCGAAGAAGTTCTTTTCCACTTCCTAAAACCGATGTTGTTAGAGCATGAAATTCCTTCCTTCCGGGCGAAAGCGTTCCTCGCTCGCTCGTTCTACTCTGCTTTTTATGTCCCTTTTACTTTCTTCGTGTTCGGTGATTATACTTCCTTAGTATTTAAATTCTTGCGCTTGTTCTTGTACTTCTTTAACCGATTTGATAATCCTCTTATGTTCTCGTTTTATCACGAGATAGATTATCATTTTTCTTCCATCTCAGGATGGTCTTCGCATCACACTTTTGTACTGAAATTTTCCCACCTCGTGTATCGCTTAGTTCTGATTTTTCGAATCCTTTGAAATTCATCCATTCGTTGAGATCTTTATTTTATGAATTCGATTAACAAACGGGAAACCTCTTTCGAAATCTCGAACTTCTATTCTTGCCTTAACGTTATTGAAAGCTTCCTCCACGTCGGGAACATCAATAAAAGTTGGCTTTCCAATCCTCATTCTTTTATCTATTATTTTTCTCAATAATGGCATAGCTTCTCGGGAGCCTTTATCTTTCTTGAAAGCGAATTGATCTTCTGCCAATGTCTCTTCCATTTCCCTTTTCATTCTCCCACGTATAATCCTGGCTAACATTCTGGACGTGTGGGTCATTAAACTCACCATGGGATGATTTTTGATTGGTTACAATTATCTTTTTTTCAAAATTCATTCAGTATGATTCATACACTGCTCTATACGAGGTATTAATTCAAACTATAAATCCATTGAAGACGTCGATGCCAAAGTTCTCCACAACTCCTGCGGGATGATATCGATTTTTATCGGTTTATTATCTTCCACCAAAAGATTTATCAAGTATCAAATTCCTCAGTTTTATTCGATGACGGAAGAATTCTAAAGAACATTTCCATGAATCATTAACCTTTCATTCGTTTTCATGAATCATTGACCTTTTCCGATGGAAAATGCGTATCAACGAGTATATTTGTTTCTCCCAGCTATTTCATGCATTTTTTAATTAATGATGAAGGTTTTTTTCGTGATTGACGAGGAATTGTTCGATGAAAAAGGAGAATTTGAATGAAAAATCAATAACAAACCAGTGGTTTTATGCTATCAAGCTGTTTTCGTGTAAAACAATTCAACGTATACTAACTTTATCGGATATTTTGTCACAAAATATGATTTCATGTTGAAAACACGATGAGAGTTTTCGGTTGGAAAAATGGATACGAAAGAGATTGGATTTTGACACAACTTACGATAGAAATAATTCCCTTCAGTTCAATATTTTATCATGAAATCCCTATTGAAATTTTTATGTGTGAAATTTGTATGATCGGCTTGTTAAATTTCACAGGTAATTTGAATTGTATTTCAAATATACTAGAGGTATTCCTTTGTATCAGGGCATATTTTAAGGAAATTTAAGAACTAACAGAAACAGTGGACACTCGATTCCTAAAACAAAAAAAGGAAACCATTTGTGTGACAAGTAATTCTTGAATTATTTGATACTTCTTTAATTCTACTTTTGGCATAAAGTCTTATTTCTTCAGAATGAGTACTATCATTGAACTCACCATATCCCTTGATATGAGGCGAAAGGCTCATTCTGTAACAGGACAATATTGGATACTTGATTTAAAAAAAGAAAAAGGAAAACATTTCACTAAAACTTGAGTAAGTTTTCAAGAACTAACCGTTTTTACGTTTCAGAGCTGATTATTTTCTTTTAGAACTAACTTTTTGGTAAGAACTGACCCTTATAACATGCCCTGCTTTGTATGAAATCAGACGTTAGCGATAGCTGATAAGATACACTCTGTGCCGTGCAATGAGAAGAAAAATGTATTGAAACATCCCCAAACGAATGTTTTTGTTAGCTTAACTGAAAGTTGAGTTTGATTATAATCACAATTTGATTGTACCAAACAAAAAGAAGTCCAATCATTTTTGGTAGTCCAACATATTTTGGTTAAATCACTCGAGTCAAAAAGTGAAACCTGATTCAGCTCTGGTTCGTTGCGTATTACGGAGTTAATCAGGCTTCAAAAGATCTTTCAGTGATTTGACAACAAAATGTTTTAATACGCAAAACATGTATTCCACAGTTTGCCTGTTTTTTTAGCGATTAGTTCATTGAATCCCGTTTTCAAATCTCTATGAAGGGACGTTTTTGTAACAAACACCGTCGTCAAAGCTACCATGACAAAAAAGATCACTGCTTTAAAGAAACCTCGATAGATAGTAAGGAATCGCGAGTTCACGGTACGTGATAAATTTAACGATGTATCCGACATTATATAATCTTATCTGTGTGTTGGATTGATAGTACTAGTTTGTTGATGTCGTAAGAAGAATAACTTCCTCTCCCATGAGAGGTGAGTTACCAGCTGTAGGGTGAAACTAGCTTTTTTCCACCACACTCGGTCTTGTGTTGTTCACTATCGGTTTTCGTTCTACATTCAACGGCTAGGAGATCTACTTTTTTCACACTTATCCTCGCAAATACACGGTGATGTTCTATCAACGCTGTGATACCAGTCTCACCGTCTCGGTAATGGTGTAATAATAGCTTCTCGAAACTTCAGCAGTCGTGTTTGTGGAAATGACATTGGAATACAAAGCTGCTCTTTATCACTAACTACTGTTCTGCTATTTCTCCAAATCGAAAGATCTGTCGATTCGGAATGGATGGAAGATAAAAGTTCGTCACGTACAATTTGAAACCGTTTATGGCCTGAGAATGAATGTCGCATGGATGCAAATACGAACCTTATCTCTCGCTTTTCGGATAGTTCTATGCAATTCGACTCCAACCCCATGAGCTGATGTTGAAGTTTCTTTCCTTGGTTGGAAATTCTCATTTATTACCATTGGAGAAAACCCAGTGGGAAAATCCCATTAGAATTCTCCTTGAGAATCAATCGGTACACGGAGGAAAATGCAGGTCGAAAATATAGTAATCTTTATCAAAAATTGGAGGATATCTCTTAAAATCTGAGAGTATTTCTTAAATGTATAATGAAGAAAAAACGGCTCACATTTCTGTTGAATTTTATTTGAAAAACAATGGAAAATTATCAATACTCAACAAACAATAGGAAACAATAAGAATTTCCCAAAAGTCGCACATGAAATTTTACAAAGTAAACTATAAGATTTAGAAATTTGGTTATCCACCTTATAAAATTTCATGCGCGACTTTCGGGAAATTCATATTATTTTCCATTATTGATGCGAAAAACTGGACTTGGCTTGGCTGGCGGCGATACTCGTCGTATTGGATCTATTGTTTCAAAATCTTGAAATAAGAGTTCAAATTCGTCATTAGCGACCTAAAAAACTGGTCTATCGAACCAATTCTCATTACGATCAACCAATTTCCTGCATTTCCCGTATTTTCGTTCGCCATATTGAAATTGCTAAATTGAAATCGCAAAAACTGAGTTCAGGTTCGTTGTCATACTTTCTACTGTACGCTGAGAGGAAAGTTATGGAAACAAGTACCATTTAGCTCATAACATTTTCCAAACTAAATCGGCAACGCGGAGACATTGCAGGAGATAGTGCAAGTAACTGCCATATATTTGACGAAATGCATTACACAATTCCTCATTTTCTTCCTCTGATAGTATTCCACACGATCCTTGAATAGTATGGTAGAAAAAGTTGTACTAACAAGGGGAGGTCGCCAGAGATGGGAGCGATTTTCCGATGAAAGTTCCATGTACGTGTACCTTAGGTACCCGCGAAGAAACCCTTGATGACTTTCGTTCCAACGCGGCTTAATTTTCGAGATATTTGAGTTTGAAGATTGGGCACAAGCTGATATAGGCAAATAAAGTACTCCAATCCAAGTGGCCGCGGTGATGGCTTGAGGGGTGATGTGTCAGTATCCAGTCCCGATGACCTGCGTTCAAATGTTCTGAAGGTTTTTTTCTTCTTCGTATTGTCTAAATACATTGTTTCTTCAGTCTCATGTCTTGTAATTTATCATGGGAGAATTGTGGTTTTTTTTCTCAATATTGTACATTGAGAAACAAATGGCTTTATGTTTAAAAATACAGTTTTCTATTAGCTTTAAGTGAATACTTTTTTTCTGTACATTTATAGATAATATCCCATTGATTTATTCTTCTCCTGACGTATCTGAATCGTTATTCGTAATACCTACTTTGCATTTGCACCTTTCGAGTGATAAACATCAAAGAAACATCAAACGGACATCCATGTCCCTTTTTTTCTTCAATTTTGGAACGTTTACGTTAATTTACGTTGCGTATACTACGGAATTGGAATCCAAATCACTCAACGAACTTTCTAAATGTAATACATACTACAGCAAGTACAGAATGAATTAATGAGATATTATGTATGAATGCATAGAAAAAGAATGTGATCACAATTACAGCTAATAGAAAACTGTATTTCAAAAAATACAGCTATTTGTTCCTTAACGTATCATGTTGGGAAAGGAAAAGAACAGTTCTCCCATCTGCTAACGTGAAAAAGTTAAATATGAATATGAGTTAAACATAATCGTGTATCATTCATCCCATTGAAACCCATTGAGTTCGAATCGAAAACTTATGTGAAGGTTTCTACAGGTTCGAATGGCATTCTTGAATTAGGACTTTCTGTGCAGTTTGTATACAAAAAATGTTATTACAGTATTTTATGCTTTCAAAATGCGATCTTGCATGCCTTATAACGTTGTGATAATGATATACCAACACTACAGAAAATAATCGGAATTTTCCAATACACAGCAGCCGGAAAATTCCGATCATGCGATGGGAAATCAATTTCCGACAAAATTAAATGAAAGTTCCTATAAATTTAATTCAAATTTTCAAACTTTATAACTTAAATTTCCGGTAGAATACGGAGAATTCTTAACGCATGTATGCGTTGATGAACATTTGTGTGAATTTTCCCATACAAACTTTTTACAGTGAAGATGCTATGATTGTCAATCAATGGACGGACAAATATTCAACAAATTGCGAAATCGATATCGCATCATACAAAAAAGAAAAATTTCCTCGTTAAAAATAGATTATTAGCACAAGTAGTGATAATCAATCTTATGTCTGTCAGAAACATCTTCCAGCACAATATTTCCAAGAGATTTCTTGAAATATAATGTGATTATGATACGTAGCTAATGTACAGTGAAATTGATTATGAGCAAAATACATATTGTAAAAAAGCGTAGAATTCGGAAGATTAATCGTGAAGCATGTGAAGATGAAATTCACGGTTGAATACTTTTGAAGAAGATTTCTGACGCGAGACATATTTTGGATTTTAATTTATTATGAAATGTTTGAACGTATGATGTATTGAACTTATTTGAAAAATTCACTCTTTCATTCGAGCCAGGAGGATGTAGAATAACGAACACTTTGGTAGATGTTTTCAATATACAGTGAAAAATTCCTCACGCTGAATATTTCAACAATTGTTTTCTAACGAGAGAAACATTTCCCTGACGTGCTATGTACATTTGGTTAATATGCCTCTCCGTCCACTGCCGATGAATGAATGATCATGTCGATTTTACTCTGTTCTCAATTTCATTACTTTCGGATTGTCTTGTTCGGCATTTTTGTGGTTCTACGACCAACTCGCCGTTAGCACATCCCTCCCTCAACATCACGCTGCAGGGCACTTCATTTTTGTCGGAATAGAGTGAAGAACGGTGTTACATTGGTTAGATTTTTCAAGGAAAAAAATAGAGTAGTTCCGTCAGTGAATAACAGAATTGGTATTTCTCCCGAAAAGTATTCTAGTTTCCTGTATGGAAAGCAAGAAATGGATTTTACTATTGGCTCATTATACACTGAGAAAAAGATTGTGGAGGTAACTGCATATGCACTTGGATATAGCGAACGACGATATTTAGTCGAGTCAATAGAATATTCAGCAAACTCAATGAAATGTAGTTCAGGGGGGATATATCTTCGGGAGGGCAAAATCAAGAGTCATTTTTGATCATTTATTTGAGAAAGACGAAGCGATATTTTGGAATTCGGTTTTTCACGCCTGAAAAAAACATTTTCAATCAATTATTTAAGAACACAACGGCGGTGCAGGGACTGTAGAAAGAGAATCGCTGCTTTTTATATGGACGTATTTCCAGCACCTTCAGTTTTGAATCGACCGACTTGGAATTTCAGCTGTAGCTTCCTCATTACATCTCCTAGAGAAATACATAGGATTTTTCGAAGCTATGCATGTTTCAAAAACGGCGTCAACATCAACAAAAAGTGTATTTTTTTAATTGAAAAAATCGGTCGCTTTACCATCATAAAATTGGCGTAGATTTTTCGTTTTTTATGTTAGGTGTTGTTCTGGTGTGAGTTTGGTGTAAGAAAATTTATGAATGAATGGTGGAATTTTGGTATGAATTTGGTGTATTCGAATCCGATAGGGGTCACAGATCCTTTCAAGATTCGAGCAGAATCGGGGTCAACTGATTCGATAGGTCCAGAAGATGAATTCTGATCGCGCATTCCCAACAATATCCCCGAATAAAATGCATCGCCGTGAAGGGCGCGGGAGATATTCTGCCTATCCAAACCACTGCCAGTCAACATTTCGTATATCGCGATATTCTAATACAATTGATACAATGTTACGCCAAATATAGCGAATAAAAGAATTTCATTCGTGGCTTCAACGGTTCAGAAATGTTGAGTTTTTTATATCGATGTTCTAACTCTTCCGTTCAGAATATCTTTATTTCGTTAGCAAATTCATACATATACACGTACTATACGTGCACGTTGGAGAAGCAAAGCAGGATGCCAAGTCCTCTGTTGCATTGAAAAATGGCGAAACTAGGCCGAAGAATCTGTTCCTTTTTTTTGTCCATACACTTGTTTAGCAATGCTCGTCCTTCCCTCAGTTGCGAAAAAATGAGATATCAACATAATATTGTACTGAAAAAAAAAAGAAAAGAACGATTGAATACAGGAAAAATATATGTAAATATATATTTTTTTCTCTTTACAGAGGCATGGAGTACGAGAACTTACTGTTGCCAGCAGGACGGTTGTAATTCAGGACCCGCCCTCACATCGAGCGGTACCTGTTTCATCCTGATTTTATCAATGACGGCAATTCTGCTTGGACGATGTCTCCGTGGCTAATACGATGTCCTATAGCCGCAGGACACCGATGCAGCGGCATTTGCTTCTTCTTCGTCATCAAACTCAAATTCAAACGTTCGTCGAAAGAAAAAAAAAAGTAATTTTACAGGCATATTTCGAGGTGCTTCCATCACCTATCAAAATCATAGCTTTTACGATTGATATCAATAAAATAATACGATGGTGATTGAAATAGATGATTCATTATCCAAAGAGTTGAGGGAAAATAATAATTTTTCATCAAGTTTGATAAATCGTAAGACGCCACACGTACGGATTCGTATTGATCGCCTTTTTTTTTATGTATTCTTTTGAAATTCAAGGGAAGGACGATGAGATTCCGTCAGTTACGCTGGTTACATTTTTTATGCATTAGCTCGTGTAACTGTGTCTACTATTTCCAACTCTATATCCAAATAATTTTCATTTGTTTGTATATGTATTCAACTTGGCGTTCGCTAAACATCGATGACATATCGATGCGTCATCCGATGGACTGGTATCAATGGAATGGTTGTTTGTGTTCGCTGATCTAACATCATTTCAAATTCAATGTCACTCAATTGTACTGTTATTATTCGATGTTTTACAAACATCAATCGCTTCCATATTATCGATGTTTACCGAACACTAATTCAACTCATTAAGAATGAATTCACAGGAAAGTTTCCGAGGACGAATAACAAGTTTAGAACCTGCTTTTGTATAATACCATGGATAAGCGTTACGTTTCTTGCTTTCAACATTGATTGATTCTCATCGCGTTGATGAATTTTTTCCTCCAAAGATTTTGCCGGTCAGCTTTTCCATCGGACGTAACGTCGACGTTTCATCGCCGAGTGTCAGGAAATTCGATTTATAGGAAAAGTTTCATCTTCGTTCCGAATCTGCATCCATTCTATTCGTGAGTTTCATCGATTCTCCTCCTCCTCCTCCTCCTTCTCTCCTCATTTGTCTACTTTCACAAAGGGAATCCTATTACGAAACTATAATTTACTAGAGTTTATACACATTTCTTCAAACTCGAGGTTTCTGATCAGATTCTCAATATTTCTACGATCGATTATCGAGTGCAAACTATCCATGTGATGAATTTTTTAAAACAAGAGAACAATTCTGTGATAAAGAAGAAATCAAATAGATTCTAACTTTAAATATAGATTCAAGAAACACAAATTGAGGCATTACACTCGGTTGATTCGTACACACGAGTTGAAGAATCAGCTGCGAAATGATTTCTTTTCAAATATATTTTCAACTTTATTTTTCTCATAGAAGTAACGGAGGTGAAAACTTTCCAACGAAATTCAAAGCACGAATCGGTCGTGGAATTGTTGTTACATCTTTGCGGGGCAAGTTCGAATGGATATGAGTTGAACCGCGTACACCGCGGAATGAAAAACAACGTGAAATAAAAGGAGAAAAAACACAGTTTCGGGGGATATGTTCAAAACTGCTCTATGCTCGGAGGGGAAAAAATTAACCATGAGTAATCGCTAGAAACGGAAAACAAAATACACAAAAACGATACGCGGGATACGCGCGGTAGCGTTAAACGCTCGATTACCGATGAAAACCGAGCGGATAAATATGTTTCGATTGAATCGATGAAAGGGCGAGAAAAAAACTGATATGAATCGTAAAATGAATAATACAGAGTAACCATGGACCAATGAGATGAAAATTGAATAATCATTATTTGTTATTTCCTCTCAATTGTTTCATGGATTCAATGAATAAATAACCTACATACAGATATAATGTTATAGAAACAACAAAAAATTTTAACAAAGAAACAGAAAGGATGGAGATAATAATCGTCTTATTATTATTATTATTATTATTATTATTATCACTACTATTGCTATCATATATTATTATATTACATTCATAATATATCTACTATTATTAATAATATTATCACGAGTATCGTGCATCGCAACAAAAAATATTCATATTAAATATGTATCTTATAAACTTGCAAGTATAATGAACCGGTTCAATGTCATTGAACATTCATCCAGTTTTTATACCATTATGTTCATAAGGATACATATACCTATCATTAACGTACATAATAGTTTATAGTACAACGGTATACAATAGTCATACAAGCAAGCGAAGATTTCGAAAACGAAGTATCGATTTAATATGTAATCGCTTTGAGTAGCCTTAACACTGTAATTAAAGAAGAAACAAAGAACGTTTATCGAACGTAAATGATCGCAATAAGAGGTACACTATGGCCACCCAACGGGAGTTGAAAGAAAAGATTTATTTATAATTCGAGGATATTATTTTTCATTGATATTATTTTTTTATATAGAATTCAGTGGAATTTTTCATGGATATTGCGGAGATATCAAGAAAGTTGCGATAATGAGAAGCTGAAGAATGGAGCGGTTTTAAGTAATCCTTCTGCTCATTCCCATTATATCAATAGACCATGAGATCATTCGAGGGACTTTGGAAGTGGACATCGTGTATTCCTCTTTGAATTTTGCAGATTTAATCCGAAACATTTTCTCTGATAATGCTTCTTCGCTGACGTATATAATTTATATACATTCGATACGTATTTCGCTTTTCTCAACGACTAAAGATCCTTTAAAATTCTTCTTGCTAATTCTGAACTGAATACGACTTATACGTCTAATCATTCCTGTTGAAAATGCCAGGCAAATCCGGATGAATCCTAACAGCCCCTAGGACAAAAATCGACAGAACCTGCCTGGTTCTGTCGGTTTTTGTCCCAGGAATTGCTACGATCTGCTTGACATTTTCAGTGGGGATACTCAAAGAAAAATTGCCGAAGTTGACAACAAATAGCCTTGCATTCGCTAAATTTCGACACTTATAATTGGACGGATTTCAAACACTATTGGTTTGCGTGGACAGACAATCTTGGGCCGGTATTAAATTGATACTGTTTGAACAAGGTGAGAATGCCAGAGTTCTACCATATAGCAAGTGCACGCGAATCAGCAATACTGACACATGGTTGTCAATGTTATTCTGGTCCTTATGAGGAATGATATTATCATCTGACTCCTTTTTGATAACTTTGGGTTTGTCAGTATCGGCACGTGCTTCCCTTTTTCCACATGGAATTGTCACGTTGATAATATATTTCAATTAAACTTCAAAGATTAAGTTCCACTGATGGCAACTCAATCACAGGCTGTCGCTATTCAATATGAACGAACTAGCGAAAGTGAGCACAGATCGAGTCACCTTGTAGCAAATTTATCGATTCTAACCCGGTTTGAACCATGTAAAGTTGAAAATCAAATTACCAAATTCAAGAAAAATTGAGAAAATTATTTTTCGAGAGGTTCAAAAACGTATTGACGGGATTCCGTAATATTCATGAAGGACTTCAAACAACGTATGATCACATAAAATGTGAACACTTTCCTTTTATCCACTCTTACGCTTGACGCAAAGAACCAAGGTCTCTTTCAACTTCCGTTAGCAAGAAGCATTGTGCGAAAATGAATTCCTAATGAAAATAATGTAGTTGATAATCATCTTAGTGAATAATTCAGTAAATAAACGAACAATATATCACGAAATAGAATAAGGGCGAAAAGAATAACAGTCATTAAAATACTTATATAGCATTGTTCACAAGGGGATAGCGATTTTTGCGATTATAGATGAAGATATTTATCCAAATAAAGGCGTAGATCAGATCTAAGAACGACCTTATGTAATGGGTGCTAAAGAAGAAAGTGCTTGATAGGATGGTTGATTTGTCTCAAAAGAAGAGATATCGTCATAAAGGGAACAAACTTCGATTCGATCTTTCTATTTTCTATATAAACTCAGTATAAACACGGACTGTTTCGAAATTATTTTATTTGACTGCAACCCTTCGCAGCAATATAACAATATCATCCAATATAACGTGGAAGGTGGGATATGAACATGTGGGGTTGGACTTCCTACGCCTCTCAAAAACAGAAAAAAGGAGGAAAGGAAAATGTATCATCTGTATTATTCGTTAAACCATTTTCTCTTGAATTCCTTTCGTCTACGAAGTCGAATAATGTCGTCGTTCTTGGCGTCGTTATCAGAACAATTTGGATCGACATACAAATACCACGAGTCGTTTAATAATCATGAAAATCGATTAACATCGATGAGCGCATACAAGTCCAGGAAATACAACACCATCAGGTGGGGTTCAATTTACCTCGGGTGTTAACTTTGATTGATATTTCAAAATTTGCATACCTAATCTTCGTTGCTCAAGCTCGACTTGAGAGATCGTTTTCGAATTTTCAATTTGTGTTCACAGGTCTTGTAAAGTACACGTAATCCATTCCACTCACCTTCATTCCGTCTCAGAAGAAAACAGTTTGTTATCTCTAAGAAGAGTAATAGAAAATTCTCTCGATTTGTCACACTTCCCTCTTTTTCATTTCATCCAATTGATAATTGGAGGATATTACGGTGGATTTATGGATATACGTGCATCGTAATATATAATACAGTTTTGTGATTTTGTACGAATATCCATAAAGAGGATCCAGAAAATATCAATTGGATGCCAAGAAATATGAACTCGCGAACTACATCTACGGAGCATCTTCGAGGGATCTGATAGTTTCGATCAAATATATGATGAATTTCATTGATACCGCGGATATTTCACAGAAGAATAAATCAATGAGGAACCACATTGTATTTCGTTCTCTATAAGAAGGTCATCCAATCGTGTCTCTCGCACTGATTTCAATGAAATGGAAATATGTTGTAAGAGGAAAATCCAAATGAGATTTATGTACCTCGTCTTACCATAATTTCTTGTTCCCAGACGGGAATTATTCCAGAATTTCTGTACGTCGAAATTGAAGTTAACAAGATCAAAACGTAGAATCAGAAACTTTTATCTTCGAATATTTCGTGAAATTTTGTTTGGATAGAAAAAACGCGCTGTACTTTGTATTTTCTCAAGATAAGAGAGCTCGACTTGTGAAATTTGTTTGAGAATACGACTTGTCACGAGAATAAATGTGTTGGTACGATGAAGAAGGAAACACGTGCGGGAAAATCAATGAGAGGAGGAGATAAGAAACAAAAGATTTTCGAAAGGGAAGAGAAAAATTCAGGTGGCAACACGATGCTTTTGTTTCAATCGATGACAATCGTGATGTACAAAAAGTTTCTAAAAAATCTTTGAATATTCGGGTTGTGTGATCGCGACAATTGAATGGATGATATCGATTTCCCTGCGAAATATCCTACTATGGATTGATTGAGCGTTGTTCAATGATATTGGATAGTTTGGTCATTCGAAATGTATGTGATGTTGAAAGAGAAGTCCTGAGTTGTAGATCTGTCATTCTATCACATTGGGAATAAACCAAATTTTAATGTCAGCTTCAGCGGTACCTACTTGAAAATCCCTGCTCAGGTACCCAGGTGAGAATCAAATCGCTTTCAAGTATGGGAATCTCATTTACCCGAGCAAGCGTCGTATCAGCACTCGCTAGGACCTTACAAGCTTCCCGCTAGCCATTTGACTCTCACTAGCGCTCAGCTAGATTCTCGTAAGGGCTTAGACAGTTCCATGAATGGCTTTGCTGGGATAGGGCGGAATTCCAGACGCAAACATTGCTTGACAGAAAACTCAGACGTGTAGGCGTGTAGTTTCTTTTATTAACCAGACACACAGTTGTAAAATTTCAAGATAACCGATGAAGAGGGGATCTCACTTTAACAGGGAAGATACATTTAGAAGGCCAAAAGTCGAACATTCTTCAAAAATTTGCTTTACTGAGAAGTTTTTGTTCCCTACCCGCAGGTTCGGAAACCCCACTGGTGAGGACGGGGTCTTTCTATCCTGTAACTGGTTGAGCAAGCTAAACATCCGTATGGGGGATTTACTTATAATCGAGAATAGGAATAATTCAAATACGTTTCACAGTGCGTGTTACACAGTGTTACCTTCTCAGCGACAAATATTTTCAAAATCCTCATAATTCTTCATAATCTCAATTCATGTGAAGAAAACCAGAGTTTCTATAATGAAGCTGAAACTAGCAGTCGCAGAACTAGGAACTGATTGTTATAACTCTTGATGAGACCTTGTTGAAGCTTTGTTGAAATCAGAAATCGATCAAGGAGCATCCCACGACACGTTTAAGATGCCTAAATCCTCAATAAAAGGTTTGTATAAAAAGTTTTGACAATCGGCTGCCAGTTCCAGCTTCATGTTCCTGAATTTGGCCAACTCGAGATTCAGGTTTCATTCCACCTCGACGAGGTAGATCCAATCAGAATCGTCGATAATCGTCATAAAATTGGCAACATTTCAAAGTATTAGAAATATCCAATGAATGTACTTAAACTTCGCTACCATTTTCAGGCTTCAGGTCATCGTGAGCCAGACTCTGCTAAAAGGAATCTAGAAAAAACATGAGTCTACCCTAACTGGTTTCTTGTGTCACTCAAGTGACGATCAATGTTATTCCTATGCCATTCGGCTAGGCTTCACATGCATTTCCATGTCACAAGGGCAGTTTATGGTCCAGATTCCGTGACATTCTCGTGTCATTCAGCCGAATCCTGACCACGTTCTAACAACATCCGGTTCGACGTAGATTCATCTGCCACTGAAAGTTCAGCTCCAAATAATGCCTTTATCTTCGCAGATTCAATGTTTCGGATGGTTACCAAAATGGAATACGGATTACAGATTGCCATTAAGAGTATAAACACATTATAATACAAATCCATTATTCGTTGAGTGGTTAGGGTGGTTATTGAAGATAGGGATGTCTTCTCAATACCCCTACCCCACCGCACCCTGACACCCTAACATGGAAAATAACATTTTACAAATGAATATCAAGGTTTTTTTCCTTAATCTGCGAGAAGAAACACCGAATTTTCCATTCTAAAATATTATACTTTCATGATCTTGGACGATGAAGTGAGAGATGATGCATTATGATGGAATCACATAAACATACTGGTTCAGAAAGAGTTCGTAAGGAGTTCTATTGGTGTTTGAAGAATTCATCATGAATTCATTATTTTCATGATATTGCATAATATTTGGTACGCCAAAATTGACATACAAAAGCATAAATATGCACTATAGCCAAAAATTCGGTGTCTCTTTCTATGTGTTACGGAAACAAAACCTTGATAAGCTTAGGTGCATGAATTGGGAGTTTTCAGGGAAAAAGGTATGTGTCGCATCATTTCGTGAACCTGAAAAGATGGACGGGTAATCGCGCAGTATGTGATCCACCTTGATTTTATTCATTAGTAAAACGTTTTTTTTCACGTTAAGGGATTGGGGTGCGATGGGGTAGGGGTATTGAGAGTACATCCCTATCTTTGATATCCACCCTAATCCTCCAACATTGAAGAGAAATGTTTGAATGAAGAATAAAATCGGGTTAGATCATATACTACACGAATACCCTACATTCTTTTATAATTATTATACCTAATTATCAGTTGAATTTCACGGTCTACGCAATTATGGGGCTCAAATTAGGGTTTCACTAACCAAAATACATGAAAAAACAATTCTCCCATGCCGATTTTAGGTATTTTTTCAAACTTTAACGTCCTGGCTTTTTCATCAGGGCAAAGATAGGGCCTATAATTCTTGGAATGTGCTTGTGGCATGATTCCCTACACATCTGTATACCTTCCAAACGGAAATTGATAGGGAAACACCTAGGGACTCCTTCCCGTGAGTGAGGAATAGTCGGAAACATCTCCTAATCTACCTCGGCTTATATATTGATACACGAAAGAATTCTTTTCTGCTGGGCAAGCGGTAGCGACGCACGACGCCTGGTGGTTTGCAGTGTTAGCTGCCACTTTAGGACAGATACGAACGCATTATGTTGTCCACTTATTGTACGGTAATGTGCCATCAGTCACATCCCACATAACAATTTTGGATCATTCTGAAAGATATCTTAAAGAATTCGAAAAGATGTCTTATGAAACACCAAAAGATATCTTTTGGAAGTCTTCATGCCAGATTTCTTGAAGTTTTCTGAAAGTATCTTTTAGAATTCTTAAAGATATCTTAAAGATGTCTTTAGGTGTTTCATAAGACATCTTTTAGAATTCTTTAAGATATCTTTTAGAATGTTCCGGAAGAATTCCTCAAAATTGTTATCTGGGATATGCCACCCATTCAAGTCTCGCTCCAGTTATTTTGGAATTTTGCAACTTGTGCGAGGGTCAAAAAATTCGTACAAAAATTCTCACTGTCAATACCTGAGTATCTTCTTCAAAATTTGAAAGGGAAAATAATGTACACAAAACAGATTTGCACTGATACCATTGGAATTTTTGTGTGTGGTTCTTGAAACGAAAAATGACGAAAAACGAATGACGAATATTCAAATTTTATAAATTTTATTGGATTTCTCTGTTCATTCCAGAAGTGAAATCTCATAATATCATAATTGTTCGAAACTCGAGAGGAAATTTGTCGATATATTCAGGTATTATAACGAATGTAGCAATCACACGATGAATGTTTTATTCAAAAATTCAAGGTATCATTGATATTCGATTGAAATCCATCATTCAAATGAGCGGTTATTCATCGAAAGATGAATATCCTTTCATTTTCATAGCACGTTGATGGAAATCATTTGAATATTCGTATAGTTTTTAATTTAAGTATGTTCGGATGATGAATTTCCAGAAAATTTTCCTCTGTAAAGAGCGTGTTTTCCGTCGAAGATCGAAACGTTGTTTGTTTGAATATTGCCATCCAACTTACCACGTTGGGGAAAATTGGCAGTCAAAACTCTGCAGATGTTTATCGTGTTTGATGAATGAATATTATTTATAACTGAACGTAAATTATATAAATGGAGATGTGGTTGATCAGACATTATCAATAACTTCATATTTATAGATCTCCGATATCGGTTTGTGAACTCTCTGGTAACGTTTGTATATCATGTAAATAATTATGATGTTACACAAATTATATAGAACTGGAGTTTACGTAACATTATCGGAGATCTTCGTACGTTATAGATTATATATACGTCTAACGAAAATAATCAATTGCTCATAGCTGAATCAATATTTCATAAATTATAATACAAATAATAAGATATTCTAATCTTAATGAACATACTTTTCATGACGCTTTGAATATTGTACGGAATAATATTCAATTCTTCCTTATGCTTCGAATTTTGAATGGAAATAATCGCATGTTCAATCACTGTCACGTTGAATCTTCGATTGGGTTTGTCATTATTTCATGTTTTTGTGTTGGAAAGACAAAAAGTACCTCACATAAAATGAAATTTAAAAGGGTGACAGATCGAGAGATCTTCAATAGCTTATAAACTCTACGGAAATGGATTTTACTATATTTAATTGAAACTCGCAATATATTGCTGAGAAAGAAGGAGTAAAAACGTAGTTTTATCAAAACTCATTTGCTTTTCATAATTTTTTAAGGGATTTGTGTGCCATTCAACGAACTGAGAAGTATCGAATAGGATTTCAATCCTTGAAAAAAGTTCCTAAGCTAAAACGAAAGATTTGCATTGACATCTCCTTTATATTCAACATTCAGTTTAATTCCTTACATAAGTGTCTGTACATATAAAATTCTTATTTCTTTTCCTTCCATTTTTATAACTATATATAAAATCATTTTTACTCCGATTCTATTGAAGATAATCAATAAAATCGATATATAAATATCTAAGTACGCGAAATTGAGATACAAAGCTTATCTATTCCAAATAGTTGATTTCCTACTGCTTGGAATCGAATTTAGATCGATAAACGATCATTCTCAAGGGAATAATTGGCATGAGAATCAAGAGAGAGCACATTCTCGTGAGATTAACCATTGAGAATTATTATAAATATAATTCCTATTTCAATATTACTCTAATACGTAGAAAATCCAAAGTAGAGGAATAATATACTATTCTAAAATAAATATATACTATACTTTCCAGGATAAGCTCGAATAGAAGCAATGCGGTGGTATTCATATATCTTTGGAATCCTTCTCTTTGAAAAATCTAATCGATAAACTGTAAAGTAAGTACAGAACTATCAAATCTATTGAAACGTAGTAGCAGAGTAACGAACGTATAATCCATCTTGGATCTAAAAAAAAAAACCTTCGAGATACGGATCGAGAACGTTGAAGTGAATTTTTTTTATTATTTGATGTTTCTTTTTCAACTGTGATGACGGCACGAAGAATGGACGACGATATTTTGATTTTTTGGAATGGATTGGAAAGGATGAAGTAATTCTATAACGAACCGCTTTTGATTCAAATCGACCATTCGATCATCATAAATTGCAATAAAATATAGACTAGCTGATATCGATCATTGTTAATATATTCCTACGTAGGTGAGTTATTTTATAGTACATACGATTTGATTATCATAAGAGAGATAAAAAGCAGTTTTGTCGATTTTGTTATATAATCATGAATTATCTGATAAGAATACACATTCGAATTGATTGAAATATCTGAATAGATAAAGTATAATAATTCACGTGTTTTCTTATTGGGAGCATGATTTGACTTTCGTATATCAACCTTCAACTTACAAATTACAATACGTAGGAGATGAATAAACGAAACGAATCGGAAGATCGAAATTAGATTATTTTCAAAATGACATTTGTGTTACGTAAAAATAGAGGAAACAGAATTCCAAGCAACAATTGAGATTTTTGAAGATTATACTTGTAACGATATCAATATTCAAATTTGATCTTGATACTCTTTTTTGCGCTATCGCTGCTTTTTGCTTTACAATCGATGATGACATCAATTACCGATGGAATGATAAGGTAATACGATAACAAATACGGAACACATATTCTAACATAGAACTAATAGTCTTTTGATGAAACGACGGAGCACACGTACGGAGAAAGTCAAGCACTTGTATAATAATATCGATAATAATCATCATCGTCGTTGCGACTGTGATAATTATTATTATAAATATTATTATTAATATAATTAATCGTCATATTTGTAAAAATCAAATGGATCATTATCTTTATCAAACTTCCACATCAGTCGACTAAAAGGAAATTGTTTAATAATTGATTCTAATTACAAAAACGTTGCGGCTTTTATTACTTAGAGAAATATATGAAAAAATAGCAATACATATACAAAACAAAAAATATATATATATATATATTATCATACAGTTTTCGTCCTTAAAACTCGATCTAGGACCTTGTTATATCCTGAATACTATTCGATTCCATTTCATTCTTAGAGAATGTCTCTCCGTGTCAATGAGCCTTAAGTCTGTTCAAAGTGCGAACTGGTGGATGTGTGTTGTATGTACTTTCGAATAGTCTGTGAACGCAAAAGCCTTCCGAATGAGTGAACGAATGAACGTTGACGCATGTGTATAAAAGATACTACAGGTTAAAGCAGGAAATTAATAAATTCCGAGAGAATAGAAATCAAGTTGTACGAATTTGTGGTCCTTTCCAACGCCGTCAATATCAATTAAATTCAGAACCATTGTAAAATATGAAAGAAATAAAAATATCTCCTTTCCCTTAAACAAGCGTTTCTATTATCTGAGGTTTTATGTGAGAATTTACTTTGATACCAGGATGAATTTTTCAATGGGCGACGTTAGACGCCTTTTCACTGTCAAAACAATGACTGGCAAATGTCTTACCAAATGCGTGTAAGTATTACGAGTGCCTCACGAGTATTTAGTGAGGTCCTCGTAAGTGTCTAGTATTTCACTAGCGTGAGCGTTACGAAACTTGCGAATGTCTAGAGCATTTCTATATATCTATGCCAAAGTACACCAAGAACTACACCATTTTACGCCAAAACCCGCGTGGAAATTTTTCTGGGCTCAGACCTGAGCCAGGTTTATAATCCCTACTTAAAATGTGGCCCTGGTTAGGACACCTGGATTGGCCCCAACTTGGAGTGTTACGCTTTTCAATCTAGGCCCCGTAATGGTTCCCAAACTTCGCCCACATCAAGAATTCAACTTGGGCCAACTTACTCTCTAAAATCTTTGGAGTGAGATTTCACTCTTTAGCCAGCCAAAAGTGAGCCAGTCGAATTTTCGAGTGAAATTTCCACTCTTTTAGAGTGATATTCTAAGGTTTGAGGTTAGAAACTCACAACCACTCCGATGCTAGAGTGAATTTTTCACTCTAAAAGAGTGAGAGGTCATTCAAAACAAGTGAAAATTCCACTCGAAGCGGACAGACTCACTCCCGACACTCAGTGGAGAGTGAAACGTGCGATTTTTCACTCTTCCAGATTTAGAGAGTAGGGAGTTCATTTTAACCCTTATGAATTTTCAAATTTCATCCTGCGCTGGGCCCCAGGATATTTGGGTGATATTCCTCGGATAAAAGACAAATGAATTTGCTCCAGCAAAATGTTCTTTGAGGGTGAACTTTTGATAGATGTATGCTTTATGTAAAATTACCATCAAATCAAAACCAAATTAAAACTCCCATCCGCTCTTGTATGTAAATTTTCAGAAAGGTAATCAAAATATTTTTTCCAGTCAGCCAAAGGCGTATCAAATTTTTGGAATTTTAATTTCGAGCTCATAGGTTGTTTGAAACTCGTTTCAATTGTTATAACCTGGAAACTAAGAGCACTGGAAGAATAACTTTCAAAAACATAGAAATCAAGATTCAGTTTCAGAGATTTCCCTAGTAGAAATAAAAGACAACGCAATTTCGACCTAACAACATCAAGCATACCCCGAATGTACGTCAGCTTTGATTTTTACTGAAAATCCTGTTGACTATTTTGAAATACTCTGTATAGACTCTAATTCTACCAACGTTAATATGAAGTATTCCGTTGTTGCATGTGTATAGATTGATAACACCAAAAAACAGTATTTCTTGTTTATTACCTCCTCCCAATGTTTAAAGAAAACTGAACGAAAGAAAAAACTTTCGATACACAAAATAATGAAATCAAATTTAAACCAGACAGGATTTTGACCCGGATCTGACAAGTTCTGTTTGGCTCCTTTTGGCAGTTCCATGAGTGTTCAAACTGATGTACAAACCACACAATGTCAGACAAACCTGTCAGAATTGGGCTCAAATGTTGTCCGATTCTGTCAAATATTTTCAATAGGGGAAACAATGATAGCCAACCCAGGGCCTCTATAGGGTGTAACTGGACATGTTCAAATCACAATACTTGGGCGATACAATGGTGGCTTGCCCAGGTCCTATTTGGGAATCCCTAGATTAAAATATCCAGGGAGTACACTAGCAACCCCAACTAGGACCCCCATGAGCCATGGGTGAGAAACTCGTATATTGGATGCCCAAGTTATACCTTTACGGGGCTCGGACATACTTTGGGATGCCCAGGATTGATTTCCACACGGGAACCTACGAAAAATTACGCCCAAAACTATACTCTTGAGTCCGCCGTTTTGAACACATTTGTAGATTGGCGTAGTAAATTACGGTGCTTTGATATTAGTAAGAAAACTACAACTTTCCACGCTTCAAATTATTCAGAACTACCACTCATCACGTGAATCTACTCTCAAAGCAATAGTACATAATTACAACAATTTATGCCTTTTCAAGTTATAATTTTAAGAATGGATGAAAATTATTACCTTCCACAACAATCTACGCCAAAGGTAAAAGAATACAAAATTACGAAAAACTACGCCTTTTCAAGTACAAGTACTTGACATCGATGAGAAGTACTGCTTTCTCAAAGTCCCCACTCAGTCGTAGAAATTCTTGGAAATTTGTAGAGAATGGAATTTTCTAAGAGAATCTACGGACAAGTATGTCAGTGCAGGGGGACAAACTAAAACTGAGAGCGATAATGATGTTAGTTTTTTGTAGAAATTCGTAGTTTCCACGCAGATTTTTTCACGTTTGCGTCCCGTCGTGAAAAGTTCTCAAAATCCCAACTGCGTCGTAAAAATTCTTGGAAATGCGTATGAAATGGAAATTATCAAAAGAAAGTTCTAAAAAAATCTATGAAACACTATGTCTCCGCGAGGGGACGAACGAAAAATCTCAGTATCAAAAATTTTGGTTATACGTAGGAATTCGTAGTTCTGAATGAATCTGCTTCGGGTTCACGTTTCCGCGATGAAGAGTTTTCAAAGTTCCTACACGATTGTAAAAACCCGAGCTTTCTGCTAAATTCTACGCATAAGTCCATCCCTCAGTGAAATCGGTGTCATCGTGTTCTTCAATATTCTTATATTATTCATACTTTTACTCAAACACATGCTCATCTTTTGTCGTTTATATTCTCGACTCCTCCAAAATTACGCTCTTCCAGCCCCATGTCGTAGTCTGGCGTACTTCTGCATTAAGGAGATTCAATACTCCCTGCAAAAGTTACTAGATTCCAAATTTCTCCCCCAGTTTTCTCAGAAACGAACACATAAAATGAAAAATAATGAGTAGCTGCATTTTTTTCAATAGCCTAAGAAGATGCACCTGCTCATTAAAATTGATTCTATTCATTGATTACTGAGAAAACTGGGGGGAGACGTCTAGTAACTTGGCTTGTGGTGAATCGCCTTAAACCACGTATATTTTTCTACGGTATTTTATAACTTTTTATGACATGCAAGTAAGCTTGATTCCGGGTAATTATTCATACTTTTTGGCGTAATTTGGCGTAGATATATTTCCATGAGAGTACTAGGGGATATCTTGTGAAATTTCTGAGATATCTATTAAAATAAGATCCAAAGATTACTGATATCTTATCCCTCATAAGAGCTAGGGTAGACCGGGCACGATTGGAACACAGGACGGTTGGAAGAGAACAAATATCTCGCCAATTTTTGATAATGGGGAAAAAGATCCAGGGAGGAATGAAGTGAAACCGAAGTCCCATCGCGAATCTCAGTGTCGCATCATTCAACAACACGTTGCGTAATTCACTTATTACGAAAACAATTAGCGGAATATTTGTGGCGTTCCAACCTTACCCGGTCTCCCCTACACATTTCAAATTTTTTTGCAGACCATCCCGACTATCGATTTCACGTTACTCCGATTCATCTGTTAATTTGTTTCAGCTAAGATTTTATTTTCACTGGCATAGTAATTTTACAATTATACCACAATTAACCACGGTTTGGCTAATATCGAAGGAATAAAACACACGTTGAAATTTTTCTTTTATTTTTTTCATATTACTCTTATGATCAGTTTTGTTTATTTATACTTCCTTTGCATACACGAGTTGGAGAAGAAACATTTATTCTCGAAACCAAACAACGAAGATCCTTCCATTCTGATATGACAGCACTTTTTTCCGCCCCTCGCAACGTCATTTGACATCACATCATACCCCCACTTTGGTCTCATTTCGTGATTGAACTTTAACCGTAGAAACTCTCGAAAACGTCCAACGAACACGAAAAGGCGCTTTTCATCCGCAAAGGAAGATGAAACTAAATCTTGAATACGGTGATAAAACTCGTAATGTAAAAGTGGAAAGTTTGCATGACTACGTTCGAGTAAATCCTCAAGGATTACAATGGCCAAAATAGAGGAGAGGTTTATCTTCGTTTCACAGATTTCACAAAATTTTCAGGAAGAAGAATCTCTATAATTCAATTTATAGATTCATTTATCACGTCGAACATCTGTTCTAGTCGTGAATTTTAATATCATACTCTCATTCGAAATGGATCGAGAGATTCCTAGGATTCGTAAAGCTGAAGGAACGAAACACGGTACGGAGGATGATCAGATGTTGCGATAGGTGCGCGAGGAAGCGCAGTGTCAAAAACGTTTCGGGGGAAATATCAAAATTCAATGTGCAGAAAGCGTGCATGGGACATTGAGATCTCTCGCTTGGCTGCGCGAGATGTCTTCGACTATAAACACGTATTTTCAACTTCATCGCGCTTGTTACATGCGTCACGAGTTCCTCTGCGCAATAATTTCACGCTCTTTGGTTCCAGATGTATTATATATTTTCAGTTGTGTTTCTTCATTCGTATTTCGTTATGCGTATATGTCGCTTATTGATACGTGATCAGCAATTTTCGAATAGAATTTTGTAAACGTTTAGAGATTATTGTTGAATTCGACTAGAAATTATCATTCGGAAACTTGATGTTTCGTGACAGGACTCGATAAATTACTCCCTGGACGTTGTTGGGTTAACTTCGATCCTGTTCGGGTTTTGACAATGAGTGGAATATTTATAAGCGACTATTGAAATCACGTCGACATTTTGAAAGAAAAACCTCGCCTCGATCAGAACTCAATGAAACATTGAAAATCAGAATCTTTCGGAATCAAATTAAGATCAATCGGAAGTTTGGATAAATTCATGGGCGGAACTGATGAGATGTTGGTCACGCAATCTGGACTGTACCTATTTTTCTACAAAGAATGAGCCTAATTTTTCTTATATTTCGATCCTCCGGAAAGCGCTTATTACCAAAGTACAGTTTCCTCCAATGAATCTGCTGCATTGAAAGAATATTGTTATAAAAACTTGCCGGGGAATCCCAGTAATCGAAGGACAAGTAAAAATTTGTAAACAAATTACTTTGCAGCCTGTAAAAACGAGTGAGTTTTTAGATAGCTACAGTTGAAAGTGATATTTTCTATAAGTTTTACAAAATGCAAAATAATATTTGAAAAAATTCCTACTTGTCTCTCGATCATTGGAATCCAACGGTAATTTTTCGAATAAAAGGCTTTCAGTATGGTTTTCATCCGGATTCACCTGGCATTTTCCGCAGGAGGAGACCTCAGCACTTTGGGAGGACTTTGTAGAAACTGTTGAGAGACTTCTGAGAACTTTCACCGAACCTTTGACGGACTTTTGTCAAACTTCTGACAGATTTCCAATGAATTTTTGATATACTTTCAATAAACTTCAAAAAGCCAAGGTAAGAGTCCATCGAATCATAGTAAAAAAATCCTCCATACATAAAGAAAATTTGTTTCCATCATTTTTTTGAGGAAAATTTCTGAATTATTCCTACAAGTACAGAAAGCAGTTTTGTACACTCATTACGCCAAGATCTTTTATCAACTGTTTTGAAATCAAATCATTGTAAACCCTCGGAGTAGGTGCTTTGCCTCCACTTTATCATGAACATTCCATCAAGCGTTGAACAAATTCTTCCTCACACTGAGATTACGCTAAGAATACTCATTTGGATTACTCTCATCCTGACCCGAATTCACATTTGGGATGTTTCCCTGAATTCATTAATTTTAGACTTATCTTTCTCGCTCTTTATTCCTTTATCCATGCCTATTCCTTCGACTTCAAACTGTCACAAATTTTCTGTATTGTTCTCTCAAATTGTTATATTTCTCGCTCTAATGTTGCTGATATGATTAAACATCATTGTCTTCAACAGCATAGTCTGAGATCTTGATTTTATCACGTACGGATAATTACTTTGAATACTTACCACAATTATTCTTGGTATTCGAATTCGTATAGTAGCAAACTTCAAATTCATCCCGCTTTCGATGCGGTTGTACGTGATACTTGAAAATATAAAACAATACAGAAATATCACGTTTTGAAACTGTACCTTTGTGGAGATATTTTCAGGAAACTTTTCACGTTGCATAGTGTATAAAATTTCAACGGATAATTGGAAAAGATGATAAAGTGATTGTGATGCAGGTGTGGAAAAATAAAATGTTTCTTCAAGAATGATGCCAGTGAAACCACTTTAGAGGGTTGAACTAGAAAAAAATGTACTATCCTTGGTGGAAGAATGAAGAAGATTGACAGATTCAAAGTGAGAACAAATTGCCCATAATTTCTACTATGTGCCATTAATGATTGATAAATACGAGTGGAAAATACTTTTAAAATATTCAAGTGGTATTTTCAAAAATTTGTACTTAATTTGGAAAAGATCATACACATTCGATACACAAAAAGATATTCTAGATCTTAGTAGATCTAGCGTGAGAAACGAGCAAGAAAAAGAGTAAATACTGTCACAATCTAGCACGATTGATTTAAAACCTTCGAGGATTTCCGTCGTGGATTGAATGAAAAAACCGATATCAGTTTCAACGACGGGAGAATGACTCTGCGGAGCAGATTTACAAACGTATATTGCAGTTGAAAAACAGTTACCTAGAGAAAGATTAACAAAAGAAAACGATTGGTTGAATCTACTGTGCTCGATTATTAGACGTGTGAGTAATGGGAAGGAGAGCTTCACATTGCCGATTTAAATCTGTACTTTTTGTCATTCGTTCAAAGGACAAATGAAATCGCTATGTATTCGTTCAGCTGTGAAGCGTAAAGGTAATTAATGCGATGCTTTGAGAATTTTATTATTGCTAATATTAAGGGGAGGTTCTCATCTAGCGACCCCAAAATAAGGTGATTTTCTCGAATTCTTTTTTCATGGAAGGGAGTAAATAAAGAACTCGGGGGTTTTCACACTTGTTAATTGAGTCTTTAAGTAAATAAAAAAATTATATTCAGTGCAAAATAATGACATGGGAATTAATGATACGTTTTGAAACATAACCACCTAAAAAGACAGTGATCAATCGGGCGCCACTATGGCACTGACAAAAATGATCAGAAATCAAAAATCCAAAAATTTTTATGAAATATATCATATTTGTTGAAAGTTGTACCAATAAAACCAATGAGAAGAATGAAAATTCAAAAAATGACAGTCATGCAAACTTTTGGTAACGTTTTTTCAACTTTTTTTTACGCTTTTTAAAGTGATATGAAAAGAAAAAAGAAAGCAAATGTCATCTCCACTCAGGTTCATCTTCCCAAAAAATTCAATCAGCTTCAAACAAAAAAAAAAGAGCGATCCGTTCAGTAGTTTTTGAGATATCGTGGAGCCAAATTTGAAAAACATGGTTTCGAGAAAAACACCTTTAAAGTTTCGAGATACGAATCCTTTAACTTGAGAAAATTTTTTTCATGTACTTCAAGACCCATTCAATAAGTTTCAAATAACATGAATCCTTAATTCACTTCCTTCGTAAAAACAAAAATTTCAGAAAATCACCTCATTTCAGAATTCCCTTGATGAGAATCTCGCCTCAATGTTAATGTTAGTGATCTTAAACAGAAAGATCCCGTGTAGAAATGACTGGAATATCTTAGGCATCCAATACAAGGTTGTGTACCCACGGTCCATGTGGACCCCAGTTGGGGTTGTCAGTATATTCCTGGAATATTTCAATCCAAGTATGCCCACTCACAGCCCATGTAGACCCCGAGTTGGCTACCATTGTTTTGCCTGGATATTTGATCCCATCAGGGGGCCTAGATTGAAAAGGGTGACATTCCAAGTTGGGGCCACTTTTCTAGTAGGGATTATCAACCTGGCCCAAGTCGGAGGAAAGCCCGAGAGAAATTTCCACACAGGATGTCGTTCAAACTTCCGGTGATAAACTCTCCAGTAAAAAGTGAACCTTGCACAGTAAAAAAAATTCCGTCATTGTGTAAAAAAGAAGTACGTGTCAAAATTCAAGTGTTGAATATTCAACTACGTGTTAAAATTCAAAGTTATGAATTTTTTTTTTTTGTGTGTTCACACAACACACTGATCAAATGCTGTTCGATCATTTTCATTCAATACAAATTAAATGTTATTCGAGTCAAATTAACACTTTATAAAGTATCACTCTCAACACAACACACATTTGAGTGAAAAAAAAATAACATTGTGTTGTGTGTTGAATTTGACGAAAAAGTTTTTACTGTGTGCCTCCATCCTGAATATAAGCTTATTTCAAGATGCGGCCAAAACTAGCACTGTTACATCTGAAAGTGAACACCACCCTAGCATTTATGAGCTTTGGCTCACTCTGGCCCCACCCTGGCCCAGTCTTGGACCCATATTGGCAAGATGGGGCTCATCTGTGCTGGGGTGGACCCCATGGTACATACATACTAGGGCAGAAAAAAATGCCGACACAATAGAAAAGACTGAATTTCACTTGATTTCTCATGAAAGATGCAGCTGCATTCAACCCGCCATTTGACAGTATCAATCATCAAATTTCTTTCGAATGGAATATTCACAAATATAAAAAAAAATTACACCAAATAAATCAATTATGATAATCCAATTCTTTCCATTCATGAATCAGAGCAAGCATATATCGAAAAGAATTCCGGGGACTGATTCAATTTATCATTATCAATGAAACACGAACATCTATTTCTCAAATTTGTCGACAAAATATTCCTTGTAATTTCGTTGGAAGCGTTCTCGCTTGTCGAATACATTCAAATCTCACGATGGATGATTGGATTTTTACCGTTCAGGAGGGCTCGTAACAAATGCATACAGGGATTAATTTCCAAGCCGCCGATGACAAATACATGGAGGCTCGTTGTATCCATAATTGTTCGGTGAGTATTTTAACTGTCCAATGATTCAATATCGAATTTGTATCGAGATTATCAACGCGTAAAACTCTTATTCCGCTTGATTGAATCATTCACTCAGAGAAAAAAAATAGTCAAAATACCCTGGCGAAAAAAATTTTGATGAATTTTATTTACTTTTCGCACAAGGTTTCAATAGAAGTCAATAAATTTCAATAAAAGTTATTGAATTTCATGGAAACTTATTAAATCTCACCAAAATTTTGTTGAATTGAGTTGAATTTTGCTGATTTTCAATGAAAATCGAATGTACGAGAAGTGAATCAAATTCAATAAAATTGAATGAAATTCAACGAAATTTTTCCACCAGGGTTAACATTCCCAAGCGCGTATTGCCTATAATGTCAACGGGTCCCAGGCTTGGTCCATCCTCTTTAACCCAGTATTGGGGAACGACGATTGGACCCTTGTTGGCTCAATCTTGGCCCTGTTGTGTTTTCCCATACAATTATGGTTGGTAGAAAATGGAAATAATGAATCTTAGTGCAGGCGCATTCTAACTTGGCCCCAATTTGGACCAGCGTCAGGCCAAGATTGGGGTGAATTTGTATCCCGAGCATGTGTGTACAATTCTCAGCGTGTATGAATTTTGGTCACACTTTGATCCAGTCCTGGGCCGATATAGGCATGTTAGGGCTCAACACTAGGCTCAAGACTGGGCCAAAGTGGGGATGAAATTCATGCCCAATGGGGTAGAATTCAAAGCAATTTTCCAATTTCAAAAAAGAAGGAAGAGGCAGTATCGATTGCCTAGTCTGGTGTTACCAATCCTCGGGCAAAGCAATACAGCCAAGCTGGGAACGATGTTATCATCTCAGGGTTGGCCCCATTTGTCTGTCCAGCTTGGCTCCATGTTGAGCAACATGGGCACCCACCCTGGGTTTAGATTGGGCCCGCCGTGAATACACACTTGGGTTGGGATGGTTGGGAAAGGACTCAACTATGACAAGATAATAAGTTCTACTACTTCGTAGTTTAAATAACAATATTGATTACTATTAATTCACTATTTTCTTTTCTCTCAGTGTTCTAAAAAAATTAAGAGCCTCGTACTTATGAGGAGGGGAAATTCACAGGAGATTTTCTTATTATGGCGAATCCGCATTGGACGTTATGCAGATTCAAAGGAGTCATAAAAATTGTATAGCTGTGTATTCTTTTTCCTCAACACATCAGTTATCCTTTCGAGTCTCAATGCATTCCGGAATGTCTTCTCGCTCGCACATCAAATGACGGTTTCGACTACTTCTACGTAAGAAAGAGGAATTCCCTCTTTCTTACGTACTTCACGCTTTGGGTAAAGACGGCGAGATAGTTTAGTATGTAAATATTATGCATTGTTCACGTTCTTCTGCGAAATCTTGTTTGATTATCTTGCAGCATCACGTTATTTTCCATACCCTTTTCTCATCTCTTTGCGAATATGAATGGAAGAATTTGGTAGACGCGCAAATACACGAGCCGTATACCGACATTTCTGTACTACAATACTGTTGTCATTTCCGTTTTCCTTTATTAGTGCCATTCTTTTTCATACTGCTGATGGCCTATTCTCTCTCCATGTTTGTATTACACATCTTCTGCTTTCTCATACCGTACAACAGTTGATCCTTCTTTAGATTCCACGTCTGAGATTTTTTTCATCGGAAGGCTGATTTATTTTGTGTATGATATTGTAAAATATCATTGTTCCTTCCAGAAATCTTTGAATGATTATTCGTGAATTCTTTAAGTATCATTTGCTATGCGGAATTGTCGAGAATCAAAAAGTCTTGCAAATTCTCAGATAATATATCAACAAAAGTTTCCCACCCATGACATTTAAAAATTGTTCCACTTCCGTAGAAAAAAGCGAGGAAAGCGTTACAAATTTATCCCAGTTGACGGTATTCGAAAAGTAAGATTAATGTAGTGCAAAAACTTTATTGTACCTCTCATTTTTAGCGTTGTGGAATTTACATGAGCGTCAAGTAAATATACGAATCCTGGCGGTATCAGAATGAGTTTTATGCAAGTCACGCTCGGTGGATGAACATGGATGTTTTTTTTTTAATATATGACGAATGTATGACAAATCACGTAATCTTTTAGAAGCTTTTCGAATGCATTCGACGTATATAAATACCACAATGAAAGGATAGAAAATTTCGATGTATTTGAAAATTTTATAGTCTCTATTCAGTTGCCGCCTCATATTTGAGGAGAAATTAAAATTTTTTGATTGATTTTTTGTTTTTCAGTTGATAAATTTTGCATTTCTTTGGGATAGTTGAATAATGCATGGTTACGTTTAGAAATAGTTTCGTTGATATCTCACTCAACTGCAATCAATTCTGCGTTTATGGAGTCGACTCCGTATACTAAAAATAACATACACCCTAACAGCACTCAGAGGTTTTTGAAACGTTCTAAGAACGTCCGGATGTGTTTTAAACGTTCTCAGAACGTTTTAAAAACGTCCAAAGACCTTTGTGCTGTCTGGAAATTTTCTAAAACTTCCCAACAAACATGGACATCTTCAAGATATATCAAAAAAATATGTTTAAGGTGTTTCGCCAAATGTATCTCTAAGATCAACAGTTTTGAGGTTATGAGTGCATATGGATAACACTTCAAATGTCTTTGTTCACAATCAAATTGCAAAGAAGGTGAATTCGTTCATGAATTAAAAGCATGAATAATCCATGTAAATACTAACAAATTCTGTGAAAAGTACGATTTTGTAACCTTGCAGTGCTAGCACTAAAAGTAACGAATCTCCGAGTCACAATATTTTGCGAATTATCGAACTTCTTACGCTGAATTTTATGTCTGGCCTTCGTGTACGGTGATTTTATTAAATTCTCATTCACATTTACTAATGAGTTGTTTTTCAATAACAGTGAGAAAAAAATAATTTAAAGGTATCCATGATTTTCATTAGACACTAACGATCACTGGATCATGTACTTCCACATATTTCACCAAATTCATTAAACTGTTCAAGTTTTAAGCACAATCAACTTATCTTATATTCGTATATGTAATAAACACCTTGTCCAAAAGATCACTTTTACTCTGAAAATATACACCGCTGACATTATATTTCACTATGTGATATTGACAATTATGAGCACTGTCGTTAAATTGTCCGTATGGCTCAAGTCATTGGAGCGTAGGTACGTCGTGAAATGTCCGGGTTCGAATCTCGCAACCCCAAGAATCCGAAATGAAGTGAACTTTGTAGGACTGAGAGGGGAATCAAGACATTTTCAAGACTTGATCGAATACGTCTGAAACATATCTTTCGCAAGACCTTTTTGAAATATCTTAAACTTGTCGAAATCAGTCGCGTAAGACATCTTTTAGATTTCTAAAGGACATCTTCGAGACCTTTTTGCAAGACATCTTTCAAAATTGCGAGATATCTGAAAGATGTCTTTTTGTTTGATTGAGTTCATCTTAAAACTGGAGAGCTCGCACAGAGCTTGACAAAACTCCCTGTCAGAATCTTCTGCATTAATTTTAATGTTTTTACTGGAGGTTTTCAAGTACGTGCATGAAATCAATTTCATATACATTTTACATTGAATTTAGTTCGAACTACAGCATTATCTATAGTTTTTTCATGTTTTTGTACATTGAATGTAGTGTGGAATATGTATGAACTTGAATGCATGTACGTGATTGAAAAAAAACTTCCAGATGTTTCTGACCGACCGATCGGAGACTTGAACGTTGAAAATAGGGTTCAGTTCACAGTTCTTACTCAACTAGTTCATGGGTTCTGAATTACATGATAACAGTTCTGCAAATCACAGCACAGATATCCCTTGGAATTCGATCATGGAACCCTAGAACTCCGATGACAGTTTTCAGAACTGGCGTGGCAAATCAAAAGAGTCAATCTCATGCCAATTGACTTTGACTGCAATTCTAGCACTGTTGAAAATTCCCGGGTCAGTGAGATCGCAAAATTCGCACCCGGATACGAATTCCCACCCGGTTCCCTCCAACGATCCGCATTGTTCTTACAAATTAAACTTTGATTGTTAATTGAATGAAGTTAATTGAAAAAAGTGACCTTTAAGAATCAAACTTTCTCTATTGCCTTTACGCTGCTTCTTCGCCCCTACACATTGTATATCCACGTCTCCGTTTTATCGACCTCACCTACGCGGAGATGCGACGTGGACATCGGTGGATGTGCTGTTAGGGGAGGCCACGCGCGAATTTCACTATTGTATGATTACTAATTGAATCCTATAAGATTCATCTCTGTCATATCTATTGGATCCCATTGTATCCTGTGAACAATCTCAGTCTATGCTATATTTATTTCTCTCTTAAGGTGATACCAGCGACTCCTGAAGATGCAACTAGACCCATTGGTTAGAAAAGGACACAACCAAAACTACACAGTGAAAAATTTTGTGTATTTTTAACACACGTGTACGTTTCGGGAGGTCCACTCGTAATTTATGTTGAATAATAACACAAAAAATGTATCAAATCAACAAGAAAATGTTAAATTCACACTGAAAATCTGTGAATTTCAGAATTTGATATGTTGTTTTCAACACAAACTATGAGTGGACCTCCCTGTAACACAAAATTTTTCGCTGTGTATTCTGACAAATTACTCGAAAAAAAAGGTATGGAATCGAAATATCGCCCTGTACAGACCTTCTTCAATCAACAAAGGTGGTCTGTACAGAGCGATATTTCCCTTTTATTGCTTTATTTTCGAATAATTTGTCAGAAAAGATTTCGCTCGGATTGCATCGTCAGGGGCTGCTGGTATCCCCTTAAGAGATGCGAAGGACTCGAAATGATAACATCGTATATGCGAATTCAAACCCCACCCAATACTGGCACAGTACCGGTAACCAAAGTTATCCCTGTTTTCATATTTCAAATGATAAAAAGAATACGTGAAATTACAAATTCTTCCAAATGCATTTTTCTCATTATCGTTATCGAAGGAAGGCATTTTGAAAACGGAAGTACGAAATGAAAATATCGCTCCGTACAGACCTTCTTCAATCAATAAGGATTGTCTGTACAGAACGATATTTTCCTTTGATTACTTTATTCTCTGATAATTTGTCAGAAAAGATTTGGCTCGGATTGCATCGTCAGGGGCCGCTGGTATCCCCTTAAGAATGACAGTCGTTTGACTAGCTATCTCATTAGATTCAATCATTATTACGCATGGACAAAAGTCTAGTCGAATCTAATTGATTCATTAGTTGATAAGATTTCACTAGAACCAGAAAAAGTTTCCCTATTTATTGGGAGATTGGTGGGATTTTTGATGGCCTATCATGCGCTGAACTTCCTCTCATTGGTAGAGTTCGAGGAATCCAAGCTTTGTTTCGAGTGTTGTACTTGTATCCAAAATTCCCAAGACTACTACAAAACTTTCGATAGCCTCCTGTGAAATTTGACAACTGAAGCTTAATCCAAGATAGTGAATTATCCGACAAATTCCGCGAAATCTCTCTTAAACTTCCGGGAATGAGTTTCAGAATAATTTTATGAGCTTTGGTAGGATTAACAGAAGGATAACCAAACTTCTTGAATGAAAACAACAAGCCACATTTGAAAACTTCGTATCTTGTCACCCCTTCCTCAACGAGATCTTCTGATTACATCGTCTGTTTTTTTGTGATTATGAGCTTCTGTCACATTTTTGTAGCTTTGTTTTGATGAATCACGTGTTTGTGATCAATTTGAATGATGTTTTTTGGATTTTTTATGAATTTTTACGTACGTGACAAAATAAGTTTTGCTTTAGATTATAAGCCTTGTAACATGGGATTTTTTTATAGAAGTCTGAAAGCATTTTACTGTCCATTCCCAAGTGGAACAAACTAGTCAAAATAATGTTATCTTGATGTCATTTTGACAAACATCCGTCACATATTAGTCACCGTCAAAATTTTCGGCATTGTGCATAACCATATGAGGAGAATGTTGGATTTCATTACATCCCGTAAGGAACTTTACTACATTTTAACCAAAACGCTTCATTTTGACTTTAAAAAATTGGAGTAAAAATGAAACATTCCCGTCCGAATGTGGTAAATTTTTCTACAGCATATCTAGAAATAAATGAATGTTACATCAAAATCATGGCTTTTTGACATCATTTTTATATTTTTAGATTCAAAATGACGTAATAATTATGGAATAATCATTATCTTCTAAGATAAGAAGGAGGTTCGGATGACTTCCCATGCAGGTATTGCCAAGACTGAAAAAAACCCAAGGTTGGCACATGCGTCAGAAACAAACCTCCGTGAAGAACAATTGGCCCAGTATTGTTCCATGATTGTCCCGTTGTGCACAATGGATAGTCAGTCATGGTACATTTGTTAATATTCTTGAAATGGTCCCTACATTTGTTACAAGCTTGGCACAAGTTTAAAAATCGAGCATTCGTTGAGAACAATTGTGCCAATATTGCTCACACAAGTGGCACAATGTTTATAAATACTGGCTGAATTTTGAATTCACAATGGCTGAGGACTTGGGGATAAACATCGGGCCAGGGCTGGCCCGATCTTCCTGCCATAATTAATCCTACACACTAGTTTTACACACCAAGCTAGATTTTATTGATCTAAAGTAAGGATAGAACTTCACTCGATGGTAATAGGATACTTTTAAATGTAATCATACACGATCAACTGATTTTGGAGAACGTTCTTCGATAATTCATGTTTTAAGATAATTCATGTACGGTATTCTGAGGGAGAAAGGAAATATGAATCAATTACTTTTTTCATCCATATCTGCGATCAAAGAAGCATTAGTTGATGCTTGGTAAATGAATTGGACCCAGCCTGGCAAAACCACTGGCCCAAGCTTGTCCTGATTTTATCATTCCCAAGCCTGGGCCAAGTTTCGGTGAATTGTTCAAGACAAGTCTCGGCGGGTCTTGTGCCACGCCTGGACCATCATTGGGCCGTTGGTCCATACACACATGGGTTCACATGAAATGACGTCATAATTTCATGCTTGCATCATTTTCACGTTCTTCGATGACTTTGAAGTGACATCAAAATCATGTTTTTCTGACTCATCTGTCCTATTTGGATTGATTAGACAGTTGAACGTAACTCAACAAGTACGGAATGACCCTCAGCGGACACTTATTCGTTTTCAATTCATTATCGTTAGGGATTTCGGATGATTTCTAGTCAGATTACAGATCACTTCAACTTCACAACCTCGACATAAATATAAAAGAAGACTCGAATTGATATTTTCGTATCTAATTCACCTTTCCTCTGATTTATTCTTCCTAATAAAAATGGATCACGATTCTGCGTGGACAGAGGGATATGAAATTCCAACATGTGACGTTATTTATTTTAGAATTTGTACGCTCTGTTGTCATGATTGATTTCACAGAGCGTATCGATTCTTTAATAAGTGCCGTCCACAATTGCCAACAGTTATGGTGTCTACCTACGGATGTTGAGCGAATAATGTTTTCAATATGATACAAATATTTACATGTATTTGAATAATCAATAAAGAAAGAAATACTTACAATACTTACAATGTGTTGTTCATCAATTCATCCAGTTCTACTCTGATTCCCTATTTTAATTACCACAAGATATGAAGGACTAAAAGATGTCTTCCTTCCATAAGATATGCCGCGTAACAATTCATGTCTCAAGATAGACGCCTTCAGTATTGTTTCAGATCTCTAAAAGACATTCAAACACGTTGCAAAAGACATCTTGGAATTGCCTGAAATATATCTTGAGATATCCATTCTTATGTGGAATACAAAATTTCCTGAAAGATACCTCCTTTCAATACCATACATATCTTAACAATTGAATCAAATTGTAGTTAATATAACATCAAAACAATACCAATTTGATGTCATTTTGACGAGCTCGGTGCTCATTAAGATCTATAAAGAATATCTAAATAGGTGAGTTGCATATGACACATTTTTAGATTTGTCTACAAAGTACTTTGAGACACAAATCATTTTGTGAGATACAAAGTATATCTTTTGCAGGAGTGAATTTTAAGTATTATGAGAGTTCTGATGAAAATTTGGACGGATTCTGCATATCTTTGCAAATTATTGTAAATTTTTGGATTCCTGAGGTACCGGTGTTTGAAATAAATCAAATAACTCCAGCCTCCTTCGAGTTTGTAATTTCGTATTTAATAGTGAAACGAGAAATTACAATTGAATTTCTATTTATTAAAAGGAACAAAAAAGGCGCCTACAAAAAGAAAATATAATCACTTTGATATACCACAACTGTAGTTTCGAACTACAAATAAACTTTCTCACGTAATACAAAATAATAATTGCATAATATTAATTGCACATTCGTATCTGAATAGATAATAGCTGACTCGTGTCTTGTCTTTCAAGGCATGACTACACTTGCTTGCTCGAAAGGTGAACATAGAAGAAGGTATATTCTAAGTAATCGGAAATACAATCGATTATAATCACTGATTTCGCTTTGAGTGCAAGGGTAGGTTACAAAGGTTGGGTTTGTGAGTGCGCCAAATTTGAAGTGCGAAATAATTAATCTCAACACAAGTGTTGTCAAACAGGTCTTCAAAAAAGTATGGAGTTTTTTGAAAATTCTTTCTATCTTCCTCCCTTCATTTCATACATATACTTGGAAATTCCATTACATTGATGCTCTCCACGGAGGAACATGAGAATATTTCTTAAAATTTGAGAGTATTTCTTAAATTTTCAATGAAGATGAAACGGTTCGCATCCTTCTGGAATTTTATTTGAAGAACACTGAAAAATTATCAATACTTAACAAACAATAGAACAGAATATGAACTTTCCAGAAGTAAAATTTTACAAAGTGTATGATAGGATTTCAAAATTTCGTTATTCACTTTGTAAAATTTTGTGTGCAACTTTTGGAAAGTTCATATTCTTTTCTATTGTTTGTCAAGTATTGATAATTTTTCTATATTTTTCAAATAAAATTCAAAAAAAATGTGAACGGTTTCAGATTTTGAGATATATTCTCAAATTTTTATTAACGTGATACCAGCGCTATAATTTTTACGGGACAAACTAAAAAACAAAGGCACGCAATAATTCAAAATATCCCTCTGTACAGCACTTCTTCAGCAGTTCAAGAAATGCTGTACAGAGAGATATTTTGAATTATTGTACGTATTTTTACGTAGTTCGTCCCGAAAAAAGTTTCAAAAGCCCAGCCGCTGGTATCCCCTTAAACATTACTATATTTTCGACCCGCATTTTTCTACGCGTGTAAAAACAATAAAAAGAACTGAGAATTGACGAAATTCCATCGACGAACATGGTTGAAAAACGCCAGCTTTTCTGAATATTCTTCAAGCCACTGGATGAACTTGGTCAAAATTACACAGTGTGTTCGAATTTGTTAGTTTCTTCGTGTTTTTGGTTCATACATGTACGTGAGATATGATTACACAAATTATAAGTGAATCAGGAACTCTGTATACGCAACCATGTATGTCCTTTTCTCGCACACAATTGAATATTGATTGACAAGAGGATCCTTTTGTGTTGACACAAATGATTGAACATAGAGAGTTTCTACGAGGAGCAATTGTTAATCGAGTTTTCCTCTGGCGAAATTTCGATAACGCGATAACCAAATCAGTGGTATACGTTGAATTGAGTATATTTCCGGTGTTTGTTATAATCACGGTATCAAAGTGAGGATTGTTTTAATTATGTCAAAAATATCATTTCAAATATATTTGTTATCACACACTGAAAGAAAGGAGCATTTGCTTCTATGGTGAGGTAATTATTGCCTGATGATGCGTATGGAAATGGTACGGCAGGTTCTAACTGACTTTCCAGCAACTTTCTTGATATGTGTCTATACACATGTTAGTGTTCAATTCAGAACATCATTGTTTTTCTTTCCTTCCATGACTTGTTACAATGATATTTGTTGATGAAAAATGAATGCCCAAATTGCCAATGGACCTGCTAATTTAACCTTGCTGCAATGTTGTCAGGCAGGCTCGTGACAACCCAAACAGCAAAGTGCTAGAAAAATTCGCAACAAACTTCCCAACATCACGGAACAACTGTTGTTGGGAAGTTGCTGAGAGGTTGCGTCGCCAAATGCGCTGCAACATGCAGAAAACTTGAAAGTTGTTGTCATGATGCTACAAAGATGTTTGGATACATGGAGCTATGACATCCTCTAACAACAAAACACAAACTGGTGGAGCAACACTGAAGCAACGGTTGCACTGCAACTGAACGGCTGACATGGGCAGCCATTAAATTAGCTCCTGCAGCTTAATTTGAGCTGTTATAGCGAAAAAATTTGCACTTGTAGCTAATTTATTTGCGGTGGTAGCTAAAATTCAGCTGCGGGAGCTAATTTAATGGCTGTCCGTGTCTGTGCTAGCCATTTGGCTGCTGTAGCTAAATTATTTTTTCCGTGAGGGAAGGTTGCCGGAAGCTGGAATGATTGCGTTGTTCTTGATGGAGATTACGTTGATGAATAGAGCTTATAATTTTGAACAAAAAGAACCGTGTTTTCTTTGTTAGGCTCGGGACTTTTCAGCCCATGGGTTATAAATAAACATTCGAATAATTATGTTTTCTGAGTAAGGGAACGGATTGAACATATGGAATGGATAAATATTCTGAGAAGCTCATCTCCTAACTTTGATTCGAATTCTCTGCTCCTCCCGGTCCTGCTGATTTTCCAGAGAGTGGTCATCTCGTTTACAATGAGTTCTTTATGAACACATAGTATTTACAAAGAACTCTCAATTCGACTATGGAAATTATTGATTATTGTACACAGAATAAGATATCTATTAACATTTCATTGTTCTCAATACTGTTCTATGTTGGCTTATCCAATAAACGTTATGTTGATTTATTTTCTTCAAAATCATCTTATGACATCTTTGAAGGTATGAAAAAATCATATACAAATGGTTTGAAGTGTATCAATGTTTCGTACAGGATGAACATTTCGGTGAAAGTTTGAGGATCGTATGTTGGATAAAACACAGTATTCTCGTATATATCATTCTCACACTGTAACCTATTTCGGATTAGGAACAGTTCCTTCAGCGAACAGTTGTGAGTTCGTTACAGTTTCCACACCACGTAATTTGAGATCCTTCGTGGCGTAGGGGGAATGATTTATACCGCTCGATTGTGTTGATCTTCCATTGAACGGCCAACAATCAACGTGGCTGTGGTTAATACTCAAAGGTAAGTGATTATGATCATCAATACTGGCATTATGAGTATCCGTATAACTTCACAAATCAAACAATCAACATTGTATCAGCTTCAACGGTATTTACTCTCCCACTCAATTGATTTACCTGTATTGACGTTGATTGAGCAAACAAAATCTTTTCTCCAATCTTTTCTCTATGATTTGAAAATATCCTACACGGAGAAAAAAGATCATGGCATGATCGCTAGAAAAGATAGTACCTAAACTGGTGACAACTACGAATTTCTGTACACAGTCGCTAACAGAGGAGAGTAATGATTCCTATTTTGGTATATTAAAATACAATATAGTATACCAACTTAGGAATCATTCAAAGTCTCTGTTAGCGACTTTGTACAGAAATTCGTAGTTGTCATCAGTTTACTATGTTTTCTAGTGATAATTCAATGATCTTTTTTCTCCGTGTATTACATGTGATAGAAGAAAATGTATTTTCCTCCATTACATTATTTCATAATAATCCAGCAAATAACATATTCTGAATTGAATATCCTGTGCGGTAAAATGTCTCATCTTGGAAATTTTATATATCATGTTTTATCATGACACGAATCCACCTAAGGTTGGTTCATACAATTTAATGGAGCTAAAGTTCACCGGGCAAATATGAAAAGCGAATTTACCTGTGAAGAAACATCACTTTTACGAGAGAAGCCACACTTAACGCGCAACTACCGTGCGGTATGATGCAAGGTGTTAAATAAGTTGGCGAATTTCCAATTTAAATGTAATCCCTCTCCACGCATTTAACATGCAAATAATGTCCAAAAAAAGACAGTTAATCATAAGATTCTGTTTTATCGTCTGACATAATGACGTCGACTGATAAAAAGAATGTGACATCAAATAATGCATAAAGAAAATTTATTATTCTACTCAATTTACAGTCGGTTATATTTTGTGTTCTGATCCTACAGATTGACTTATTTATTCAGTGATATTTGATGTTTTGAATCGTCATGCTAGTATATTTCTTTTGAATTGCAATTAACGATGACTGGTCAAATTGATACGCAGTTCATGCATAAATACATAAAGCGTCCAATCAAGCAGTTTTAACTTGCAGTTCATTGAACTGAATACAAATTTGAGAACACGACATTCTTTGCAGATTCATTTCGTCAATCAATAGAAATATTCTAACAATAGATGGTATCCGTAATGAGAACAGTCGTCGATAGCAAAAAATACTGTGTTATATATATCATTCAACTCATTCTATAAAAATATTCCGATTTATAGGTTCGTAAAAGAACCAAGTAGAAAATAAAATAATAATCAATCGTCTGGCTGTCATTCAGACACTCGCATCAGGACTGAATTCATTGAACAACAGTTTATATTATTCAAAATAGGTCAACACGCTTGCCGGACTTGTCAATGGTATAAACGCTTTACTACGTTCAAAGGTGAATTTTCAATATTGAAATTTTGTAAAAATTCATGTATTAATATTTTCACGATGCCGCAATGATTCTACCTCAAGCTTACATATATGGATATGTACTGCCAAAATTTCTGCTGCTCCGTACATCAATTTAAATTGATTATATTGTTGCGATAATAGAATACTCAACGATACGGAATACGTACTTTGAAAAGTGAACGATTGTACTATACAATTGTTGTGAAACTACAATAAAACGATTCAATGTAAAGTGAGGAGAATCAATCAGGGTACCACATGAATGAAAAAATCGTTTGAACTTTGGTATTTGCCCTGCTTCGTCGAGCATATGACTTTTTACATAGTTGAACGAATGAAAACCCCCTATTCGAGTTCAAATTATACATCACGTATTTCCATTCCATTTCCCAATTCTAAATCAATGAGATATCCAATATTTTTTCTCTTCCTTCATCGCGAACATCTTTCCCACGTTGAATGAGCTGAAATAAGTTCTGAAACAATTACCACAATGTGCCAGGAGAGATACGCTCGATATTCGTTTGAACGTAGTATTTCTAGCGTTGAATTCAAGGGATTCTGAATTATCCACCAGGGTATGGTACATTCGAACAATCATCGGACTTATCTCTACTAAGATAGAATATAGGGAAATGGGAATAAATTCTCATCTTACCAGATGTAAATCTCCGTCCCCGCTTTTGTCTCTCGAATATTCCATCTGATTGTATTAAACAATGGCATATAAGTGCCTGGTCTTGTAATAAGATAAAATTCTGAGAAGAAAAAATGAAGGATGAAAGGATGAGTGCTCCATTAACGACGACCTCCACGGAGGGAGATTTCGAGTTCCATTGTTGTTCTTTAGATGTCGATGAATGAGAAAAATTCATTACGCCAACGATTATTGTCTACGTGGGTGGAGGGTAGGTATTTTTGTATATAGTAATTTGTAACGTCACATCTTACAAGAACAGACAAAGTTTCTATCAGTTAACTTTCGACCAAGTACGATTTCTACTGCGGATGTTTCGTGATGCCTGTTACGTTTTTCTTTCCCTTATTCGACCACAAAGTCGACTCTCGCAGTAGATAGCGACGTGTGTGTTCAGACAGATGCCACTGTTTCTACTTTTTCTTGCTTTGCGATGTCGATAATTAGAACCTCCGTTCCCAGCAATTCCAACATGTTTTATTTTCATGTAACTGTGTATTCAGTAACAGTAGTCACTTTTAAACACTTGAATTTGCAATGCAATCGTGAACGGGTAAACCGTTACAGTCCCCTGAAAGTCATTTATAAAGGAATTTTATTGTACCGTACTATTAGGGGTGGAGTAAATTTGGTAGAACGCTGAATGCATGCTCGACTTACCATAAGGGATTGTATGTATATTCCCTTCTTCTCTGTGTTGCTACGAATGATATTGTCCAAAAATTAATTCATCCAATATGGTAGCTAAGCTGTAAAAAAACTTCGAGGAACGTTGAAGAAAAATTGTTTTATACTCGAATAAAAAGATACGATAGGGTTTCAATACCAACTACCCCGAGTTTTCAATTATATATAAATTGTATACATATAATTATAAACTATGCTTCAGCTTTGTTCTTGCAGATCAATTTGGGGTTCTAATATTTATTCCATGAATTGTTTTAATATGATAGTTGCGTTGCTACACTGGGAACCCAATTTTTTAGATTAAAAGAAAATTTTCTTTGCCCTCATTCTAATAAATATTTTCTTCAATGGAAAAATTGTTCATCAGATTGAAACAAAAAATATATCCCTTCTTGAATTCGAAGAATATAATTTCAATTCAATGAAAAATTCTTTCATTGGAATGAACTATCTTTTCCATTGAAAACAAGATTTATCAGAATAAGGGCAAAGAAATTTTCTTCAAATTTAAGAAATCGGGTTCTCAGTGTCCGCCGAAACACACCCATGCATAACACAATAGCAAATGATGTGAACGATAATTATTATATAACCATATCGAGAGAGAGAATAGAGTTAGTTGAATATTATCGCGCTAAGAGAAATAAAATTGAATTATTCTACCAAAGAGAAGCAACCGAGTTTGTTACCTTTCCTTTTATTTCTTTCTCTCACTAAAATATTTGAGAGGAAGGATAAACTGAATATTTAGAAATTATTAACGATGAAAAGAAAACAAGTTGTGGACATTCAGAATGATCGTCGACAAGGTCTTTCAAAATTAATTAAATTTAGAACTGACAATATCAGTATTTAAATACATATTTTGGTGTAAAATGTCAAGAGTTACCGAAATTGGAGAAATGAATAATGGATTTGAACAATAAACGGAATTCTCAACTTCGAGGTATCATCAAATTCTTCTCCTGAGAGATTCTTCATAGTTGTATTCTGGAAACTTTACTGTCAGACCCCAAGATTTCGATACCGCAGGGTCTTTAACTGAATTATCGTGATGAAAATAATAGAAGAAGTTGCACAATTGATACGCGCACTTCCAGAATCATTCTCGATTGAAATCCGAAATAAATTAAACACTGTGTTTTCAAAAAATCCAAGTTTCAAAGTACTCGAACGAGGGAATCCTTATATCAACGGGACACATCAAATTCTGCCTGAAATGATTTCTATGGGAACAGCACCATATTTTAAATTCTGTCTGATGACATCGGTAGATGTAGACCGCTCATTTTCGGCTTATAATTTGATACTTAACGACAAGCGTCACAAATTTTAAATAGAAAATTTGGAAAGATACATAGTAGTATATTTTCATATGAATTATAATTCATAATTTGGGATTGATGCTCTAGAAACAATTGTATTGTTGAATTTTCATTTTCTTAAGTATATTGTGCAATTTGCGGAGAATTATTTGATTCATAAAGCTTAGATTTAATATTTGAGCAATAAAATGTTGATTTCCAATCAAATTGTGGCTTTTTCATCAGTGCATATTTTGTTCTTTTTTCGTGCATATTTGCATGCATATTTTAGCATTTTGATAGTGCATATAATCCAATGTCTAATGATAACGCAAAGATTTCATATCAGAAAGACTTGAGTATTCAATATCCAATAATATATTTATTTGACGGTGAACATTGATGAAGTTAACAATAATGAAGTACTCAATTAAAATCAATCCCCACTTGGGACTTGAGATAGAGAGAGATAAACTTAGCTCTCTTTCGTTGAATTTTGGACTGATAGCGTTGTCTTCTGGCCTTTTTTTGAATGTTTGAACCCTGTAGGATGGTGAAAATCCTCGTCTCCTGTCATCCTCAGTCCTCTGTTGTTTTAATATTCAAGGATAGTCCTCTCTCATTTGATTTCAATCCTTGTGGATATCGGTTTTGACAACTTTCATGGGTACCTCAGAAAGTATGTTTCTGGCCGAGTGATTTCCCATACTTTCTTCCTCATTACCGGCCTACCATCTCTCTTATCCCTCTCTTCTCCTTCCTCATCTTCTTTCTTTCTCTTAACCTCTATTTCTCTCTCACATTCTTCTCATTCACATATTTCTGTATAAAGTCACAAGTTTGTATAGTTGCAGCTGCTGAAAAATACTTATGGTACCTTCTAGAAATGGGGCTGCTACTGGCTCACTACTGTTGCCAGAGGTGCCAGTGCTGGCAAATCTAGAGGGACCATTATGGAGCCGGTTGGATTGCCAGTACTGGAAAAAGAGTTGAAATGATAATACCATTTTACATAAGGGCCAGTATAACATTGACCACCACGGCGGTAGCGATAATTGATGTGAGCCTGCTATGGTGAAACTCTGGCATTGCAACAGGATCAGTTGTTTTGCCAAAGCTGAATGAGGAATGACAAGGAGTCGAAATGCTGACATCCTATGTAGGGATTCAAACCCGACCCAGTACTGGCACAGTACCGGTAATCAGAGTTACCAGGAGTGAGCATATTTCAAGTGAAAAAAAAAACACATTGAATTTGGACTTTGAAAATCTGAATGATTCATTTTACTCATTATCGTCATTGGCGAAAGGCACTTTGAAAGTGATTTTTTGAAAGTTCACTGAGTGAGGATTGAACCCAGGTCCTGCGAGTGAGAAACTGAGTCTCTATCACTCCAGCCGATCTCCGAGTTGACAACGAAACACTCAAATTGGCATTTATTGTCATGGGACCGTTGAAGTCATACAATTCACCATAGATTCCGAAGTGGAATAAAGTCCTATCGATGCTGGCACATTGTTGTCTCTCGAACATATTGAATGATGATACCAACTATGGCCGAATGCTGGCGCGACTTCGTCTCACTACAACAGCCAAGTTGCTAAGATCGTGATTTTAATGTCATTCGATCACTGATTCCGTAGTCAGTCAGAGTCCTATCAATATTGACACATTGCCATTTTTCAAACATATCGAATCATTATACCAACTCTAGCCTGATGCTGGCAATACTTCGGCTCCCTACAACAGCTGAATTGCCAAGATCGCGATTCTAACGTCAGTTGACTACCGATTCCATAGTCAGCCAGAATCCTATCAATATTGGCACATTGTCATCTATCGAACATATTGAATGCTAATACTAACTCTGACTCAATACTGGCGCAGTATTGTCTCATCAAAGTAACCGTGTTATTGGAAAGATCAGGGGAATCCCTATCCACTATCTATTTCGTATTAGAACAACGTTGCATCGATATTCGTGTCGTATCGTCTTTTTGTCGCATTTCACCATCCAACCAACTCTGATTCGGTACTGACGCGGTTCCGTTTCTGTACGGTTTGGGTATTCTCCGAACAGCATTCATTCGATACTGGCTCAAGACCGTCTGAAATCCGGCGAACATTTGGCGCCAGTTGGAAAACTGGTAATAATTCTGAATGGGCCGAAGTCTGGCAAATACAACTTTGCAATTACCGCACCATTTGTCAACTCTGGCTATTTCTACATGGGGGAATTAAAAAAGTAGTTGAACTCACCAAGAGCAATGGTACAGTTTTTCGGGTCACAGTGATCAATACTTTTCCTCGGTGTGGATGACTGTTCCATAACTATGTCACAAGTATCTCAAGACTTTTCCGAAACTACAGATCCGAACAGGAATTTGTTCTTAAGGTGATAACAGAATATTTGATATTACATCAAACTGCCCTGCTGACTTTTTGAAAACTATTTCAAGACTGATTCCTGGCTGTTTAATAACTGTGTGGAAGATTCCAGACATATCATAATATTGTGATCGCTATACAGGATGATTCAGAACTCGCGCACCGTACTTCATAGGCATATTCTTCATTCAAAATTCAATAACTTTCCGTTAGAAAAAATTTTGTTGAGGCTTAGTTTTTGAGCATACTCTTATTTTGATATTAATTTTGGTTTTGTGTGAGGCGTACACATGTTTTCATAGACTGGGAATTATTTTGCACTTTTCTGGAGTTTAATGTGGGTTCAATTATCCATACAATTAATTACATTCCTTATTTTCTTTTTCTATAAACGGATATGAATTCCCGGCTTTTCATTATTTTGAACTCATTATTCGCGTATAGGTGCGATATGCGATGTAGTCAATGCCCGACGCTGTGTTTACGATAATGGGATAGCTTGTAACACATCACTTCCTCGACTGAATTCAATGTGGATTCAATACCGCGCTATGGATGACTATGGAAGAGTGCAACGTTGTTCAGTAAGTTGCATTCGTTGTATTGTTAAAACGAGTCTACGTTCACATTCATAACTAGTTCTTGGTTCATCGTTTGTCGATACAATGATGCCTACCGCGAATGCATGTTCTCGTCGTCTCTTTTTCTCCTTTTTTCCTACCACCCTCCCACTCCTCGTTCTTTCATTCAAAGGCTCTCGAATGCTTGAAAATACACGGTGACGATGTGACACTTTTTCTAGCCACGCATTCTCCTTGTTCGGAGCGATATTCGAAAAGTTATCGAGATTCTACGTATCGGGGAATATTGAATAAAATTTTATGATTCTATTCGACATTCTTCGATATCATCATACACTGAAGGAAACTTATCATTAATAATTACTACACTGTTAGAAATTTCCGATTGAACTTCCAATTACATGTGATGGAAGCAAAAGTTATTCACGTAACTGGAGAATTTATCGGAATTTCAGTTACGAAAATATATATTGATGTATGATATTATATAATATAGCAAAAAATTCGAATTCAATTGCGGGTAAATGAATTCTAATTTCAATCACCAAGAATTCGAAAATTTCATTTACAAATGTACATGAGAAATATATTGAATTTGTGGACATTTCCAACAGTGTAGTTCACATTGGCTGCTGTGAATTTGACATAACTGCTCACATTTGCAATTGGAGTAGAATTTACTTTGGAACCAATGTTATATTTACATAGTTACCAAAGTAAATGAGGTGAAACTGGAACTGGCACCCGTGGAGCTAGAGCAGCCGCTTTTCATAACTCTTTATACACAATTTTAATTAAGCATTTGAGGATCTGAAACGTTTGGTAGGATGCTACTCAATCGATTTCTGGTATAAACAAAGCTCCAATAACTTTGATTCAAAAGTTAAAACAATCAACTGCTAACTTCACGCCCGCTAGTTTCAGCTATATGTAAATGAGAGAAGTGTTGATGTGAATTACCTTTAATAACAATATAAATCCAACAGGATTGTGTAGTGAATTTTACATGAAATCCACACTGTAATCGTTACTTGACTTTTCATGTAATTTTTATATGGGGATTTTTTTCCGTGTAGGGGATGTACTTGACATGAAATTACAAATTGATGAGAAGTACCAGTAATTGAGGACGCTCATGCAATAACCACCTAAGCGCTCGAAGAGCGGTGAAAGTCCCATTTATGCGTTGAAAAATGTACCAAGCTTGGTTCCAAGCTTGAGCCAATGCTAGTCAACATTGGGCCTAGCATGGTTACCAACATTGGCACCTAATTAGATTAATGTTTGGGATGATAATAATGTTCAACGCTTGGCATCCAAGCTTGGTTCAATATCAGGATTCAATATTGATTTTATGTTTTGAATCGATATTGGTGCCATGATTGTAAAAATTGATGGTAAAAATCACTGCTTTCTTTGATCAATTTCTCTAAGTGTATATCAGGAAATCCATTCGGTGATGGATTATTCGATAATCAATAGAAATCTCCACATTACATCCGTTCGCATCCCGCATATATTGAAAGGCATAAATATATATTTCCCAATAAAAGTGAAGAATGATTCACAATAATTTGAGTCTACATACATCAAAAGAGACCATTTGTTCACCAAACAGATGTGATGCGGGCACATAGCGCGCGCCTTTGTGAAGCAGTCAGAATTGAACAGTTTGACCTTTTACCCGGGTGCGAGCTTCGATATCCGTATCGCTCTTTTTTTCATTCCCTTTTTTTTCCTCCAGATGCAATCAATATTAATGGCATCAAAGTGAAGTAATGATTCACATTGTAAAAGAGAAAGAAAAGTGATGCTGAATGAATTGAGTTGACGGAAATATTCAATTTCGAATCACGTTCATTCAAACAGTCAACAATTTTAATTGAAAATCTAAAGTCTAGGTACCTCTTTGGTGCAAAATTCATTAAACGTCTGTGCGTTCGAATTCAAATCAAATACGAAAGTTGTCAACTCGTATGCGGAGATTGTAGATACGGACGATTGTTCGATTCAGATGATTCAATTAATATCGAATAACATTGTTGTTTATATGGGAGAGAAAAACGACGATTTCGTTCCAGGCAGAAATTCTACTCAACGGACATGGAATATCACTATAAAATAAGGTAACTGTGGGTTGTATCGGCCACCTGAGGACATTTCCTCTTCCATCAAGAATTTTGAATACTCAGTTGAATATTTCAATCATTTAAGATTATAGTGTGATTTCCTATACATTTGGATGAACTCTGAATACACAGATTTATTTTTAATAATCGCCAAAATAAAAGGTTCTTTGATGATGCGAATATCGACTGGTTGCTGATCATTCCAGCCATCACGAGATGGGGTTTTCAGCCGCTAATTGATAAATACATTCCTTATTGGAATATAATGAAGTTTACTGATGCAGGGTGAATTATTTGGCTGTCTATCTCAAATTTTTCATTGGCATTTTAATTTTTTTAATCATACACGGAGAAAAAGGAATTCGCTGTGGCAGTGGAATCTACTTTTGCTGGGTTCCTTTTGCCAGAGCAGCAAATTTTTTGCTGTGACAGCAAACTATTTACTGTTCCAGCAATCTTGTTAGCTGCGACAGCAAAAAATGTTTGCCATCCCAGCAAAATTTGTTTGCTATTCTGTATATAATACTGAAAATTTACTGGCGGAGCAAACATTTTTTGCTGCCACAGCTAAAAAAATTGCTGTCGTAGCTAACACGATTGCTGTTATAGCAAATTTTTAGCTAGGTCAGCAAAAAATTTTGCTATTCTATATATAATACCTCGATTTGCTGCGTCAGCAAATTTTTTCTCTCCGTGTAATAAGATCAATCAATTTCATCGAAATTTTTTATCTTGTAGGCTCGATCGTGGAATATTGAATGATTTGCCTGCTTGTCGTATGGATAATCCATTTTGTACAGTAGCAATAGCTTTTTTCAAATCGCCCATAGAATATTGTAATCTTTCAGGTGTCATTCCCTTCAAAACATACATGTTGCATTATCCGTTTTAATTTTTATTAATTGCCAAAAAAACATAGGTTTCAAAGTTGAAAATGTAAATCAACACCTGGCCGATACACTCAACGGGTTTGTCAGTTTTGCGAACTCAAACATTCCCATGTGGAAATGAAAACAGGGGTCGCTACTGGCTCAGTACTGGTGCCAGAGTTGCCAGTACTGGCGAATCCAAAATGATAACATCATTTTACGTAAGGGCCAGTATGATATTTACAACGGTATCAGTACTGGCGTTATATATGAGCCTGCTATGGTGGACCTCTGGCATTCCAAAAGGCCCAGTTGTTTTGCCAGTACTGGGTATAGGATTATGCCCGTTCTAGCCCGGTTGTGTGCCATGTGAAATGGGAACATGGGCCAGTACTGGCTCATTGCTGTTATCAAAGTTGCCAATACTGGCAAATCTAAACTTACCAGTACAGGGTCGGTTGAATCTACGATACTGGCAAGTAGTCAAAATGATAACATCATTTCACATAAGGGCCAGTAGAGCATTTATAACAGCGTCGGTAACGATTTTTAATGTGAGCCAACTATGGCGGAACTCTGACATCACAACAGAACCAATTGTTCTGCCGTATCTGGATGAGAAGTGGTAGAGAGTCAAAATAATACATCCTATGTAGAAATTCAGACCCGACTCGGTACTGGCACAGTGCTGGTAATTAGAGATCCCCGGAGTTATATTTCAAGTAGAAAAAAAAATACATTGAATTTGAACTTTCAAAACTTTGTGAATCTATTTTTCCCATCACCGTTATCTGAGAAAGAGGCTCTGGAAGTGATTTCATGAAAGTTCACTGGGCAAGGATTGAACCCGGGACCTGCGAGTGAGAAACAGAGTCTCTGTCACATCAGCTAATCTCCGAGTTGACAACGGATCACTCAAATTCCCATTTATTGTTCTAATTCCCTTGAAGTCACGTAATTTACCATAGACTCCGTAGTGAAACAAGATTCTACCAATACTGGCTCATTGTTCTCTATCGAATGTATTGAATGATCATACCAACTCTGTCTTGATACTGGTGCGACTCCTGCTCACTACAAAAATCAAGTTGCCAAGATCGTGATTTTAACGTCAATCGACTACCGATTCCGTAGTCAACCAGAGTCCCACCAATATTGGTACCATGTCGTCTATCGAACATATTGAATCATAATAACAACTCTAGCTCAATGCTGGCGCGACTCCGGCTGACCACAACAGACGAGTTGCCAAGATCATAATTTCAACATCAATCGACTATCGATTTTGTAGTCAGCCAGAGTCATATCATTACTGGCACATTGTTGTGTACCACACATATAGTATGATAATACCAACTCTGGCTCAGTACCGGCGTGACTCCGGCTTCTTACAATAGCCAAGTTGCCAAGATGGTGATTTTAACGTCAGTTCAGTACCGATTTTGTAATCAGCTAGAGTCATATCAATACTGGCACACTGCCGTCTGTTGTACATATGGAATGATAATACCGACTCTGGCTGAATACTGGCGCGGTACCGTTTCTCTACATCCTGGGTATTGTCCAAACAGTATTCATTCGATACTGACCCTATACCGTCTCTCCACGTGAGCCAATACCGTCTGAGATCTTGCGAATGTTCGGCGACAGTTGAAAAACGGTAATGATTCTCAACAGGCACAGTTGTTTTTGCCGAACTTTGGCAAATACAACCTCGCCACTACCGTGCCATTTGTCATCTCTGGCTATTTCCACATGGGTTTTTTCATTAATGTGAAATTTTCATTTCGTCGATGACAAAAAATGATTTGCAGAATGCATTTTGTTAAACGGCCTGACTTATTTCATCGTATGTTGATTTGAAAAATTACCAAAAGCGATCATAATATCTTATTCAAACGTACTTACTTTCCAGTCTTCCAGGTTAAGACCGTTTGTGTTGACAAATTTTGATGTTTAAGGACGCAAGTCGCCTTCTTGACAAAAACAATTTTCTGTTTAAGTAGGAATACAAGCCTTTTATAACTTTCACTTTTATGTTCTTGAAACATCGAAGAGTTATCCTGCGTTGTGTAGTTCGTTATGTGAAGTTCGTAGTATTCGAGAAAAATATATGAAAATAGTGGCCGATATAACCAACGAGGTCGATACAACCCACAATTACCTTACATGGGACTAGTTGGATCTTCGGTAATTCACTACGTGGGATTCGCAAACGTGCCCACATACTATGTAGTCGATGAAAAACAACATGAAAGAGGAATAAAGGATTTTCAAGCAAGGTCGATTTGATCAGCGTTGAATGGAATGTAATTTCATGGAGAGTTTGGAAATTCAGTGCTCCGTTGGAATGTTCTTCTCTCTATTTCGAGTTCCACGGGACAAGGAATGTAGGTTGGAGAATAATCGTTATCCATTGAGGCATAACTTGATTTTTTCAATCGTTTGTGATAACTTTCAATTAATTTTGCAGTTTTAAAGAAAGTGATCGGTAAAAATTTGATCAATGAATTCTGTTACGCAACAGATAAAATGTAGCATATCTCTGACATAATCGCGAAGTTTGGTGAAATCACTTGACACATGTGACATGAATCTATCTATTGAACATTATCAAGTGTCACAAGCAAGTAATTAATTCCATTACCTTTGGTCTGGTTATTGGCGGATGAAGGGGCATTAACTTCTCATGAGTGAACATTTGAATATGTCTTCATCGTGTGCTACAAGCAGACATGTATATCTACGACCCATGTACCTACATACAGATACACACATATAACGTTTGTCGTTAGTTTTTTTTATTTTGCCACAAAAATCCTTTATCTCCCTCACGATATAATGGATTTTAATTTGCCATGGCAAACAATATTGCAAACAATTTGAAATCAAATTGAATCCTTCAATCCACTTTTTGTATATTAATAACACGAGAGATGTAATTTATAGATGAAGTGATAATCGATATAAGCAATTTCATAATTTCACTACGAAACCGAGCGTTAAATTATCGATATTATTCATTCACAGGTAATTTGTGACTCCAATGAATTATTAATCTCCGGGAGGGAAGATTTTTAAACAAAATTTTCTGAACTTTAAAATATGAAACAATTATGAAAGAAGCGAAATAGTAAAATATGAAATAGAATTGAATATTCCTACCCTGTAAAGACAAGTGGTATTGGCCTATTATTTCAATATAAGCGCGGAATCATGAATGAATAACTGATATCGATAATCCCAGAGATGGTTGATCAAATATTGATCCTGGTTAACCCAACCTCGCTATGGGAAATCCTTTGAGTAGGTTGTATATGGGTTGAAAAATTACGAAAACGTTCTTCGAACGGACGTCGGATCCACGTAATTCGTGTAAATCACCTGAAATCGATTTTTTTGTTTCATCCCTTAAATATTGTACTCTTCATAGAGGGAATATTTCCCACAGTAGCGTAAGAGAAAGGCATATCTCTCAGCACGAGATCGCTTCAATCACATATAGTGTGAATATTTTCAAGATCGAGGACTATGAAATATTTGTTGTATTCAATGGATTTGTTTTTGTTTCTTTTGTTTTTTGAATTGGCAGAGATATTTGAATTCGCGACACGTATGTAATGAATTTCTTTTCATTCCACGTGCTTCAATAAAAACAAGAATGTGATGGTTGAGGGGATCCAATAAATCAAAAAGTCAGAACCTTTTACGGAAATATTGGAATTTTGAACCGTGTGGAATGTAGCTAGTTTCATTTGTTCTGATTGATGGGTAAGAATCAATTTTTGAACAGCCATCGTTATGGATCCGGCAATTGTTTTGATATCACGTTATGCGTGTTAGAAGAATGTATCCCTTGTTTTGACCATGCCACAGCAGCAACTTTTCGAAAATTTGGCATAGGAATGATGATGTCTTCAAAATTTATTATTATGAGGTATTTCTAAAAGATACTTCTAAGTTACCTTGAGTACACAGATTTGAGATGTTTTGAGACATTTTTTAAGAGAAAATTTTAACCCTTAGCTGCCACACTGGGGTCAGACTGACCCCAACATGATTCAATCTTGAATTACCATCAAAATCAAATATATAATCTCTCTTCGCAATCTAATGGTGCCACTTTTTTTCTTTCTTCACTCACTCCACCCTAGCGTGACATGATTGTCCATGTTTCATATATATTTCTTTCATGATACAGTGATAAATTTCATCTAGAACCTAGAATATGATCGATGATCGATGAAAAGATGCCATGCATGCCATGTGTGCATAACACATAATTTTTGAATTTCTTTTAATTAAATTTAAATTATTTGAATGAAAATGGGAAAAGTTTTAGTACTTTTTTCCAATTTTCCCATTTTCATAGCTCTATGTTGGGCATAGCTTACACATACAGGTTATTTCATCGACCCCCCAGTGTGGCCAGCTATTACACAGGGCGTAAGTATGGGTTAAGACACCAATGCTGACAATAGAATATAATTGGCAATCTATAAATATTCAATGTTGATTAACAACGAGTATAATGTTGCACCGACATTGGTGTTCAACGAATTTCGGTTGTTAGCCTACCATTGATTCACGATTTCGCCAGGCTTGGCGCTTGCTAGGCTCATCCTTGGTCCAACATTGCCCGAACGATAGATTCTATTGAAAGTGAGGATCATCTGAAACGTGGTTGAATATTGCTACAAACCCTGTTCTAGACTGGATGGAAATTAGTTTTCAATTTAGCGCCGATCATTGGTAATAGCGTGACTCGATATTGGCATGCTCCTTAGTTTGAACTTTTGATGGCTGAATTGCTAGCTAAGTTACCGATCGAGTGTTTCTCGCGAGTAGGGAGAGATGTATAAAAGGAATATATAAGACTCAAATAATTCTCTGGAGGAACAGTCGATCGTTCTTTGTTACAGGTTACACCAGAGGGCTTTTACCGCTCATCCATATTGTGTATACTTCTCATGGCAAACTTTAGCAACAAAAAACACCGATTTGTTCATAGATAAATGAGGAAAACAGAATAAGATCCCAAATAACATATATTGGAAATTGTGAAATGTGTACATACTTTTTATATCTATTCTTGGGGTGATTATTTTTTACAGTTTTATCATTGGCGCAACATTGATGAACAAATGTTTCTATTGTTTGCTAATGATGGTCTATTTATTCCATTCCCAGCAGGACCCTATTTACGCCTAGGCTGCCAAGGTTGGAGCCTGGGGCGGGATACAGGTGTCATGCAATGTTCAAATTATATATCATTTATATAAAATTATGTTCAATTTATGTACACCCCATATTGAATTATATATAAATTATATGTAATTTTGGAAATTCATATCATATTCGTTTGAAGAGTTCGGGGTGGCACCTGGCCTAAATTTGGCTCTGATTGCCAGTTCTGCACCAATAATGGAGCTCCATTGGAAAAAACCATTGATGAATCATAAAATGATGTTATCATTCCACTGTTGCGCCATGCTTGGTTCCCAAGCCTCGACAATACTTTATCTACTTTGCGCCATGCTAGCGCTGATGGTGAATTTCTGTGGGGGTCCTGGCGAAAACGCGGATAGATTCGGATAAAAATTTGCAGATGCAAATATACAAAACTAGGATACACAAATTTTTATTCGTTTCAATCCTATTTGTGTATCCATCGGCAAATTTTCATCCGAATCTATCCACGTTTTTACCAGGGGTTGAATACATGTTGAGACATCTTTTAGGTATTTTGAAGATACCCTACTGTTCATCGGTAGAAGCATGGAATATCGTGAAAATAAATAATCAATACACGATTAATCAATTGTTGTAATTTAATGGATCTGGAAGGAATATGTAATTTACCTGTAATTGCAATTTCATCTCGTTGTTTATCATTAAAGCTGGTCCTGAAGTAACTGATCTGTTAATAAGTAGGATTTTCCAATTCTTTCTCTCTCAATTCTGTAGAAAACGTTTAACGTGACCCATTAGTGGGGAATTTGATTGAAAATCAATGATTTTCCATACGTATCCTCGACGCTCCTTCATCGCAGACCTACGTCGTGAAATTTACAGCTCACTAACCGGACTCAATTGTAGAATATAAAAATGTTCTCAAGTTCTCGTACTTGATCCCAGGTTCCAAGCACATGCTTAAAGTTATAGACATTGAGACATTTCTCTGTAATTCGCTAACAACTTTTAAATCATTCAGAAACTCTCTGGAAACGGTATAGAAATACAGAAACGCAAGGATTTCGATTTCTCATAAATTAAGGTTTTGAACAGTATGGGTGGGGAAACCCTGTTGATTTGTAACGGAAATAAGGTGTGTGTTTTTCTGAACAAATATAGATAGGAACCAGGGTACGCTAACAGCAAAATGTGACCCTGCGACGTTTTCTGAACGTTCAGAGAACCTCTCCTGCATTTTATAAACTTTCCATTAAGGCTTCAGTAACACGTTGTGCTGTCTGGCTACACATGCAAGTGATAACACCATTTTGGACTCTCCAAAAATTAAGCTTTTTGAGATTTGTTTGTGTGAAGAATCAGGAAGTTTCCATTCAAATTGAAGTGCAGGATGGCCCCCACTTGCAATTTTGAAAAAATCGATTCTTTTATTGCATTTTTTTCAAGTATAAGTATCTGAGAATATGTCCTGGAAATTTCAAGTCGATCTGAACAAAATTGACTGAGATATGAGCGTTGAAAGGGAAGAATCCGTTGTGTAAACGACCGGCTAGTCTGCCGCCTGGCGGCCGAGAGCACTCGTGAAGGAAGAATGTTACGAAGACAACATCAAAGTTCCGTTTTGCAAGTGGCATCGTCGGGGGAAGAACTTCTGTATGGACCCGGAATAGATGACTCTATGTAAGTTCACAAAAAAAATATTTTCTTCGTGTAAACTGAAATTGAAACTTTAAACGCGTTTTTCTCGAAATGGCATTTCTCAAATCGGTGACCAATATTACTCAACCACTAATGAACCGATCTTCTTGAAATTTTGCAGGCTTATTTAATACATAAAAATGTAGTCTTTGATCGTTCGATGTTTGGTTTCGAAAAAAAATGGCCGTTTTATAGCCAGAAAACAGCCGTTTTGTTTCGTTAAAATCGAATCATTAATTTTGACTGTCCGCCATTTTGTGAAAAATGAATATTTTTCCAAATCCTTCGATTAAAGACTAGTTTATACTTATATTTAACTGAATCCATCTACATTTTTTGTTTCAGATGATCCGCTCCACCGCAATGTTGGTCATCACCGCAAACCGTGTACATAAAAACATTATTTCTTTGACGGCCATTTGCCACTAAACCGTGTAATATTTTTCGATAAAAAAATCACTGAAAGTTCTTCAAGATGTGTTGTTTAAAATGATATATTGATCAATTAGAAAAGTTTTGTAGTTTTTTTGGAAAAAATTCATGAAAAAGGCCTTTCTTGCGCTACAAGTGGGGTTAACCCCTTAACCGGAGTGTTCCGATCGATCTCCAGTTGGCATGACTAAACTAAGAGTTGAGTCATAGCAACCGATTTTTCGAGTAGACCCGTGGGGATAATGATAGTAGGAGTTGATTGTGCTTAAAGTTTATTTTGAAAACGATAGACCCTTCACAGATTTCTTATAACCTACCCCTTTCATATTTATATCTTCACCCGGCCAGCAAAGCGCTCCTAAATTCACCAAGTTGCTCCTATTTCCATACATGAATCAAGTACTGTATGTATTAGGCGCATAACTTTGCTTCCGCCGTTTTCTTCCGGAATTCGAGGCTTTATTGTAAAAAACTGGTTATACATTTATGAGTCAAAGTATTGTCCATCGCTGGCCACTACTTTCATCCATTTTTCGGGCAGCATACGAATCCCGCGTTGAAAAAACTAGTCATCTTTTGAAGCGATTCACGAATCGATCCAATTTTTTACTTCTTCATGAGACCGGAAGTGCTGGTCAGCTAGGCCGTGTGCCATTGATCGAAACAAGTGATAGTCCGAGGGAGCAACGTCTGAAGAACACGGTCCAACTCCGGTTTCCAACAGGGCGTTCAAGATAAGGGAGCGAAATTGGGGAATTTGAACAACGTTCAGAAACATGATGTTGAATACCAGGGAGCTTCAACTCTATAGGATGAACCCAAACCATATTTTTACTTAGGGACAAGTGGAACATCTTGGTGGGCGCTTCGATCGTATTGAATCAAGGCAACCCCAAAAGTATGCTGATCAATTTGCATTTTGGAACATCAACTGTATTTCAACGATAAAGTGTGAACAACAATTCTAGCCACGAATTACATATTTGTTGATGTATAATTTGGCTTTAGACTTTCCTTATTTTCACACTTCATCGTTGGAATGTTTCGAAATTAGAATTTTGAGGTTAGGTCGTTCTACCAGACCGCCATTTCGATTTTTAGTTCGCATGGAAGTCAAACTTTGAGAGGGCGCACAAATACGGTCCAAGTATTTTTATTAGAGTTGCAGCCCCCTGCCCATCCAGCACAAAAGTCCCCGCAACGAGCTCCCGTTATGACAGTAAACATGAATTCATTATGAATAGTTTGAATTCATAAAGAACTATTCAGGCATTCAACATGTATGCATTTCGAATTAATTGAGTTCATATTGAATTGATTTTTACTGTCATAACGGGGACTGTTCAAGAAGTTCTTTCAGAAGTTTTCGTGAATTCAAAATTATCATTTCTGCTGTCTGGGTGCTGAATACATGATTGACTTCTTAAGCGAGTTTCGTATTCATTGCAACCTTACTTAGCATCTCACATTTGATCTCAAAAATCCTTGCCAATCGCGAACTTTTTGGTAACGTGACCATACGAATTGTGCACGACCATTATTTGAAACTGTTGTTTCACGCCTTGTTTCTTCATGATTGGGGGCCATATTTTTTTCATTATTCCTCAGTTCTTTTAAATAATTAGTGATTAACTCACTCATCATCATTTTCGTTCAAATCGATACATTTTTGGACTTATCTTTTTTCTGTGGTACTGAAAGCAATTATCAAATGTTTCTGATCAATTATTTGGCAACAGTGACAATTCTGATGATTTTTGTCTAATTTCCCTAAGAGAACAAGATGGCTACCTAACATTGGATGAACGTTCAATTAACATTCATCAAACGCACGGATATTTTATTAACGTTCAATGAATGTTGACAAAACTCGACGGAAGAGGAGGGATATGAATCAAAGGATAAAATCCAAGTTTCTATGTGATAACTCACTTTATTCAATCAAAACATGTTCTTTAGACAATACTAGACCATTCAAACAATGCAACTTGCAAAGTCTGAGAAAATTGATACTCGAAGAATTCCTCCTTCGTCTAATTGAAGAATTTCATTCTGAATATAAATGTCATTCAACTGTATAAAAAGTTTGTCACCCTCGTAGAATAGATTGAATCATAATTTTCCCTTTTAATTTCACAATTTGTGAACGTCTGTCGATATATTGACTCATACTACTGATATTTTAATCCTTCGTTTGTATTGATATTTTTAAATTATTCAAATTATTCTCAACGTGAGAATAAACTTCGATTTCCCAAGCTATTCTACAGTGATAAGATAAAATCAACATTTATATGAAGATGGATCTGTAATCAGTATACTAATTATAAATAAACTGCTACCGATGATTGATGAAACTATCCATCTTGTGATGAAAAAATAAGAACTGTTGAAATTTATTCCAGGTATCCTACCCTCCATGTATATACTTTCATTTATTCAAATCTGAAGAATAGATTGAATTCGCTTGATTCCAAGGTAGTTCACCAATGATCTTCGATAAATTATCATAATTAATTAAATGTTCGATAGATTTCGAATGAAGATAAAAATGCGGCACAGAGTATCCATTCCCTTTTGCATCTGTGGCTGCACTCTTATTTTCAACTATCCAAGAGGATGGAAAAAAACCTATTGAATGGAATGAAATGTGAATTCACGTTGATGATAATTCTAGTTGATTAATATAAAGAATAAAAACTATTCAACATTCTTCAAGAAAAAAGCATTTCTTATTATTATCATTAAAAGTATTTTTCTCGTTGACATAATAATAGTATTATACTGTGATTTTATATTAAATAAAAATTAGATGAATGAGATCAACAAATGAACAGTATTAGAACAAAAAAACAAAAGAATAAATATCTTTCAAACACTCTTTGAATGAACGAATTTTAGGTTGAAAGTCGTTTTGAGATACTTTTTTCCAAATCGATAACTAGTAAAAAGAAAACACTTGCTATTCGCATGTATCATGAGAGAAATTTCCCTTCAAGTATATTCATTATCACAATCATGGTAGAAGAATATCATGCGCTTAAGGATCGAAGAGAATTATTTTTCTCTTCAGCTCGAGCAATGTCCTCGAGCAGGAACCAGGGAGACAAATCTTCAATGGATCGATTCATTAAAAAACATTTATTCAAGGCAAATTGTAATGTATTCGTTTGATAATGTGATAAGAAACAAACACTGAGATAAAAAAAAATATAAAAGTTTTTAAAATCGAAACCTCGATTCCTTGAAATTCCTTCTCTATTCTAAACAATTCTCAAATAAGATTTCGAAAATTTGCAAAAAATTTGCTAATACATTCTCTAATGTTGAAAAAGAAGAAAAAAAGCACACGGTGTTGAAAATCGATTCTATTTCTGAATATAAAATAAATACTAATGTGTTTTTGTTTCAAATTATAAACCATTTTGCTCATATTAATATGAAATTTAAATCAATCATTTGTTTATACATTCCTTTGTCTACTCTCATATCATCTCTACATACTGAATAACAATCATATCTACAATTTGTTGTAAAGTTTAGTGAATTAAACACAAAATACAACGAAGTTCGAGGAAAATCAATTTTTTAAATTATTTCTGAATCTGTCTTATGGTACAATTTGTATACTCCAAATGTTTATAGATTAAGATAAATCGGTCCTGCAATTTGATAAAATCATCACTATTTCATATTCGTTCTTGTATGGTTTATTTGAAAAAGGTGTTCAACTGTACAAATGAGGTGAAGTAGTGTTCTCGGATTCCTTTATTTGTTTACTCTGGAATTATTTGCTTCTCCTAATTGATGAGACTAGCTAGTTTTCACTTTTTCGCTGGCTGAAACAGTTAAAGGAAACACCATAAACTCTATGTCTGATCTAACTCCAAATTTCGGGTGAGAAGTCAGGGTCGAAGTTATGTAAGAATTCTAATTTGGATTCACCTCACCTTTGCATCTCCCCCTCCAAGTAACAGAAGACCACTGGCACCCGCGTAAGCCAATAGGGTATCAATAGCCTGTTGTGTTTCCAAAAGAATTCTAGTTTCATTCATCCAATCTCTGGCCACGGATCGAGATGCACCCTTCAACAAGTTCATGTATCTGAGCGTCATCTTGAAATCTCCACGATCGAGCCAGTACCTGAAATCACATACAACCAATTCATTTAAATAACATATTGAAATTGTGGAATTTTATTCGCCTCGAAGACCGATAGGGTACACACGAAAAGGAAAAACAGGACTATGATTGGATGAAGTGGAGCAAGAGGAGGGGGAGAGTATTTCATACAACCAACCCATATTCATTTATGTGTCAGGTTTGAATACCTCGCTTTTCAGTATAAAGTATGAAAGTAATAAGAACGAGGTGAATTAATATACGATATATTTATTTCCGATTAAATCACTTCACGACAGGTTCCAACCTCCTTCTGGCATCGATCAACGTTGATTTCTTTCATCGATTTCTGCGTTTTGTGAATGATTAAATTGGAAGAAAAAAAACACATTAAAAATCGATATCAATTTCTTGATGAGATATAATGAAAAAGAGTCATGCTTTGTTCATGATAAATAATAAACATCAATAGAATTACCATTTCACGATTTTCATATCAACCGAGAAATACCTCCTACTCTTCGTTATACGCATTGCAATTTCGAATCAAGGGATTGCATCAATTCAGGTGTGCTTCTCTCGGTATTCCATCAGCCAGGGGCGATAGTTGACCGAAATCAACACGGATTGATGCTCCTCTATGATCACTATGTATAAAGTCAAATACACTTGTATATAATTTATGCGAAAACCTCTTAAAAATTCAGAGAAACTTCACATGAATGTTTGGAAGTAATTAACACATACATGGGTTAGGAATTTTCCGTATTTTACCGGAAATTTACGGCAAAATGATAATAAAAATCCCATAAAGCTTGGAATTTTCAATTAAATTTATGAGAAATTTCATATACATGTATCGGAAATTGATTTCCCATCCCATGACCGGAATTTTCCTATACGCAGCGTATAGGAAACTTCCGAATATTTTTTACAGTGTAGGAATTGATTTTCAAGCAGAATTTCTGAACCTCGACTACCAAGTTATAACATACAATGAAATAAATACTCACCAACGGAAATAATTTCCGAAGTAGCAGTTTTGAAACCCCGAGTGAAGCTCAGGTGAATTTCACGATCAATGTAAATGTGATATGTGTTATTCTTCTACCAGTTAGAATTATTTCTTCGAGAAATCTCGAATATGCACTCCGAACATGTTTGAACGAATCCGTGTTATACGGATATTTGTGCTCAACATTAAAACGTAAACGAATGTACGTAACGTGGAAAGCTTGAATAAAAGTGCAAGAAGAAATTTCTCCTGCACCTCATACGATGAGCTGTTTTTCTTTCTTCAATGTTGTATATTTTCATTTGGGATTCCCACTTGGCGCATGTGAGAACGTGGAAAGTTTACTATACAATGGTGTGAGATTCTTTGAATTTTTCAATTCAAGGCGCATCGCTGGAGACTACAGATCGCACTGTGCCGTCGGGTCAGAGCTTATAGCCGTTACGGTTACTTCGAGAAATTCCTACCAGACAATAGAATGGAAAGAATATGTTGAGCAGATCTTTATCTCATCGACTTGAACAATGAATCAACGGGGATCAGCAAAAATACGTGACAAAGGAATTCGTATGATAGCTTCATCGACAGGATTCAGACAAGATTTGTTCAAGTAATTTCTCTGACCGGGATTCTAATTTCCAGAAATCGTGAGTTTACACGGAGAGAAATGGATTCTTAGGGGTATAAGAAATATTATAAAGACAAGAATATTTTATACTAAGCATGAGGACAAGGATCTAGATTCTAACCACAAGTATACATTTATTATAAAGATGTTTACTTCGAGATAGTAAATGTATTTTTACCCAGTAATATACTATTTCATTGAAGACAAGAAAAAAGGTTAGTTCCTATTATAATATAGGATTCTTACAACTACTATCTCCGGATGCTCACAGTGATGAAACAATATTATGAAAAAAAAAAAACTTATTTCGCCGGATGTGAACTCGGACTCATAACGTCACAGTTGGCCAACTTGACCGCTCAGCTACCGACGCTCGCTTGAGTACATAAGAATTGTAGCTGTACTTGAAGTACATCAGATCTTCAAACGATGTAAATTTCAAGAAACTTATGGTTCGCACTTGATTTTCGTTGAAAAGGGAGATTATAATGATTAATGAAAGATGGTTATTCATCGTAGCTATATATTTTGTTGGTCCTTATGATACTATTTTTAAAATCTGCATTTCATTACTGTAAATAACAGAGATTCTTACGATTAAAATACAGATTCCAACGGCAAGTATATTACTTTTATATGAACATATTTTGACTGTAAGAATCTTGTATTTTAGGACTAAAGAAATAGTTAATACTTCTAAGCATACAGATATTAACAGTTAGTATCCACATTTCTATAATACGATTTGTATAATCCATTTCTCTCCGTGTATGAATGTCAGTATTACAACCTTATGGTAATTTGATTTTGATCTTTTGCGAAGGCAGTACACTGCCTAAAAGGTTCGGAAAAATCCATAAAATTCCATTGATGTATCAGAACATTGATCCTGATCCATTCTTGGTATTCTTAGTATGCTTACATCTCATGTAATCTTGTTCGATGTTCTGACTCGCTAACTGGATTTCAAACAAGTCCAGTAAAATGAATCAATCAAATTCTTGACGAATTTTCGAATTTTTCGCGACAAAATTGAGAAACACCCGAAGTTTGATCAAAAATATAAAATATGAAAATGAAAATATACTTCATAAACTTTAGTGGAATGATCTCAATCATGAGGATAGTGCACAGTCTCTACATTGACAGAAAAACGACCTGGTTGAAACATTCGTGGTCGCAATAACTTGAAATCTGGTTTGATTCACCAGGAAATGTGATTGTGATGTCCAGAAAAAGTGATTGAAGCTAAAATTAACTAGATATTCTGGTTATCACACCGAGAAAAGAATCTGGCTTTTCTAACCTGAAAAATGTAATTAATTTTTGCTTCAACCACTTTTTCCTGGTGAATCGAATCAGATTTCAAGTTATTGTGACCACGAATGTTTTAACCAGATCGTTTTTCTGTCAGTGTAGCTTCAGACTTCAGAATCCTTCTATTCTTTAAAACATGAGTTGTTTCCCAAACTTGCACCAAAAGCAGCTCTTTGTTGACTGGTTTTGGAAAGAAAAACTGATCAATTCCAAACCAATGTGTCAAACTGACTTATATGACCGTGTACAGCAGATCGGGGATTTTTCTCCCTGCGGAACGGAACGAAACTTACGGAACGAGAAGAAAAATGCTACTTTCGTCCTAATGCAGGTGTGCGAAAAAGTAATGTGTTAGGAGTGTGCGATCCGTTTGAATCTTGAATTCAACCGAACTCCTACTGTTCGGTTCGGTTCAAACTTCGAACTTGGATAGTAGAAGAAATTCCGTTCGGATTCCAAACCATCGCAGTTCGGGTTCGGTTTGACACTTCAAAGTGCGGTTGAATACTAACATATGTTAGCATGGTAAATATTACTATTTTCTTCTCTCCGTATGCATCTCTCAACCAATTGAGACGAAACCCTTATTGACCCAATATGAGATCATAACTAAAACGTGATATAACTTCCGTTGCAATCAGACAACCAGAAACATAGACATCAATGGTAACAAAATCACAATTTTCGATGAAATATTTCCTTTCCTTCTCTCGTTCTTCTGTGGGCATGAAATTTAAATTGACATGGGATCACGACTGATACTCCATATAAATGGGGTAAAAGTTCCATAAAGATCGGATGATAGGAACGGAAGATAAACTTTTCAAAATGAAATCCTAAAAGTCATTTGAGATTTTTTCTTCAAAGACTATCAACTTCTAGAAAAAGTTGCAAAGGATTCAGTTGCTTAGAATTCATCAAAAAATATACGAGCGTGATCAGTTAAAAGATATAAAATCCACTTTGTTTCGTGACAAACAAAGGAATATATTTCATTCACGATATTTTATATTGAGTAGCAAATTCAGTGATAACTTATTCATGTCCTGAAGGAGGCCAACCAATTTATCAATTTTCTATGATTTTACAAGAGATCAGGGGATACAAACTTCCTTATCTGCTCAATTTTTCTTATATAGACATGATCTCCAATCAAGTTTACCTATTGACATCCATAGTTTCATGTCTATTTGTATAAAATAACCCTAGTAGAAATGCTCTAGGCATTCACGAGTCTTGTAACGCTCGCGCTAGCGAGATACTAGACACTCATGAGAGCCTCACTTGATACTTGTGAAACAGTCGTAATAATTGCAAGTATTTGGTGAGGCACTCGGAGGTGTCTAGTATTTCCCTAGCACGAGCGTTACAAAACTCGTGAATGCCTAGGCGTTTCTACTAGGGAATGTTGGACATATTGCGTGAAATCTCCTGTAGACATTTTGTACCTAGCCTGAATATTTTGTATTTTCCCTGCCAGTGAATCAATTGGCCAGGGAAAATACGACTAAGAGAGATACTTTTCGGAAAAAATTTTGCGATTGAAAAAAAAGTAGACTCTTGGTTCACTTGAAAATTTGACAAATTGAAAACTCAACTCATTAGAGTGTATCGCACATAACGAGTATGACGAACCAACCACGATATCCTCTGATGTCTAAAAGACAAATGGTCACGTCCGTGCTGCAACATCGAATCGTTAACATTGACGGACATTGAAAAGGACTTCTTTCTCTCCACTCATGCGACACCGGCGAAGGTATATTTCGTTACGTTTATTGAAAAATGCACAAATCTTTCATGTAAAATCAGAGCCAGTAGTCCCGGCTTGTGGGTCGGACCCGCGAATGGATTAATTCTTAACATCCACCTAAATTTGTATAAGAAAAGTGTATTATCTATGTTATATCTTATTTTTCATGTATTGAACGTCGTTGTCTCTACTTGTTCATTTTGAAAATTCAACAATTCGAAAGTTTCATTGATTATTGTTTTATAAAGTAATGATTGCCTGCATATGTACCATTACAAACCATTCCTCGTAGAAAATAATTCACCAGGGGGCATACCATGCACCCAACCAAGTCTACAAACCTCGCTGACCCATCGGAAAAAGTAATTAATGAAGATCGCTGACCGATTTAATCAATGTTTGTTGCCAGCTTAACATCACTCCTCACCCTGTACAGGCGGATGGGAACTCCCGTGAAACATCCGATGATTATTGATCAGTGTAAAAATATACCAGAGGAGAATACACCGCAATATTGAGGGACATAATTTAAAATGAAAAAAAATCAATTCCGAAAAATACACTCAGAGAACAATCTGGTTCTCATAACCAGGCGACGGAGTTTATTTTGTCTTTGACCATTTTGTCTGGTTGCCACAACCAGATTTGCGTGATTTTGTTTTGTTTGCCTGGTTATCATAACCAGATTTCAGGTCACCACAGCCAAAAGTCCTCAACTATGCAAGGATGGTTCCTGTGACCATGGCACTTTTTTCTCAGTGTACTTTCCCGCGCAGAAAAAAATTGGCTGGCAAAAGTATGACACGAGTCTCACAAAAAATCTGGCCGAAGTCTAAGAATACGTACAGAAAGATTCAGAAATAATGTGGGAAAAATATGAGAATGATCTTGGTGGAGGTTTGGCTACGGTATGAGCTGAGTATTGGGAGAGTATGGGTGGGAATTTGGGAAAGGATCTGGGGTTTGGGACTCAACCGAACTTTTCCCATACTGCCATAATCAAAATGGATGGCTTTGCAAGAGTATGGGAATAGTTTGGCAAAAATTATAACGGAAAGTGTGGCAATAGGTCATGGTACTAAAACTTCATTTCAGTGCTATGATAATAATATCCCGGGGGAAAAAACCACGTGGAAAACAACGTTGGAAACAACGTCAAAAACTAGGTTGGAAACAACGTCAAAAACTAGGTTGAAAACAACGTTGTTTAACATGGTAAAATGGTCTCACCTGGAGAGAGAAGAAAACAACGTTCAAAACAACGTTAAAAACAACGTTGAGAACAACATTGGAAACAACGTTGAAAATGTGACAACAAAAGTTACATTCCTAAATGAAAAAACAAAAAATCGATTTTCCTCGGAATCGAACTTGGATTTTTGAGATCTAAGATCCGACTTCCCTGCCTCTTGGCGACGGTTTTGTATGAATGTAGCAGAGCTTAAAAATGTATATGAACTTTGCTTGAATCAAAATCATCTAGAAAAAAAAAAATTAATCCGATTAACAAAACCCCAGTGAATTCCATTAGTTATTACAACAACTGAAAGGTCTGGTTGAATTCCATCTGATTATTCGTCAATGACATGTGGTCAGATTTACGGATGTTTTTGTGTTCTTTTTATGTTCGAATCAACTCCTTGGCACTGGAAACATCGTTCCAAGAATGTAATGCAGGAGTTTGCATCTTCACCAGCTGAATATTTCATAATTCGATTGCCAATTCGTTTCGATGAACGATTCAAACTTCTACAATATGACTTTTTGTTAAAAACAATTTTATTGGCTGTTGCCGAATCTCAACGAGTTTCAGACGAACTATTTACATTCGTATAATAAATCATGAGAAATGATTCGGAAGAATATCATTTTTTTAATAATTCTTCAAGTTTCCTAAAAACAATCATCTCAGATATCCTCTAGAAATGTTATGATCACTTGAAGTTGACTTTGATTATTTCATGGTTATTCACTGTTTTACCGACAATCAAAGAGATAACATTTTTTCAATTGATCTGTTTTTTCATTCAATAGAGCATGAATCTAAATTATTCAAAGATATATGAGAATTCCAATGGTTGAATAAATTAGATGAACATTTCACATTTCAGGTGTATAAGAAACATGTAATACGTATTTTAGACACAATTCCAGTAAAAAAAATTGTCTGCATCGTGTAGGAGCTTTATTGATTGATCGAAGGTAATTGTTGTAGTAATATTCAATGAAATTGATTGGTTTTTTTTAATTAGATCAATTATTTTATTCCTAGATGATTTTGATTCAAGCAAAGTTCATATACATTTTCAACCTCTGCTACATTCATACAAAACCGTCGCCAAGAGGCTGGGAAGTCGGATCTTAGATCTCAAAAATCCAAGTTCGATTCCGAGGAAAATCGATTTTTTGTTTTTTCATTTAGGAATGTAACTTTTGTTGTCACATTTTCAACGCTGTTTCCAATGTTGTTCTCAACGTTGTTTTTAACGTTGAGTCCCAAACCCCAGATCCTTTCCCAAATTCCCACCCATACTCTCCCAATACTCAGCTCATACCGTAGCCAAACCTCCACCAAGATCATTCTCATATTCTTCCCACATTATTTCTGAATCTTTCTGTCCGTATTCTTAGACTGTGGCCAGATTTTTTGTGAGACTCGTGTCATACTTTTGCCAGCCAATTTTTTTCTGCGCGGGTTGGTAGTTTTCATCCTAAAACACGATTATATATCGATGAAAATACATATACACCAAGTATTGTAACAATATGATCAGAATAGGATCTTGTTTGTCACACTTTGACTGTATTTGGCTCACCCCAAACTTATGGTTATCAGAACCAGAAATTTAATTGTGACAAACAGATATTTAACAATATCAACCAAATTTCTGGTTCAGGCAGTCATAAGTTTGGGGTGAGCCAAAAACAACCATACGGTTGGTTGGAACAACCATACAATTTTTTCCGTGCCGTGACTTCGTATGACAAACGACGAAAGGACAGGCCAGGGGAGATTTCTTACACTTCATCCTAAATTTGAAAAACATCATTAAAATTTTCTCACTAAAAAATGATTCATCTCATAGATTACGAAGTTATACATTATATTACCCTTTTTGAAACAATATAATGTTCAATTTCCAGTATTTTTTCTCGTTGCCGCAGAAATTACTTCTTAACTGAGAATCACCCATACTCCAATGTTTTTAGAATTTTGTGAATTTTCGAAAATTGCCCTCCTCTTCTTCTCAAGGGCAGTATCGGAATCGATATTCAATCATTGAATAAAAAAATCATATGGCATATTTTAATCGCTCGAAACAAATTTGGTAGAACCCATTTTTGGTTGTCCTAATAAATGACTGATTACCTAGGATCATATTAAAATATTCGTTGAAATGTTTTAAAATATTTCAAATCGTATTCAATATCTATTTAATAATTTTCCGAAGTACAAATTGAATATTGAATTCACGTAAAGACTTATGTTCCAATGCAATCCATAAAAGTTTTCATTTCAATCATATGAAAACACAAAATGTGGATAATTGAGCAAACTTTTGAATTTCTGATTTTTTTAAATTCCTGAATCATCAGTGATTTCCCGACGACATCCTGGATTTCTCGGAGATTGGACATCCTGTCAATAATTTCAAATTTGTTTCCACGTTGAGAGAGAAGAGTTTGCTCATCATAAAGAAGGCTTGTCAGTTATAAACAGTCTATCTTTTGGGAAAATAAGATTTGTTGTTATTTGATTGAAATAAATTTGGAATACTTTTTGAATATTACTTTTTCTATTTATTACTTTTGGAATACCCTCTCATGTGAATTCTAGTAAAAATTGAAAAAGTTTTCACAAAAGTCATCCACCATGATCCGCGATTTCGTTTTTGGAAAAATAACCTCCAATTCGTCCTCAGCCGCCCGAAGAACCTCCAAAGATCGAATTAAAAGTTTTCAAAATGATGGCTTCGATTTTCCCGTCCGAGAATCGCAATCTCAGCGGTTACTTCACGTGAAACTCGGACTGATTCAAATTGAATAACGAGTTACGTTGGTCTAACGAATAAGTATCCCAAATAATAGATAAATACATTTATTCATCACAAAAGATAATTGCAATGATCATTCAACCAAATATTGTATTGCCGTTGATAAATATTTCATACAGTAAAGTCACTTAAATTTTCTTCTATACTGAAAAAGAGACAGACAAAAATAAATGATGAATGGATATAGAGAGAGAGAGAGAGAGAGTAAAAAATGAAGGAGTAATTGAGGAAGTGAATGAAAAAAAAATATTTCGAAACATGTCGTTAAAAGGAGAAGTAATTTGATAGAACACACGTTAAGGCATGCTTTTTTATTGAAAACAATATTAGTAGGAAAAATGAATGGTAAAACTCGTAAAGGTAAACCTAGATTAAGTTATATGAAACAAATTATACGAGACAAGGGCTGTCGTAGATATGTAGAAACTAAGCGTTTGGCAGATAATAGACAGGGTTGGAGGACTTCATTAAACCAGTCATAAGACTGATTATTGACTTCATGATGATGATCACTGGAAAAAATGATAGGTCTTACTGCGAAACTGTATGCTATTCGCAACGCATTGCTGTGGCAGCGAAAGCATAGTTAATACAACGATCAATGTAGATAGAGAGAGGATTCGTATCATTGTAAGACGGATACCAGATCGTTCTACTACTGTGTCCAAAACATAAGATAACATGGCATTGATTTTCAGACATCTTTATTTATCCTCCCAAATCATACATTCATACAACATTCATTCAAATCATACATTTGCGCACAGAGTTTAAATTCAAGTGTCACCTTACTTTTTGGACACACATGGACAAAAATGGTTAGCTGTACCAGCTAAATTTTAGCAGCTGCAGAGAAATATCTAGCTATGATAGGTAGAATCTAGCTGATACAGCTGAACATTTTTTTCCGTGCAGTACCAACTACACGGAAAAAAAAGTATCGTCTTTCGTAAACTTTCTCTCCTAACTATACTTCAGATCGTTACGATAACCATACTTTTTTCCGTGTTTATTATTGTTCCCTTGTGTGTATTAACAATGAGTCAATTCCAGCCCATTTTTGGCAAATGCTGGCCAATTTCACGCCAGGAGAGGGCTGAAACTGTGTTGCCAGAAACAAAAGAACAAGAGAACCGAAACCGTAATATATTGGCCATTCCAATTATCGAATATTTATCTCAACCATACCGTGTCTTCGTGAGCACCAAACTTTTATTCAGTTCACTAGATTATCATTCACTAACCGAATCAGTCCAATTTTTCCTACAAAACCAGTTCGATACACTGAAATAAACATTTTTTTGAAACAAAACAAAAAATTCATCATCCAATGATATTGAAAAAATATTAGATCAATTAAATGAGGAATTTTTTTTTTGAATTATGTTGATCACCATTCCTCAAATCGAAAAAACGTATGGATATTGATAGCAATAAACGATCATTGACTTGAGTCAATATTTCAGCATATTCGAAACGATTGAAAAACGTTTTTGATTGGTTCGAAGGAATTTTTTCCTCGGTGTATAATTCCTAAAATTCCACTGTTACAAATTCAGGAAATATATTGCAACATATAAGAAACAGAACTAACAAAGATATTTTCGTTTTCATGAAATTTTAGTGACTATTCTGAGATTTTCTGTTTCTTGAGAATCCTCAGGATTTTCAGTTGAATTTTCATTTTCCTGAGTTTTCCCAAATTTCCTGGATTTCCGATTTGTTTGAACTTCGATCGACAATGAAGTTCAACAGCCATCTGAATTATATATAACATTATTTTGAAACAACAGACGGAATTGATTATTTTCGCATTAATCGGATAATGACAAAACGGAGGGGGCGAGAACATTTTGTTCAGATTCATCCCGAGGATAAAGATTGCAAACTTGAAGACTTTTATCGTAGAAGGAAGATGAAGAAGGTAAGTGGTCTGATTCCGTAACACCGGGCAATTTTTTTCCGCTCCGAAAACCACGAGATAAGTCGATGAAGAAACTGTCTCTTCCTAACCTCCTTCTGTTTCTCACTCCTTTTTGAAGGATAATCGTGTCTCCCTTGTTTCTCCATCTCGCTCCACTTGGACCCTTTGTCTTGCTCCATTTCCAACACACATACATATCTACATTCTTTCCTCTTCAAGGCAATCTCATTTCCTTTTCGAGAATTGACTCACGTGTATGAAGATACATTTTCATGTAAAATTCAATAGAATTAAGAAAAAAAAAAGGGAAATACATTTCTCTTCTTATTCAGGACTGCCGTCAAATGAGAGGACTGATTGATTCGATTGAAAATCATTTCACTTCCATCAACTTTGCATCGTTACGAGAGACGTGAAGTTGGGAAGTTCTGACGTTTTGACATCGCCAGTGAGAAATTGAATAACGAAAGAGAACATTTCACTTCTGTACGAATTATTTATTCATCGCCAAGACATGTTTAAAGATACGATCTCAATTTTCTCCAAGATTCTGAAGACTTCTTTCCTCTCACGATTGTATCTTATAACGTATTTAATGGTAAACCATTTTGTCATGGTATGAAGTAACAAGACTGACGTTATGTGTCAAGCGTCTTGTTCTTTTCCATTGTCTTCATAGTGTCATCTTTCATTCGACACCCCCATAGTCTTAGTTTCAGACAATATTGCACACGAGGGAATTTTTACGTTATCGTAAAAACAATTTACAAGGTTTCTTTTGAAGTTGCGATAGCTCGAAGTGTGTATAATAAAAGCACCTTTGCGCGATAGAATATGAATATTATCCCGTATACCATGGCGAATGTCATCAACGTGAAAGTACGTATTGATTTTTTAAACTGAGACAATGCTATCTCAACAGGGGGATTAATTTCAAAATTGATATAAAAGGAGTACTTGAGAACGGGGTAACTCATGTCGCGAAGAATTCACGTGCTGGAAACGAGTATAACATTAATCTATGGATTATATTATACGTTTCGAGTATCTGATTCATTAAAATGTTTCTAAAACCAGTGAAATAGAGTGGAATATTTAAGAAAAACTTCTAAACTTTTGTGGCAGAGTAAATCTATAACTCCTGAACATTTATAATCGAGAATGAAAACTCTCGAGCATTTTTAAAAAATCTAGTCATTCTTTGTCAGGATTAATCTTCGAAAATAAATGCGGAAACCTTCTTCATGTTATAATCCGTGGTCTTAAATTTAGAGAGTCGATGTCAAGAGAGAAGAGGATGGGTGGATTTCACACTTACCTAGCTCGGTTAAGAACATCGAATGTATTGAAGGATTCCACGTCGACAGGTTCGTCTTCGAGTTCACTCTTTGGGATGAGATGCGATGTGTTAATGATTAAGAAGTTTTGAAGGTAACTAAGTAAGTAGACTGGCAAGGGTGCACCTCCTTCAGGTACCAACGCCAACTTTCTCGCCATGTCCTCCACCTAAAAACAATACAAGAGTTTCCGAATTAATTGTGAATCCATTTACAAACTTATTCAAAATATTATTAACTTTTGATTGAAATTTGAATCTTAAAAAACCGCAACCGTCTCGATGCACCAGATATCATCTCAATACCATTCATAACGTGAAAATAAATAACAAATTGTATTTCATCAATTTATAAAAAGTTTCGATACGTGTATGGGCTCCGAGCCAATGCTATGCAATCCTAATATCAACGCCTCCGAAAACCTCGGTACATTTTTGTTCCTCTTATTTATTTGATATGTTTTTTTCAATTTTTTGTAGAAATATAGGAATTGAACATTTTGGCGATACACCAAATAATTAGGGAAATTTGAACGAGAGTGGGCTTTTTCAGCTATTAGTTCCTTCTTCATGAACATTATTATGAAATTGAGAATATAAAGAGATATGACAACCGGAATTTATACTAATGGACACTCAAAATTTTCTCAACGCCGCTGAAACAATTTGGAAACGAGCCAAAACGTGATGTTAGTGGGAGATAAATAAAGGTGAGTATTTTACGATGAGAGTGATTGATGATAAAATACAAATACGAATGTGAAAACTCGTCGACTGGATTGACTGATACAAAAAAAAAGAAATAAATAAATCAGAAGTTTTTAATAGAAAGAAGAATGAAGGAAAATGAAAAAATACAAGTGAATTTGAAGTTTTACGCAACACGAAAACATGCTTCGTACAAAATTGTTACGAGGAGCATATATCATCCGTTTAATTACCAACAGCGGCGTGATGTGTAAAGTACATTTACGAGAGGAAGAACTGTTCTTGGTGTACTTATATGACAGAAACATTGTAGTTTTGATAGTTAAACTTCAAGCCATGACGGTTCTGTACGCATAACTTTTTCATTAACAGTAAAACTGTATTCTTGTAATACATTTCCTTTCAATTCATTTGAAGCAAGGGTTCGGACAACGGAATAATAATTTATTGAGAGTACAGAAGGAATCTTCATAGCGATGGTGTATTCCTGAATATCCAAATTTACCGCGAGAACATAATTGTCCATCAGATGACAGATTTAAATGTTGAAACTTAGACTTAAAATTCTATGATCTCAAACTTTTAAAATCTGTACAAACTTCCATTCCGTACTTTTACAACATTTTTATACATCTTATCGAAGGATTCTTCTTCAATGCACAAAATGTAACCATAAAACGTGAGTGATTTTTTCAATAAAATTGAAAAATTTTATTTCCACAATGAAATAACTTCATCTGCGTTCAATGTTGTATGATACGTAGATCCAATAATTTTCAACTAACTTTTGCTTATTTGTAATATTTTCTTGTGGTTCCAGAATCCTACAAATCTTTTCAAATGTAATATCGATCAAAATTTTATATCAATTCCTGATATCGAATTGAAGAAGTTCCCTATAACTGAACGATTCAAGCATTTGATAACTATTGAAAACAACTTATTCAAGGCAATCAAAATTTTAGAGACTTGTTCAACCAAACCCTAATAAGAGAGCACTTTATCTCGTTCACAGTTATGTGAACCTGACCGCTACCTGAAACGAAGTTCACACCACCACCCCTCACAAAAACAAGCAGTCATCAGCTCCCTGACCAACCTGGTAATAACCATATATGAACCACAAAACCTCCACAAACAACAATATCTTCGCGAACAATAATACAAAGAACTATATGAAAAACCATCAACAGAGCAACAAGAGTAAACCCTACCCCTGAACCTACACGAAACAAACCATCTATCTCCCTCACATACAAGGAACAACCGACAAAATCGCAAGGATACTTAGAAAACATCAAATCCAAACCATCTTCGAATCAAATTTGTAGTTAAATTTACTTTGGGACTCTCTAACCGAGAAACAGACTGAACTTATGATGGAATTTACTATGACGAGACAATAGAAACATGATAAAATTCACTATGTTTTACAGTAAATGCCATTGGAAAGTCAGTCTGTTCCTCGGGCACAATAATCGGATAGTAAATTCAACTACAAATTTCTCTCCTTGTAGCAACCTCGCCCTGACAAGGTTGTCAATAACAAGTCAAAAGCAATCGAACGACAAGCCTGACAGCCTTATGACAAGCTCACATGTTATCTGGGATAGCATCTCTTTCTAATTCTCAAATTAGACAAAGGGGGATGATTATTGTTACAATGAAAATTTGAAAAGGGAAACTTGAAATTTTCTGGTAAATGAACATTCGGACAAATGAGCAGTCGGGCAATTGATGGACCTACCCTTTACGAATCCTAGGAACAATGTTGAGGATCAACAATACAAAACTATCGATATCCAGTTGATTTTAGAACACCCTAAATATTATTATTTGAAATCTAAGCGACTCCATGACTGGCTATTTAATGCACCAACTTCCAGACATGGACATCCGACAGATGTCCCAAGTTGGACAACAGGCATCCTCATCTCAATCAAGGAGGTTAGGTTGAAAGTTGTTCAGGATAAATGTATGTGTGAGAGTTCATGATTTTTGTCAGTTGATTCGCGCTTTGTATCAGCTCTAGTTCTGAGTTCAATGTACATAGAGTCACCTGACTTTAGGTGGTTAATCGTACAAAGGTTACCGTTTAACGAGTGACATATTCAAATTTCCAGGATTCTTTCGTTTGTTTCTCTTCCACGTGGAATTCACAGTTCCTTTTGTCAGTTCTTTATGGGAAGTTTTAGTTGTGGAGAAGGTTCTCTTCTCATGCCTTTGAATTAGATAATGCAAAATGTCATCGTTATCACAGCTTCTTTCGTCGCGCTGTGCCGTGTGATACCGTGAGTTACGCGGAGTACTCATAAGATTCTGTGTGCTCGTGTGGTTAACTGAGTTAGAAAAAGAATAAATTTGTGATATATGCGTTATCCCTTTGTAAATGCTAAACATAAAACTTCTATGAAGTTCCTCCTGATGCGTGTGTAATCTCGCTCGCGGGAGTAATTCGGACTCAAAGTCTTAGTTTATGTGGAATCTTGAATGGTAACTCTCTTTTAAATTGGGCATTCTGTCGTACAGCTTGATTCAGGTTTCGATGAATTTATTAGGTGTACAAATAAGTTTCCGCGGTTTGTCAAAAGATGGCCCCACCAGAAGGTTATGGAGAAATTGTCAGATGTAAAACGTAATATCCCAAGTTTAGTCATCTGGCAACACCATAACCTTAAAGTACTAGTGATTCCGTATCAGCATCACGTAATTTTTTTCGTGCAAAAATGTCAAGTTTTATTCCGAATAAGCATCATTTGCGGGAACTTTTGATTTACTTCTTTAATGTGAAAAAATCTGCAGCTGAGGCGCATCGATTGCTTCTAGAAGCATATGGTGAAGCTGCTTTAAGTGAGAGAAGTTGTCAGGAATGGTTTCAAAAGTTTAAGAACGGTGAGTTTGACGTTAAAGACAAAGAACGCAGTGGAAGGCCGAAAGTGTACGAAGACATGGAATTAGAAGTACTATTGGAGGAAGATTCGTCCCAAACGCAAAAAGAACTTGCACTTACTCTACAAGTGACTCAACAAGCAATTTCACATCGTTTAAAATCGTTAGGAATGATTGAAAAACAAGGAAATTGGGTTCCATATGAACTAAAGCCGAGAGACGTTGAACGCCGATTATGCATGAGTGAAATGCTGCTTGCCAGGAATAAAAAAGAGTTTTTGCATCGTATAGTCACTGGTGACGAAAAATGGATTCACTACGATAATCCAAAGAAGAGAAAGTCATGGGTTAAGCCCGGCGAACCATCAACATCGACAGCTAAGCCGAATATTCATGGAAAAAACTCATGCTGTGTATTTGGTGGGATCAGCTTGGTGTCGTGTATTATGAATTGCTGAAACCAAGCGAAACCATTACTGGAGCTCTCTACCGAACACAATTGATGAGATTGAGTCGGGCACTTAAGGAAAAACGCGCCCATTACTACTCCAGACACGACAAAATTATTCTTTTACACGATAATGCTCGTCCACATGTTGCGGCGCCGGTAAAAACATACTTGGAAACACTCAACTGGGAAGTTTTACCCCACCCGCCGTATTCACCAGACTTAGCCCCTTCTGATTATCACCTGTTCCGGTCGATGGCACATGGTCTGTCTGAGCAGCGCTTCACATCATATGAAGACACCAAAAATTGGGTAGATTTGTGGATAGCGTCAAAAGATGAAGAGTTTTTTCGACGGGGTATCCGAATGTTGCCAGAAAGATGGGGAAAAGTAGTGGCAAATGATGGAAAATACTTTGAATAAAACGTAATGTACTTTTCCTTTACAATAAATTCCTAATTTTTTATAAAAAACCGCGGAAACTTATTTGTACACCTAATATTAAACTTTTTCTTGTTGAGGACTTCTGTGTTCTAAATTCTTGCAGTTCTTTCTGCCTCTCAATGTTTTCCTAGTCATTCTCTTTTTCTTAGTTTGATCCGCTCTAGAAGTAATACCTCCCCTGGTCCAATAGCCTTCAACGAGTGTGAAGAAACCGGCCGTGTGTTCAACATCTACAAAAACAATGGATTTCCACTGACAACTACACTGTTAGAAATTTGACCTCCCGTAACCACTTTCTGGTATGTATATGCGTCCATCAATTCTGTGTTAGAATTTCATTTCCGGATTGTGTTATATTTTAGAAATTAACACCAACCGGAGTATAATTATCACACAATCCTGGTGTGTATATAAGTCCATCAATTCGGTATTAGTTCTTTTTAACAGTGTAGACATCGATCTTTTTGTTTGGCTGTTACTAAACATGATTACTAAACTTTGTAGATGTTGAACACATGGATGGCGGGTCAATGAAGATTGAAAAAATAAAACACTACAAATCTGTTGACTTCTCGAATAAAGATATATTGAATTATCAGAACAAAGTTGTCATCTCATCCTTCGCTCATGGAAAATATGTGGTACCTCCCTCAATCGTGTCAAACATTTTGAATGCTTGCAAGTTATTTTTCCTCACGTACATTCAGCTTAGTGAACATTTTCCCCCTCAACATTTCAAACATTCATTATGTTTTCTGAATGAGTTCTCTAATGCGTCGATTTCTGAAATTTTCTTGATGCCTTTCTTATGAGGTCTGGAAGTTATCAGAAAGTGACTTTAGATCCTAGAGAACTAGGCCCGATCTGTGAAACAATGTTACCATTGCGGGCCGATTTTCATACGATATGGACCCCATAGCGGCACGATTGTCATGACACACATGGGTAATGATATGTTAATTCAAAGAAACAGTACTTTTGAAAATCATTCCATGCATTTTTACATGAAAACACATAATACACTCGATTATTCGTTCCTCTTCATCGTCAAATTTTCATCATCCAAGGTCTTCCTGATAACTTTTCTGAGAATCATAAAACTTCTATAACGATGCGGGTGATGGGGAAGTTTTCTATCATCTATTGCAAAATGCAAGTCTCTTCGAACGGAAGTAAATGCATTTTTCATGACATTATTGATTATTTAAAAGCATACTCAAATATCGATGATATACTGTACAGGGTGTGCGGAGAATTTTTGAAGTCGAATTTCTCGACTTTTTCTTTATCTTTTCTCGATCTTTTTTATTTATTTCTTGACCTTTTTTTCTCAACTAGGATATCCCAATGTAACATGAATAATATATCATGATACTCCAAAGGAACGATATTTTTAAAACAATTTCGTTGTCCCATCATAATTCCAAACTTGAATTACTGTTTTTTTTTCAACAGGATTGAATACTGAATAGATTCAGGTAATTTAAATGAGAAATTTGATTCCAGTACATGGATTTGAGTACAGTACCCTGAGAAAAATTAAATGTGAAAATAACCTTGTATATTTTTCACCCGTCAAATAATGAAAACTGACGCCAGCCTTTCAAAAGTGAAAAGTACCTTTTGAGTGTTGAATTTCACCGTGCATTCGGTTTGATTCACCAAAAAGATGTTATTTATCACCTAGCTCATGGTAATAATAACCAAAATAATGTATTTTTCACCGTCAAATACATTACTATATTGAAACATGATTTCTACAACGCAGATTTTTCTCAGTGTACTGAAGATCTTATCTCGACATATCGAGAATTGCAATTGAAATTTGAAGCTTCCCTTGGTAAAATACAAAATCGAAGAAAATATGTAACATTCTCTTGTTAATTTCTCTTTCAATTCGAATTTGATGAACAGTCATGAAACATTATAATTGCCATTAGGAAGTATAAAATAGTGTATGAAATCACTTATAAAACAATTAAATTATCAAAATAAATCGAAAAGGTCTGCTACGACCCCACAGTAAATTTTTGAGATATCTGAAGCAGGTCTCACTCCTCAAAGATTGCTAACGAATATGAAAAGACTGACAAAAATAACTTGTCATCAATTTAAGGGAAGAAAGCATCACAGAAACATATTCGTAGTTTGTCTACCCAAATTCCATATCGCAAATAGAAAATATTAAAACTTCATATTTTGAAAATGTTTCCATCTTCTGTGGTACTCGGTCTTTCCGCGTATCTAAATTCCCATTTGCGAAAAGCTTCTCATTCCCTATTTAAAAAAAAACAATCATTGACAAAACCCTGTTTTTCACCAATTTTTCCCCCTCAAACGAGTCTTTTTTCCTTTCTCAAAAAGAAAAAAAAAATCTTTACAAAAAGACATTCATTGTATAGAAAAGAATTCACTCATCGAGCATCTGATATTAAATACGAAAAAAGAAAATGATAATCACCTTGAGGAACCTCTCACGAAGTGCATCCTCCGGAAACACTCCCCTTTTCATGGCTTCCTCGGGAATGCTTTCGAGAGTCGTTAGCACCAAGGGATCGTTTTTCGCTGCAACCCAGAAAATGAGAAGTATTTATTACTTTTCCGCTGAAATAATCAATATATCGATATATCTCAGCGAAAGAACAGACGATATAATGAAAAACGTTAGAATTTCTCGCAGAAAAATTGTAGCAAACAATAATACAATATAATTCAACTTTCCAAAAAATCAGGAATGGAATTTATAGATACAATACTTTGATTTCTCAATGAATACAAATTTTTCAATATATAACTTCCTCCAATTTTTTTTGTAATATCTATGGATTCACTAATTTCAATAGCTTTAAAAATCCTATAAAGCCTGCAATCTATTTCTAGATATGAATGAAGAGATGCTTCTTGTAATGTTCCCTGGTAGAGCTTTTATGAACGTGCATTTTCTATGAAACCATAAATCTTCAATAACTTGTAATAGAGCCATTCACATTCTCCCAATGTTCTCTCTTCGTCTTTTTATTATGCTTCCATATGTATACAGACACATCTACATACGATTCTAAAGCACTTCGCACAGTCGTTATTGTCTTTGGCACCCTGCAAATGGCAGAGAAATTTCAAATGGCGAAGGTGTAAGAGACCTAATTATAAAAGTGTGATTAACTCAATAAAATCTTATTGTGCGAATGAGAACGTGGGAAATATAAACATTCCATGTTTATTGATTCTCTTCAAATAAATTTTCCGTTTAAATTGGAAGGTGTCCAATTCAAAAACATTCCCACTCGATTATTGTAAATGAATAAACATATCTGCGATCGATGAAGTTATTTATGAAAATCCATTGAAAACCTGCCTGTTGCAAAAGAGCATATAGAAAATGAAGAAAGTATAATATGTCTTACGTGCAGCTTTGCAAACAGCTTTGATTTCAGGTTCCAAAGGCCTCAACGTGGATCCCTTGGTAGTTCCAGGCGGCGCGGTTTTGATTGCCCTTGCCAAGGCTTGACAAGCTGACCAAAGTAACTGCACTTCATTGGCACCTTTTTCCTCTTCCAATCGAGCTAAAAACATCAAATGCATCGAATTGAGTATCAATTGAGAATCTCAATGAAACCAACAGATTCATTTCCATTGAAACCGAAAGAAGAATTATCATGTAAAACAAACCGAATCTCGTTAAGTTTTATTCCCTTGGCGAATGCCGACATGAGGATTGTTGTTTCATTTTCCTTTCAATCGATCCAACGAATTAGGGCATGGAATAAATTGTAAATTGAGTGTAAAAGTGACCTTTACCAAAGTATTATTCACACTTAATGTAGCGTTATTATATTTTTTTCGATATTTTTGTAAAACCTAGCGACTCGAAATATGTCCGAAAAGAAAGTTCATAGCATAGTCTTTGATGTTCTCTGAAGAACGTTAAACCGTTTATCGATGTGCACACGAAAACCCTCATAGATTTTTCTTCCATTGTGTTATATTCAATATTGAGAGATTAAATATAGTAAAACCTCGTTCATTTCAACGCCAAACTTTTCCTCTTTCCCCCACTTTTAAAAAGTCCCAAGACGCGTTTCCAGTAACGATTAATGTCACCCAATCAAGAGACGGTTATGTAAACCCGTCTTGAGTTTTATGCTGATGTTGGAAGCCCTTCTCGGCTTGAAATAAACGAGACTGTCACATTTCCGAGAGTTCAAATAAACGAGGTTTTACTGTAGAATTTTATTGAATTATTCTCATTACACCATCGATACCGTTATACGAATATATGCGCGAGTAATCTAAAGTGTGTGCATGGCCAAAGAGAGTGTTTTCATTGTATTTGATGCTGGCACAGTTGTTGTGTTACGCGACAGTGAATCCTGTGGGATTACGGTACATAGTTGAGGGGGTTGAATGATTATCTAGGGGTGCTGGAAAAGGGACAAGAGTATGTTTCGAATTAAATTAACACGGTAGGTTGCACGTACTGTCTATCTAGTGAAATCTGAAAATACTCTGTTTGAATATTCTACATTGGGAAGTATATCAACAAGCAATGATTGTGGCAGACACGAGGGAATTACTTTTCCATATTTATTACTCGGAATAACAAGTTTTGAAGTCATATAAAGTCCGAGGAAAACAAGTTTGCCAAAACCAATGGACTGATGGATTTATTATATGTATACATTGTGAACTTTTACATCATTTTAGATCCGAGAAAATTGAGTACCCTCAAAAACAGTCATACACCACAATTTAGTTATTTCATGTCATAAAAGAGTCAATGAAAGAAGAAAAGTGGGCGAGTAACGTGAACATACCCAACGCAGTCAAGTTCTTTGAAATATCGACTCTTGCCCTTCTATCCAATCTTTGTATTTTATCCCAGTTGGATATGGCGTGATAATATTAGATTATCCACGCTTGGCTATCCAAGGTATGTAATAAAATAGGTAGCTAGGTGAAATTGAAAGGAATAAAGAAGATCGTCGTACAAAAGGAATTCCGTCGCAACATTTTCAGAGCACGTGAAATAAAAAAGTACGCATTACCTCGATGCTATCTCCGTAACAATATTTTGTGGTTTCACAAAGAAAATCGTGTACCAAGAGGAATGAAATTATAAAATCACTATCCCTGAAATAAAAATTATTACTTCATTCTCTCTTTTTTCATAACTGATTTATTCGAAGGATTTAAATCCGGGCATCGAATGAGGACCTTTCGTATCGATAGATTGATCGATTTTATGCTCAAGCTTCGAATCCGCGGAATAAAATTGAACCATATTTCGTGGACTAACAAGAACGATAACGCAAATGACATTTCGCCTCCTTCAAAACTTATTCCGTTTCAACGTTTACGACATTTTAATTTTGCCAACCATAATATTTCACAGCTTAAACATCCCTTATACACAGTTTATATTCCTCGAGTAATTATTCAAGTTCGCGGCTCAAAATACACTTTCCAAGACCCATTCAACAAGTAATACACTTCCATTATATGAACAACGAATAAACATCATATTCAGAGTACATAATTGAATTTTTGATAATCCGAAACAAACGAGAATAGCTATTTTAAGAAAACATAAACACCATTGTCGATTGACAATTATTCAACGCTCGAACGAATATGTTCTGTTGTCTTCTATTTGATTTTTCATAAAAGTGGACATAGAGGATGGAGGATTTCAACTCATTTGCAAAGTATTATTAAAAAGATCAAGACGAATGAATATCGAACATGGCCGCGGCAATAGCAGTTCGAAGGAAATCGATTGTATCAGATTATTTCGGGGTGTGTATGATACGTATATACAATATTCGTATACATATTTCACAAAGGATAATACAAGGTATCATCTCTACGTCAACATCAATCATACTTTATTTCGTCAAGATAGATTACGATAAGTTGTGTTTCGAAATACCTTGATTGAAGTTCCACCGAATTTAATGGCTGGTTTTGATAATAAGAGAAAGACAGAGAGGGGGAGGGAAAAGAAGAATGATGGAAGCGATTGTATAATGTGTATGGATTGAACGTAATCGATTTGCATTTCGTCCATTTGCACGCAATCCACCACCCTTTTGTTATGTGTTTCGTGACCACATCGTTACCCCCTCGTCAACACAAAATGTTTCGAAAACAGGGTCAGATAGAAAGAAGCGAACGACGAGTTGGTCGGATGGACCTATGTCGAGAGCCACCAGAGAATTGAAAGAGAAGAACAGAGAGTAAAGGGAAAACAAGAAGAAACGAGAGGAATAAAAACGATAAAAGGAACAGGGACAAAGAAAGCAGAGAAATTCTACTCATGGTGTTATTAAAGTGGAACAGTATACCACTTCGATATACCAGTGCAATATGTTCAGCTTTTGCTTCAACCAAGAATGCCAATAGCGTGCTATTAAGAGGTGGTGTTAATGAAATGCTTTGTGAATTTTATAGAAGAATAGAGGTATTGCGGATGATGACGAACATTTGCCATCCGATTTCATTTCAACAAAAAATAGATGGACTATTTTATCGATACTCGGCGGTTCTTCTCATGATCTCGTTTTAGTATTTCTCTATCTCACCTTATCAGGTTATTTTGATGCGTAACGTTTGTTCTAAAGAGCGAGAATTCTCTCGCATCTTGCAATACGTGTGTATTACGCTTCAAAGTCAAACTTCAAACGCGAGAATACAATTTACCAAAGGAACTTGGTCTGACATCTCACGAAGAACAGAAAGTAATCAACAGAACCAGTATTATCTCGCGTAAATGGATACCCTTCTGAAAGCGTTGATAGTTTCTCCTTTTCTCGTATAACCAGAAACTACACACACGTGCTGGGTTTGCACTTTGCTCACAGAAATTCTACCTGAGTTTTTCCATATATCGAAATTATATCAATGAAAGCTTTTCCTCCTTATTTCATTTTATCAATGAAAATATCTTGTACTCCATGTTCCCGAAGAAATAGATACAATTAGAGGTAATGCACTTTCATATGAATTATATCAGTAAAATACGAACGTTGCTTCAAAGTTTGAAATGAGAGTGGATTTTTGAAATTAAAAATCACTTCTTTGGGAGAAAATCATTGATTCGAAGAAAATAAGGGGAACTATGCATAGTGCATGACGTGGGGAATACAACACCGTATAAATGCAATAAACGAGACTATTTACAAAATTTCAAGCTTTCAACGAGGTACTCTAGTATCGAGCGCCAATGGTACGAAAAGTTTCAACTACAACTATAACTGGACTGACCACAAAAAAATTCTCATTTTTTGTACCTCAATGCTCTCATCTCATATCGTTTTTCAAGTCCCGATGCACCGGTTTCCTCGACTACACACACATATATATATATATATATTCGATCTTTTTCATTCGCACAATAGGGAATTGAATTTTGATGAACAGAAGAAAGAGAGTGAACGAAATGGATTTTTTAATTTCTGTTTCCCGTTTATCAGTCAGCTGTCAACATTTCATCTAGGGATTATAAATCAAATGAATGGGCGATGAAGTAACGAATACGATGATTGACTAGTATATCAAAGATTATCCAATCGATAGGATTATGGGTTTTCTGACTACTTTTATAAGGACCTGACCAGATTTTGCAATACACTCTTATCCAAATGGTGAAAGTCCAAATACAGTTTCACTACGATAGAATAACATATGAAAATCCATTATCCAGAACAGATAAATCCAAAACCCACCATTCCAGGGTTGCTAGTACTTTCTGGGGTAAAAACAAATGATCAAAGTGATTGCACAAGTTAGGATGGTCACATGAATAGTGCCTTTTGGCCATAATTAGTGAGTAAAAGAGTGATTTTTAAACTATATTTTCCGAAATTTTGTTGTACTGTGCTCCAATAATTGAAAGCGATGTATTAATTGTGTTTTTCGAATTATGGAAATGATATGCTGGATTCTATCATCATCCATTCGACTAGGAATTCAATCGGGCTCTGAACCGTGTTGGAAAAAATAGTTTCGAGAGAAACGCGTTTGAAGATTCGAGCAAAATTTCAGGCAGTCTACACATTAATAAGTAAAACTTGCTCTGATTCTGTATATAAGTTTATTCCAAGATGCAGCCAAAACTAGCCCTGTTTCATCTGAAAGTAAGCAACGAAAACAAGTGCTGACACAATGGAAAAGGCTTATTTCAGTCAATTTTTCAAGTAAGATTCAGCGACATTTAGTCGGACTTTCTACAGTGTAAGTCATACAATGGTACGTTCTACTCACATTTTCTCGCAACAAGTCTTCTGAGAGTATGTTCTCAAAGGTCTAAACTTTCAAAATATACAAATGGAAGAAAATGGATTTCACCAAAAATTCTAGACTAGAATCCCCCCTTGATGAATGTAATATCCATTGATTCAAGATCTGCAGTACTCTCTTCGCGTAACTGTTATGAAGCAAAAATGTGAGCGGAGTGTGAGTGTACAAAACTCAGAGGAGAAAAATAGTGGGATTACCATTGGAAGAGTTGAGAAAGGATTCAAGTAGGACTGATAATAACCCTAGCAGAAATGTTTCTAGCTACGTTATAGTTACCCATGCATATATTGCCAAGACCGGAAAAAACCCAAGCTTGTCCCAAGGTTGGCACATGTGTCAGAAAGAAACCTCCGTGAAGTATAATTGGCCCAATATTGTTCCATGATTGTTCCGTTGTTCCCAATGGATAGTCAGTCATGGTACATTTGTTAATATTTTTGAAATGGTCACTACATTTGGTACAAGCTTGGCACAAGGTAAAAATCGAGCATTCGTTGAGAACATGAGTGGCACAATGTTTATAAATATTGACTGAATTTCGATCAAAATTATAATTCAACAATAGAATCAAAATTGATTGAAATATCAAAGAACGCAAATTTTCCAATGATCATACAAGCTTGTCCCAGTCTTGTTTTTCACATTTTTTCTATCGTTTCAAGAGAATTCATGTACGGTATTCTGAGGGAGAAAGTCATGAAGTGAAATATGAATCAATTACTTTTTTCGTTTATATCTGCGATCAAAGAAGCATTGGTTGATGCTTGGTAAATGAATTGGATCGGGCCTGGCAAAACCACTGGCCCAAGCTTGTCCTGATCTTATCATTCCCAAACCTAGGCCAAGTTTGGTAAATTGTTCAAGACAAGTCTCGGCAGGTCTTGTGCCAGGCTTGGTCCATCATTGGGCCATTGGTTCATACACACATGGGTAATGACAGTTAGACTTTTTCTAGTAAGTAGCTCCACTCCAAGCGGCTCGGAAGGTACTAAATAACCGCTATGATCATTTTCACTAGGGAAATCGTACTACTTCACGCACTACGACTCCCGTACATCTGTCACTGCAAGTTTTGCAGTGAAACACCTGAACAACATGAAAAATGTTCTTGCCCAGGGTGGTCCCCTTAGGGACTACTACCGTCATCTGAAAGTTATGGGAAATAATCTGCACTGAGAGAAAAGCGATTTGGAAGTTCGGTAAATAGGGATATAATTGTTCGATAAATCTAAATAGTACTGAACTTTCAGCGATGTTTCATGAAATTCCCAGGATTACTTGGAATTCCACTGTACACGGAGAAAAATTGTCTATTATAAATTACTAGACTCGCTAGTATATTGCGGATATACTTGCATTTTGAAGTTATATACCAAACATTCTCTTCAAAAGTACCAGACTTTCTGGGAGTTAATGGGAGGATAATGACATTTTATGATAGAAAGTCTGATGCTTTTGATGAGAATGTTTGGTATATAACCTTGAAATGCAAGTATATCCTCAATATATAAACTAGCGAATCTAGTAATTTATAATAGATAATTTCTCTCAGTGTATTTTTTTTCCATCAAAAAGCAATGCTTTATCAAAACCAGGGGTATGACACTTCCTATGCTCACCGTATAAAAATGAGGGTCGCAATTTGTATCCCCTTCCCCGATCCCCACTCACCCGCGCGGCAAGGTGGCGCCACTAAACTTCGTCAGCAGCAAAGTTCGTTGTCAACATTGGATCAAAAACATGCAGAAATATTGGTTATGCACAGTGGGCCAGATCACACTAAAAACTTGCCAAAATCCAAATTTTCGGCAGAATCGTTAGTAACTCAGTGTACAGGGGTTTTTGGGGTCGCTGATTACGAATCTGGAATCAAATTTGGGAAATTCAAGATGACGGATCCAATATGGCGGATAAAAATTTCAGAATACCCCGAATTTCCTTGAAACTCTTCACTCGGGGGTTTTTGGGGTCGCTGATCACGAATCTGGAGTCAAATTGTGGAAATTCAAGATGGCGTATGCGATATGGTGGATAGAAAATTCAGAATTGATCGAATTCCCTTGGAACTCTCCAATCAGGGATTTTCAGGATGGCTGATTACTAATTGGGAGTAAAAAATATTCAAATCAAGGATGGTGATCGAAAATTCACACACATAATTATAAGTTAACAAACATCTATCAGAATCCCCTGAAATTCACCACTTGAAGGTTCTTAGAGTGATTGATTTTCGGGTTTCAAAATTTAGATGCATATTCTCTACTTTTTGCATCACCCAGCAGGATCGACGTGGACGTAGTAGATTTCTGCTTCCTTTGAGGTGCTTGATTAACGTGAGTCCCCTTGCCTCTCACGAATCGGGGTGCTTGATTATCGTGAGTCCCCTTGCCTCTCACGAATTGGGGTCCCTGATTATCGTGAGACCCCTTGCCTCTCACAAATCGGGGTGCTTGATTATCGTGAGGCCCCTTGCCTCTCACGAATCAGGGTGCTTGTTCATCGTGAGTCCCCTTGCCTCTCACGAATTGGGGTGCTTGTTTATCGTGAGTCCACTTGCCTTTCACGAATGATTGATGTTATACTATAAATATACTTCCTGTTTGTTAATCAAGTCCAGGTTATTTGAAGATTTGGAAGTTTCTTGAAGACCAGGTATGTCTTCATCGCAAATTTCAGTTTCACTTTCAGCATCGGAGTTCAAAGGGATTTCTAATGAATCAAGTACAGTTTGAGGGAAAGGAAGTTTTTTGGCTCGTTGGATCCTTTTTTCAAGACTCAAACTTGATAAAATTGGATCTTAAGAATCCATTATGCGGAAAAAAATATCTTCCAAATTTGTTAAACGACTACTTTTTCCACTGGCATTGTCTATATCTTTTGTAATCTTTATTCCTGCATTCCGATGCCTCCTTGCCCATTGCACCCACAGGAAGTATGCCCGTTTTAATAATTTCAGCACCATGCATCAAGATTTTGTGGAGTGTTGCAGGCATCGGGTACGACGAATAATGAGCGATGGGCCTCGAGCTCCTTGCTCAAATTTTTCAAAGTTCAAAAGAAAGAGAGTACAAGAGAGAGTTGCTTCACACAAAATGCTATAACTCACGAATCAATAGTCAGATTGCTTTCAAAATCACACACGTATCGTTTGAAGGTTAGTACTAGATAAAAATCATATGGAAAACATTTTAGTAACGCCATCTATGTGTCATCCTACGGACTTTTTGAATGGGCTGTTATATAATACGATATTCATGACCCAATTTGCTGTGCATCACTCAATTACTAAACGTTTACAAATAACGATTGTAGAACACTGAGTAGAGCAAAACTTCAGTAATGTTTCTTGAAATTCCATGAAACATCGCTGAAAGTTCAGTAATATTCAGATTTATCGATCAAATATAGTACCATTTCCTGAACCTCCAAATCGCTCTTCTCTCAGCGCAAATACTCCACTTTATACATTTTATAAAAAAAGATATTACCCAGTATTAGATTTTTTATATCCCACTGTGAGCACAAATATTGATTCCATATCTATCCATATCTTAAGGACGTCCGCCTGATGTGAAACATATATTGGACCAATAATCGTGCACACTTGGCCTCGTTAGTGTGTATTGTTCCTCATGCAAATACGTGTTGATTCATTCATGAAATAATTGTATCATTTTACATACTTTTTAACAACCGTCGTAACTTCATCACTTGTACAAATTGTTTTCTATTGTTCTCATGTCAATAATGAGACACGAATTTTATCAATACGCATATATACCTATATATACACATTCATATATATCAAAGAGAATCAAAGTTTATCCAGACATTCTCATATACTTGACATCAAATAGTACAGTAACATAAAATTCTATAATGAAGACCATCACATCAATTACATTCCTGGTGATCTTATTCAATTATATCCAAGTAAGTGAATGCTTCGTCTTTCAAAATAGAATAAGCATCCCTGGGAGATGAATATCGATGAATTCTTTGAGGGAATAAAATCTCAAGTTACGTGCAAATAGCACTGAGACTGTATGTATCCAATCAAACTGACAGAATGACTATTCGTGATACTAAATTCTCCGTCAAAGTGTACTTATCTTGAGTATTGATAGTTTAATTAAAGATTCACACTATTTGTTTAATTCGGATGTACAATCACCTGATAAAACACACTGTAAAAAATATTTGTATTAATTTTAATAAAAAAGTTCAGAAGCAATGAACACACAATGGTTTTCATACAAAAATTGATTTGAATCCCATGAGATCTGTATTGAATTCAATACACAAAAGTGTGTGTTAATTGCTTCCAAATTTTGTGTGTGGAATTCAGAAATGTTTTCTAACAGTGCAGGAAAAATTATTCGAAGCAATAATGTTCACGTAGCAAATACAACCACAAATTCGGAGCCGCATCACACTGTCACTACACTGACAGAAAACAGACCTACTTGGGACACGTGTGGTCGCAATAAATTGAAATCTGGTTCGATTCACCGGGAAATGTGATTTTGACGTCCAGTGAACGTGGTTGAAGCTAAAATTCACCACATATTCTGGCTATTACACCAAGAAGAGAATGTCGTTAGACCCTGACAAATGCAGGTAATTTTGGCTTCAACCATTTTTTCTGGACATCACAATTATATCCAATGGCGAATGGCACCAGATTTCAAGTCATTGCGATCATGATTGTTTTAAACAGGTAGTTTTTTTTCTCAGTGTACGAAAGATTTTCCCATAATTTCAAGTATCATATTATCCTAATCACATTCTTCTATAAACCTCACTTCAATTTGAGTAATTTGAATTTTCATAGCAGAATCAAATTCTTGAAAACTAACTCTTGTGGGCAATGGAGACATGATTGCATATATGGACGATTCCCTGCAAAACCTTTTTTTCTGCATTATAAAAACAAATCGAGCATTATTATTGCGCTGATGGGTCAGAAATTTGATATCCGTAACGAGCCTGATAAAATCTCAACATGTTTGGTGTTTCTTTAAATAATTTTCGGTCCGCCTTATTGTACCCACCATTTTCAACTTTTCATTTACAATTCCGGATTCGTAATCAGCGACCCCAAAAACCCATCAGAGTTAAGTTTCAAGTAAATCCATTAAGCCATCATTCTGATAAAAGTGCATTACAAACAAGAGAGCAAAGAAACGTGTCAGACGATGACGTTTTGCCAGTTGACGACGCAGGGACAATATCAATTTTATAGGAAAAAGGAAGTTGTTTTCTTCCATCATCAAATTTTTGTACATTGATATCCACTAGATGAACACGGTCACGCATTATTCAATATTTCAAGTTCACCTTATCCATGAATTAAATCTAAATATTACTTGCCAGTCGATGACGATTATTTGATGCGCTTTTCAAATTTACAATTTTACATGCGCCCGAGTGGGAATTGAAACTCCTCACTGTCTGGCAATGGGCTAGTGAATTTAGGTATTATCTCACCACTGACTAGCAATTTGAGACAATGGAGAGGTAGTGATGTAACGCTTACATCTCCCAGTGACTGATACAGATGAACTATCCAGTAGCTGGATAGAAAAATATGCACAGCTGCGAGGCAGTTTTGATAATATTAAAACTGAAAAAATTAAAAACCTGAGAACAGGCTTTTACTCGGCAATGGGTTTCGATCTCGGGTCCTTTGGAAGACGAGCCAGATACGCTGTCCACTGAGCCAACTCCACGTTGGCATACATCAGAGCATAATTCTCTATTTTATACGTATATTGTAAGGACGGAATCACATTTCTGCTATTCATGGGAATGAAAATCGAGTGAACGGTATGGACATAGAAAAACTACACTGTTCGCATGATTTTTGAATTATTATTCATAGGCTTGACATGATTATCATCATCGATTAAGAACGGTTAGGAATACGTAGTTTCGCTCCTGAATCATACGTATGAAATACGACTGTTTTAGTGAAGTCGAGAAAAAAAGTATCTTTTGAAGCCCCCTCATGGCGGAGGAACGTGGTTTTCACGTGTCTAACATATTTAAAATATTTTTATGTAGCAGGAATGTGGAAGAAAGATGAAAATGACCAGGAATGTGCCATTCACAAGATTTCATGTTCTAGGCCTGTTTTGTTTTTACATTTCTTTTATATTTTATAAGAAACATTCCGCACGGAAAAAATAATTTAGCTGTAGCTGCTAAGTAGCTAAATTATTTTTTCCGTGCGTGTTGCACAGAGAACACGGTTTATTTGCAGACGACAAGTGTATTTTATATTTTATGGTGATAGTGAAATAAACATATACTCCACACAAAAAATCATTTATTTCATAATTATTATCAAATTTTCATTCTTTATGAATATTACTTGTTCATCACTAAGCGAATATATTCGAATTAAATGAAGATTTATTCCGCCATAAGCAAATATACGTTTGTTAACTATAAATAAACCTTTTTCTCAATGCGGTACGCTGTAAACGATTTTATGATCAATATTCTATATACACTTACAGTCATTTGAAAATGAAAAGTGCATGGAACTAAGTTTCTCGTTTAATTTGCTCCATAGGCGAATCATCCTACTCGCTTCTGGGCTGTATCCATGAGTGTTTCCCTGATAGAAAGAGAGCTCAAGATGCTGGATCTGCAATTATCAAGAATCCAATCTCTCGAGGAGGGAATGAAGACTACATTCGCAAATATAAAAACTGCACAAGACAAATTTACTGAATCAAAAATATTGCAAATTGTGAGGGTAAGTGTCACGGGGAAAAGAAAAATTCAATTCCATTCAAAATCTATCGATTCGAGTTCCACAATGCAGCGACAAGATGATTCTTATGAACTAAAAATAAGCTTCTAATCATTTTTCAAGAATCATTGCAGTATAAGAAAGGAAGTATTCGTTTGGGCATAATGAATGAGAATTTTCAGCTTTCAACATGAGCAAGTGTCACTGATATTCGAAAATGTTTTTCCATTAGAATATGGCATTATTTCACTGGAATGTGAGGATTTTTATGAACATGAGCAATCATTTTCTATTCTCATTCGGTCAACTGTATATCGAAATTTCTCACAGAAAGTAGCACAACTGGAATTTTTGAAAAAAGTATAGCACCGTTAGAGCAATGATCCCACAATGCGAAACCTGATGACCCCCACTTTGCGACCCTTTGTGACTACAGTCCAACAATCCGAAGAGTTTTTTTCTAGAATTCAAGTACCCCCACTGGGCACGCGCTCTATTCTCTGACCCTTTCCGTCTGTGTCTCTCTTTCCTTTAATGCAATCCTTTAAATAAGAACCCTTGAACGCTGAGGAAAAGGCAACGTGGTCACAGCAACCATCTTAGCATGTTGAGGGACTTTTGGCTGCAGTGGCCTGAAATCTGGTTATGATAACCAGGAAAACAAGACAAAATCACGTGAATCTGGTTCTGATAACTATATGGAATGGTTAAAGTCGAAAATAACTGCGTCGCTTGGTTATGCGAACCAGATTTCTCTCTGAGTGAACGAGGTCCAATTTTTTCATGACGCTTATGTAAACGAGTCCTAGATTGTAAGTGTGCAAATAAAAATGCATGACTTTATGTCATCATAAATGTTTCTTGTGTCATTCTGATAAATTATAAATTCTCAAATGAAAGCAATAGCATATTGAGTAAAAATATTTCCGTTAGAACTGTTGACCGATTTTTTACACCGACTATACATTTTAATTGATACACGGTAGATAATGTGTATTATCTTGTATCATTAGTTTGAACAAATTTGTCAGAACTGAGAACCTAATTTCTCGAACTCGAAGAAAATTTTTTTGTCCTTATTCTGATGAATTTTATTTCCAACGGAAAAAGTAATTCATTTCAACGGGACAATTTTTCATTGAATTGAAATTACATTCTTCGAATTGGGGAAGGAATATATTTCTGTTTCCATTTGACAATTTTTTGTTGCAATTTGATGAAAACTTGTTCCATTGAATTGAATGTGTTTTCATTGGAAAAAAAGATCCATTAGAATGAGAACAAAGAAAATTCTCCTCTAATCTAAGAAATTGAGTTTTCAGTACTGCCGTCCAAAGCAAGAAGACCGTAAGTGTATTCGACTTGAATTCGAGAAAATCAAGAAAAATCTTTTTTCATTTGAAAATCAATAGAACAAATCATTTTTCAATGGCAAACTATTTCTAGGGTATAATATACCCTCGAATTGGTTTGCCATTGACGTCTATAGACTACCGAAGTATTATACACTTCCCATTTCTGTGTTAGTTACGGTTTTTTTACATTTCAAATTTGATTAATTTCTTCGTACTTCAAACCGCTGTTATTGAAAAACTAATGAGTTCTTTTCAGAATGAAAAACACAGTAGAATGCACAATTTTTCCACGATTAAAATGCCACTCACGGTCTTCTTGCTTTGGACGAAAGAGTGTAATAAGGCGTACAAAAAGTAAATATTGATCTTGTTTGTATGCTTATCAGTGATGCTTGTTCGTATGCTGAATATTATATGAGATATTTATCCCTATTTTCAACAAATTTTGGAATAAGGATTATTATGAATGCAATAAATTTTATTATAACACATGGGCTGAAAAGTTCCGGGCCTAACAAAGAAAACACGGTTTTTTTTGTTCAAAATTAGCTTTATTGATCAACGTAATCTCCATCAAGACGCAATTATTCTAGCGTTGCTCTAACATTTCAACACCACTTTTGTAGAACGATTTATCTCTTGCCTCAAAATAGGCCTCAGTTTCAGCGATAACCTCTTCATTCGAGCGAAATTTCTTACCGGCGAGCATTTTTTCAAGGTCTGCGAGCAGCCAGTAGTCGCTGGGAGCCGTATCTGGCGAATACGGTGGATGTGGAAGCAATTCCAAGTTCAATTCATGTTGTTTTGCCATTGTTTTGATTGACTTGTGACATGGTGCGTTGTCTTGATGAAATACAATTTTTTTCTTTGCCATATGCGGTCGTTTCATTGCAATTTCGGCATTCAAATGCTCCAATAATGCGATATAATATTGACTGTTGATGGTATTTCCCTTCTCAAGATAGTCGATGAATATTACACCACGCTCATTCCAAAATGCCGAGACCATAACCTTTTCATCCTATTGTTGTGCTTTCGCGCGCTTTGGACGAGGTTCACCAGTAGCTGTCAACTCGGATGAGGATCGTTTTGATTCCAGAGTGAAGTGATGGATCCATGTTTCATCCATTGTAACATATCGACGCGAAAACTCCGACTTGTTACGTTTAAACATAGCCAAACAGTTCTCAGAAGCATTAACGCGGTACCCACTTTGAACAGAGCTTTCTCATAGTTAAATACTCATGTAATATAGAGCGAACACGTTCTTTTGATATTTTTACGATGTCAGCTAACTCACGCAACTTCACTTTTTGATCATTCAAAACAATTTTGTGGATTTTTTTCATGTTTTCTGGTGTTGCCGCCTCAATTGAACATCCACTGTGTTCTGCATCATCGGTGTCTCTACGACCACGTTTGAAGTCAGCAAACCAAAGTTTTATTGTGGTTTCTGATGGAGCAGAGTCCTCATAACATTTTTCAAGCCATTGCTTCGCTTGAACGGTATTTTTTTCCATCAAGAAGCAGGGTAAAATTAAAACACGAAATTGTTTTTGATCCATTGTTTTAAAAATAACAAAAGTAGCGTCACTCTCAGTACAATAACTCACAAAGTAATGAATAGAATCTCATGAAATTTTGACAGCTGTCTCTTGAAGGTTAGTACTAACTAAAAAAACAGGTGAATGCAGTAAAATTCGCGCCATCTATGTGTTAGGCCTGGGACTTTTGAGCCCATGTGTTAGTCTCCAGAAGTCCTCGCATGATGGGATCTAAGCATCTAACTAGACAGTACAACGTGCCACTAGAGGGTTTATAAAACATAGGGGAGGTTTATGCGAATGTTCAGAAAACGTCCCAAGGGTATGCCGGGTTGAGAGATTTGAACGGTCTTTGTCCTCATAACTGATCATTTTGTCCTGATTGTTCAATAATGCAGAAAAAATCTGTCTACAAATTAAATATAAGGACAACAAATGTTGCGGAAGTTTGAATCGTTCATTGGAACGAATTGTCCATCGAATAACAAAATACTCAGCTGTTGAAGACCCAAAATCTTGTAGTGTACCTTCTTCAAACGATATTCCCAATTATAAGGAATTCATCCGAGAAGATGAACAAAAATGATTTGTCAGATTTTGTGAGTTTAAATTTATGTTTCGTTCCATCAAACGATTCAAACTTCAAGAACATGGACAAAAACTGTTCAAATTTTTCGACCCGGGGGGATTATTGTGGACGTTTAGAACATGACACACATATATGAAATCAAGTTTCTGATCAAAATGTAATAGAATCATGTAATTTTTGTTTTACCAAAGGAATTAAATAAAATATTCTTTCAGTCTCGGAACTAGTCTCCATATTCGGTCTTGATGTATATTTCAGTGTAAACATTCGCTCATGTTAACCAAACTACTTTTAGAATGAGAACAATGTCTGCCATCTGATTGCGAATTATTATAGACACTTCCTCTATTTATTCATGATTTTTTCCTTTTCAAAAGATTATTCCAACGCCGTTTGGTGTTATTTTGACACAAATTTCGGAGTGGACATGTATAAAATCCATGTGCTGTTGATTCTGTGTGGATTCTGACACCGTTTTGACACCGCATTTTTTACAGTGTATATGGTCAAGAAATTTGGTTATTATAGCCAGACAAACAAAAACAAAATCACGCAAATCTGGTTGTGCCAACTAGATCAGCCCTCTCTGACTGTCTAGAACTCTTGTTAACAAAGTGAACGGAAAGTTATACAAGACTTCGCGTGTTAATTGGCCTATCAATTTTGTGAAAACAAAACATCCAGTGCAAAAATTCCAGAGAAAATGACAAAGAATAACAGATAATACTATAACATCTTTGAACTTTTAATCTTTACAAACCCACACTTTGCAACATTAATATGTTGAAGTGATGATTCCGCCAAGTCGATGTAATCGCCATCTGAATTTCTGGGGATCTCAGCTTCGATATGTGAAACAGATTTCTAAGAGCAAATGCATGAGTCAGATGGGGCTGAACTACACGGAGTAAATTCTACACTAGTGATTACTGTAGCCCACGACTGGCTCGTGTTATGCAGAAAACTCATTTTAACACTACTGGTTACTGGGGTAACACGGTTCAGTCGTATCTGCGCACTAGAGAGTCATCTTCTCATGCTCAGTGTTCCGCCACTCTCATTGCCCTATTGGGATTGTGAAGATCATAACACTGTGTTCTTATAGCTGTCAGGAAGTATACAAGCATACAACTCGAGAAAACAACCATTTTTGTTTTTGCAGAATTATACTTTGAGTGCTGTTGCGACGAAAAAGCTGCTGTGTGACGACCTCGTTAGGGTAGTGCATAGAACTCGCTTTTATTCTCAAATCTGTCTCGAGGAAACGCAAGGCAAATTTGATAAGGAATCGCGTAAACTAGCGGAATGGAAACAAGTAAGTTGAAAATATCACTCTCACAGATATGGGAAAATGTATAATCTACCGAAGAAGGATGATGATGGGTGTCGATACATCCTATTTTGTATTCCTTCAGGAGGATTTGAATTTTGTAAAAATTGACTGAACGATAGTTACAAAGAATTCGAGCACTCAAATGCGTGTTAGTCTTCGAAGACCGTATAGTTAGCGGCAGACTAAAAACTTTGCTATCCTCCTTTAATTCGCAAGAAAAAAAGGATAGGAACCCAATATTGCCGTCTTTTATCTGCTGTTTCGCGCAAGCTGGATAAAGATAGAGCAGTTGTCAGTCTGCCATTGTGTACAGTGGGAGCCATCAACTCCCGCAATATGAAATCAGGAGCTGGGATGATTCAAAACTTGTATCGTGCGTTTCAACAAAATCCACAATATCCTATCCAATATCGTGAATTCGGGTAGTAGCTGGACGATATAGAATCCGGGGAGACGTTTGCATATCGCAATTTTCAAGGGAATACCAGCGTACCAAGTGAATAAACATCCTTTCAGTAAGATGATTCCTAACTGCACTGGGGAGAATGTTTTGTTGTGCACTGAGGAGAAAAGTAGTAAAGCCTACATCTTGTGAAGTCAATATTTGGACGATTTTCAATAGTAGTTTTAGCTACCACAATTTTAGCTAATTTCACAGCAAGAAATGTAAGATTGACATCAGCTATAGTGAATCTCGCATTCACTGTTGTAAAATCGACTTAAATTGTGATAGCTCGAAGTATTTCTGAAATCGGCAAAATATTGATTTGGCAAGATATAAATTTTACAACTTCTTTTTTTTCAATGTGTCAACAAATTTTCATTGTTTCAACAAGTTTTTTTCAGTGTACAAAAGTTTTGTTGAAAAAAAATTGTACGATTTATGGCATTTCTTGAGAATTTTCCTCAGCGTGAATTCATAAGCATTTATTTCAATGTTAAGTAATTAAATTTTCGTCCATTTTTCGAAAGTAGAATGAATAAAATCCAGCTCTTGATGACTTATGTTAAGTCTTTAGTCTTCAGAAAGTATTGAATATTCTCTACGAATTTTAAGCACGCAACCTGAGAAATTCTTCTGAATAATTATGCAAAATGATTCGTGGGATCGAAACTTTCACAAAAAGATATTCATCGGGAAATTTCCATACGAAACCATAACATGATTACTCACTATGATCAGTAATGAGTTGAAGAGATTGCTAACGATATATGAAAACCATGGTCCAGTTTCTGATTGGTGTTATCACGTTTTCCATTTAACCTTTCATATTGATTTGCTCAGAAGAAAAATTCAACCAATCACATAATTTTCTTCAAAAGAAATAAAACGTGATACGGACCATGATTTTAATATTGCGTTAGCAATCTCTTCAATTCATTTCTGCTATGATTCATCTTCAAGATCCATAGTGTCGATCTCATGAATGATACTCCATAATTATTCATCAACAATAGGTTGTTGAATTTCAAATCGTTTACAGAAATGCAACGAACATCCAAATTCACAGAATCTGAGAAATCATCGGTGTTGATCTTCTCGACTCAACTCGTTGGAACTGGGAATATCGTTTAAAGATTGTATCGCAAGATTTTGGGTCTCCAACAGCTGAGGATTTCGTTATTCAGTACCCAGTTCGTTTCAATAAACGATTCAAATTTCAGCAACATTTATCAATCATAAAAACAAATCCATACTGCCATCCAAAGCAAGAAGACCGTAAGTGCATTTGACTTGAATTCGAGAAAATCAAGAAAAACTGTCCCAACCAGAAATTTACAACAGCGCAGTACTGCACCAGTACTAGCCAAGACTGGCACGGTACTGGCATTTATCTGGAGTGATAACGCTTCTCAGTACTGGGGATTGAGTACAGATACCATTATTCGCAATCAGTGCAGGGCCAGTACTGGGTTAGTACCTGGCCGGTATTAAGTTCTCAGTACTGGTTTATCAGTACAGGCATATTACTGTATTTTTATGTATCCAGTACTGATCACGTACGTGTTGACCAAGTGTTGGAGACCCAATACTGGCACTGTACTGCGCCTGTTGTCAACATTGGCATATTACGGATTTTTCTGATTGGGGTTCTCTTTTAAAATGAATAAAATAAATCAGTTTTCAATGGCAAACCATTTTCAGGGTATGGTTTATCCTAGAAATGGTTTACCATTGAAGTCTATAGAGACTATTGGAGTAATACAAACTTCCCATTTTTGTTTTAGTTACGATTTTGTTTCTGTATGTTGAACGATTCAAATTTGATTAATTTCTTCGTACTTTGAACCTCTATTATTGAAAAAGTAATAAGTTTTTCACAGAATGAAAAACACAGTGGAATGCAGAATTTTTTTACGATTAAAATGATATGAAAAATTCATTTTCGTCAAAAATGCGACTTACGATCTTCCTACTTTAGACGGTAGCATAGGACTCCGTGTACTGGGTTTATTATGAATGTTATATTGATAATTGCATTTCCTATTCATTCAAGGAATTACTTAATCTCATCGACAACATAGCCACTGCGAGACACATATGTGAGCAGACTAGTAACTCACAGAGCAAATGCAATGTTTCGATTACAGCTGAGGAGTCATTACGAGTCAAGATTCAGACAAGAATTGATGATCAAAGTCAGAGCGACAAATTGACACTATCGTTCATGGAAAATTGGTTGAAGAGAATGGGATGCAGAGTGGGTAAAATTACCCCTTTTTCATCAGCATGGATTCAGTATTACACTAGTGTATTGGATTATTGCGAACGTGATCTGTCATGAGAGTAGATGGATCAACCAAGGGGCTATTCACTCGTGAGTCAATGAATGTCAACACGAGCAATCATTTTCGAATGAAAGAATTGAATCAAAGGGAGTCATCATCCAACGGTGAGAGTTACATACAAAACACTAGCGAGTCAGTAGTGGGAGTCACTTGGCAGTCACTTAATCCCCAAGTGACTCGCAAGTGATTCCAACTCCTGAATCATCGCACGCAGAGAAAAATTCTTGCTGAAAAAGCGGTTTCGAAAAATGTGCTTTGCTAAATTAGCAAAACGGTTGCTGTTACAGCAAACCTATTGCTATTTTAGCAAGATATTTGCTAATTTAGCAAAATTGTCTAGCCGTCACTGAGAGGAAAGTATTGGTCTCATAACAATACTGTTTACTTGTACCATCTATTTGAAATATAGAAACATCGGTATTGCCACCACCGCCAAACGGATGGTTCTAGGAGCGACACAGATTGCTACGATATCAATCTGCATTGTTCTATAACGATATGAGTATCGCCACAGTGGCTGACTGCCCTAACCATACTTCAGATGGTTAGTATAATCACAAATTTTTTCAATGGTCTGTATATCTACAATTCCGCATTGCTGAATGGCTTGCTAAGAGAGCAAGATTTTTGCTGGAATAGCAAATTTTCTGCTAATTCAGCAACAAGTTTTGCCATATCGGTAGAGCAAATTTTCGAGGTTTGCTGTTTCAGCAACTTTTTTTCTCTGAGTGTGAGAGTCACTCTTTAATGCAGAGAATCATCAAATGGAATGACATGACTTCGATGCATTAGTTTGATGACTCGCAGTGAATAGCCCCTCGGGATCAACGAAGTTTACACTCAGAAGGATCCTGGTATATGTATGATTCGTATGTACATGTAATAAAATGACCAAATGTTATGCTTAATAGAAATTGAAAAGATGTTCTTCTCCTTACCTCGCTGAAAACAACTGAGTAAACAGTACGGACAGAGACAATTCGGTAGGTTCCCCGCATTCCGCTCATGCTTATGTTCATACTTACGAGAAGTCGGTGGTTTCTCAAGGCCTAAGCACGCAAGCTACGCAGGAGCCGTATACGAGATCTGCGCAGCCTTCCGTTCCTTACGTTTACGTTTACGTAGCTTGTGTGTCTAGACCTTTGAGGGGATACCAGCGATCCCCGCAGATGCAATCCGCCATACAAGCGTATCAACTGAGTAAACATTTTCTCGGCAAGAATACTCTGAACTGAATTCACGGGGAAGTATGAAATTTTCAGGAATCAATCTTTAATTCTTTATCTATCGCGATACATCGCCCGAATTATGAATTTCGAAATTGTCTGTTGGAATGGACGGAGAGGGATAGACGAGTTGCTGGATCCGTTACTGTCAGGTAATTCATTTATTTGTTGATATCTAGAGCAACAGAACACGTCGAGTATACGAATTGATATACACTGAAAAAAATCGGCAGCATTCGCTTCTATAATCAGATAGATATTGCCTGATGAATCGTATCCAAGTGGCACCAGTGGCAATTTTGTCTTGACTTTCCAGCAACTTTCTTGATATGTGTTCATACACATGTTAGTGTTCAGTTGCAAACAACTTTACTGCGTTGTTTTTCTTTTCATTACCTGATACACTATGAAAAGAATTACGTTAATAATTGAAATATGGGCATTTCCACAGGAAGTGTCATTTTTTCCGTTACTCGTCATTCATAATTGATCCCATGCATAAAATTCAATTCCCTGTGCGTGAAAATGTGTGATCAGATTTCTCAAAACAGAAACAATAACTTACAGTGATTACAGAAGTCCTCATAAACGGATACAACTCATAAAAAAAAATACGAAAAACGGACATTTTGACTTTTAACCCGTTATAGATCGACGACTTTGCTTGCTCACAACATTCCTGCGCGTGATTAAAAAATTCTGACAAGAATCAACTCAATACTCTAGACCCCAAGCTACTCAAATTACATGAATACGACACTGTGCTGGTAATCCAATGTCAGTAAAAAAATCATAAACTTGTGTTACCAGTTTGAAGTTACAAATGTCCGGTGCGACACTCATAGAAGTAGGGATCCACTGGAGGTCGATTTCCTTAGATTTTCTATCAGTTTTAGGCTTCGAACAGTCACTATATGGAGGGCAGAGGTGTGCTTTGAGAATTGTTCAAGTAGTCGACCTCTAAAAATCGAAAATTACGATTTTGCGAAAAAAAATGTCCGGTCAAATATTGCATTTTATTGCAAGAGTTTTCAAAGCACATCTTTAAGAGTCCTATGAAATCAAACATTATGTTGGGGCGAAAAAGTACACCAAGGCTTGTTTTGTTATTGCGTTGCGCGCAAAAGTTATTTGAGATTTAGAGCCAAAATGTTTGGTCCGATTTTTCTATAAAAATTTCCAGTATGACACGCACAGAGGTGGGGATCGCGCGCATCTACTTAGGGTCGATTTCTGTGGATTTTCTATTAGTTTTAGGCTTCGGAAAAGTGCTCTGTGAAGAACAAAGATATGCTCTGAAAATTGTTGAAATATTCGACCTCCAAGTATCGAAAGCCACGATGTTACAGATCATACCAGGTGAGAATTTTAACTTCTGAGAAAAATGAGTTTTTTATAGGATCAATGTTGTATAATTAGTATAATTCTTAATATATTTTGAAGAAAAACAGACATCAGAACATGGAATTTTTTCCCATAGACTATGGTAAATTTTTCTAATAATCACATTAGTATTATCACCTTATGAGAATTTTTCATTTTTCTGTTATTTATATATTCTTGAATCGAGAAAATAATAAATGAGTCATGTGATAGATAATCGATAACGGGTTGACTATAATTTCAATACTGAAATTGAGATTTTCACAGAATAAATCATTATTACCGTTAAATATTTCTCTCATGGATCAAAATCATTCATACATAAGTAAAAACTATCCTGAACATGTGTGAATGGGAAACAAGTTTGTATGGTTTGCCGTTCTTTAATGATTAAATGTCAATGATGATGAAAAGTGATTGATAATTCACTAATCCTTGATAAACTGATTGAACTGATTGCAATTAGTTGATACATGTAAAGATATGTTTTATTATAATGGGAGTATTTAACCGAGACATTTTAACCCTCTGCAACCTGAAGATCTAGTTGAACGATTTGAAATCCATGGAGCAACAAATGAACAACATAACCTATACAATAACAAAGATGCGAAGGATGCTTCAAATTTCTATCGCTCCATTCATGGCGGCACAGAACCTGAATTTCGAATTTGAAAAAATATTTGAAGAAATGATAGACAAATTGAAGAATATTCTGCACACTGAAAAGATATTTAGGTCCATTACGAAGATTTCTTGGTATCCCATCTGAATGATATTGTTAAATTTTGTTGAGAAATCAACAATAAAATTGAATATAATCTTATTGGTTCAATACCAGCGCCGATTATTCATAAATTATGGTAAAACTGCATAGAAATAATAGAAATCTTTCCTATACTGTTTTCTCCGTGTGAGAGTAGTCGAGTAGTTTATTTCAGTGGAAAGAAGAATGAATTGAAATGCATTGCGATTAAATCACAATGTTCATTTCTTGTAACTTATTACGAAGGATTCATACAAAAATACTGACAGAGGTACCAAGTAACATGAATCAACAATTACTCACAATCTCATTATGATGAAACGAATTACGTTAGCACGAGATACCCCGCTGGTATTTATGTAGGTTTCATCATCTTTCTTGAACCAACCATCCACGGACAACAGGTTCATTATATTTCAATTACGCTGGAAAGTGAGAGAAACGAGAAATGGGGTAAAGTTCTGTCATAATTGTCTTCTCTTGAAATTTCATCCCCGAACACTTTCCGTATGATATGAATTTCAAAATTGAAAGATCATTAGCTCAAAAAGTTTACCACGATTATGAACCATGTGGAACATATTTGGAATTATGAATAAATTCATTTTTCATCAAGAAAGTATACACTGAGAGGAATTTATCATTTAAAATTAATGGTTTTTCTCATCAAATGGGAATATACTTGATATGAGGTTACAAATTAATAGGGAATATCAGTACTTTTTCATAACGTTATTTCAACCAAAAGATAAACTTTTATCGCCACCAGCGTTGATCACGAACCTTGCTTCTTTTCCCGAAGCCGCGGAACATCCCATATGGAAAAGAACTCTGCCAATTAATAGGCACGAAGCTTCCTCGTTTCTATCAAAGTAGCATCTGAAAGAAGCTGCATTGTCCTCAAAATGAGGAATTGTAGTGCGAAAGGCATGATTCGACCACTACGGGACTATAACTGAGACGTGGTGAGACATAAGTTTCATGGCAATCGTATAATCAGAACAGGAGATACGTGCGTTTGCAAAATCACAATTTTTTAGTATACTTTTCTTTGCGGATTCTGTTTCTTTGAACGGATCAATGCGAAATTCATACGAGACCATCGTCAACTCCTTAAATAATAGCGATAAAAATTCCATAAAGATCGGACAATAAAAGCGGAAGATATCCACACAACAGTTGCATCTGCACTGAAAGAATTCTGTTATAAGAATTACCATGAAATTTCAGTAATTGAAGGACAAGTGAAAATTCTTCAAAAAACTACTGTGCAGCTCGTAAAAATGAGTGAATTTCTAAACAGTTGAGAATGATATTTCCTAAAAATTTCACAGAATGCACAGTAATATTTTGAGAGATTTCTACTTGTCCCTCGATCACTGGAATTTCACGGTGATTCTTCAAATAAATTCTGCTCGCAGTTCCATGGCATTCGGATGATACGAACATAGAGGAGGATTGTAAACAAAAATTTTTCACAGTTTTCCATCGATTAGGATGAAACTTATATGGGACCACTATCGGATCATAACCGGGGCGGAGATACGCGCGTTCATAAAATCACAATTCTTATAACATTATTCCTTTCAGTCTCCCATTCTTCATTCGCAATTCTAGAGGGACAGTCACACATCCAGAGAGACAGACATGGAACCCAAAAACTTCACCGATAGTTCGGAAAAACATTTTGATCTAAAAAATTTGGAATTTGGGGACAACAAAATTTTGGGTCTCTCGAAACGATCACAAAGTTTCCTTCTAACGAGGATACATTTTTGGACTTTTTTGCCACATGGGATTTTTGAGAATGTTATGGTTTTCAATTTGTAACAATCTCCTCAATTGAGTTTTTGTTTTCCAAATTGTGTCGAAAGAAAATTACTGTTTTCAACAGAGATGGTTAAAATACTATCTTCCAACCCAAATGATAAATAAATATTTTATTCGACGTTATGTATGAATTTCTCAAAATAAAATATTTCATTCGTTTGAAAAATTATACTTTTGGGAATAAAATATCCAATTTACTGTAGAAATAATTTAAAAAATTATCTCAAACAGTGTTTTATTTGAAATAAACATGTCAGTGCTGAAGGTCGGAATGTTGAACGAAGTATTTTTTCTTTTCATTACAAATATATACGGTCCATATAGTTCTTCATAAAATCGTTTATCAAAAGATATAATTTTCGATCATCAGAAATCGAACAATAATTTTTCAATTCATTCATGTTTATCAACACAGTAAAATAGATATAGACAGGGAATAATATATTCGTTTTATGCTTTAGCGTTAGATTGTAAGAATAGAATATTTCATTTGCTGAAATTTCTTTTCTTATTTGAAATACTATTATATTTTATTTCAATTCTGAAGAACGGTTTATTTAAAATAGTATGTGAAATAAAATTTCCACAAATATTACCCAGTTCTGCTGCAATACTGGTCACTAACCGTCACCAAACCGTCGACAGGTCTCATTAATGCAGTAATGGCAGTTGGTTAAATATTGAGAACTCATACTATATTGGTATCGGTTGCTGTTCCAGTGCCGGCAACCTTACATCAATCGTTTATTCGTCCCGTCATAATTTTGAAGGGTTTTTCAACCGTAAGCAACTAACGCGAGCTTACTAAAATTGTGCCATCGCTGATTCAACATTGATGGAAAATTTGTCAATGAGGATCGATTTCATTATCGAACCAATACCGACTGAGACATAAAATTCAGTCTATTCAGTATCATCTCACTACATAGCCAATACACTTTTGAATTAATTTTAATTAACCGAAAACCACCTACAAAACCATTAAAATTCTCATTTAAATTTTATTGAGGGAAAGGAAAAGAGAATCTATGAAACGTATGATCTTTCATTCGTGTAGGTTGTAGATTTAAAAGGTGTGAATGCATTTAAATCCTTCCATCAGTTTATTCGCAAACACATTGAAAATGAGAAAACGAAAAAGTGTGCGCGGAAGTTATATTGCTAACCGTTAACGGCTACGTGAAATTGCGGCTAAGCCGTGTTTTTCAGGAAAGTGGAATCACATGGAAGGTGTTCATGGCAATCAGTAAAAAAGTTTCAAACGAAGTTTCAACGTGAAAGCACAAAAGCTCGACTTTTAAGGAGAAAAACTGTTGAAAGGACGCTCCGTGGAATAGAAAATCGAAATATCAAAGAAACAATGTTTTAACGAATGAATATTTACCGTGAATAATCAATTGCGGGTTTTTTTCTATTTACGTTTATACGACACTTTTTTCTTTTCTATGATTTGGTTGGAGTTTTCTCATTGGTTTCGTATCAAAAAATAATGTCATGTAATTGGAATTGCTGTTTCTCACTGTACATTAGAATAATTCTCGTATTACAGAAACGTTTAGTCAGAATGTCAATGTACAGAATATGAATTAAGAAAGTTTTGAAATATCCTTTGTATATTTCTTGTAAACATGATTGCCTGTCTGCTGGCGTCTATGAATTTCTTTTGGTCCTGCATTTAAAACTCACTCATCTCATTTTCCAAATTCATTATCCTTCACTTTAATATCATTACAATTCCTTGTAATAATTTTATATACCTCAGGGCTGGTCTCATGAGTTTAATCCATTTCAAGTTCTTTGAGTCTCACTTCTACTTGACTTCAGTATTTAATTCCCTTATGAATTTTGTCTTTCTTTAAAAGAGTGTAATTTTTTCAACATGATATTCATTCAGTTCTTGCAAGGTTCTCATTGATCTTTCCCATACTCGAAAGTGAATGAAAATTTTAATAATTAAAAATTCAATTAAGTGGGACGATTTGAAGCATATTCCTTAACAAATGAATTCTGTATTGTTTGTTAGTTGAAAATTCAAGAAAAAAAGTGAGTGATTCGTGCAAATGGAATAGTATGTCAACAAAAGGCTCTGTACCACCTTGTTTTAGTTTCTCTTTCTTTTACCCCGAATGTTCATTTTTCTCCCAAAATTCCCATTGGGCGAGACGTAACTTCCGTGAAATGAAACGTGGGATATAACGAGTTAAAAATATGCACGAACTGCTGATGTTATGCGGTATATGCACATATACCTTCGAAACCAACCGTTCGGTCCATTTATATATGAAAGCATATAAACTTATACACGGAAGAGGAACGTTTTATATACCGGGTATGCGTGTGTCATTTTCCTATGGAATTTACGGTCCCATCTGGCGGTACATCTCTTATTTTCATAATCATCTTTTTTCCTTTACTCATCATAAAAGCGTACACCGAGAACTCCAACAACGACGGTTAGCTTGTATGTGCTAAAGAATATGGGCGGAGAAAAAACCTTTCTATGCAAAGCGCACTTCTCGCTATTCTTTCGTAATAGTTTCGTATTTCATTCAAAGCAATGTGTTCATGTAAATCATTCGATCGATGATTTATAATTCAATAATACTGATAAACTCTACATATCGATTCGAATTAATCCTCTCACAAATGTGATTTGAAATCTTATGAACAATTAGTGTATTCCTATTTAGAAATCATTGCATTACAAACAAAACATTGAATCCACTTATGTTAGAATCCATTACTGAATTTCACAAAATATTCTACAAAATGAATTTACAATGGATTTAACTATGGACGCGTGATAACAATTCCCGTTCATTCACTTCAAAGCGAATAGCTGGGACATGCTTTCCAACGGCAGGTATAGTAAACATCGATTATTCCCACGTTGATTAACGAAACGTTAATCACTCGGACCAGAACTAAGTTCTTTTTTCTCTCTCCCTCGATCAAATACGTCTAGGGCAATATCTGTGCGAATCAAGTAATCATTTTTAAATCCTCGGGTAAGTGTTTTCTTTTACATGAGAACAAAATGAAATACAAAAAAAAATATGACACACGATCATCAAAGAACATTGATCAATAATTGTTTGACAGAATGAAATCTTTTTCAATCTAAGTGATTAAGGTTGCGCTGTACGTACAACTCAATCTAATTTAAATTAATGTTCAATCACTATCAATCTACAACACGAACGATCATTGTATGACAAACATTGTATTAGAGATGATTTGATGTAACGGAAGGCCAAGGTGAGATATTTCATAGAAGATTGATCCTTGCGTTAAAAAAATATATATAGAATCGGATAGAAGCAATAATAAACCGTCAATCAATTTCCAATTATAAGTTTCAATTCATAATCTGATACAGAGCGTATGAAATTTCGTCATAGAGTGTATGGTTTTTGTTTGACTGACGTATCCATCGGAATAAATTGAAGCGAATCGACGTCGAAGACGTTGTGAAAGAGACGAAATCTTTGTCAAGCGAATTGATGTTCCATTTACGTCGGACTTTTTCGAAATTCTTCATTCGATATTGATTTATCTGTCCGAAGTTCGAACTCCGCTATGGATAGGTTTGATGAAATGAATATTTAAGGAATCCATGCCAAGGTGGACAGAATTGCTGAACGTGACGTCTGCACACAGATTTTGTTTTTGAAAGATTCGTAAATTCAATACGAAATTTCTCATGAAATATCATATTTTCATATTAAATTTGATACTGATGATAAAATTCCACAATTTCTTTCTGAAATGTAACAATTGCTTATGAAATTTCGCAAATATGTTATTAAAATTGAGGAGGGAATTTTCAACATTGAGAATTATATTATTGAATTCAATATTTTATGACGAAATTCAATAAACTGGCACATTTTTCTAACAATGAATGCTAGCGTCAATTTAAATTAATTTTTGTTCACATTCAATCTTTTCTTGAAATTCAATAATTTTCCGATCCATTAACCCCCAATCTGAGGTATCCACAGAACTTATTCGAGTGGTCTAGTTCTTCATCTAGAAGCTCATTTATTACATAACACTGTGTATACCCTATTGCGAGTTGAGAAATGTTTTGCATGGGAATCTAATGAGTTGCATGGGGTTTCACATGGAAATTGAGTAGTTCGTATGGGAATCGAATAGATTACATGTCCTATTGTATGGGATACAGCAGAGTTGGATGTCAAGACTCAAGCAACGCTTCGTTAAGGTGGTCGTTAAAAATTAATTTTTGTTCGACACCTCAAGGAACCCTTTTTATAGTGAAAAAGTATAGGAGAAAATTTTTTTTCTTTTGACAAATATCACACGTATGACTCAAGACAATCTAAGTTGATTTTTTGATGAAATTGTAGTTTCTTTCAACTATCTCTCAAAGTATATGGATTAGAGATAAAATTAGAAGAACAATTTTGTAGAAAATTGAATTCTCTAAGGAAAAAAAGTTCTTCTATTTTTTTCATAAAATTTATATTTATCGAATATAAATAAAATATTAATTTCATGGTACATTTTGAAGAGATGTTTCAAAAGGACTATGATTTTATCGGAAAATGAACTTAGATTGTCTTGAGGCACATGCTATAGCATGTATGTACATATATGTTCGATAAAAGAAAAAAAAAATCTCTTCCATACTTTTTCATCATAAAGAAAATTTTTTGGGGCGCAAAATGGTCCAAAATCTCAAAAAGTTGGCAGAAAATGGAAAAAACAGTTCTCATTTTTCATCTTTTTACGATCGAAATAGTTGAAGTAATGTCCCCAGCATGTGTTTCAACTGTTGATGATGTTCAAATGTCAGTTTATGTCTTTAGAAATCATTTCATAAACGTGCGGTGTGCATGTCACATTTGTAGATTCTGTACAACTGAAAAAACCCTATTATTTCAAACGTTCACAAATATTCGTACACAGAGAAAAAGGTATCTTAAAAAGTACCATAATTTATGGATTTTCTGCGCTGGTCTGACCGAGTCTAAATATTTACCTGAAAAAACCTCTAAAAGTACCATAATGTCTTGGACTTTTATACGGAAGGTACCATACTTATTTCAAAAAGTCCAAGAAATTATGGTACTTTTAGAGATTCATAAAAGTAAATATTCCGACTCGGGTCAGACCAGCGCTGAAAATCCATAAATTATGGTATTTTTCAAGATATCTGTTTTCTCAGTGTAGGATCAAGATATTTTGATTCTTCTTCTGTAGTAGATTCATCTTCTGAAGGTATGCAAAATTCTGATATGCAACTTAAAATACGCATCAAACACGTTTGTAAGAATAAATGATTAACGAAGTTGGTTATGATTTTCTTAAATGAGCTTCAAAATATAAAGATAAAAATAACCCCCACGTTTCCCACTCTGAAATCAAATTCACATCATTCAGTACACCCTCCCTTAATAATAACCCAACCAAGAACCAGCCTCCCCCCAACTGCCCAAATGGATTCTGTGGAAGTTTTTGTGTAATGATCGACTAGCGCATCTCATACCGATTATAATCAACTTGGGATTTTATGACGCCTGAATATTATAAATGATTGTTTCTCTTATCAGTAATATCTAATAAAAATATCAAAACTAACATATTTTTTGGAAAATGTATTTTGTCGATATCGTTAATTGATATTGAAGAATGAATTTTCCTATTATTGTTTATTCATATGAGATATCATATTTCGATATTTTACAAACGTATTTTTTATCACAATTCTCAATATAATACACTGAGAGAAAAAATATCTGAAACCTAGAAAATATTGGATTGACCGAGTCCGATTCGATATTTTCTTGAATCAAGAAAACTTTCTTCGAACGAAGGAAACATTTACTCAGTTTGAGGCTATACAACGCGATATGGAGAAAATCTTCTCATCCCAAGTTAGTATCTTCTTCAAATAAGAGAAAAATTTATATTCTCAGACCAAGGAAATATGTTCTTAGAAATGATCTAATTTTTCTCTCAGTGTATAGACTTTGAAGATACTCAAAATTACTTGAAATTGAAGATACTCAACTATAGATTCTTATCTTAAGGGGGAAAATACAATTAGAACGGCAAAAACAAAGGGATTTTTCATGATTTTTTTTCACCTAGAAGCTTGTATTTGATTTAAACAGAATTTTGCAGTTTTAATAAAACGTTATTAAAGTATTTTGAGGTATTTTTCTTTTTTGTTTTTTTTTAATAACGAAAACTTTGAATGCGTTTTTCTCGAAACATGTTTTTCCGAGTTGGCGGGGGTGATAACTAGAAAACTAATGATCCGATCGGGATGGGGTTTTGGGGACACCTCCGTTATTACATCAGCTTCTGGTTGAACCAAAAAAATTTGGTACTTTTTTATTGCAAAAATGACTTGAAAAAAGGGGTGAATTATCGATTTTTGCCTATTTTGCTCTGACAAATCGCGAATTTTATATTTTTTCCATTTTTGGTTTAACTACGAATTATGAGTGTACTGGAGGTAATTCCTCTTGGTCTTTTTTTTCAGATGAAAATTACGGTCAGCAGAACCCCCGCCGTCATCGGACTAGGTGTTACTTAAACCCCGTGTACGGTCGCCATTTTGTGGAAAACAATGAGAAAAAAATTACCTTAATATACCTGAATAGCATACTAATAACACTACAAAAGCTCATTCTATTCAAATATAAACTTCTAGGTGAAAAACATCATGAAAGATGCCTTTCTTTTGTCGTTCTAATTGTATTTCCCCCCTTAAGGGGATTCATTACTCCCTGCAAAGGTTACTGGATTCCAAATTTCTCCCTCCAGTTTTCTCAGAAACGAACACATGAAATGAAAAATAATGAGTAGCTGCATTTTTTTCAATAACCTAAGAAGATGCACCTACTCATTAAAATTGATTCTATTTATTGATTACTGAGAAAACTGGGGGGGAGAGATCTAGTAACTTGGCTTGTGGTGAATCGCCTTGAGGGAGTGCTCTGGTCGATTTTTTCACCAAAAAACTACTCAATCGTTTCAACCATTTTACATCAAAAATATTCAATCAATTGCATTGAACTTTGGATCAAATGATTCAGAGTCAATCAAACAATCCGGGTCTGGTCTGTTTGTTGTTCAACTAACTCGTCATGAATAATTAAAACGAAATTTCCTTATCAGCCAATAAGAAACCTCTATTCAGTTTTTTTGATATTATAACAAATATAATCCATGTACAATTATATTGAGACCAGAGCCGGCATCTCCGATTTATTCTGGATTTTTTTATCTCAAGGTCGATGTAATTGATTGAATATTAATGACGTGAAATGGTTGAAACGATCTAGTAGTTTTCTAGTGAAAAAATCGACTAGGGGACACCCTCAAATAGACATCTATCCGATTCTAAGTCTCATATCTGACAGTCAAAACTATCCCGGATATTCGAATTTCATCGTTAAGCCTCAAGACTCAGAAAAAGTGGATCAAAGTTTGCTCCGTACGTTTTCAACCAGCAAGCAATGATTGAATCTTTGAAATATGTGGTAACAAAGTTCAGTATATTACCCGATGAATGTAAATTACAATTCCCAAGTGATTTCTAAAAATTAGAAACATTGTTGAAATTTTCAGGTCATTTCGTTGATAATTTTTTTCAATAATTTCCAGGAATCGCTTGAAGATTCTAATTGATGATAATCGGTAAATACGGACAATTTGGTTTATTCCTGCATATTTGAGATTTTGAATTATCGCTCAGTTGTTGAAAGATTATGGCGCAAACTTCCATCCGTTTTTCCTGACGCTCATGAGTTCTACAAGTCTTTCAAGATCAAAAATAGGTGTTGAAGAATTTTCAATCTGAATTATCCACTCTTATTGATTTAAAAAACAATGATGATGGTGCTTTTTGTAAAATGTGTTTCAATTTTGTCAGAACCTCTGCACAATCAGAAAGAACTTCGTCTGACAAGGAAAGACATTTTTTCACTCCGGAAAAATCAATTGAATGGAGATAATAAGACAGCTTACAACATTATTGAACTGGAGGTGTTCGAGAAAACAAAACGTTCTCGATTCATTACAGATTAATACACAAATTGAGGAATCAATGGCAGCAAGCCAGTAGAACAGAGGAACGCTTCTTCAAAACATTCGACGATTGGTTGAGTGTCCCGATTTGGTTCATCAGCAAAAACGAAAATCTCAAAACTGAAAAAAGACAAGGCAGAAGGCGTCCGATATTGAATTTCGAAGAATCCAATGAGCGGACGAAACGGAAAGAATTAACCTTTGCTACTGAGATGAGTCTTCGGATGAAATAAGAACAAGCAGCCCTTCAAAAGCATTCAGCTACAGAATTTCTGTTAATAAAGTTTCAGAACAATAAATGTCAGCCGGTAGAACTCTTGCGTTTTTGCCGTAACGTCAACTTTTGGTTCAATACTGGCAACAAACTGGAATCATTGTAACAGAATTCAAAGATATACTTATATCCTATCAGAAACAAGCAATTGAATACTGTAATAGGAATTTCTCGTTTCTCTCTGGAAAAATTGTGTGACAAAAATTCTAGAACACCCCACAATATCACAGGATTTTTGAATTGTTTGGAATACACAACTAAGTTCGTACCACGAGTCAGTATCCCCTTAATCGGTTAATTCAATATTCTTACGGAACGTAGCGATAATTTGATCGGTTACGAATAGTTTTCATAAAATATCTCTTTACGTTCAATTTAATCTTGATAAAAATGCCTGCAATAAATTCGATAGTCTTGAGGAAAACCTCGACTAGCCTTTTCTGTAAGTTTCCATGTCACTTCGTACTTACACGTTTAGCCGTAAATAAGGATACACAAGGACGTATCCATAAGATTTTCAGTGTAAGTGGATAACATCCTCCCTATCTGTCGCGTTTTTATGTTCCTATAAAATGGCGCATCGAGTTTATCTTCGCTCCTTACAACTGTTCTATCAATCAACGTTTTATCAAAAACAAAAAGGACTTTATCGATTGTGTCAGATTGAATTTTCAGTTTCTTCTTCAATTCTCAACATAAGGGAATTATGAAGGACATATCAGATATTATACAATCAAATGTTCATCCATTGGAAAAACAATGATTCAGAAATGATTTGATAACTACTGCTTCTAATAACTCTGTTTTGAATAATAGTTACATAAGAGAATTAGTGCTTTAAAAAAGCAATCTCCTTATATACATAGAAAAATATTCTACAAAGCACCCGAGTGAACGTAGAACATCATATACACTATGAAACAATTTTATCGTTTGCACTTTGTGAAGTATATGCTTCAAAGTCCTTGAATATCACATATGAACTTTAAATAATTCACGGTGAATTAACTTGGAACTGTGATGTCCTACGTTGATCTGATTCTCACGGCTGTCTTACGAGCAGATTTTCTTCGTATAACGATATAAGGTCAAAGTGCCATTCCAATTCTCATACAGCTTATCACATTCATCTCTATGAATTGGACAAGAATTCAAAAACCAGTAGAAAAAGTTCTGTCATTAATTTGAAACGTTGTATGTAAATTTCATGAATTAAATGACAATAAATATGAAATGAGACAACGAAGTATCTGTCGAGTCTATCGAAAAAGTATCGAACAAAGTGGAAAAACTCAAATATTTATGATATATAATTACCGGAAACTCGTACAGAACAAAGTAAAAAGAGTATGGAGGAGCGAATTGTACCAGCAAAAGTAGAAGTGGCAGGATCAAAAGAGAATCGAGGTATACGAGACTAAAAAAAAACACTAAAAGTACAAAATGGGTTGTTTAAATAACGAATCAGATAATTGTGTGAAAGGTGAAAGGAAAAAAGAGGAGAATACGATGATTAAAACGAGGATTATATTGATGAGACACATTATGCAATGCAAAAATTCATAAAACGTACACTGTAAAAAAATCTGCCTCGAGGTTTATAGACATATAAAACTTTTTACATAACACAATCTATTAAATCTCATAATATGATATTAATTTCAAGAATATAATCCTTAATTAATTTCTCGGATTTCAATAAATAATTCTAAAATTTCATAACTTGTATTGAATTTAAGAACTTCATTAAATTCAATATGGGAGTATCAAATTTCCACAAGACATTTTCCATTAAATTTAAGCACTTTTCTAGCAGCGTAGGTAAATTTGTAACAGAAAAATAGTCAGATGAGTGTACAAGGGATATATAAAGGAGTTATATAATGTGATATTTCGTATACGAAGAGGAACAAATTAACGAGGAAGATGAAATGAATCTACTTTTTTATTGAATTCGAAGCATTCGTGGGAATTTCATAAATCGCAGTACTCGGATTAAATTTTCCAATACATGCAAAGAACTTAATATTCTCTCGAATTTACAGAAATATGTATGTACGTTCGTAAAAATAGAAGCGGAAACAAAGTCAAGTACTCGGTTCGTTATAACAAGTCATTGAGATTTCAGCTTGATATTCTACTCGATAATAATAATAATATTTGTTGATTTTTTTTCTTAATTCGAAATGTATCTATGAATCATTAGATAAATTGCTATTATTATTATATATTATAAAAATAACATGACGATGGAATGGATTTAACACGTATGGTTGAAAAATTGAATCTTTTATTCATGCAACGTGATATTTGGGATTCACTGTGAATACGAATCCAAGATGTTTCATCGCAAGATACAAGACTAACAAACAGTGAATAAATATTGAATCAAGTACTCGAACTGCTCCCACGGATTCGATGTTCTTACAGCAAACTTGGAGCTGGCCAGTTTATGGTTTTCATATTTGATCTTTAGCTCATGTTCAAAACTTTCAGCAAATGCATATTCATCATCTGTGAATGCAATTCTCCGGAGAGACTTTATTCTAAAACGCTCAAAGATGTTTTCTCGAATATACATTGAGCAGCTTTGAGAGTTCTGAGAAGCGACATTTCATACATTCGCTGGGTCAATAAATAAATTTTTTGGCTTGGAATTTTATATGCGAAAGAGCCGATCCCAGATCTTGTGAAATTGAACATGTATATTATTGAACTATTCTAACACTCCGTTGAGTTTTTTACATTATCCAGTTCTCATTCAGAACAGGGCAGTTCGGAACGATGTACCAGGTGTACAAGTGTGAAACCGGGATTTCCCTATTGATGGCGCTAGCCATCAGCTTAGGGATCTTAAGACCACTTCTTCAGCACCATCATCTCCTCCTAACAACTGATGAAGGTTTTGGACACGAAACGATAGAGGTGCTGTACACTCGTAATTGTTTTATAACCTTAAACATGTTGAGTTTTGTGCCTACAAATTAAGTTTTTTGTTACCATTTGAAGAAAACTGCTGCAGAATTACATCGAATGATTCAAAAGTGTTGATTTTGACGTGAGAAACGAAGAGCGTGGGAAACCACCGAAAAAGTTCGCAGACGACGAATCACAAGCCTTTTATTGGATGAATATGATACTGAAACTCAACAAGAACTCGCAGATCAACTGAATGTGATGCAGAAAACTGTCTCCATTCGTTTGAAAGCCATGAGAATGATTCGGAAAATGGGTTTCGAATGAACTGAATAAAAGACAGCGAGAACATCGAAAAACCACTTGTAAAATGATGTTCGGCAGATACAAAAGAAAGTCATTTCTCCATCGAATTGTGACAGGTGATGAAAAATGGATGGATTTTGAGAATCCTGAGCGTCGGAAATCATAGGTGAATCCAGGTGAATCATCGACATCCGCTGCAAAACCAAATCGTTTTGGAAAGAAGAAAACGCTCTGTGTTTGGTGGGATCAGAAAGGTGTAATCTAGTATGAGCTGCTAAAACCTGGGCAAACCGTCAACACTGATCGCTAGCAACAGCAAATGATCGACTTGAATTGCGCATTGCGTGAAAAACGACCGGGATATGGAAGAAGGCAACACAAAGTCAACTTGCTCCACGATAATGCCCCATCACATACAGCAAAACGGGTCGGGCAAAGGATCGAAGCGTTCAGTTGGAAGATGCTACCGCATGCGGTTCATTTTCCAGACTTGGCTCCGTCCGATCATCATCTATTCGCGTCAATGGGACACGCTCTTGGTTGACAACGCTTCAATTCGTATGAAAATGTAGGAAAATTCGCTCGATAACTGGTTCGCTTCAAAAGAGGAACTGTTTTTCTGGCGTGGCATTCATAAATTGCCGGAAAGGTGGGAAAAATGTATAAACAGCAATGGAGATGATTCCGAATAAAACATTTTTTATCATTTACAAACAACAAAGGTATGATTTTGACAAAAACATTCCGGTTTTATACTTCTACACTTGGTATTTCACATTTGTGTAGTAAAAGGGTCGTACTTTCTGTTGTGCAGTTTAGATTTGTGTAGCAAAATAACCTCAATACATGTATTTGTGTGGTTCGAATTTGGTGTAGTTGGATTTTTTATGAACCCTACGTGTAGTACGATAATCTGGTACTTCAGATTTGTGTAATATGGACACAGGCATCGTATATTCAATGGTTTAGTTCAAACTTTTGTGAAATTCAGAACAATGTAATTGAGAACTGTGTAGTTCAAAATTGTGCAATGAAATAAACGCTACATTTTTGCACTTCTTTTTGTAATGCAATATTCCAAATCACTTTCGTATAGTTCGGATTTGTGTAGTATTGAGGAACCTATAAAGAAACCTACCTACGTGTGAGATTTGAATTTTGTATTCATATGAGATTTGAATGGATACATATACATCCTTTTTTAGCTTCATTTTCACTCTCTTTCGTCCCTTGAAGTGATTTGTAGTCCTCCCCGGACGGTGAAAGGATTACCTCCCTTATCTTTGATTTACCATTCCTTAATCCCTCCTCTCAGCCTTCCTTCTATCAATCTGAGGTATAAATCAAATCTCTCTTTCTTTCCTATCTATTCATTTGTCATCTTCCTCGATTCTCTCAACTATTCTCCAATCCTTCCTGTCACTGCCATTAATCCTTTTTTCCTTCCTTCCTTCCTTCCTCTCACCGATTACACTCAGCGCAACGGTTTATTCGAATAAGAACCTGACGGACAGCTTTCTTGGATTGTAATTAATTTTATTTCTCGGAATTGGATTTTATTCGATTTAACCTCTGCGCTATTCGATATTCCCTTGATTTTAATACTGGATTCAAATTCGGTGCAAGGATATTAACTATTCACTACGTATAATTGAATTTCATTCGTTAAATTGGTTCGTGTGAATGATATTTGCTCATATTCAAAGGAAATGTAATTACTTGTATATTGAGTATAGCTCTTTGCATTGTATCCACCTGAATATCACTGAATACCGTAAACGAAGTTACTCAACCTCATCCTTTGAAGTGTATATTGAAAGATATAAAGATATAAGTGGTGAGAAAAACGTTCCAAATTAGAATTTTACTGAGTTACATTTCGAGTATGATTTTAGTACACAATTTCCTGGATAACGCTTATTACCATAGGCTTCGGAGATGTAACGAGATCATTAATCGATTACTTTTTCATCTACACAATGGATATATCAAGTTCTTCAGCACACGCTACCTCCCGATGTTTAGAATACATTGAAGGGAACAAACGGTCGTAAACTTTAATTGAAATTATACGAGTGTAATGATGGCTATCGCTATACTTGAGTGAATTAGGTCAGTATGTTTCACCTCATCACACACGAATTCTAAACTTCGTAATCCACTGTGGATTAGATTATACTATAAATGAGAGCTTCACAGAATATGCTTTGTCTACTACAGTTGATTTTATAAACAAAGTTATATACAGTAAAACCTCGTTCATTCCAATGCCAAATTTCTCCTCTTTCTCCCACTTTTGAACGGTCCCAAGGCGCATTTTCAGTAACGATTAGTGTCGCCCAAACAACAGACAGTTGTGTGAACCCGTTTTGAGTTTTATGCTTATGATGGGAGCCCCTCTCGGCTGGAAATAAACCGAGACTGTCGCACGGAAAAAAAGATGATGTTGGATTTACAATGTCTCGTTCGATCACCATAGAAATATTAGGGGTTTCTATGGTGATCGAACGGAATGTTGTAAATCCAACATCATCTTTTTTTCCGTGCGCATTTCCTGTACTTGAAAACATCACACTTTGAATCAATCTTTCTATAGCATAAGAAAAGTGTACCACATCAATGAATTCTCTGATGTTCCAACGACGACCAGCTTCTATTATCTTGACTTTATTCTTCTATGTCGACCTGACACATTCCAGAATGCACAGAATATGAAATAAATTCAATTATCTTTTCAATCCAATCTCGAATGTAATTAAATACTTGAATAAGAAACTACGTTATGTCAATCAAATTTTTCATAAAACGGAAATATGGATTAAAATGAAAATCCTGTGTTCCATGTATTTTGACTTGACCGAATGCAAAACGAGTTTCCCAAATTGAAACTTGACAGAAAATGAATGAGAAGATATTCAATATCAAACGATCCCGTCCCATTGAAGGCATAGAAGTGAACATTTATTTATGCTGCTCCACAAATACGCGCATGTACCTCATCGTGAAAAAGCTCTCGATCACACTAGAATGAGCAAACTGAGCAACCGACAAGTTTACAAATGAGTTGCAGTTCCTGTTGATGAACTCAACGACAAAAACATTAGCGATAAATTCGTGCGACATAATGAAGCCACCTTGGGTACCGTTTGATACATTTCTATGAACAAGCGAACGAGAATACACCAGTGCCACACGTACACGTTCAAGGAACAAAAACAATGTCACAATAGTTCCCTTGATGTTTGAAAAAGAGATGAATTGAACATCCAATCTCGCATCCTCGACACTACGAGGGCAACAATTCGATGAAACTTTATAACTTATCAACTTGTTTCGTTATTGCAGAGTATTAGGGAGATACTCTAACACTCAATTTTGCGTGTTTGATTTACCTCCAATGAAGAACATAAAAACAACTCATGAAAATTCATGCATTCACAGACTCAATAACAGTACTGCATGGTCAAGGTGAAAAATTTGATACTTGTATATTCCCTTTAAATGCGGATTTCGAAATATTGAATATTTGAACACTCAAATTGGTAGGTGACCGCAATCGTATGAATTTTGGATTTCCACATTTCAAAGGGCATTCTTGCGTATTTACTCCCTGAAATGAGGGCATAATATATTTACCAGGAATTAATTTCATTACTATTTTGATCGATAGATTGACATCGAATATACTGCGGTATTACTGGGATATGGAAAAAGAAAATTGGATCAGTGATTCATATCGACACAACAGAAAACTGATTTCCAGAGATTTTTACAATCTTTTCCCCGCCTTCCGAAGTCTGGGGCTCACATGAGGGTTCAATAGTAGATTCGGTCCTCTTTGGTAATAACTTCAATAATCCTCATCATGTTTTCAAACAACTTACGTCAAATAGCTACATTTTTAAACAACACTTCTCTCTTTGAACGACAAAAGTTTTAGAAGGTAAAATGAGATTTTAAGAGATTTCCAGGTTTGGAAAGGTCATAGTAGCTCTATACACGCAACTTTATACATCTCATAAAATAATTAGATGTTTTTAATAATTAGGAACAAGCTACAGTGCAACCACTCCATAAGAACCCTCAATTTCTCTCTTCAACGCAAGACAACAATCCTTCGAATGAGAGAGAGAGAGAGGGTGATGATTGTTCTTATAGGGGTTTTACTGCATAAATGAGAATACGATACGGAAAACGGGAACTTGTTCTGTAAAAAAATCGACAGAAATGGCAATAAATTACTTACCTTTGAGAGCAGCCTCGAAACCACGTAACCTTCCAATGATCGCTGCGAGTTGAGTCTTATATTTAATGGATTCAGCTTCCGCTATTTCATTGATGGTCAAACTCGCTGCCCTCTGAGCCTCCAGTTCTTTCACCACAAGTGCTTCATGCAAGTGATCAGCGTGAACTTCTGATTGAAGTTTAAGTTGCCTTCGTAATTCTTCCTGGAAGTTCTTTTGCTCCAATAACAACTGGAATCAAATCAATTCCACGCATCTTTGTTAAAAAATTATGATTTAGCAATAAGCATTGCAAGAATATAAAAAAACAAATGATAGAATATTACAGGAGTAATTTTGAAGGATTAAGATTCTGAAATTTTAATTGATTCCCATTCTACGTTTCCTGGTGGACCGAATCTCTAAACGATCACAAGAAATTGACACAGTTTTGAATATCATCAATCTTTTATATTTTCGAGTTATTGATTATTCGGTATCTTCTGGATTTCTCAAGGGTGAAATTTAGTGTAATAAATTTGAATCACCCTGAATTGTTATATATTATGAACGAGAAACCATTTAATAACATAATCCATTGGAAAAAGAAAGATACATTTAACAAATTACTATACACATCGTAGAGAATCCAAATAATCAAAGGAGAATAGAAAGTCCGTTGAAACGGTTTCAAAGAACAGAGCCCAAATGTGATCAATTAATACAAACATACATATCCGTTAATTAGGAAAATACCGTAAGAAATACACGCTTGAAAGGTCGCATTACATAAATGTCAAACTTGAACAATGAAAATGACATATAAAAGAAACCTTGGAGCACTAGGAATGTGATGTTACAACAAAAGAAGTTGAGAATGAAATCCATAGATATGGTGAAAAATGAAGTGCTCTGAGAAACAATGAAAGAAAACAGATGGTGGTAAAAGGGCGTATTGAAAAAACAATAAGATATAAAATCTGCTAAGAAAAAAAGTAGAAATAAAAATAGAATATTCAAATCATTGAATATCGAGGAATGAAGATTTGCGAGAGACAAAAACTGAATCAAATCAGTTATCATCGAAGCGAAGGTTTATCAAGAATTACATCATGATCAGAAAGTTGATGAATATTCTACAAAACGTGAGGTAACATGTGTAGATTAAATGAAGATTCTATACTGTCATTTCGCTCTACTTGTACCATGATTTGCAGGTCAATTTTTAAACCTTCGTCGGTCACCAGGGCAAAAAGGCACATGACTTTTTTCTTAAACAAATTGTCACTCCTGCACCTTCAACATTTGAAACTTGCTGTTTAGTGCGTTAAAAACTTCACTTATTCCTCCTTCGAAAATGAAAAGTTGCGTATTCGTAAGTCTGCCATAGCTTCAATGAATAATGATAAAAAATTACCTGTTTTGAGGCCGACCCACGGAGGGTTAATAAAAAAATCTCTCCAAGGATGGCCCGAACACTCAATTGATTGAATAAATGATCATAGATAGCATTCGATATAATAGCGAGAAAAGATACATCTCATAAAACTTTCCCCATTTGGAACTCTAATTCTGGGACATTCACCTGGTGCACAGATGCATATATTTTTCTCATTGAAAACTCAAGAAGTACATATGATTTTTTAATATTCCATCCGATATCGTAACTTTCCAAAGAATAGAACACTCACTACACATATTCTTCTTTTCATCGCCATTACGCTACCATTGATAACAGGAGAATTTCTTTGTCCTACGGAAGAAGTCGAACTCGAAGAATAAGCGAAAGGAGAAGCAAATCAAAATTCATATGAAACAAGGCACTGATGATAAACATATACACATTCTCATTTTCGTGTTATTTATATCAAGGTTAAAATAAAATTTTCTACCCTCCCTTCAATGTTTTTTATACTCCAAGAAGGGGAAAAATTGGAAACAAATGAAACAATGGAACGAAGTTTGTATTCAACTTAAATTTCACTCGACGCAAATAAAATTTTGTCCGATATTATTCTTCATTTACATCAAGGTTTCATTTAAAGCGCACAGGTCTTGAGAATGGGGAAATAATAAATTTTAGTTCCTCATATCATGTAGAATGAACCAGGGATATCGCGCCCTCGGGAATAAAGGACGCTCTGCTTTGTGAAAATGAAAAAAAAAGAAAGAAAAAATACAGTAGTTTTTTAGTTCAACTCCCAAGCAAAAATGAGTAAGTTTTGAGTTGTAGAGGGAAAAAGGATTTCAGAGTTCGTATAATGAAGTCTTTCACTCCCTTGCTTGGAAATTACCCTTCATTTTTTAAGTATAGAGTGAAGCAGGAAGTTTTTTCTTGCATATAACAGTATTATAGCGTGTATGTGTATACTTATTAAGCGGACTTGATGCTACAAAGCGAGGAAGTTTCTTCAACGTTCATGAAACCAGGTAACAGTTCACGGATCGATTCAAATTATTCTCGGTGTGCGAACGTATGAAGTGATTGATGAAATATGAGATTTTACTAGAGAAAAAGATATCGAATTACCGAATGCTATTGCAACTTTAGAATTTGACTACAATAATGAGAAAGAAATTGTCATATCAATTAGCAATGGTTACTGTGAAACACAAAAATACATTGAAACTCAAATTCATTCCATGCACTACTGCGTTTCCCAGTCCTCATTACTGTCCAGTCAGCATTGACGAATTTCATTACAATACCCATCACCGTGATCACGCTAATCCTCATTATCGAAGCGTGTTTTCATTTGTTCTTCAACCGATCGCTGTCATTCACAGTAACCAGTAGTGTTTTCTTTTTTCCGTGTATATACCTTTGAAGAATTCCCATGGGGAAAGGAAACACGGGCCAAAACTGGTTTAGTACTCTTGCCAGAGTACCAGGTGTAGAAGTATGAAACCGGGAGTTTTGGTAAAAATCACATGTTTCATGTTTGTAAATGATAAAAAATGTTTTATGCGAAATAATCTCCATTGCTGTTTGAACATTTTCCCCACCTTTCCGGCAGTTTATGAATGCCACGCCAGAAAAACAGTTCCTCTTTTGGAGCGAACCAGTTATCGGGCCATTCTCCTACATTTTCATACGAATTGAAGCGTTCTCAACTAAGAGCGTGTCCCATTGACGCGAATAGATGATAATCGGACGGTGCCAAGTCTGGAGAATGAGCCGCATGCAGTAGAATCTTCCAACTGTTTGCCCGACCCGTTTTGCTGTGTGTGATGGGGCATTATCGTGCAGCAAGATGACTTTGTGTTGCTTTCTTTCATATTCCGGTCGTTTTTCACGCAATGCGCGATTCAAGTCGATCATTTGCTGTTGGTAGCGCTTAGTGTTGACAGTTTGCCCAAGTTTTAGCAGCTCGTAGTAGATCACACCCTTCTAATCCCACCAAACACAGAGCGTTTTCTTCTTTCCAAAACGATTTGGTTTTGCAGCGGATGTCGATGATTCACCTGGATTCACCTATGATTTCCGACGCTCAGGATTCTCAAAATACATCCATTTTTCATCACCTGTCACAATTTGATGGAGAAATGACTTTCTTTTGTATCCGCCGAACATCATTTTACAAGTGGTTTTTCGATTTTCTTGCTGTCTTTTATTCAGTTCATTCGAAACCCATTTTCCGAATCTTTCTCATGGCTTTCAAACGAATGGAGACGGCTTTCTGCATCACATTCAGTTGATCTGCGAGTTCTTGTTGAGTTTCAGTATCATATTCATCCAATAAAAGGCTTGTGATTCGTCGTCTGCGAACTATTTCGGTGGTTTCCCACGCTCTTCGTTCCTCACGTCAAAATCAACACTTTTAAATTTTTTGCACCCCTTGAAACACTGTGTTTCACCAAGGGCTTGATCACCGTAAGCTTTGACGATCATTCGATGCGATTCTGCAGCAGTTTTATTCAAATGGTCACAAAAAACTTAGTTTGTAGGCACGAAACTCAACATGTTAAAGGTTATAAAACAATTACGGGTGTAACGAACTTCTATTATTTTGTGTTGAAAATCTTCATCAGCTGTTAGGGGGAGATGATAATGCTGAAGTAGTCGTCTTAGGGTCCCTAAACTGATGGTCAGTGCCATTTATAGGGACATTTCGATTTCATACTTCTACACCTGGTAGCCAGTACTGGCAAATCCAAAACTATTAAAGCTATCAAAACTGACAAGAAGTCGGCATGATAACATTATTCCACATAAGGCCCTGTATAACATTTACAACCGTGTCTGTATTGTTCATTTGTGGGCCCCGACTACGGTAGAATTCTGGCATTCCAACTTTGTCCAAACAGTATCGATTCAATACTGGCCCAAGACTGTCGGGCTATTCAAATCAATACCATTTGAAATTCATCGAATACGTTGAAAAAAACCTCGTGTTCTTAGCTTCTTTTTGTAGCTGAAATGATACCTAGCTCTAAAGAGTATTTTCTGTAAGATTTCCGCAGAGTTTGGAATAGGAACACATTTTTCCTATCGCAAATAAACTTTTGACTTCAAAAGATCCAACGATTACTGGTAGCAACGATGATTATGACCCGTAGAAGTTCGAGGCTTATGTCTTTTGTAGCTCCGAAAAATATCTATTCCCACCATTCTGATGTCCCTGTAGAAACTTCATTCAGAGTCACTGATAGATGTATTGACTCGAAGAACCATAGTATTGTTCCCGTATATAATCGATGAATCAAATTGTATCAATTCATGTTTGGAATATCGAATCAATGTCTGTAACCCTTACTCCCTCATCAATCGAATTCTTCCAAATAACCAAACAATTGTATGTATAGAACACCCTACCGTTCCTTTATTACTTGGAATTCCACCACAAAGGAATGCAAACGAAAAAATCCGAGTACGCGACTCGAATTCTATCTTTTTTCTGAAGTCGCAAGCATCTGCGGAAGATAGATTCCATCGATCATTTCATGGATGAATAGTTGGCACGCCGACTTTTCAGCGATGGAAGTTCAATTGAAGAAATGGGAGGTCGAATGGTTTATGGCATTCGATAATTCTTTTTCAAGATTTCCTAGAAGAAAATCAGTCATCACTTTTGAAACAAGTTAATTTTGTTTTTGAATACACGAATGGGTCTTCAATTCACGAAATAGCACAAGATTTTTCCCACAAATGGAAACTTGGCTTTTATGGATGAAGGAATTTTATTCAAGAGTCACTTTATGGTTGGTCAGACTCTATTAAAGAAACCCGATGTGCTATTCGAGTTCTCTCTTTTTACGACAAAGGGGATCAGATGAGCATACTGTTTAAAACGCCACGAAAAGCAGAATTTCACTTGCGATTTGGCAAAAAAAATGTGTCAATTTCTGAAATTGATGCCATAAGAGATTAGGCTCCTGATATTTTGGTGCATGAGCACAATTGATAGACTAAGGTATGAAAGGAAACGTTTCAAAACGGAGCGAATATTTATTTTCTATTACTGAAAACTGAAAATAAACACAAGACAAAAGTCAATTCCTTCAATCCGCTTGGTACGTCGAAAGTTGCATAAATACGTTTGAAAAAAAATTGTACATCCACGTTACATGAGAATGTCAAAAGTTACGTCAAATGTAACCAATGTAATTTCCTGGCATCATTGGGCCAGATACTATTATTTCCTTAAATATCAGCGCCATCGTTGGATTGTGGCGAAAAGCTGCGATCTACTGTAGTATAGTTAGATTTGAGAGACTTACATCTAGTCATACTACCCCACGGATCATACAATTCACGCCATTTCGACCGAAACGCTCCCTTTTTTTTCCAAAAAATTGGCGGAAAATGAAGGGTTTTGGTCAGGATGAAGTGAATTTCCTTAAGGGATCCGCTTCTGTTCATAATTTGCTGCACAAATGCATTCTGTCGCGCATTCATCTGTTCTTCTTCGATCCACTGACTGAGGGGGAAAAGGGTTCTTTTGGATTTTTGTTACATAGTGGGTGCCACGTTTGCTCACAGTGGAACAATAACAACAACGAATTGATGATTCACAGCACTGTTTGAAACTGTCAATGCGAGATAAAAAAGATTTTTGCGTTAGTACTTCACAATGAACACGGGAAGAGCGTCAACCAAGTGGAAAAGACAGGGCAAAAACCGGCCAAAGCATCAGAAAACACAACAGTCAGCAGGCAACGTCATGGCCTCTGTATTTTGAAACTTGTAAGGAACTTTGCTCATTGACTTCCTTGCGGAGGGCCGGACGACCAACTACGACTACTATATTGCGTTATTCGATCGACGATTAGATTTTATTTTATAGATTAGACGTTATTAGATGACGCAATCAATCAGAAAGGGCCTCAAATACCAATGAAAGAACTGCTGTTTCACCAAGATAAGTCGCCAATCTAGGAGTCGATGAAAAAGATGGTGAAATTGAACGATTTACGATTCAAATTGTTTCTACACCCCCCAGATTCACCAGGTCTGGCTCCATCTGACTTCTACCTATCCATTTATCTCGAAAAGGGGCTCCAGGAAAAAAGATTTAGCCCTCATGATGAGTTTATAGCCACAACTGCAGTCTACTTTGAAACAGAAGACGAATTGTTCTATAAGAAAGGTATCGAAAGTTTAGAAAAACGTTGGAACGATTGTGAGTATCGCTATGGAAGATGACTATGTTGATTAATGAAGTTGGATTTTGCAAAATAAAATATGCTTCAACAGGTCAGTCTAGTAACATAAGACTTATTCGTTATGAACAGAGAAATTTTTTAGAATTGTACATGCTCTAAAGAAAATGAACACGCAACCAAGATTTCAAAGAAATTCAAAGGACCATGGCAACTCTGCAAACATTTTTTTTTTTAAATGATGTAAGAAATATTAAAATATATAAAATTAAACCATTCATTCATTTTGAATGAAAATTTAACAATATATTCCTTTGAATATAACTGAAAAGACTATGACAGTTTGCTCGTTCATTAAAAGCACTTCTCTCATACCGTGCACTATAATTTTTTACGTTGTTTTTGTTCCCTTGCAAGAACATCGTCTCATTCTTCAAAGACCGAAATTCTATATCCTTCTCGAAAGATAAATTATTTCTTGGAAATCCTTTTCTTTAAGCAAGAAAAAAACCCTGATCGACTGAATGACGCAAAACCTTCAAATTGACAAAAGAAACAAACTCTCATTATTTTACAAATCCCAATAATGATTCCTCCTTAAATTACTCGAGTTCAAACTTGAACATTTCCAACTACGAAATCATGCGAATATTAAATTTAATATCGACTTTGATTTGACGTTTACCAGTATTTCAACTATCATCGCGTGATCCGGAAACATGTATCGATTACAGTCTACCTCAAATACAGAATACTCACAATCTTCTTTCGAGATACAGTGAAGAACTATTCGTAAATCGTGGAGGACTTTATAAGACGATGTACAACTCAATGATCAATGCGCTATCTTGGTATGTTTTTATGGACGGTCAAGTGTTTCGCCACTCCGCTACTTGACCTATCTGTGAGTATAATTCGAATTGAAATATCAATATTGAAAATTTTCTTCACCATAGATTTGTAAAAACGTGAAGTGATACTTCAATCTACTATACATCTCGATAACTGTTGATACTGATAATTGGATTCGATGATATTCAGTTGAATTTTTGTTACAAAGTTACACGGAGAGAAATTTATTTGGAAAGATAATCCAAATTAATCTCAATTTTTACCATCACAACTGGCTAAGATTAAGAGTTATGTTATAAGTTATTGTCCGATGTTTCCGAATAGTTTCAGTTTACGAATAAAATGACTTTCATTCAATGACTTACCTAGTTCTATCATGTTAAATAATGTAGTTGCGGACTCTACAGAATGGCTAACCTTTTTGCTGATCACTTTGCATCGGCTTTTGCTTCGCATAACTCTGTTGATGTTAACCATTCTAGCCATGATATGTCATTTAACATGCTTTCTGATTTGGCTATCAACATAGAAGAGATCTATTCTATTCTTGATTCGTTAGATACGAGCAAGGGCTCAGGTTTTGATAGCCTTCCGCCGTTGCTGTTCAAATCTTGCAAACTTATTCTTTCCTAACCACCGTTTTGGATTATCTTCAATAAATCTCTTTCTACCGGATGTTTCCCTGCTGAATTGAAAACGAGCCTGATTTCTACTATTTTCAAGCATGGTAATAAACTGTATGCTAAGAATGATAAACCTATCAGTATTTTAAATGTTATGTCTAAGATTGTTGAACGCGTGGTTGTTGACAAGATTATTCCTTTTTTGTCTCCTCTTATTGTCCACTACTACGAATTTAGCTACTTGCTGTAATTTCACCGCCATTGCACTGGAGAATAACTCGGGAGTTGATGTTATTTACACTGATTTCAGTAGAGCGTTTGACACTGTATCTCACAGCGTTCTCCTTTCCAAGTTAAGTAGCTTCAAAATATCTGGTAATCTGAAACTTTGGTTCCAAAGTTACTTAACTGATCGGGTACAGATGGTCAAAGTTCGAAACTGTTCTTCTGAACCGATTATACCCTCTTCGAGAGTGTCCCAGGGATCCCACCTTGGTCCACTTTTATTTTTGTTATTAATAAATGACGTTGGGCAAGTTCCCAATGGTTGTGATTTCCTGGTATTTGCTGATGATCTAAAAATCTTCAAGAACATAAAATGTCTTGCCGATGTTCATCACTTACAGTCAGTATTATTTAAATTAGATTCTTGGTGCACCCGTAAACCTCTACATCTGAACTTAGAAAAATGCTGTGTAATAAGAATCTCACGGTCAAGGAATTCTTTCATATTCTCTTACAAGTAGTGTTGCCGCGATCCGAGCTAATCCGAGTTTTGAGCATGAGCTCGGCTTAAATCAACGCTTTCCCGAAATTTTCATGACTAATTGAATCAAATTTTACAAATGTGTTAATTATAATAACTCAATGAATGCATCTTTTAATGAATAGGTGGGCAAATATATCATTAAATGTATTTTTAGAAGATTGGCGAAGAAAAACAAACTTTATAATAGAAAAATATCTTTGTAAATATATTTCTATAAAATTCCTGACTTTGCTACTAATTGAACACAATATTATTCTCAATAATAAATGAATATCAATATTATAATAATTATAATCTCAATATTGTTTCATGCGTAAAATCGCGTAGTTTTTCATCACATGTTTTCTCTGTTTCCTCGTCTGAAGGGAAATTTCTTCAGTGACGATCTAGCTCGTCGATCTCATAGTTCTGGCTTAGCTCGGAACTCGGATCAACTGAAATTTTTTCAGCTCTGCTCGAAGATCGGATCGTACAGAATTATTGAGGTTGGCTCGAAGATTGGCTCGAAATTTCGATCCAGATCGAAGATCGCGGCAACACTACTTACAAGATTGTAAATGTTACATTGAATACTGGTCAATCTTATGTTGATCTTGGTGTAACTATGGATGATGATTTTGAGAAATCTCGGCTTCGTCAAAACATTTTCTAGTGATTCCAGAAATGTTAGGTCATTGAAAATACTATATTCTTCTTCAATTAGACCCCACCTGGAATATGTGTCGCCTATCCGGTCTCCGTACTTGAAGAAGGATATTAGAATGATTGAGAGTGTTCAACACAAGGTTGTATGCTTTGCTGCTTTTGGAATAGGCTACCCTATGAGATATTCTGATCTTGATTATTCCGGAATTCTTCGCAGAATGAATATATCTACCCTCGAAGAGCGGAGACGAATGAATGATCTCCTATTTCTTTTTAAATTGATTGATGGTTTTCTTGATTGCGAGTCATTGTTGAGTAAAGTTAATTTTCACATCCCCGATAGACCAGTTGCTTTTATTTAGACCTATGCAATTTAAATCTAGATTTGGAAATTTTCATCCGATTTCTCGCACTTGTGAATTAGCAAATAATTTCGATCGGTCGATGGAATTGTTTGGTGTTTCCTTGAATCGGTTGAAACTGTCGGTTGGAGCATGAGTATATTGTATTTGTATTGTACGCGTCTTTGGACACTGTCTTGTATTGACTCTGTATTTAATTTTTATATCAAAGGGTGCTAACCCATTTATTGCAATAAAAAAATGAAAAATTGTAATTTTTCCCAATACATTTCTCTCCGTGTACATGGCAATTCACCATACTTCAAGTTCACGAGCCGAGCGATTTCACAACTCATTTGACGTGTACGTATTCAATCTAATAAACTTTGTAATCAATGTATTGATGTTTCAGAAGAGACCAAGACTGGTCTCGGTATCGATCCCGAGATCGATACAAGACGAGAAGAACAATTATTACTTTTCGAGATCGAGACGACACCGAAACATGTAGAATGCATTGTCGACCCCGAGAATGGCGAGAATCTCGACTCGAGACCAAGACGATACTGATTTTGTCGAGACAAAAGCGACACCAAGACGAGATTATGAATTCCGAGACCGAAATCGAAATCCGGATATTCTCGGCGAGAAGAGACAAGAACGAAACACTACAATGTATATTCGAAAATCATTATTCTTATCATAGCGAAGAGGGTTTGAAAATAATGTTACAGCCGGTTAAAGTTTCATCTAAAAATCACTTCATCCACCGTGGGGATGAAATTAATCGTACAGCTGACCTATAAAGAAATAATACTAAAAATGAAAACAAAATGAAATCAAAGTGACATGTACGTAGGACATATATGTATATATATGATCCGTCACTCTTTTCCAATCGTTGGTCAGTTTTTCACTGTTTAAGCTGCTTTTAGAGAACATCGTCCTATAATCCGTTTTAAAGAATGGAAAAAAAGTACGTGCAAAAACGTACGGTTTGGTCACACGCCACAACGATTCCAAATAGGATTAATTAAATACACCAAGGGAATATCAAAACGTGGAATCATAGGTGCAGGGTAGGCTCATTCATATAACCGTATTTCGACGAAATATATATTTTCTTTCGTATTGGATGTACGATTTTTTGTTCGAATAATTGAAAAACAATAGAATTATTACACGAAACTAATATTCTTTCTTAATACATAATCGATTTGGGATTCCAATTGCTGCAAAAATTTTATATGCTTCCCCTCCTCAATCTCACATATTTTACTATTCTCAATAATTTATAATTCATTTACCAAAAACTGTGCCATATCGATTTCTTCTTTGTTCTTCCATTTGATATTTTGTTCACTCCGGTGAACCTTGATAAATTCAAAGAAAGGGTGATTAAGACGATTATCAGTATCAAGCTTATGACTCATCGTCTTCTTAATGTCTCATTCGAAATGAAGGAACAGAAGTTTTGATTGAATTTTGGCCAAATCACAATGAAAGTAATTCTCATTTTCATCTTCATATTCTTACAACGATAGCCGTTCGTCGTCTTTCGCTCTCTCACAATGTAAGTTGGAAATTTGTCAGAGTATCAGACTTTACTTAGGTTTGTTGAAACGACGATGAATATTAAACAGCGACAAAACTATAAATTATAAACAAACCATAAACTATAATCTTGAAAACCAATTTTCAAAAGAAAGTGAGAATTTGTAGAAGTCAAGTGTTGTTCGAGTACACTCAACGGTAATGCAGACAATTTATGATTTATGACACTGGTGAAATGCGGCTAACGCGTATGTATTGCTACATCTATACGGAGGTAAGTGTACATATTCCATCGATCCATTCAATATCTTGAGGTCATATTTTTTCTATAGAGACAGGTACGTCTATCGTGGAACAAGATATACGAGGATACAACCGAATAGTGAATTTCGTACACGTGTATTGAAATTTCAAATAAAAATAAAATAAGAAGGAAAAAGTCATTACTTTTGCAATACTCTACATATTTTATTCGTGAAAAATATTTCGTAACTGAGGAATAGTTTGAGAACAGGATGATTATAAACATTTTAATTAAATCAGAGAATAATTTGATTCTAATTAGATGAACGGTACGTTTCACTTCTTGATATTCTTCTCGTAAGTAATATAGTACGACAATCAAATTAAAATAGACAAATAGACTTGTTATTTCTCCTCAACTATTCCATCTCATCCTTTCTCTTATCATTTTTAAAGAATAAAGGAAAGTTTTCAAGAACTCTCAACTTGTTCTAGGGATCATCAAACATGCACATCTCTTCGCATACATTTATTACGTCCGCTGAAAGATATTGATTCTAAAAATATTGTCATCACCAGATTTCAAGAGGATCGGATAATATTTTTACATTATAAAAATTTTATTACAATATTATCATTCCATCAGCCCACGTCTTATGGAGTATCAAGCAGTGGGGAATATAAAAGATGAGCTTGAATTATTAAGGACGTGTATCTACTACCCTTGATTGAGTTCAGAATACTACTCAATGAATGAGAGACTCAATTTTCATTCAAGGATAGATCGATACCTATTGCTTTTACGTGACAAATTCATTCTGCTGATAAAATACTCACGAAGAATAAAATAAACACTTCAAAATATGCACATGTTTGTGACATAGAAAAGATGAAGTGAATATCACAGTAAAAATATAGGTCAATCCTTTAAAATTTATCCATTAAAAGAAAGTTGTCGAATAACTATGAAGTAGTAGAATAACTATGATTCTCAGATAATACCGTGATACAAGCTGAATACATCAGTGTATATATGTATATACATGTATACATAAATATAAGGTACGCTGAATACACCGCAAGGCTAGTCTAAAAAGATAATATTGACTCCTGCTACCGAAATATTGGCACATAGCCAAATGGAAATAGATAAAAAGCCCGAGGGGGAAGGAAGAAAGAGGGTATAGGGTTGTATCCATCTTTCTTCCTTCTTTCTCAACCCTATAGGTGTACAAATATATATATAAACGTACATGAGCGGACGTACGTGATAGAAGAAAATATGGGATACGCCACGGCCCCTGTGTGAAAGCATACTTAATAACTATACCTGAATGTATAGTTCATTGCATCATTCATATTCAGGATTTTTTTTAGAACTGTGGAGGTATGAACGAATCAGCACTATATTTCTTTGTTTTTGTTTTTCTTTCAACATATTCTTTTCAGTCAACGCGTCTATGAAACTCTCATTGTAATAGCAATAATTCATCGTACAGAAGTAACCGGACTCATATACATACAGTAACTCTACCTCCTCTGAAGAGAATGGGCGGTTAATCATCATTGGATTCGAAAAGCTTTTTTCGGATGAATTTTTTTACACAAATCCTGTATACGCATTTCATATCGGAATTGAATTATTATCATCTATTTAACGATGAATCATTTGTTTTCGAATAGTTAGGAAAGGGTGAGCAGAAATTCGAAGAGAAAATGGGATTCGATGAAGTATATAATTGAAATATTTCGAAAACAAAATCTCATCCTTTGAAAATGATTCCACAGTCAGGTGTTTCATAAAAATTTATCAAAAGGGATATTCTGAATCTACAAGAAACTGATTATACGAAAAATTTATGATATTAATATCTCACACCTACACAGTAATCGTGAGTCACGCATACATTTTGGAGAGATTAATGTTCTGTTTTACTTTGAGATTTCCATTATTCTAACGCGGAATCTACTTTTTTTGGCTTACAGCCTCTGTCGCTTGCATTTCGACATTTCTCTTAATTATCTCAATTATTTTTCTCTCATCTGCAGTATTGTATTTTTCGAACATGAAAAATGTCATTTTCGACAATGAATGGTGTAGCTATTTCAATATTCATAAATTAATCCACGCGGGGTTGCCAGGCCTTTATGAACCTCAAAAAAAGTGAAAAAAGTAATTCCGCAATGAGAAAGAGTGATTTTTAAAATTACATTTTCCAATGTTTTTGATCTGAACAATTTTATATGATTCAACATTTCAGAAGTCAACAGTGGTAAGTAGCAAGACATATTATGAGAAATGAAATTTGAAGAATGTGTATTTCATGAAAATTTGTGGAACTCGACCAGTTAACAAAAATGAAACTGAAATGACTTCGGCTTAAGATTGTAGGCATCAACAGTAGTCCCTACGACTTGAAAAACAAACGAATTCTTGACCCCTGAGAGCCAACAGCTCTCGGAATCGAGAGGATTTGCCAACTTGAAGCTTCGTATAAAATGAAAATATAAATGGTAGTCAAAAATAAAAATGCACTGATCCATGTGTGCATAAACGCGGGGCCATTATATATGCACATACATGCGGATTTGGGAAGTTGAATTTCAACCTTCGAATAAAATTACGTCAAACCAAGTAACGTAGAAGTATGAAACCGGAATTTTCCTATAAAATGGCACTAGCGATCAGTTCAGGGGTTCTGAGACCACTCCTTCAGCACCATCATCTTCCCCTAACAGCTGATGAAAATTTTCAACACAAAACAATAGAGGTTCTTTACATTCGTAACTGTTTTATAACCTTAAACATGTTGAGTTTTGTGCCAACAAACTAAGTTTTTTGTAATCATTTGAAGAAAACTGCTGCAGAATCACATCGAATGATCGTCAAAGCTTACGGTGACCAAGCCCTTGGTGAAACACAGTGTTTCGAGTGGTGCAAAAAATTTAAGAGCGGTGATTTTGACGTGAGAAACGAAGAGTGTGGGAAACCACCGAAAAAGTTCGCAGACGACGAATTACAAGCCTTATTGGATGAAGGTGATACTCGAACTCAACAAGAACTCGCGAATCAACTGAATATGATGCAAAGAGCCGTCTCCATTCGTTTGAAAGCCATGAGAAAGATTCGGAAAGTGGGAAAATGAATTCCACATGAACTGAATTAATGACAGCAAGAAGATCGAAAAACCACTCGTAAAATGATGTTCGGCAGATACGAAAGAAAGTCATTTCTCCATCGAATTGTGACAGGTGATGAAAAATGGATGTATTTTGAGAATCCTAAGCGTCGGAAATCATAGGCGAATCCAGGTGAATCATCGACATCCGCTGCAAAACCAAATCCTTTTGGAAAGAAGAAAACGCTCTGTGTTTGGTGGGATCAGAAGGGTGTGATCTACTATGAGCTGCCAAAACTTGGGCAAACTGTCAACACTAAGCGCTACCAACAGCAAATGATCGACTTGAATCGCGCATTGCGTGAAAAACGACCGGAATATGGAAGAAGGCAACACAAAGTCATCTTGCTCTACGATAATGCTCCATCACACACAGCAAAACGGGTCGGGCAAACGATCGAGGCATTCAGTTGGAAGATGCTACTGCATGCGGCTCATTCTCCAGACTTGGCTCCGTCCGATTATCATCTATTCGCGTCAATGGGACACGCTCTTGGTTGACAACGCTTCAATTCGTATGAAAATGTAGGAGAATGGCCCGATAACTGGTTCGCTCCAAAAGAGGAACTGTTTTTTTGGCATGGCATTCGTAAACTGCCGGAAAGGTGGGGAAAATGTATAAACAGCAATGGAGATCATTTCGAAAAAAATGTTTTTCATCATTTTCAAACAAGAAACGTGTGATTTTTTACAAAAAAAAAAAAGATTGAAGCCTCTTCCTGTCGTTTATCATAAACGTTTCAGCTGCTACCACGCCGCTAGTATCCCCTTACACTGAGAAAAAAATTTTGGTTCCGATAACCATGTTTTTGACTTTGACCATGTCATGTAGTTGTCACAACCAGATTTATGTGATTTTGTTTTGTTTTTCTGGTTATTATAACCAAATTTCCAGTCACCTTAAGAGGATACTAGTGGCGTGGCAGCAGCCAAAATGTTTCTTCCAAATTATTTGAAAGTGGTGTGATAAAACCAACCAATTTTCATTTACCTACCTGGTATATGTGTCAATATAGGTCTCTAAATGAAAATTATTAAATTTTATTATGAAACTTTCAAATAATTTGAAAGAAAAATTTTGGCTACTGCCACGCCGCTAGTATCCTCTTAACCGTAAATCCTTCACTATGTGAGCATCGTTTCTGTGACCATGTTGCTTTTTTCCTCAGTGTCAATAAGTATATTTTCAAATGTGGCTTCTTATGTATGGGCGATTCTCAGTGAAGAGATACAAAATCTACAGATTTGTGGAAAACAAAAAACATATTTGAATCAAATAATTTGATTCACAATATTTCATATCCGTTACCTTATTTAGAGGTAACTTATTCATGTCCTGAAGTTGGTCAACCAATTTATTCATCTTTTATGATTTTACAAGTGGCCAGGGGAAATACTTTGACCAGAGGAGATAAAAGATACAAAATTTTTTATCTACTCAATTTTTTTGGTGTAGACATAATTTGCAATCAAGTTTAGCTGTTGAAATCTATAGTTTGACATTAATTTGTATGAAATATTGTTAAACGTATTACGTAAAATCTCCTATAGACACTTTACTAGTATAGTATAGTATATCTCCCCTGGATATTTTGTATTTCCCCTGCGATTGCTCAGTTGAATGAGGGAAATACAAACAGGGAAGATACTTTTCGAAAAAAATTTTGAGATTCAAAAAAAGTAGACTTCTGATTTACTTGAGAATTTGACAAATTGGAAATGCAATTCATTGTGGGAGATCGCAAATAACGACAATGATAAATAAATCATTCCTCGTAAAAAATAATTCACAAAGTCCACCAACCACGATGATATATATAGTCACATATATCACTGTATATTACTATGTAACTATCATTGGAATTCGTACATAGGATTCTCGTACATTTTTCCTAATCCGGTTTTCCTAAAAATTGTTCTTCCAAATACCTTTTTCCCTAAAATAAAAATTCCTAATCTTATTTTCCCACGCCCATTTTTTCGAAATCATTTTTTTAGTCCATTTTCCTAAATCAATTTTTGTGATTAATCGATTTGGTGAGTGAGCATGTTCTGATTTGTTAGTCACTTCCCGTACAGCACGCGGACATTTCTCCGTCGCCTCCACGTCGCTTCTCCGTTCTTTCCATCTTGTATCCACGTCTCCCTTTCTTCCACCTCGCCTCCACGGAGATGCGACGTGGACATCGGTGGATGTGCTGTGTGGGTTTTATATCATTACCAACCTGTATCGTGATTAATCGCCCCTTACATTCCTTTCGCTTCATTCTTGAACATTCCCAATAAATTTTTGTTCCAATGGATCTTGTCCTGTAGTAAATATAACCCCCCAAGATCAATTTTTTACCAATAATTTTGGGATTATCCATGGTATATTTTCACAAAAAATTTTGTTGTTAGTTAACCCAATCATGAATGACACTCTTACATCGTATTATTTCCTCCGAACTATAGCGGTTGCCATGGTTTCAAAACCTTCGAGTGTTTGAACATAGATGCAAGAAAAACATAGTACATGAATTGAGAACAGGTTTTAAGGAATACGTTAAGAAAATATGTGAATTGAACAAACGTTTTAGGAAAATTGTATTAGGAAATGTTGATTAGGGAAAATCATTTAGAAAAAACATATTAGGAAATATAGATTAGGGAAAATGGATTAGGAAAAACGTTTCAGGAAACATATTCATTTGGAAAAATTTCCGTTCGGAAATCTAGTTGAGGAAAAATGGATTCGGAAATTTGTCCGGGAACGCATACATAGTCATATATAGTTATATATATTCACT